>JBBJLS010000018.1:5161044-5188206 GCA_037577275.1 Bryconaethiops microstoma
AGAGAGAGAGAAATAAAGAAATTGCTAATAGTAAAAAAAAATCACTTTGCATAAATCTCTTCCTCTATAACCGAAATAACAAGTTCTTTTGAGATAGAAACTGTGTGTGTGTGTGTGAGTGAGAGAGAGAGAGTTTGTGAGAGAGAGAGAGAGAGAGAGAGAGAGAGAGAGGAGCGAAAGAGAGAAAGAGAAAGGAGCGAGAGAGAGAGAGAGAGAGAGGAGCGAGAGAGAGAGAGGAGCGAGAGAGAGGAGCGAGAGAGAGAGAGAAGCGAGAGAGAGAGAGAGGAGAGAGAGGAGAGAGAGGGAAAAAAAAAATCACTGAGAGAAAAGAAGCAAGTCTTAGGTCTGGCTTCTAAAGTGACAGAGACAAAAAACAGAAAATAATAAACGACACTTATGCTGGAAAGAGAGGACAGAGAAAGCAGAGGAGCCTGTTCGGTCTATGTGATGGAGGAGCTTCCAGGACCTGCAGGCTGAGAGCCACTGTGTGTGCTAAGCGGCCGCAGGAGAACGAAGGAAAAACTATTTCTGTTTTTGATGTTCACATAAAACAGAAACAGCAGCAGCCCTGCACTCAGATGGGGATTGGGGAATGAAAGGCGGGTCAATGCCCAATACAATCAGCCCGCTGTCTGCGCAGAACACGACGCAACACAGCCTTCAGATCTAATGCTCAATGAAGAAATCTCATTTATGCCTGCTCTCCCTGTGCATGACTTCAACACACATAACCCACAACACCAAGAGAAAAGATGAATGCTGAGATGTTCTTAGGTCATTATAATCTTTTCTGTCACGTTCTGCAAATAGGATTGCTTTACTTCTCCGTAAATGACTTTCCAGTGTTCGTTTGCCACAGAGCCAGAAAAATGTCTGGTAAGATAAAACCCAGTTATTTTCTAATGCTGTGGGTTGTCTTGATACACTCGTGTTCATCAAAGTGCCTTCCTTAGTATAAAGAGCAGATTCTGCCTAAATAATGGTTTAACCGTTTTCTTTTCCATGCTGTTTTTAGGAGTTCATATTGGAACACTTTAGGCCCAAAGGTAGTTTAAATGCTGATCACAAGTCTGGCGAGTCTGGGGATCACAACAAAAGAATACAATTTGTGGTTTTTGCTATTATTCTCAAGACAGGGCTTTTTTTCGAAGAAAAATGCAAAGAAAACAGCAAGACCTTACGTGTTTCCTGCTTTCTATAAATTACTTTTATTTCTATTATTAGTTTTTGCAAAACAAAAAAACAAATTCCTGTTTACAGGCCTGTCAAGATTATGAAAGTTTAATAACAATTACTTATTGAACTAATGAATTAACACTTTACATTTAAGTAAAATTCTAAAGTGGGCAAACTGGCTGTTTAGTGATCTGGTTCCATAGTTGTTGATACTCAGAAGTTCCCAATTCCTGACAGATACAGTTCAATCTCAAATAAACAAACAGTGCTCACTGCTGCCCTCTAAAGGTTTCAGTAAGTAACTATCAAATAAACAAAATGTGCTATTAAGAAGGGTAAAGGGGAGCATCAGGCAGACGCCCTTATCAAGAGTTACTTACAATCATTAGTGACAGGGACAGTCCCCCTGGAGACACTGAGGGTTAAGTGTTTTGCTGAAGAACACAATGGTAGAAAGTGGGGGGGGGGGTGTTTGAACCTGTAACTTTGTGGTCATCAAGTTCACAGGCAAGTGTTTTACGCACTAGGTTACTACCACTCACCATGACACATCAAACATTACTCCCCACTGCCATCTAAAAGGTATTAACAAACATCGTACAAACAAACATTACTCACAGATGCCTTCTAAAGGAGTTCTAGAACCAATCAAACGTTTGATGTTTTCATAAGACCCATGACATGCCTCGATAAATGAGGTTTTTTCTCTTTTATGATAAATGTGTTTTGTTCTGTTACGACAAACATATAATTGTGAAAGCTTATAACTGTGGAAACTGATTGTGATCCGTTTTTCTATGATAATCGTGATAGGTCTAGTAATTTACTAAACAAACATTCTCAAAAGCTTGCTATCTACATCCTTTCACGGCCAGCGTACGCCAGTTTCTCCAAAGACACTGAGGAGATGTATCCTAATGTACCCAACCAACTGGAAAGAGGGTCAGTGGCTTCAAGACCACTGGAGTAGCCCCTTGAGAAATCACAGAAAGCAGCTAATTTAATTATTTCTTTACATTTTTCCAGTTCCCATTATTCAACCACAAAACAATCAAGAGAAAAGAAAGGCAAAGAGAGAAAGACAGACACAGAGAGAAAAAAGAACAAGAGGGGTTGTATAAATGAAGCACATAATCGAGCATTTCTTTTAGCTAAAGATGCTTCAGCTGAATAGTCATGCATTAAAGGCTGAAAAAAGGAGAGGTGGTATAAAAAAAGTGCTAACAGCAGCAGTCTAATGGAGGCAATTTAGCGGTAAAAGCACATCCCAACCGTCTCACAGGCTTGCTGGTAACTGATACACCTAGGTAAAACAATGACATTTTGTTTAAAATATTCACCGTCAGCTTTGAAGAAGCTCTTTCCACACAGTCATCTGTGCACGTTTACTCAGCTAAAGGTTAAAAATGATTGAGGATGAGCTTTCTGCACACCTGACCTTAGACTGCATTACACTACCACTGAAGATCTTCCATTGCCACCCATTCCATTTTTTCCTTCCGTTTATGTATATCAGCATTTCCTGTGGATCCAGAGGTTTGTCGTTTGGGGGACTGGGGGGTTTTAAGTGCATTTTCTTTTTGGTGGGAGTGGATGGTTGCCACGGCGGCAAAGATTTTGCCATGGAGGTCACCATGGAGAAATGACACTACCAGAAATACTATATATCTATATATATATATATCTATATATATCTATCTATATATATATATCTATATATATATCTATATATATATATACACACACACAACACTGTCCAACAGTATCCTGACACCTCTTCTAATTAGTGAATTCAGCTGCTTTTGAGGCGATTCTCCTGCTGACATAGGTTCAAATGCATACACACAGCTTGCAGAAGCTCCAATAAAAAAGCACTGGCAATCGAATGAGGCACCTTGAAGCAGCCACATGCCCAAACTCCAGCATCAGTTAGACGGGTATAAATCACCCCAGCATTGGTCTGTGGTGGAACTGTATTCTCTGGAGTGATGGAACACCATCCAATTCCTCTGGGATGAGTTGAACGAATCCTACAACATCAGTACCTAACCTCACTGATCCTCTCGTGGCTGAATGTAATCAAATCCTCACAGCAATGTTCCAACATCAAGTGTGAAGCCTTCGCAGAAGAGTAGAGGCTGGGACTGTAGCAAATGGGAGACACACTGCCAGGAAATGTCCTTGATTTCAGAAGAAACGCTGGATTAGCAGCTGTCTATGAACTTTTTCCTTTGAAGAAACCCCCTCAGACACTTGGAAACACACACGTACGCCAGACTGCTGCCTTAGCAGCAAGGTACCCAACTTAATATTAGTTTGTATTTACCTAAGTAGAGGTCAGGTAGATTATACAGCTGGTGGGCTCGTGGTTAGGGAGTTTCCCTTAGGATCAGAAGGCTACCGGTTCAAATCCCAGGACTGACAATCGCACCACTGCTCTGCGGGCACTGCATCGCTGGCTGCCCACTGCTTCAATTTACGTACTTAACTTGCAGTTTATCATGTGCTTGATTAAGATAAGATAAACCTTTATTAGTCCCACAAGTGGGAAATTCGATTAACTGTTGACCATAGTGCCCTGACAAAAATAAATGAATGGGGTTTGTGTGGCTGGCAGCAAAACTCTCTTGCTCCTACTGAGAACGGGAACGCAACAGGGATTCCCCAGAGTACAAGTGCAGTGGAGAAATACTGGAATGCCTTTCTGTTCCAGAATCATAAAGCAAGTTCGTCAGCAAGCAGTGAACTTCGCAAGCCTCATGTCAAAATTGCAACAGCAAGAAAAAATATGCGAACGGGCGCCTCCAACATGTTTCAATGGAGGCCCAAGATGGATTCAGTGATGCACTCCAAGCGTTCGGCCATGAATCTGCTGCTGTCTCCCCGCCATCTGTGTCGTTTGAACTATAAGTCTCGTTTCATGTTGACTTATTAGCCTGCATCAGGATTCAGACAGTGTAAAGTACTCCAGTTCAGAACCGCCAGTCTGCGGCGCACATGTGGTGTGTGTTTCACACGGCTAACCGCTGAAAGCCTCTCTCTGTGTCATATGGAAAAGAGATGAGGAGCTAGGGATCACACACCACAAACCACTTCTCACGGACCCTAGCGGGAAGTGATGACCACTCTGCAGGAGCAACACGTGCATGAAAGAGATCCTGGGCGAGTGCAGCAGTGTAGAAGGCGACGTCCAAATTCCACGGCTTAAGAGATGTATGGATCGGATACTTTCAGCAACTTGGACCATATGTGGTCCCATATTGGATACATGTCTGATACACTGTCATGCAACCCAAATGCTCAGACTGGAAATCACGCCCATCACCACAAGACACTATAAAGGAAAGACTGTCATTACCTAGCATTAACAGACATTAATTTTGTGCAAAATAAGTGCACACGCAGGTCCATTCAAGGTAGAGGTCTTGGTGCATTTGGACATTGCTCAATCAAGTCCAAAAAAAAGGAATCTTGCTAGTGTTGTGAATGCACAGACACACAGAGACAAGAAAAATATAAAATATAAAGTCCAAATACATCCAATAAATTTGTGCAGAAACTGTGCTTCAGTATTAATACTAGAGAAAAGTAACTTACAGTTAAGTTAATTAGTAGTAACACAAATGGTGGCTAGGAGTATGTTATTGCACGTAATAGACCTAAGCAGTATGTCTCTATGCCTCTATAGTAGTATATCTCTATAATATATCTCTGCAATGTCCCTAAATTAACTGTGTAGCTGGAAAACCATTTGTTGAAGTTTGGGTGGTCATGAGTAACTAGTTAATTTGTCCTGTGAATAATAAGAACATCTGATGGTAATTAGTGCCACCAGTTTGTTCTGCTACATTCATGTGGCATCAGACAATCGACAGACTTACGATGCATCAAGCTCAAACTAGGAGCATACAGTTGTCTTATTTCTACACTCTTAGCAAAAACGGCATATAATGGTATATCAATATAACACCAAAAAAGTTAATAATAGAGGAATGCTTTTTGATGTTATGTAGAACCATGCTGACACAGGCAAACACTGACCTAAATTCTTCTTTGAATGTTTAAAGTTCTATACAGAACCCTTGCCTTTAGTAAAGAACCCTTTAACCATTTCTAGGGCTAGACAATATGGCAATATTTATCAGAATAAGTTTGCTTACCTGAACATGTCATGGTTGTTGTCAGTATTAGAACTCTGAACCAGGGCAGGTTTCATTAAAAAATAGAGTATCAATTTGGCCTGTTTAAACGGATTTGGTGAAGTGTGTGAAACTGAATAAAAATCACTTCAAGCTTAGTTCTGGATACTGTTTGATAGGAACAATTTCAATCTGCAATGTAAAGGGAGCCAACGCTTACCATACTACCCAGCATAGCCAAGACAAACACCATGACACCCAAAACTCATACAACCTGAAGGCTGAAGGCTGAAGGCCCACATTTCTCTCATCTTTGACCTCTGACTTGAGTAGAGAGCAGTTTAAAAGGTAAAATATTTGGACGAAGTGTAATCATGGCTATATTAAGATGGCCACATCAAAGCATAGGTGGCTGCACATTGTTACAACAAGGCATTTTCAACACTAAAGTTAGGCCTGGCCTCTAAAACTGGCCATATACTTACAAAAACCACACGGTGTGTCATAAAATAGCACTAAAAAAGTATACAGTAGCATTACAGTGATAGGATTGTTCTCTTTGCATGTCAAGCTAATCTGTTTTGCTCTTCAGTAAAAAAGCAAAAGCAGTTCATACAAGATGTCAGACATTTCTGAAGCAAGCTTTCACCTTTTACCCAACAGCTTTGGACCTTAATCCACTGCTGCTTGTTGGACAAAAGCTGAAATTACCCAAAAGAAAAAAATCTAATATAGTGTTCTAGTGTTGCCATCGCAGACTTTCTTGGATTGTCCTGGAAAAAAGAAATTCCATTCCTTAGCACTTTACAATAAGAATACCCTTACAATTACATATGATTTAGAAATCAGGTTGTTAAGTCATAGACAGTTTATAAATCATTAATAAGCAGTAATAACAGTTCACACATGGATGCAGGTTTACTATTTGGCAAGATCTGGTGTTTTAGTGGTAGCAGCATGTTAACAAAGACCTGATAAAGTTGACAGTTTAACATTATTCTTGAGAAAGGGCCAGGATAAGCTCAGCAACTCACAAAATATGAGATCGTGCCAAATAGTAAGACTGCATCAATGTATGACAACTGTTTATTAATGATGTATAAACTGTCTACAACCTAATGAACAGATTATACATCATTTATAAACCCTTTATGAGGGTTGTCTGATCGGTAAGTGTTAGCCCATAATCTGAACAGAAACATTTCCTATGTAGGTTAAACTGCTTCTTGTATGTCTTTTTATCTATGAAGCCATTTCTGTCCAACGAACTGGTTCAGATCGCTCTCTCTGTATGAAGAACTGAAAGATGGGCTGTTGGTAAGACCTTAAAGGTCCCAGAATCACTGAGAAGAGAAGGTTTAGTGGCTGACACTTGAGTCCATCAAGAACAGACACCTCAGAGTGTGTATATAACCACTGAATTATAAAGTTCAAGGCTAAGTTTTCTAGCAACTTAAGAACTGCCAACAGCCTTGGGTCCTTTTATGCCTCAGTCAAGACAGGTCCGTGGTTTCATAAGAGCAGTGTGAATGTGTGGTTGTTTAACAAACAGAGGGACTGTAATTACAGAGTTAACACAGTCATTCAAAGCGGTCTAACGTGAAATGAAAAACAGGCAGTCAGAACTGTTCGCAACAGTGGTGAAACTAGTGGAACTACATGTTCAAAGAGTTTAATGCCTTTGAAAGCTCCTTCAGCTTATTACATCAAATGGCTTTGAATCCACAAGGAAAAAAAAAAAAATGAGTAGATTCACAGGTTGCTTGTAATGACACATAGAATAGCTCTATTGTCATTATAGGCACTGTGACAATATGGATCCATTTATCACCACTGCATAGAAATCCGTTTTTTGGGATTTCGTTTGCATCAACAATTACACAGAATCGCGCAAAATTTGGTGGATTCGCCTTTCAATGTGAGAACTGAGAACTGTTGGACGTATTTTACAATTCAGTCATAAACTGAAAAAAATATTCTGTGAGTAAATTGAATTAGCCCTTTCTATTGTTGACCGTAGTGAATTATAACAACCAATGTTATTAGACGTTATTACAATTTTTAGCCGAAACTGTCTCAAAACTTTTACATTTGTTAAAATTTTTCCATTCATTTTAAATGATCCCCCTTTTTCACAATGTGTTCAAAACAGCCACATGGGCTGAATCTTCCTCAGCCACACTTGTCTGGAGGAATCCCTCCACAGTGACACGGTGAAGGCTGAATTTACTCTTCTTTCACAGCACTGCTCCATTATGGGAGAACGTCTCTCTCCTCTTCTCTCACGCTGCCTGTCACTCTTCGCGACATCAGTCCGCTCAAGCAACTCCTCGCCCAGGCCAGCCCAGCTCGCCACCTGCCATTGAGTGGAGGGGAGCTCGGGGAGATTATAGTGCTTTTAATACACCACAGATATTCAAGATTAAGTACTAGGGGACACGCTTGACAAAATCCAATTTCCTCTCACTATTCTCTCTCTCTCTCTCTCTCTCTCTCTTTCCTCCTGACAGATATGTGAGCAGGACCTGAAGAAAGGAATAGAGCTGAGATTGTAGGGCACAAGAGTGGGATTCGGTGCCAAAGAAATAAAACTGCACATAAATACATAGGCACACGTGGGCAAACGCTGCACACAGACATTATTTAGAGAAGTTGCTACTATGCTTCGCCAAGATTAGGACACATCTTCCATTGTTTTGCTCTTCAGAAATTCAGGCATTTATAATGACTTTTAACAATACTGGTCACGCCATCCAGCAGACGTATTACACTTCACTTCTGCAGACCAACAGTTCTGCACCATCCACCAGTATTCCAACAACTACACAGCCGCTTCTCTGGGCGACTTAAAACCAAGTTTTTTTTCTAACCTTCGTTTTAGTCAATCTGCCAAGAAACGTGTCCAAAGGTCGTTTCTGTAGTTTAGCACCAGGGTTATGAGGTTAACGGTTTTAACGTACTAGAAGTCAGTACTCTTCGAAATCTTTGCAATGAATATACCCCAAAACGCAACTCAGCAATCTCAAACTGTTCCTCATTAGACACAGTATAAGCTGGATTTGGTTTGATCAGGTTGAAAGTTGTTTTGAGGATGCATTTATACAAAAGATTTGGTTGACTGTTAACTACCAGTGTTTGTTTAAATAGTAGAACTGCAGCTCCAGTTCTCAACTAAAGAAAGAAACGCATGCCTTCCTCTTCCTGTCAGGGCCTGAGAGCGGCCGCTAGAGGTCGCCTTTGTTGGAGTTAAGTTTTGTTATGTACTTTTATTTTGAAAGGCCATTAGGGGCTTATGTATTTAGTTCAGCTGTGTTTAGTTTAGGATAAATGGTTGGGTTTTGTTATTGGTGGTTGGGGTTTACATTTGTGTATTTTAGGGGTTGTGTTGGGTGTTCAGGTGTGGGTCAACAGTTATGTTTAAGTCTGACCCTCGTGTCAGTTTTTTGGTTTGAGTTTTGGAAAAGAATAAAAGAAAGAAAATGCAGCACGTGGACTTTGAGTGGTGTGTGTGCGCCTGCCATTTGTGTCTAGAGAAGGGAACAAACTGTGACACTTCTGTTGCTCAAAAGAGGAAGACTCTTCTCAGTCTTGGCCCCCCAGTGGTGGAACGCACTCCCTCTACAAATCAGATCTGCGGAGTCTCTCACCGTCTTCAAGCGTCGTTTGAAGACCCACCTCACTTGAAGACCCACCTTGATGACTAACTAGACCTCTTGTTATTGCTTATACTTTCTTCTTTCCGATATTTCCTAAATATTTTTTAGGAAATATTCCTATATTTTCTTTAAAAAAAAAAAATAAATTTTTAAACTTTGGGTACTTACACTCTTACTCCATTCCTTACTTTTGCCTTAATCTCTGACTTTTCTTTGAAAGAAGTTGTTTAGGTGTGTAACTAAACTGGCAATAACTTGATGTTGTAACTTGTAGCAGATGTTGATTCAAGTATTCTGGATAAGAGCATCTGCTAAATGCCGTAAATCTAAAATTTGGACTTCTTGGTTGATTACATCTTGGGTAAGTGGAAAATTGTAGTAACCACCTTGAAGCATAAATTTCTTCCATAATTTTGTCAACCATCATGGTTTGGTTTCAAAAGATGATTCAGGACTTGTAGTTCGACAGGCTTTTGATATTTTCGACAAAGCAAGACTGAAAACAATTCAATATTCTTACAATATTGACGGTAAATGATGACTGCATTCAGCTGCCATGCAATTTGCTAATGAAACCAGAGCTAGAAAGTGAGGGGTGATGTATCACATGAATGATCTGGACTTGGGTGTTGCCTGGCACTGGTTTAATACTGTAAACCATGCAGGTTGATCAAATATAATAACCGAATGCTTATTGTCAATGATGTGTTGTCACATTGCATATCCCCAATATTCTGATACACTGTTACACAGTATTCCACAGAATAAACGCTATATGAGTTTAAGTCATAACTCGGGTTTGGGGTAATCGATCATTTATAATAATTTATTGCATGCTGGCTAATCAATACATTTGGGCAAAAAGGAAAATTGTGCAAAGCAGATTCTTCACCAAACTCCACTTTAAACACACTTTCTCTTGAAGTTCAGCATCACTAAGTACGCTCCAGGCAAATGACAACATTGGGAGCGAGCGCACAAACAGAGTGCGTGAGGTTAGTGTGCGGATCTCTTGATTACAGGAGGAAACAGCGTGGCCTCAGTTACCCCCGGAGAGGAACGCGTACGAGGAGGCCAATGCACATTCGTCCGACAATAGAGCGGGCGGGCAGGGTGGGGATCCACATCCATCCACCCACTGCAGTGGGGCTTTCCACTGCCTGCTGCTCCGCCAACATACGCACAGACCCTAAACAGGCACTTATGTAAGGAGGGACAAGCCCACTTAAGCCAGCCCCCCTGCACCACAGAAAGCCTGAAGCTTAAAGAGCTTTGGTGAAAACTCTAACTCAAATTCTGCCCTTATCTCATATGAGGTGAACCAGCTTATTATCTGTTAAAAAAAAAAATTTAAAAAAATTTCAACTGAAGTCAGCAGGAGGAGGTGTTGAACTTTACATTTTAGCTGGATTTTTGCCCCTTTTTATACGAGGGACATTCAAAAAGTGTCCACATTTTTATATTTTTATTGGAAACAGTGTTGGCTGGAAGAGAAGTATTTGGGCAAGTTTGAGAGGGTCATGGGACTCTGGCAAGGCTGCATCGCAATGGTAGGTCACTATGTAGAAAAGTGATTAAACTTGTTTTAGAAACATTTAATAAATAGAGTTTAAAAAGTGTGGAAACATTTTTGAATGTCCCTCACAGATAAGGGTGTTGTATACAATTGTAAAAACCACATAAGCAAGTCTATTTCAGATTATTCAATAAGTTTTAAGGTGAGTGGGTAACTTTTAGCAAACCACTGTATCTGAGTTTCCAGTACTTGTTAGCTACATCAGGTTGTAGTTGGGATGCAAAATTAAAGAAGCAATTATGTTTGGGTAGAGCAGTAGTCTAATGTGGTTTTACCTCATCTCTTTTCTTTCACACTCCCTTCCTCTCTATATGCCCTCAACACTTCCCGAGCTGCTTTCTTTTCTTATAGTTTGAAATTAAACATTTTTGTCACTAGCAGCAACTTTTAAAAGTAAGCCAAAGAAAAAAAACAAACAAACAAACAAACAACAAAAAAAAAACACACTATGTAAGTTTCACCTGTGACTGCATTTTCAAACGCATTTTGGTTGGACCTCTGCAACCAAAATAGATCTGAAAATGCAGAGTGATGAGTGCCATTTATCATTGCATTAAAAAAAAAAAAACAGATTATAGAAAAGTGAGAAACAGTGTACAGGGAGTCCTCGAGATCCACTCCTTCGACAGTGATGCAACGCGAATTTTGGTGTTAGTCTTACCGATCCGAACACAGTTGTAAAAGCATAAAAACACAACTAAGCCACGGAAAAAAGAAAAGGAAAAGTCCCTCACTCGTACGGCGCGTCACTGCGCATTCTTCCACCGCACGCAACCAAACTATTTCGGCCACGTAGTCCGTAAGCACCGCACTAACCGTGTTAGTCGAGTGGGAGTGGGCGTGAGCTTTAGAACCTCGAATCGTCGTATGTTGAAACTGTTGTAACCCAAGGACCCACAGTAATCATACTCTGAAGACAAAAAATGAAAAGTTTAATAAAAAAGGGATTTATACAGAATACCTAGTATCTATATCTGTCTGCAAATGTGGCCTCAATCACTGACTGACTGTGTTTGGAGAGAATAAAGAAATAGGAGAGGCATTTTGATAAAAGAACACCGCCTTCCAAAATGTTATGCGTGGAAGCAGATCTACTTGAACCACCTCAAAAATTAAGGCTTTGAAATGGCCTTCACTGTCACCAGGGTGCAAAAATCTATGATTAGATCTTAAACATGTTGCACAGGTAAGATTACCTGAACATTTCTAGAAGCATTCTGTACAGAAAAGAAAAAAAAATGTTTGGAGGCTGTCATTTTAGACAAAGGGGGCCTTCTTAAGTACTGAATAACTGAGTGCTCAAACGCATGTACATTATTTTTATATACGCATGTATATATTGCTTTATTTTTAACAATATATAATTTATTCAGAAAATAAATGGTACTCATTAAAATGGGCAGAAATGTGTTGGAGTAATCTGACAAATGTTGTGCAAAATGCTCAAACTCCTGCATCCATCTGTACTTACAATTACTTTTATTGTTACCATTTACCACTTATTTATGTATAATGTTTTCTACTATTTCTGATAAATGTTTAATTCCTCTAGGGGCTGTTCTGTTGACAAATTTATGAAAATCAAGTTCCCAATCACAGTTTACACTGTGGGGTTAAGGCATCAATGGTGTGTGTTTGCTTTGGTACACAATCATCATGAAAAAAAATGTAACAGAAAGTAAATGTAGAACACAGGACCTTCTAAAACACAGCGGCCAATCAGGTTAAAGACTGGCGAAATAGTTTTACTTTTGTTTTACTACATGAAGACCTCAATTCATCAAAACACCAGTAAGTCATTCGGAGCTGAGACTGGTCACAGGCTCATATTGCTGCTCTCGGCTATATCAGCTATATATTAGCAGAGACCAACATCACAATAATGATTTTCAGATGATATATTGTGCGACCCTAATGTCTACACAGCTCAGTCAGATCACTGACAGTTATTCCAACTGGCCTGATGTGAGATGGTGCATTATAGAAAAAACTTACACATATTTCTTTACAGTGGTGGCTGCATTCATGATGTACAGCGAAAATACGGCCATTCACCATCAAAGACCACATACTCATATCTTCTGAAATGTAATGTTGATGGTAAAATAGTTGTAATTTTCTTTGAGACCTACTTTACACCATAGCAACCTCGACGTTTCAGATAAATGTTTAATTTTACTAGGGGTTGCTTTATTGACAAATGTAAAAAAAAAAACGTAGTCCCCCAGTCGTAGTTTACTCTGTGGGATGAGGCAGAAAACTAAGCTTGTTTGCTTTGGGCTGAACTTCTCCTTTAAGCCGACTCAAGTGGAGAGTCACTCTCGGCCAGTGTTACAGATGACGTGAGTAAAGTAAAGCGAGCCCTGAAGCGTAGAAGACTGGAGCCAGATTTAGCTGCAGCACAAGATGTCAGAGCGAAGATGCTGAAGAGGGCAGAAAGCCCCTCCCTGTCTAATTCTAGTGGAGGGAACAGACTTGCTCAGTCAGAAGAGAATGTCAGCCTGCTGTAAACACTTCCTCTCAGGAAGAGAGCACTTCCTTAATCCTGAAGCAAAACCCTCTTGGCCTTTACATCCAGCAACTGAAAGCTAAACTATGGCCAGCCTGTGGTGTCCGGCCTTTGGATCGATGAGGAATTATTTGCTTTGTGTGTGTTTGTAAAGTGTAGATTTAAAAAGCACTTCCAACAAATTTCCAAAATTTCCACTAGGGCTAAACCATCTGGACAAATATTATTCTTGCATATTGCAACCTATTGCAAAGTCTTAATATGTTAAAGGGCCCATACAATCGCTTTTCTGCGTTATAAAAGGCTTAACGTATATAAATATGGTTATAAAGTTTTAAAATGTACATTCACTCCACCATTTAAACAGTTCATACAAGGAGACGAAGCTTCAAAAACAGTTTGTTCACAAAATCGTACTTTTGTGAGGTCACAAAACCAACACATTTACAGGTATTTCCTTATTCAGCCAGCAGTACTTTAGCCAAATGAATTCATGCAGAAGTTCTAAGGAATGTTTCAGCCTTGTGCTGCCTTTTGAATGAGCTGCAATACAGTGCAGTGAATCAGAAAAATAGATCAGTCTTAAAGGCACAGTAACAAAAACAGCCTGGTTTTTAGAGGTTGTAAACAGAGGTTGTAAAATGGTGTAAGAAGGAATTATGATGAATGAGTGATATTTTGGTACATAAACATCATGAAAAAATTTAATAAAAATGTAGGGTATAGTAATGTCAAAAAAATCGATTCTCAGATACTAATCGCTACTAAAATTTTGTATTGAGTTCGATATTAATTAGCACTGGTATCGATACTTAAATGCCAGTTTTGCATCTGCCGGTTCACGGAAATCGCCGGCAGACTACAACAATTTTCAAGAGGCATTGCAGCGGGCAGCTCCACCCCCGGCTACCTGGAGGACCCAGTGTTTACTTGACAGCCGGTTCGGGACTCATTTAAAGGTGCGCCACATTTTTGTCCTCCATAGAGAGCCGGGGGCGCTTTGGGGTTTACTGAGGGGAAAAAAAAGTGTCATGCACCTTTAAAATGTACCTTGGCCGGGGAACAACCTAGTGCCGCGAAATTTTACACGGACCCTCAGCTCCCCCAGACCTATCGAACGTGGCTGGTGGCGAAGCTCTCCTCCCCGCAGAACTGGTGCGTCGGTCCCATGAGCACGGACATTCCGAGCCGCATCGCTGCGTGGGCCGACCACCCAGCCACGCCAAACTTGACATGCCGGTAGATCTCCGGGAGACCTTTCCAACAAGCCCTCGGTTGCCGCCCCAGCCTACTGGGATCTGGAGTTATTAGCCCAAAACCTTCCCTCATTGTTCTCTACGGAGGGTGGGGAACAAAGCATTGTGTGCCTTTAAATGCGCTGCCAAGTTCTTAGTGTGCTAATAACAACAATAATAATAATAATAATAATAAATAATAATAAGGGCATTAACGACTCCAGATTTTGACGTATCCGTCAACAAAGTCGAAGAAGTCAAGTCGACTAGTCGTTTGATGACATCATCACAGGTGTCCAACATCAAGCAACTTTTATTAAAGTTTGTAACAATAACAGTCAACATGACAATTAAACAAAACAAAACAAAGGCTAATGCCTTAAATTTTCTGGTAAATTTAAGTGTACAACAGAAAGTGGGAACAGTTTAAGCCATGGCGCCACTCAGCTCCTCCGGACTGGAGACTCTCTGCAGTGCTGACGTTAGCCATGTTAGCTAGCGGTGCCGTTTCAGATGGCCGTGCAGAACGCTCGTACTTTTATTGTACTTTAACACCGGCTTGCAGACTGTACAGGTCACCGTGCTGTTTGTGTGGGCTAGAGTGAAGTATCTCCACACATGATGTGTGTCTGTCTTCTCTGCTGCCATGTCTCTCGTCTTGTGGTTTTATGTTTAGGTTCCCCTCGCGCCAACATTACTGCCCTTCTTATGAAATTACTATAATTGTTGGTTAAACCAAGGAACGCATGTCAGCGTAAGCCAATCAGAGGCAGAGATTGTGTTTTGTACACAAGCGAGCACACAGAGGGAAAAAAAAAAAAAAAAACACGACTAGTCTCAGGGGACTATTCTCTCAGGGGGCATCGACTTGTGCCTCTGAAGTCGACTAGTTTACTCTTGTGTTAATGGCCTAATAATAATACATTTAATTTATAAAAGCACTTTTCAGAATACCCAAAGACGCTGGACAATTTTGAGTAGCCAAACAAAATGGAGCATTTTGTTTGTCTACTTGTCACACCCCCTGTCAGCAGCCACTAGAGGCTGCTGCTGCTCTGGATAAACGGGGCTTTTGTGTTGACAGGGGGTGGGGTCTCATCACTGGCAGTGAGGCTTCTCAGCTGCCAGTGATGAGACCAGCTCAGTAACAAGTGTTTTTAGTTTCCGTATTGTGTATATTGTGCCTGTCTTCAGTTGGTTTTGGTGCGTCCACCCTCACCTATACCCACCGTGCCGTGTTTGTTTATGTTTTGAAAATAAAAAAAGAAAGAAATGGAAGTCTGCATTTGTGCCTCCTGCCTGACCGTGCCTTGTGCAAGGGGAAACATTGCGCCGCAAAATTTTACAGGGACCCTCAGCTCTCCTCCGCAGAGAACCGGTGCAACGGCCCCTGAGCACACTTATTATTAAAAAGTTCTTGTGTTTGTTTTTTCTCCCTCTGTAAGATCGAAAATAGTATCGAGTATCATCCTTAGTATCGGTATCAAGTTTGAAATTTCAGTATTGTGACAAGCCTAGGGTATAGGCCCTTTAAGAAAACCTTGACCAATCAGAGTCTTTAAAAGGTTAAAGATTGGCCCAAATATTTTTTATTTATTTTTGTTTGATTACATGAACATTTCATTTGATCAAAAGTCCCAGTGACCCTCACTTGGAAGTGTGATTAGTCACCCTGTGATTGGTTAGAGGCTCATATTGTTGCCTTCTGTGGTAACAGTATTGCAAAAACCAATATCGCAATAACAATTATCAGAAGATTTATTGTGCAGCCCTAATGTCTATGTAGTTCAGTCATTGAGATCACTGACAGTACCTACCAACACAGATTTCTTTACATTGAGGCTTGCAGAAATTGGGGCATTTTATTTACCATCCAAAACCACCTACTCGTGTATTCTGAAATGGAATGCTGATGATAAATTATCTAATTTTCTTTGAGACCTGCTTTACCGTATGGCGTCCTGCATGTACCCCTCTACCATGTGCTTTTAAAATGCATGCAAGGCCAAAAGTTCATTGCAAAACAATGTCTCAGGCTATTTCATAACTATGTAATAGCTTCCGGTGAAGTAAGCTCCAAACGCTTCAAACATCTGGTTCCCATCACAACTGCTGTGAACGATTCTGACTCAGTAACTTTTCCCCAGAATGGCACATTTCACACCAAACCACTCAGAATGACTATCTACACATCAGCAATTAAACTGAGCAGAAAGTCAACATTTCTGATATGCTTACCGGTATTTTGCTTCTGGTATGGCCAGAACCAGAGCCAGGGTGTAACTTTAGGATCATAATGTACAGGTGTAGCCATCTGGGGCTAAAAATAGCTTTCATGTATTGGCTCCGTTAAAGCCACAGCCCATAACAAAGCATCTGCAAGCTAAAAATCTGAGATCAGATGGTTTGGGGGTTTTTTTTACTGAAAAAGCATCCCACTTGTTTTCAGCCAGTCCCAGCACACTAGGGGCCACAACCTCCAGCATTTGCAGGGGAGGCGGAGATGCACAAGCCAATTACTCAAGCAAAGAGGCGTCCGTGTGCTCTCAGACGAGGCCAGGCCCTGTGTTACCAGGGTAGTGGTTAAAAATACCCCCCCTCATTCCCCACGCTCCCCCTGCATCACTTTTCCCCCCCTTCTTTCATTTTACTCTAGTTTTTCTCTTCCATCTCCTAGATGGAGAAGCACCTCCGGGCCTGATTAGGTTCTCTTTAATCCCATGCTCACACCCTCTCCTCATTCTGTCTTGAAGCAGAAATACTGTCTTGTGTGTGTGTGTGTCTGTGACCCGTTCACCACATACACACTGCTCAGTACAGCCTGCTGACCCAGAACAACTCCCATTCATTCACAAGTGGACATTTTAATATGGGTACATTTTAGTGCTTTCCACAGTAATTACATTTAGGTCCAGGTTGACCAATTGCTTACAACTTGGGGCTTTTTTTATGCCTGAAAGTCTAGAACCAACGTCTTAACCAGGCTTCACGTTTGTGTTACAGTGTGTACATTTGATTTGGTTAGTTTTAGTTTCACACTGCAAGTTCGCAAGCTTTGCATGACACACCTACGTCCAGCCATCACTTACATCCTGTCGCCAATGTCTACATTGGTTGCGTCTCCTTGTTCATTGATTGGTGTGTAGACAGACGTGCATCTGACACCAGCGTGTTGGCAAGTTGTCCACTTGGCAGGAAAAAAAGGAAAATTATCCTTCTCATTTGTCAACAGTTTGAGACCGTCCGTCCGTCCGACCGTCCGTCCGTCCGTCAATTGATCCGAAAGTGTGAACCATCGAAAAATGATCCAGACCAAGACCACCTTTTTTGGTAGGGTGAAATTTTGGTGCAGTCCACACTACAAGAAACATTTCACACCTGCTATTTCGGGTCACTTAATGTCATAGCCTAATTTTATACAACTGATACGTCCAGTTCCAAAAACTGACTGGCTGAGAGATGTCCTAAGCTGTTAGAGAACACTCTACATTGTCGCTGACCGACAAAAATAGTAACTTGACAAGAGAAGGGAAAAAAAATGGTAATTTTCTATTATTCCATTCATTATAAAAAGTAACAACATTGTAAAAGGCAAATGACATGCTGAAATGTCATAAAAACAAAAATGATCAAAAATTGAGATTCAGAGTTTAGTTTCCGACAGTGACAATTTATACTTACAACCACACGACTTTGAATTCTGTGTTCATGGTCCAAGTTATGGGAATAATTTCTGACCACACAGTTGCTTGGCGACCAAGCAACCAAATTATTTGGCAGAAGAATCAATTATTGCCAACAATTTCTTCATTATTATTTATTACTTTACAAAAACAATATACTGTCAATCAGTTGGTGATTTTACCACAGTTGGATTACTGTCTAACACCCCTTATTCATGGTAAAAAATAACTTTAAAACACGTCTTTCATGGTTTACTGTTCTAATTAGGCACTGGATTTAGATTTCAGCTTATGGACAGGCCTGGTCCCATCCAAACATTTGACCTTTCCTAAAAAATCATGTAGACTTAATAATACATTCCAGATCGCAGCAATGCATGACAATGAATGAGGTCATGCCTCGCCCTTGGGAAAGTTATGAATGAAGCAGAATTATTTTAGCCAGGAATCTCGCACATTCCTGCTAAAGCAAACCCACCCCACCCCAAATGGGGCTCAACTGATCACACAGTCTTGTGTTCAGTTGGATGTACATTAACTGTGAGAAAAGAAAACAGAAATCATTCCTAACTGTAACTGAAATTGTAGAACATAAAATGCCAGTTGGAATATTCAGAGATTTTTTTTAGACAGTAATTTCAGTTATTCTGTCTGACGGGCGCAAATATGAATGCCTGGCACTCTTCAGTGAATGCATGTAATACCTCAGTCTCCCAGCGAAGGCCAGACCCATTCAAACACATTTTGCAAGTTCTCACAATAGCAACAAAAATTCTCCATCATAACAGTGGACAGCATGTGTAAACTGTTGCCATAGCAACTGACACAATCGCCCGCATGGTGTGAAGCCCCATCAACTCAATTTACGAGGGAAAACACAAGCTCTTCTGTGGCTCCTTAAAGGTGAAATTAATTCCGATTGGGTCTAACTGGTTTGTGGATCAGCAGCACAGAAGCTGAGGCTCTGCTGTCTGACATGAAACAACAAAATCCAACGCTTTTCCTCTCGCTGTTTCTCTTTCCTTGTCTTCTATAGCAGTTTTCACACATTATTTTCACACACAGTAACACTCTGTGATGCAGACCTGAAAATAGGAAGTGATTATTACACCACATGTGAAAAGAATATTAAGGGTATTTCCCAGTGTGAGAAATGTGTCATTTACCTGCAAATTTGATGCACCATCTGTACTTATTTGCTGTGTTTAACACGCTGGAAAATAATTAGTGCCATAACGTTTGTGTGGATCATATTTTATGTTGTTTCCCACAATATGACAAAGCCAGCAAGTGAGCAGTAACTATGCATAAAAATGTTTTCTGTAGTGTGTTATTTTTCACTTAGAATACACAAAATGTCAAACTAGCCCAAATCATGCCTGGAAATGTGCCCAAAACTTGCCCAAACCATTGCATTTTATTTATTAAAGGTCTCAAAGACTGATGTTTTGATTTATTGGTTTTCATATGAACTTTCTAAAAAATTTGGCCTCCTAAAGCTTAGGCAGTGTTCCAGCGTGAAATTCATCCTATAACTACACATATTCAAATCGAGTTATGAGCTTTACTATTAAATCCTTGCCAGGGGTGTAACAATGCAAATATTTCCATGCCCAATGCAAATTTGAGGCCAAGATTCGATAAAAAGGAAAAATGCAAAAGCTTGCGTCCCATTCAATTTAAAAAGGTATTTTCATGGTACCCACCCCCTCCACTGCCCATCATACCGATGTTTCCAGATGTCCAGGTTTGATCAATTTTGTTTCTGCAAAAAGGTGTAAACAATAGACTTCCAGAAGAAAACAAGGGGTGTACCGGTAGTACAGTATGCAGTCACATGCTATTTTAAATGCTTTTGTTTGTTTTTATCAACACTCTACTGATATTTCAGGCTTCTTGAAAAGCCATTCACAGGCATTGTTTTCCTTGCCCCTCTCTCCTTTTTCCTTGATTTCACCCAAAGACACTCAGGTTATCTTGTGTACTGCGTCGCTTCAAGCCCATTTAAGGGTGCATGGAGAGAAAATAATCCATGAGAAAAAAATGTCACTGCAAATGCCTCAGTAGCATGTCAAGATGATTATGTGACTCAGTTCAAAGCAAAGGGCCTAAAAGCTCCTCTATAAATGGATATTCAAGTTGATACTCAAGCCACAGGACGCCTGCAGTAGACCAAAAGTATTGCAATACTTGCATGTTCTGACAAAAATACACCTGTAATCACCACAGCACACCCTTCACACCCACCTCGCAGACCCACCCACCCAAGCAGCTGTAACCCTTGACATAAAAGACAGAACATAATCAAGGTTTAATGAACAAGTAGGTAATATCATTTTTGGTAACAATTATAACAATCCATCTGTGAGGCTGTTCTTCTGTCTCTTCAGAACCAAAAAACGAACTCATATTAGTGCTGGTATTTCCAGGTGCTTGACAAATCACCCTTAAAATATATATTTGCATTGTAAAACAAACAGCGATCCAGTAGATGGCAAGAATGTATTTACAGTCAGTTGAAGTTTAATGCTCATGCACCGTATGCTGCTATAGAAGTTATGATTGTAGCCTCCCATTATAATACAGAATTAGCATCTTATCACCTTTTTGTTTATTTGACTTGGCAGGTTCACTGGTTTTTAATCTTGCAATGCAGCAGTAAGGGTGAAGTGCTGACAAAGATTCCAGAAACTAAATATAGTTTTAATTACAGTGGCTTAAACAATACTTTAGATTTGATTTACATTCATACTCAGTAGGTTTGCATTTGTGCTTCGAGCTTTAGTTCCATTCTTTTTTGTTTTTTACATTTTTCTTCAGTTCAATTTAGAATAAAATGTCTCCTCCAAAAATATCACACATTTTTGTTAAACCTGACGAACATAATGAAAACACCTTATATGAAAGATACCAAAGCCAAAATATGCATACAGTGTCTATTATGGCCATGTAGGAGATAATCATCCATCCTTTAGGCAGTGGCAACACTTGGCATTTCAGCAGTATTAATCTTATCAGCAGAAAACACATTTGCTCTACTCACCAACACACACAGGCAATGCAGGGGTGCTGCGTCATCACTATCTGAAAATAAATATTGATCTAAACTCTGATGATAATGCAAATGAAGAATCCACAGCACACAGCATCTGTGGTCTCTACCCAGTGGTTCATTTATCTGCATTAGGCGTCTCATATGCACACCCACATTACTTCTATTTCCTAACAACATACCTCACGAGTTAGCTTCCCCCGACACACACACACACACACACACATACTATACATCCGTTTATTTCTCTTACTTGTAATACAGCTCATTCACAGCAATGGTGTTTTTACAATCTACAACATGATTCATAATTTACTGTTCTAAATAACAAATTCTATGCTATACATCAACATAACTGCACACATGTAATGTGGCGCGATTTCCTACACGTTCATTGTACCTAGATAAAGACAATTGTTGAACACATTCATGGGAAGCTTGGGGGGGCCCTTAATTGTCATGGTGGGAGGTAGAGGTCTTGTCTATGTAAAGAGTTGTCTGTTACAGTATATGCTTCAGGACAACCAAAGACCATGGCACCACTGTGACGGTCACAGCTCTGTCCGTTATTAATAGATAAATAACAGGTTTGTGTGGGAAATGAAGATAACAAGACTGAGCTTCACTTCCCAGCATCACTTTATGTGCTTACGAGTCTGCTTCAGTGCCAGAGAACGTCACAGTCACCATGAAGAAAAGGTCAACACGCTTGGAGGTGAACACTAACTATGAAACTATCAGACTGCACTGTACTGAGTGAAGGGGGAAGGGATTGCCATCCTACCCACCCAGATAGAGCAAGGCCCATTGTGCTCTCTTGGACTCCCAGCCATGGACGGCTGTGGCATCAGTGCGAATTGGAGCCCCAATATTCCAACATTCAATTAGCCACAAAAGCACTGTCCAGCATAGTATTTTAAACAGGAAACTCATATGTTATACAGTAAATCTAAATCCAGTAGGCTGTACGATGTATTGCAATGCTCATCCTACTTAAGCACGAATGTTTTGTAGACTCGTGCACTGATGGTCATGTGTTTGGGTATTTCTAAGTCCCAATCCCATTTCTTTATTTTTACTCCTATTCCTTGTTTTCAAGCGTTCACTTGCCCCTTGGAACTGAGTCACAAGGGGTAGTAGTTGAAACTGTCAACAATCAGCAAATACTGTGTGGTTTTAGCTATCTGTCTACAGAGATATTAGCCTAGCCTATTAGCATTTTTCATGCTTGTCATTAAGATGGAATATTTGGATGGAATTATGGTCTTTCTCCACCCATTTTCTTATCCAAAGCAGGGTCGAAGTGGACCATAATACACTGAAACACATGGAAAAACAATGGTTATCATTATTTGCTATTCTTTGTTAACTGAGAAAATACACCGTGGGTTTCTTTGGTCACTTCCGCAGTCATTTGCCTGTGATTCACAAGGCTGTCTGGGAAACTTCTCAAAACACTCAATTTGGAGGGCCATGTAGCCCTAACACTTCGCACTGCTCCTCTGTCCCAAGAAGAATTGGGACACTCTACCCCTAGGTGTGAACATGCAAAACCGAGGGGCAGGATCAAGTGGTGAGGGTAAGGGGTGAAATGGGGCTGGGCCTAATTGTTGTCTCTTCTTTTATACAAGATAAAACTGATGGGAAACCAAGGTTAGCACTGTTGAAGAGCCAAATGAGGCAGAAAGCCTGGCTGCAACTGAGACAAAAATGTAAACTAAGAGGTGGGAACGTGCAAGGTCAGTGCAGAGCAGTGTGTGTGCGTGTGAGCGAGCATGTACGAGTTTGTGTGTGCGTACTTGTATGTATGTGTGAGGTTTGTTTGCTTCCATTATCAGCTGTTTATCTTCTGCTAATTCACTTTGAGGAGTCCTTGAGCACTTTTGTGCTGAAAATGGAGAAAGCAGCGAGTGTGTGTGTGCAAGCATGTGTGTGGGAGTGTTAATTAGCACAACAGCAAAATGATAATTGATCATCTACCTAAATTCATTCACTCATGAAGGTCTAATCGGTATAAACAAAAACACATTAGGAGTAATGCTGCCATGAGCCAACACCTTCCCCACCGACAAACATTTAGCTTGCTTGTCATCTCATGCGTTTCAGAGGCTAATGATGCCAATAACAGTCATATCCAGCTTCACGTCCACCCCAAAGCCCACCATTGCGCCAACATTTACTTTTGCACGTTTTACGTAAGTCCTGCACCTGCAGTTTAAAGTGTTCCGTATAGAGCGCAGTGCTGCTCTTTTCCAAATCTGGAGGTTAAACAAGAAGAGTTGACACAGCTATTGGCATTCCGAGCATTAGGTAAGCGGTTATATAATTAGCCCCCACTAGCCGAGTAATTAAAATATCAATTGGCCTTTCTGCAGCATCAGGAGGACCAGAGCATGTCAGTCTCCAGCGGTGCTTAGGTGCTGCAGCTTATTCCAACTTGGCCAACAAAACCTGGCAGCTCTCTTTACCGTTAAAGAATGACATCACAGCCCTGTAACCCTTGGAATATCCCAGAATTGTTCGGGATCTTCCAAACGAATGCTGCCAAATTGTTAATAACGTACTGCACACTATAAAAAACCTTTCACTGGGATCGTTTTCAGGGAGCAACCTAAGTTCTATAAAAAATATCCATAAAAGAAGCATGAAAACAGACAAAAGGTACAGTGGCAATCCATTACCATTTCACAACAAAAAACACATTCTTAACTATTATGCAAAAATGTAAAAAATGAGTGGAATTCGACTTTAAAAACAACCTGGTTTAGTAAAGTGGACCCTTATAGTCACACATGAACACAGCACAGCACACAGTGTGAACAATGTGAAATTCTTTCTCTGCGTTTAACCCATTTACCAAGTGAAGCCAGGGGCTGTCACCAATGAGGGGCGCCCGGGAAGCAGTGTGTGGGGACGGTACCTTGCTCTAGGGTACCTCAGTGATGACACTAGCAGTCCTGGGATTCAAATCCACAACCTACTGATTGCAGGCCACCAGCTGCCCCAACATACTGCGGTGAGTGTGATGATTTAGGCATTAAGGCCCTGTTTCTAACATGTATCTTGAGTAATCCAATCATAGTTAGCTAATAAGTGATCATAGATCAGAAGTGGATTATAAGTGCTAGGTACATTTGAATGGGGTACTAGACATGCACTCCAAAATGAAGACTTAAATCTCATTCCGAGGTGGCCAGGGACACATTTGGTAACATAATTTTTGCAGTGTGAACGGTGAGCACGTCAGTACCTGGTGGCATGGTGGTTAGGGAGCTGCCCCTGCCATCAGAAGCCTTTTTGAATCCCAGGATTGCTAGTGGTACCACTGAGGTTCCCTTGAGCAAGGTACCGTCCCAACACACTGCTCCCCGGGCTCTGCGTCACTAACTGCCTACTGCTTCACTTGGTGAATGGGTTAAATACAGAGAAAGAATTTCACATTGTTTACACTGTGTGTGGTGCTATGGTGTGTTCATGTGTGACAATAAGGGGCCACTTTAGTTTAGAAAGTACCTCATCAGTGTTTTAGCTGAAAACATTCATAACATTTGTGGGACTGTTCGGCTATCCGAGTTAAGCAAGCTAGAGATAGGGATCACCAGTAAGGTCATTACGGTCTCAGAACAAATGCAGCGGGAGAGTAAATGTAGTGACATGCGTGGAACTTCTCCTCCAGCAGAAAATATGCAAGTAATCCCAACACAAGTGGTCAGAGTCAAAATAGCACAGGTAAGTGGGTACGTGTTTAGGTTGTCTTTTGTGATCGGACAACCTAAGATGTGTCTTAATGCCAGGCATGATCAGGACCACAGTTAACGCGATGATAACTGATGTACATAACTGATCTCCACTGGCCTAATAGCGCCTGTGCAAAACTAAAGAACCAAAAGATGCCTCGTCTACACTCAAAGTAAGAGGAAAATTGTGTAGATATGCCCAAACTGTTCTTTTAACAAAATACACTGACCACATCCTTCCATTCTAGTCCTGTACACTGTTTTGATGTGTGTGTGTCCATCATTCAACACCATATAATTCACTGTTCTGGGTAAACTGGCCTCTCCAGTTCAACTGTAGCCGTTAATAACAGTGTTTACCAGCATTCGCTACATTCTCCAACCTGTTCGAGATGTCAGACTTTGCTTACTGCTCTAGTCAAAAGACGAATATTAAAAGGAAAGCAGCATGCAGCTTTTTAATTAGACACAGCAGCCGCTGTATTGTCTAAAGGGATAGATAACTCAGTTAGCCCACTGTCACAGCTCTGATAGGCATTTCTGGAGCACGTTGATTGGAAAGGATTTAACTCCTGCCTGTTCGTCATCAGATTGAAGAGATAGATTAAACTGCAGCGCATGTTAGCCTGAGGGAAACAGACATGAGTGCTACACAAAGGCCACACAAGCTTTGCCATTACGAGTCCAATGGTCATTCTACCCTTAATGAGGGAACTGGGCTTAGCCTGACTATTGATTACCCATCTCCAGCCTCAGCTACAATAGGCAAAATCAGGGCACGGCAGCAATGGACACTACGGCAAAAGTGCAGGCTCGCAATACGTTTAAGACATCATAACAAAATATATGTATCAGTTTCGTTTCCTCGAGGTTTAAATTACCAACAAAGAGCTACATTTAAAAGCAGTGAAAAGAAAACGCTCCAGTCAAATCTTTTAAAATAAATTTTAAAAATGGGCAAATCAGCTACTTGGTACTAGAGATGGAATATCAGTATTGATGCGTATCATGATGTGGCCCATATCACCAGAAAGTCCTGGATGTGGTATGGGATGGTATAAAGGCATGATTGCGTCCAATTCCATAACAAATCAAGCCTGAAACAGCACACACTCACACCGTATGAGTTCATGTTAGCTATACATTTCTTCCCATAGTCTAGTGGAGCATTTGAGTAGTCTGGCTTTAATGAGCTTTAAGGCTTTGTTATAAAGCCAAGTTCAATCTGATGTATTCTCCACAAAAGGAGCCATCATGATTTTGTCCAGATCACTGAAAGGGAGGAGAACCACACCAGCAGGATTACATGAATACATGTCTGTTTGTATAAGAATACATGTCTGTTCAATTTCAGGTATAAGAAGTTAATATAAATGTTTGCTGTTACAAATTGTGTATGATTGCTCAAATAATCAGAAAAATAACCTTGAGTACTTGGTTACTCATGTAACTGATACAGTTCTATTGAAAACCAGATCATGAATGCTGTGCTAACCTTTATTTGGGGTACGTTTCAAATAAAATAGTGACTTTAAAGGACTTTCGGTTCTTTTATTCACTAGATCTGAGAAATATAAAGCAAAAAAATAAACTTTTAAAACATGAAAATCAACTATACACATTTTCATGTTTCACTGCATTCTGGACATGATGACATACTGAGACTCAGTGGAGAGATGGTTAAGTGTATGTGCGACAGAATTAACATTATCGTTGGGAGGTTAAGTTTGAGTTGGCAGCTCTTGTGGTTGTTTGCCTCAGGCTAACTTAAACTTAAACTTTAGCTGGCCTGCTGCACACAGCGAATCTGACATAAACCACAGAGCATAAAGTATCAACAGCACAAATCAGGCACATTTATTTATGTTAGTTTTGCTTTCTTTCTTTCTACATTCATTCATTCATTCATGCATTCATGCATTTAAATGCTTGTCCATTTGTCGTTTTGGTGATGTTTACATGCCCATTTATGAACTGTCCTTCGCAGTAATTAAATATCGGAATTTAGTTCCAATCAATTGCATTCAATTCTGCAAGCTTATTTTAACCTGAAGCACCCAGAACAGTTGACAAAGCAGTATATTTTGTACGTCCTTCTAAATCAAACTAAGAGCATAAACTGCTGCACTAGTGACCTACAGCAGCTACACACTAAAGGCAGGTTGAACCTATATCGATTGACTCATTTTAGGGATAAGCTAAATGTTGAACAGATAAATCAGCAGACAGATTTGATGAACAGGTAGCAAAGCTAAAGTTTTATCTTTTAATGGAGTTTTTGAGTCCCACTGCATTAATCTAGGGACCAGCCATCATAAACCCCGCCAGTGGGACTGTACTTGCCAAAGAGATAATGGACAAGCATACACACGCACCACATACATATATACACATTGTGT
>JBBJLS010000018.1:5188306-5214697 GCA_037577275.1 Bryconaethiops microstoma
AGAGACAGAGAGAGAGACAGAGAGAGAGATAGAAAGAGAGAGGGAGAGAAAGAGAGAGAGAGAGAGAGGGAGAGAGAGAGAGAGACAGAGAGAGAGAGAGAGAGAGAGAGAGACAGTGAGAGAGAGAGAGACAGACAGTGAGAGAGAGAGAGAGAGAGAGACAGTGAGAGAGAGAGATGGAATGGGCGCCATTAACACAATTACCGAGCGGGCTTGGAGGGAATGGGCGAAAGCTCATTTTGGAAAGAGGTTCCAGAGGTAATCCACTGAGAGTCATATAAATCCACTTATCTGTAGTACTGCTGTACCATCAGAGTCACACACAGACAAAGGACGAATTGGTACACTAACTACACTAATCTGGTGAATAACAGAGCTAGTCAGATATAAACCAGCACAACTCTTTGGTAACAAAACAAAAAAAAACAACAAATAAAGAAAAGACAGATGTCACCCATTATGGCACTGTTTAATTTGTGCCCTCAATATTCTCTACTATTTGCTATTGGTTGTGCACTGTGATATGACAAATACAATATAACCACTACAGGCGTCCTCTGAAGGACCCCTTTAGTAAGAGATCCCCTTGAAACTTCTCAGTGCTCTAAACATGCATTGAAACACAGATGGATGCCCCATTAATATTTACACTGACTGCAAGCTGGAGAAATTGAATTGCCAGTCTGGCCTTTTAACAGTAATATATGCATCCTATCTTCTGCCCATGACACCAGTTGGCTTGGGGTGGCGAGCCGTGAATACGTTTAAAGTAAATTTATGAAAAAGCAACACACTGCAATGCCTGTGAAGGTCATTCTCTAAATGCTGCTTCCTGCAATTACATGCCAGTGGAAGTGCTGATTTGCTTATTTGTAAAGCAGTGAAATGAGATTCCTGTTGGGAGAGGGAGAAGGGAATGCGCCGTTATAAGCAAACGTCTAAAGGCGCAGTCACACTTGCATTTGCAGATGAAATTTTTCTCGCGGGTAATCACATTCATTACAATAGAATTCGCCCTGATAAGCAATTCTGTGTTGTTGCTTTGGGTGACATTGACCTTTGAAGGTGCGGCGCTTCATACACCAGAAATGAATGTCCAAAAGTGAAGAAATGCTCAATCTAGAGCGTCTAATTATTCATTCATTACCTGAGCCACTTATCCTTAACTGGGATTACAGGGAAGAGCATAGGGTTAAGGAGAGACGGTCCATCACAGGGCAGACACACAGACAAACATATTTACAGAGTGTGTAAACATGGGGAAATTTAGCATCTCCAGTTTAATTGAGCTGTGTGTGTTTGGACCATGGGCGCCGGAAGCATTTTTGATGTGGGGGGTATGTCTCATTTGTTGTCCGGGAGACAAAGTTGGGGGTGGGGGGGGCACAGTGCTCTCTACTTCTTGACTGTTGTCTCACTGGAGTGACTTGTGGTTAAATGTCTTGCTCGAGAACCCAGTGGTGGTATGATGAAGGTAGGATCCAGCGGCAAGTATCCTACCCACTAGACCACCACCACCAAACAAATGATTTTGAAAAGTGCTAAAATGGTTCCTGCGCCCATGTTTTGGACAATGAAAGACCCTCCAGAGCACCCACCGGAAACCCATACAGACACAGGGAGAACATGCAAGCTCCACCCAGAAAGAACCCTCAGCAACTCAGCAACCTTCACAGCTCAAAGAACCATTTGACTGCTTAATTTGTACTCTCATGGTTAAAAAGTTTTCCATATTGAAGAAATTGCTGTATAAAAGGTGCATTATTTTTAATGCACCTTTTAAAATAATGGTTCTACACAGCACCAAAGAGGGTGCCAGTGGTATCAGGGAACCTTTGTTGGGTTTTACATAGAACCACTTTTGGTTGCATAAGGAAGCATGTTTCACTAAGACATCTGTGAGTGCGAAGAATCATAAAACAAACGTTCTATCCCAGTTCAAGGGTTCTTATCCAGTATCTGAAAGATCTTTACGCTTTGCAAGTATTTTTCTTACTCACAAAGCTATTTCTCAAAGAATTATGAAATGAAAGTTTTTTAGGGGAACCAAAGTGGTTCTTTTATGGCATCACACAAAGAACTGTTTTCACCACCTTTATTTTTATTGTGTGGAGATTTTAATGGTTTTGATGGTACTAAATTGATATAAAGTTACTAAATTGTTCTTGACTTAAATATACATTTGTAGGAAAAAACGATGAGTTTAAAACCATAACATTATGTGGGGACCTTAAAACTTTGAAATTATTCTATGTCATCACACATCTCATTTACAAAATTAGAAATCTAACTAAACCAAAATGGGCTTTTCTATGCTAAGGAACCTGTTTGGCATCTTGAGCATGGCTAATATATCATGCTACAGTAACATCATGAGCATGCCCAAAATAAATCATGAACTTAAGATGATGTCTTCTTCCGTCTGCCTATTTGACTGTGATAAAATACATTTCCAGTTTATTAGCAAGTCAATTAGATTTTAGGGAATGTTTGTGGGGCATTTTCCAGCTCAAAGATGAACACACATCCTATCAATAGAATAACAAGGAAGGAATGACATTACAGCTTGAGAAAATGTTGCAAAAATGATTTGGTTCTGGTTTACCCAATTCATCCAGAATATAGTAAGTGCTAAGTGAACAGGAACTACTTGGCAGACTCAGATATTCGCCTATAAGTCTGCTGATACTGTGAGGCTCCCGAAACCTCTGCATGTATTCTCCTAGGACCACCCCAAGCTGACAGGATTCTTAATGAAACTGCATCCAGTCTTTAAGATCAGTGAAGACAGTTGCTCCACAGGAGAGGAGACACAGTGCAGTGCACTAAGTGATAGAAATATCAGCTGGTTAGAATGAATGGAAAACACTAACAACATGGGATGTACGATCTGCTGGCTCCCATCCTTGTTTATGTCACACACTGAAATTGAATTTGATGATATTCAATACAAAAACAGCTGTAGGCAGGAACTGAATCACCCTGAGTAGTGCTCCAGGCCTCAGTGTCATAACACCGTGATCTCTGCAAGCAACCTCAGAAAAATTAATGAAAATGGCATAGTTTCTGATGTCAATAGAATACCATTAGTTAACGGATTATCTCTTTTTTAACTTAAGTAACATAATGTTCCAAGCACGGCCCTTCAAACCTTCTATAGGCCCGAGCCCACGTTCCTCCTCAGCTGCCCTCTCATTCAAATACAACTTTTAAAAGGGGGAGTTCGATTTGATAAAAGTTAGTTTCAGTTACTGTCATGGTGCCATATTATTTAGCATTGATCCATACATGTGCAGGATTCATACGAACTCCCACAAACACAAAGGTGTAATGAATATTCGACCTAGTCCTCCGTTCCCAAACCTTTTCTCCTAGATAATGTGTTATTTAAGGTTTTTGAGTTAGAGTTTCCCAATGCCCATGTACAGTTTACAGATGGATATGTTACTCAGTCACTAGCATATTGACCTCAGTTCCTGGTCTGTTATTTAGTTACTGGGATATGACACTATAGCAAGCCTTGGCATCGAACACTGTTAGCTTAATTAGCTGGCAAAATGACAAAGCTTTTAACTGTGCTGTACTATGTGTGATCTCATACAGTGCCATGACATCACATTCCCAAGCCCTATACCAGTAATATTAGTCAAATAAGCACTGGAGGATGCCTTTGGCAGGCCATGCTGAACACTGCTCATGGGAGAACCACATTATATGGGCAAAAGTATTGGGACCATAATGACATGGTTGGATGATGTCGGTGTGGACGAACTTGACTGGCCCACACAGAGCCCTGACCTCAACCCCATCCATCACCTTTGGGATGAACTGGCACAGAGATTGCGAGCCAGACCTTCTCGTCCAACATCAGTGCCTGACCAGTGCTCTAGAGAATGAACGGACACAAATTTCCACAGAAACACCACATCTTTTGGGAAGCCTTCCAAGAAGAGTGGAAGCTGTTACAGCTGCAAAAGGGGACCAACTCTATTTTAAAGTCTAAAACTCTATTTGTACTTGAATGCAATGTCATTAAAAGTCCCTATTGGTCAGATCTGGGCATTTTACGGCCCGCGGGCCACATACGGCCCTTTGGGTATCTCTGTCCGGCCCGTGTGTGTCAGTCATAAACACAAATGAACAGTGTTGTCAAAAAATCAATTCTCAGATACTAATCGATACTACAATTTAGTATCGAGTTCGATATCAATTAGCACTGGTATCGATACTTAAATGCCAGCTTTATATCTGCCGGTTCACGGAAATCGGCGGCAGACTACAACAATTTTCAACAGGCATTGCAGCAGGCAGCCCCTCCCCCAGCTATGTGAAGGACCCAATGTTTACATGACAGCCCGTTCCTGGTTTAAAGGTGCGTGCCACTTTTTTTCCTCAGTAGAGAGCCAGGGGGCGCTCTGGGGGTGCTTTGGGGGAGCTATGGAGTTTTGGAGGCCCGAGGCTCTCCCCCTGCCTCTCTATTGAGGAAAAAAAAAGTGGCACGCACCTTTAAAAACAGCTGTCACAGAGCATTTTGCCCCGTAGCTTAGCCGGAAAACAACCTATCGCTGCGAAATTTTACAGGGACCCTCAGCTCCCCAAGACCTATCGAACAAAGCCAGGTGCGAAGTTCTCCTCCACAAAGAACCGGCGCGACGGCCTCTGAGCACACTTTAAATTATTTAGTAAAAGTTCCTGTGTTTGTTTTTTTCCCCCCGTAGTATCGAAAAAAAGTATCAAGCATCATCCTTAGTATCGGTATCGAGTTTGAAATTTCAGTGTCGTGACAAGCCTAATAGCAGCTTATCAAAATATATAATTTACTGCTTTTTACAATGGGAGAAAATAAATATTGAGCAAAATTAAGTTCATATTCTCGTTGGTTCGGCCCTCCTTCACAGTTCAGATTTTTCATGTGGCCCCCTGTAGAAATTAATTGCCCAGCACTGCTGTTGGTGTACAAACGTTTAGAACTGGGAAGTAGTTGGAACTGTATACACACAATCATTAACTTTTTTCAGCAATTTGTGCTACAGTAGCTTTTCCGTAGGATCAGACCAGATGGGCTAGCCTTCACTTCTCACATGCATCAATGAGCCTTGGGTGTTTTCTGTCGCTGGTTCACCAGTAGCGATATAGTCAGTTCTGTCAGAGCACAAAGTGCATCTTCAGATCACAACCTAAGGGGCTGTGTAGTTGCAGACTGGTCAGAGTGCCCATGCTGATCCTTGTCCACTGCTGAAAGTGCCTACAATGGGCACATGAGCATCAGAACTGAACTGGCCATTTTCAGTAGGATAACGCACACTGAAACACACCCAACCTTGCTCAGGACTTTTTCGAACAACGTAATAAAGAGCTCAAGATGTTGACATGGCCTCCACAACCTCAAGATCACATTAAGATTGAGCATCTGTGGGATGTGCTGAACAAACTAGACAAAACCATGGAGGTCCCATCTTAGAGCTTACAGGACGTAAGTAATCTGCTAACAACAACTTGTGAGCCTTCTTAAAATAAAAATAAAAAAAGAGGAAAAAACATAAAGGGGCAGCATGGTGGCGCAGGGGTAAGCGCTGTTGCCACACAGCAAGAAGGTCCTGGGTTCGACTCTCGGGTCGGGTGCAGCGTCTTTCTCTGTGGAGTTTGCATGTTCTCCCCGTGACTGTGTGGGTTTCCTCCCACCACCATTGAGCATGTTTATGACAAAAGAATTTCCCTCGGGATGAATAAAGTTCTTTCTTATCTTAAAAACATGTGTGCATTGGGGATAGGTCAGTTGAGCACACTAAATTGCCCCTAGGTGTGGCTGTGAATGAGAATGGTTGTCTGTCTCTGTATGTGGCCCTGCGATGTGCTGGCAACTGTCCAGGGTGTACCCTGTCTTCGGCCATTGCAGCTGCGATAAGCTCCAGCCTGCCACCCCGAGTGTGGGACAAAGGGGTAGAAAATGGATGGATGGAAATAAACATAAACGTTCCACACCAACTGAAAAAGACTCTAGAACTGCACATCTAAAACAAGAATGATTTGGGAATCTTTTTTTTAAGTGTAAGATGACTCTGGATTCAGACTCCAGCAGCCTCTACATCCAAAGCTCTGTACACATAGGCTTCACTAAAATACTGCATTTTATTTTCCAGGCTGTTCTGACCCCATCGCAGCTCGGATCCGGTCTTGAATTACCTCCTGTTCATGTCGTATTTGTGTTGTCCATGTCTGTCATATAAACCCCAGACAGGCCTGGAAATGTTGATGGGCCTTGGGCAGTTAATGAGGTATCTGTACGGTCCCTGCCAGAGGTCAATAATGGCAGCCAACAGCACAACAACACAGCCACAGGCAGGAATGATCTCGATAATGAGCAATTAACCTCTTAAAGCATCCCTTGCGGAGAGCCTCTCAGAGATTCTGCCTCAAACTCATGTGTCTTCCTCCAGAGCAATGGTACACCATGTCTGTCTGCCTGACTTACAAGATCTGGGCCCCGAAATGTGATTAAAGCGATCAATGTTTTATGATCTCAAATGTAGTTTCATTGTCTCAGGCGAACTGGCTCCATCTGCAGAGGGACTGAGTGCTGCTAATGTTTTGTCAGTCCACCCTGTGTGCAACAGACTCGAAAGATTTCTGAAAACACATGCCCACGCTTGGAAAATCAGGATAATGTCTAGGAGGACAGGGAGCTGACTAGAAACAAGGCAACATTCTGTAGAAAAAGAATTGCATATAGGTTCCTCATATGTGGCAGTTTATACAATTTGTGACATTACTCTAATGAAAGATTTAAACATCCCTACATACACTTTACAGACAAACGCATTGGGACAGTGGCTCCCAACCCACTCCTCCCCATGACAGTTTCTAATCTTCTTGGAAGGCTGTCCACAATATTTTGGAGTTTCTGTGGGAATTTGTGTCCATTCATTCCGTAGAGTATTTATGAGGTCAGGCACCAATGTTGGACGAGAAGGTCTTGCTCACAACCTCTGATCCAGTTCATGGGGGCTCTGTGCGAGCCAGTCAAGTTCGTCCACACCGAACTTATCCACCCATGTCTTTATAGAGCTCGCTTTGTGCACTGGGACACAGTCGTGCTGGAATAGAGGTTCTTCACCGAACTGCGTCCACAAAGTTGGAAGCATGGCGTTGTCCAAAATATCTTGGTATCAAACCCTGAAACCCTGAAAAACAAGTGTGTTCCAATACTTTTGTCCAAATAGTGTGCCTACATAAACATGCTTACTTGTATACTCTTATAAAGGTGCCAGAGAAGGTTCTGTGTATGAAGTCACTGTAAAACAATTTTGGAACCAAATGGATAGTTCTTCAAATAACTGTTTATAAATGAAATGTTTGTGTGTAGAACCTTAAAAGTTTCAGGACCCTCTACATAACATAGAGGTTCTAGTAAGAACATGCAAATGGCATAGAATATAGAATAAAAATATTGTGGTATAGAATAAAAATATTTTCTTTTTAAAGAATATAGCCTGCAGTAGACTCCCCAGAATATTTAGTGGTTTAAAGACAAAAAACCCTTTTTTTTTTATAATGCTGATGGTTTACATAGAGCATGGATACATCAGGCTCTTTTTAGACAGTTACTAGTTGCCGGCTGAAAGTTGTATCATTAGTTTGTGCACAAAAGAGCTAAAAAGGTCTAGAGTGGATTCAAAATGTGGCATTTGCATCTGGAATCGGACCAAAGAAGAGTGTGCGCCAGTAAAACACGGCGCTTAAACATCGAAATATAGAAGAGATAAAATAAAATTAAAATCAAAGTTAAATTGTTAATAAGCAGTAACTCACTAGTGTTCTTATTAAATAAGCTTGAAGTGAATGACCAAAGGATCTCATCAAGAGAAATTCTCTACTTTTAAACAGATAAACTTGAAAATATGGGCACGGATGTGAGAAAAATACATCATATGGACAGATTAACCATCATTGAGATAGACTTTAAAGTGTGGGGAAAAACTAAACAGGATGCGAAGCATAGCACCTCATCTGTGAGACATGGTGGCATGGACATGTGTGGCTGCCAAGAGAACAGGCTTTACATCTTTATTACCTAAGGAATACACAACACTTTCAAAACCCTTACGAGTGTCAAGATTATGTAAACTTCTGTTTACTTGTAGGCAACGTATAAAAAGAGATTAAGACTTTCATTAGACTTTAATCAGTTTCAAAGCCGTGAATACAAGAGGAATATTATTTTAGTCTTACTGGATCTTATTGCAGCCTTTGATAACCACAAAGCTCTAATACACTGAGTAATAATGTATACTGGGGAAAAGAAAAAGTTATCTTATGGTGATCTTGTGGTTAGACTACCAAGTTCTGGTCAACTTTTCCAGACACATGATACTGTTGGCTCCTCTAAGAAACCTTCACAGCCTTTATCAAAGCCCTGGTTCTTCTCAGCGAGGGCCTTCTTTGTGCAAATCTCCAAAAGAGCCCGTTGGCATTTTAAGACTGTGACCCTGACATCCAACTCAAGTCTACACTTGTTGAACTTTTCTCCATCTCTTCCTCACTATGTGGAGCCAACAAGGGGGGCTAAAGCCTCTTTCTTGATTTTTTAAATTTTTATTAAGTGAACCATTTGTCACATGTGAACACACCACAGCACACAGCGTGAAAAGCAGGAATGTTATCATCTGCATTTAACTCATTCACCAAGTGAAGCAGTGGACTGCCAGTTACGCAACGCAGTGTGTGGAAACAGTATCTTGCTCATGGGTACCTGATGTCCTAGTGGTTATGAAGTTGCCACTGCTATCAGAAGGTTGTGGATTTGAATCCCAACACTGCTCATCACTGAGGTTCCCTTGAGCAAGGTACCATCCCCACACACTGCTCTCTGGGTGCCCCTCATTGGTGGCAGCCCCCTGCTTCACTTGGTGAATGGGTTAAATGAAGAAAAAGAATTTCACTGTGGTGTGTTCACACATGACTATTAGGGACCACTTTACTTTAATGGTGCCACTGGATTCAAACTCACGGCCTTCTGATCACAGGGGCAAGTCCCTAACCATCAGCTGCCCCAAATCTGTGATTTAAAAATACTACATAATTAAAACATGAAAGCCATAGCACATGTTCTTTACAAGCTCAATAAGTGGGACTGGATGAACAATGGAGGTGAAGCATGATGCTAGTAAATATTTTTTCACCACCGCCACAAGATTTTCCTGGATTCTGACCGTCTGAAAAACTCCCAATTCTTTACACAAAATGAGCTAGTATGTAAGCTCCCTCATATGTTTGCATTTTTGACTTCTAGTCAAACCATTTGTGTACAAAGAAAGGGTTTGATTGGCTCAGAGTACTTTCAATAGAGGGAAAATTGCTCTGGAAAGGGGCAACCCAACAGACATGTTTAGGCAGCAGCACACTGCGATAAGTGATAAGATTAGGTTCTGCAGCTGAACTGAGCAATAGCTACCGGTTACCTGAATTTAGTTAAACAAATAACTAAAGGAATAAATAAATAAATCAAGCCAGTGATAGGGTGTCTAGTAATTTCATAGGGCTGGATGGCCACTTGTTTTAAAAGTAGATCAAAGTTAATACCCTTCATACAAAAATTACAAGACAAAAAGAATTAAGTTCTTAAAACATGGTATGACGAGTTGGGCATTATAGCACCAGGTGTTAATGAGAGAGGAAACACTGTTGTGGTTTCAGAGCCAGCAGCAGCCAATTTCAACCATGAATGTATTTCAAATGTTCCCACCTTAGTTAGTTACTGAAGTGTTTAGATTAGACTCTGCTGCCACCTGGAGGAAACAATGAAGCCAAAGATTGAAGCAAGCAACTTCAGACTTGACAACTGCTGGATCCATATACACAAGAAATAAATGGAGGGGAAAAAAAATAAAAATAATAAAAACTACAAAAAACTTCTTAAAATTCTTTATTCATAAACTTGATGCAAGTTTACAAATTGTACTGTACATGGTCAAAATTACACTTACAATGGAAAAGAAAAAAAAAAAAAGCAAAAATAAAACCATTGCATGCTAACAGTGCATACCCCCCCTCCCACCCCCAACCACCTGACATAAACCAACCATAACTGCGCAAGGTGTTCAAGTGAAGTTTCAAGTTACTACAAAACTGACACTTTAGATAATCAATCCATCTGGGATGTGTACAATTTTCTTCCTTCTGCTCTGACATGTCTAGAGCTGCCTTCAGCCTAAATAGAAACTATTTTTGTGCGTGGTGTCTTTTCAAATGGCCCATTACTGACGCTAACACGACATTATGATCTTTTTTTATGTTGGAGTGTACCAAATCACACATAGCTGGGTGTTGTGCAGTAAAACATTTTCAAAACATTCAGTGAAAAGCTCCAAATATATACGCATGTCTTAAGCCAATGCACATTTCCCTCACCCACAAGACACCAGAGGTCCAAACTGTTAAGCCTTCTGTTTAAATCTAGCACAGCTCTTCTGTTTTTACACAAGTCAAACGTCACCGGCTGCTCTCGACCTCACGGTCACACTCAAAACAGGCCAGAGAGGGCAGAAGGTGTCATCATAACAAACAACCCACCATTTAATGGAAAACACTGTACAAACATGTTTATTGAATGCCATCCTGCAAGCATTCCCAGAGCCAGTCAAACTGATTCTAGAAGAGTGGACTTGTGTTAATCGGCCTGTGAAAGGTGAATGCTCCTCCTTTTACATGCTCAGAGATCAGACATGTTATGCTGGTGAGGCATACTGGAGATCTGCGATAGAAGACTTAAAAAAGGTATCAGGAAACAATGCTGAATTTAATAGATTATAAAAAGATGACATCAATCATTTATCACTACATTAAGCAAACAGGTTTCTCTCCTAGATTTTAGAAAGCCTGAGACACTTAATATAGGTTAGATATCTTCAACTGGGTTCATGGACGTGGATTTAGCTTAGCCTTAGATTAAAAACTGCAGTTCCAACAGCAAATACCAACTGGAAACTTTTTACTCAGGTATGGACCTGTGAAACTGCACACTGCATCTGACGTATTTACCCTTATAATTTGATGTTTCCAGTCCACCTAAAATTTGTGTAGCAGTTGCACACTGGTGAAAGTGTAGCAACTGCACTATTCATGGTGAAGTGGAAAAACAAGAAGCTGGCAAATAGGAAGCCAGCTTCAGACTCATCTTATTACTAAGAGTTCATCAAATGCATCACATCCGCAACACTCTCACAGACTCTGGGTTTAAGTCACTTTAACAAAAGGGAAATGATACCATTCATGGTTTAAAATTACACAATGCACCAATCAAATAGCAAAAACAACTGATGTTCTGCGAAAAACAATGAAGGCATTTCCATAAAACACAGAGCAAAGCATCCAGGCGGACCAAATGAGTGACAGTGTACAGTAACTTATTTTCCCATCAGGACGACTGCATGTAGGACCTGTGGCAAAGTTAACCGAGAAGTCTGACTTGACTCAAGAAGAAATGAACAGGTAAAACATTTAACAGGATCAAGCTTTCGCCTTGTATCTAAGATGGGCACAACGAAGTCATGAAGACTCTGGGTATTAACCAATCAGACTTTTTTTTTTTTTTTAAAGTACACATACAGTGATGGGTTGTGGCAACAACGAGCTTCTTTGTAAAGATATCACAAGATGGGCATGTCTGAAGGTTTTGTGGAAAGCAACGCTAAAGAAGGGGGGGGGGTCTCTTCTTAAGGCAATAACGGTTAATTTACAGTTTGCCCCACAGGAATGTAACTGGGATCATGTAACTTTAAGCAGGTTATCTGGATCTAAAGTAAGCCTTTGTTTTGTGGCATCCCTTGGGGAACTGTGAAAATTGTATAACCTCATCCCCACCGACTCAATACTAGAACCTCTCTATGTGCCCGGGTTGACAGGGTAAAAGGTTTAAAAAGACTGACGTAACGGTTTCTACGGCATGTTTCAATGACATACCCTTACTGTGCTGTAATATCCACAGCAGAAATCACACTGGTTAAAGAGGAATGGTCACCATTTGCAGTTAAAGACAGCATAGCCACACGCAACTTCCATTCTCATTGAAGAAACTTTTTTTTTTTTATAATAACAGCAGTAGTCTTAATGCGTACATAAAAACATGTTTAAGATATTCCATTTTTGTCACCAAGAGGATATCAATTAAGTAATTTTTCCTTATTCTATGTGAGATATATCTTCAGAAGTAAGGACGTTCCGCGCTATGCAGGCATGTTATAAGCGATTCAGTCCTCGCTCAGAAAAGTTTGCTGGACTCGATGCAAAAGTTCATTCTCAATCCATCTTTACAGGTTTACATACAGTCGGAGTTCATTTTGACAACATTCCAAGTGATCGAGTCCAACTTGCTTGGTCACAGTTTTTTCAGTGTGTGACCAGAGAAGCCAAAATCTCCAAAATAATGAGTATGGAGTGGTGATGGCATTTGACCTTTGCCTCTGTGAAGACATGAGCTCTTTACAAAGGACTTCCCCCAAACCTTCTCCATCATATGTAGTCTCTCCATTTTTCTTTCTCTCTCTCTCTCTCTCTCTCCATACTGTGGTTAATGTTTTGACCCTTATAAACATGAGGGACGTTCGGGCAAGCAGCGAGGTCAGCATCCAAAAGCCTGTTACTCTGCAGGAATCTTGGCATTTATATAATATCACTTGGTTCAACAAAAGGGACATCCATCCATAAAGTGTGAAAAGTCACAGGTATCTCTTTCCATATCTGCTGTGATCAAATCCACTCTGTCAACCAAAAACAGCTAAAGAGAGAAAGCAGTAGGAAGGAACAAAAGGAGAGCTAGCAGGAGAGAATATGTGAGCAAAGAGATGCGCTGTATAGATGACATGGCAGATAAAGGAGTGTGTTTTACCCGTTACCTCTCCAGGGGCACTGAGTTTGGAAGTCGCATTATCCAGTTATGGACAGCTCCAATTAGCAAGATAACGATGAACGAAAAAAAAAGGTGGGGGTCTAAAAAGACGAAGTGTTGACTCCAAGACACTGTGTCCTAGTTTGAATGAAGAGAAGTCTTCCTTATCCATCTTCTTTGGGTGGTGTGTACCAGCCTGTAGAGTTTAAAAAGATTCACAACACACACTTAAAAACAAAATTACTCTGTAAACTTCCATGACAGACTGCTAGAGCTAATTTACATGAAGACACTTAAGTCTACAGTACTCCACAGAGGACAGGAGCTGGTCAAATCACTTCCCCTTACACTCCATCTGACTAAACAGTCAGAATGCAAGCAACATCAAGGACTATGAACCTAAATCTAATGTGAGGTTGGACCAAGGGCCATATGACAAGTTTTCACTCTTCAAACACAAATGCAATTCCTTGATGCACATCATTTAGGAAACACAAGCACTGAAACTATTCTGCAAAACATATTTTCAATGTATTAATCTTCTCAAAGACTAAGAACATTCCATTTTTACATTACCTCTAACTGTAATGTAAATCCCAGCCCAGGTATCAGTTCAATCTCCATACAAACCCTAAACTAGAATCAACCTGCATTTTTTCTGTCAATCTAAAGGATCATGCAAAATAGAAAAACTGGCATATTTACCATTCTTTTCATGGATCTGCACCAGTGATTTATATGACTGTTGTGCTCTGGCAAGATTATACTGGTTCTGAAATGGGAGGGGAAAAAAAAGACATCAGATAAATTAGACATACAATTTCCAAGAAAGTTTGTTTATCAGAAAAATAAGAATGCTACGTGACTAAATTGGTTTCAGGTAGTTACAGGTTATTTTGACATAGTCTACGAAACCTAAAGTAGCAAGCGGTCCTGCAATAATGATGTCCTTCAAATAATAAGCACAAGTATGTTCGTGCTCTGTATGGATTAACTATGATGTTGCTTTTTTTTGGCTATTCTGGATGAAGAAACATGCACACCATTGCTCGAACTAGCTAAAAGACTCAAAGACAAGGCAAGCGGCAACCTGACAAATACCATGTTGCCCGTATTGCAAAGGCTTCCACTCCATTCCTTGGGGACAGCCTTCCAGTTTTTGTTCTTTTCAAGATCCAAACACCTTAGAAAGGTAATCAGCATGTCTGCATCTAATGCTAACTTGGCTGAGCTGCATTAGAAGCTCAAAACAAAAACACCGTTGCTGTATTTAACAACAATGTGGGTTCAAGAGATACAGCCCATTGATGGAGATTAATTTAAGTTTTTTTTACCTTATTGGCTCCAAACTGCACTCTGGCTTTTCCTTTGACTAAAGTGGCATTAATCTGCATGATGACAGACTCAATGGAATAGGCACTGCTCCAGCCCTGTTAACAGATATCACACAATTAGTGTACAAAATTAAGCAGCTTCAGTTTAAGTGTGATTGAGTCTAAGCTTCAATAACACTATATTATCCATGATAGGACCATTTTTTGCAAGATACATGAAAAATATTCACAGTTTCCAGTGAAAATCTTTTTCCTTGAAATGCGCAATCCTAACTCATGGTTAAAAAATGAGGTTCTCCAACTGGATCTTGAGGAATGCAGTGTGACACCTTGAAGGAATTCATGTCAGGTAAAGCTGATTCAAAGGAAACCTGACCTTAGTAAATAACAGTGATTCACACCTGTTTGGTGAGTAGTTCCATGCACAGAGCCCCTCCTCCAAGAACATAACTAAAGAAAACAGACAAAAATGTGTTTAATTCCATCACTTAGGAAAAACAGATACAGGGTTAATGTCTAAAATAAATATAGGTTTATTATGCAACGTACACCAAGACAGGTACAAACAGGTCAAGTGATCACTTAATATGGATGTTTTTTTTTTTTAAATCACAGAACACCACAACTGGAACAGCTTTCAATTTCAATCTGCTATGGTTTCAGGCAGGAAAGCCACACCTTTCCTGAACAGTACACAGTAAAGAGCCACCAATGCCAGCACTAAAAGTGAAAGACAATGAAGAAAGTCAAGACATATTTTTAGTTACTCACCCTCCAGACAAAACAGGAGAAACTACTCGTACAAATGGTGGATCAAAAGGAAAGTTGTCCTATGGATCAGAGACAATAGCATTTCTATCATATTTATCTCACACTAATACAGACCTAGATGAATGAAAGTACAGGAGAAATGTATTACAGATTGTGTCTTTCCAAACCAGAAAGGAGAAATGTGCATTGTTGTTTTGAAAAGAAAATCACAAGCCACTGGTAAATATGCATTATTGACTTCAGAATAGTAAATGACGACTGTTATTAACATAGAAAAAGTACAGATGTGCATCAGATGATCAGTGAGCTGGACAGCTGGCAGATGCTACCAGAGAACCATAACATCTGTCTTGTTGATGCTCTTTTCCTTATTTAGCATAAACCAATGAAATGTTGACCTGACTACAGAGGCCTGAAGACTTACTTTGTATGAGAAATTGAGCAGAATGTAGTCCATGCCTTCCTTCTCCTTCAACACCTGGAGGTCACTGTGTAGAGGACTGTCTGGATCGACTCTGCTCATGTAAACAAACACAATGGAAGCTGTGAGTGTCCCTAATTACCTCACTACACCATGTTTACATCATACTAATCACAAGGTTTACATTGTGCCTCACACACAGGAAAGAGGAAAGACAAAAATTAAAGAAAATGAACTCTTACGTTCTTAACTTGACATGCCACTCGTACAGGCTGTCATTAACAAGTTCCACTGAATAGATACCTGCAAAGTGAGAACAATGTAAAAATCCAGTGTGAGGTTGTAAAATTCCTCCCATTCCTGTTTACATGACAGATACTAGACAATAGAAGACAACAGATTACTGTATTGTCTCAGATTTATGTCCCATCCTAACTGCTGTCAAACGGCTATATTCTCTATTTATTGTATTGTTTCTGTCATCTCTTGCACTTTGTTCAATGCTACTAACCTGTGCATTATCATACTTTTGGTGCAACACTAGTCATTGTGGAAGATTTACATACCATCCACACTATACTGCTACATTACACTACCTTTACGTTGTGCTGTCTATTTATTGGATGGTCTGTATTATTTCTGTCATAGCTTTCACTGTGTTGAATGTTATATGTTGCTCTGTGGTCCATGGAGAAATGTCTCATCACACTATGCACGTGTACACAGCTGCTGTTCCTTTAACCTACCCGATTTGTAACTTTGAGATCGGTAGATCTCCCGGAGTTCCTTCATTAGACGATCTGACGCTTGGACTGACCCAGACACTGCTCCCTACAACACAATGCAAAAATCACACACGCACATTTCACACACACACGCGCAAATAACAACTAGCAGGTTAGTTAACATCACATGAACACTGACCAGTCAGCTAGTATAAGGCTGGCATCACTTATAAATTTATACTGTACATTTTTGGTTCATAATACCTTGGTTTTAAATACAAAAAATATCAATATTTGCAATTTTGATACTTTCATCCCAATTTATCAGTTTTTCCAAATTGCTCACCATTTCAGCCCTAGTTTAACCCACAAAATAAGACAATTTATGACAAATGTGCATATGCTAATTAACAGAAATACAACTAAGTAATACACGTATACCAATCATCAAAAACAAATTCAAATGCAGCAGAGCACACAGCTCAAAAACATTGGCTGCTCTATTTTGCAGCCTCAAAGGCTTAACAGTGAGGCTTATGCTCCACTTTCACTACACATTTTTAGCACAACCTGTGAAAGACAAGCCTTTTAAATAGGGAAACAATTCAATATCTTCAAAAGCAAACACCCACATAGAATGATATGAATGAAAACAGAATGAAAAGGTCTTCAACTGACATGTTTACCACTTTCATGAAAACACATACAGAAATAATTTTTGTTCATCCAGCTAAGTGCTATTTTGTCACCAGCAGGGTCATAATTTTCTGAGCGTATCTAATGCTGTTGCACCAGCTGGCCATAAGCTGAACTTTTACCAAGACCAGTTGTAATTTTGTCGCCTATCTCAAAGCAGGCATAAGATCAAATCGATCAGGTCAGATCAACTGGCAAGCTAGTTCTTTGCTTGCCAAAGCACTGCTACACACTCCTTGTGTGTCTTCTGCACGCAGTTAAACTCCTTATAATGTAGGGGAAGATTAGCTAACTATACCACAAAAATGTAGACGTCACCTCATTTTGAATTAAGAAAAAGCTGTTGGAGGTCAGCAAATATTCTCAACCATTAAAAGATTTTAGTTAAAACCCAAGTTAATGGTCGTGGTTTTGTTTATGTTCAAAAATTGCTTTAAAATTCTCACATTGCTTTCCCTGCCTTAGCTAGTTGTGTGTTAAAGTCCTTGCCTTGAACAGATTACAAGGACAGAGACAGACTGCAGAAACACTCCTCCAGAACTAAAGTCCCCTGAGCAGAGAAATGTGAAGAGCTGTGGTATAAGTCAAGAGGGAGGGGTTCACAAACCTCAAAATATCTCTCTGGATGACTGATGCTTAAAACGCTACTCTACTGCGTGCTCTCCTCCCAAACACACTCCTATTGATTGTTTTTGTAGAGTGTGCAGTGGCTTGCTGCTGTCTAGAGCAATGTGACATGATCAAGTTCAGCTTATGCTCCAATACAAAGCATTAAAGTATAAAGTAGAAGTTTAGGAATTACAAAACCCCATTTATTCACTGAAGCAAAAACAAGCACTTAGCTTGATATTCGACATTTGACAGCATTTAAAATTGTAAACATTCAATAGGTGCATCCTTAGAACATTCTTCATGATTCTTCCATGATTGTTGCAATCAGAAATATTAGCAATACAACCAATGTTTTCTGCTTGTTGTATTTAATCTGAAGCCTATCAACCACATTTCAGTATTACAGTTGTTTAAACAGTTCCCCCATTAACATCTGACAAATATACCACTCTGATATTCCCCTTTAACCCTTGAAACATAAGAAAAGTTACCTTACCGAATGTGCACTTACGTTCAAGTGGTCCTGCCTCTGGTTCTTGCGAATCTTCTCCAGGATAGCCAGGTTCTCTTTCTCTATACCATCATCCTCAGACTTTTTCCCATCCACTGGTTCTTCCTCTTTCATCTCATAATGATCCAAGTCCTCTATGTCCTGCTGACGATGTACAACACAAGACAGAGGCAGGAAAAAATTAACGCTGAACAGAAATCAATAACAGTTACTGAATGACATTAAGGTACATAAGTGAAACAAACAAAAAAAAAGATCACCCCCCAAAAAAAACAAACAGGCAAGCAAACAAAAAAAAGAACGCACCTCTCCCATCTCTTCTTCCTCTTCCTCCTCTGAAGTCACCTCATCTGTGGTACCATGCTAAAAGGACAAAACAGGATAAAAACAACCCAGAATCTAGTGGCTTTTTTGAGCTCTTTCAAGATTTCTGTACTATTTGAGACTAGATGTAATGTCCACTGTTATTTAGGATTTTTTTACAACCAGAAACAAATGTACCTTTCTCTCCTGGTTGACAGGGCCAGCAGGGAGAGGCTGATCCAGCATCTCCACATCAGGATGCTGCGGTAGATTATACAGCCTACATAGATCACAGATGAGCCGCTTCAACTGCTGCAGGAGCTGATGAACAAAGCACAATGAATTACACAATGACGATCAGGCACAAAATCAGTTACTATAAGGGCTGATACAATTGCAAATTTCAACAACCAATAATAACAATATAATCACTGGTGGATCTAATTGAATGTTTTTATTGTAGAAATCGGGTTCTCTAATAATTTCTCCAAGGACATAACCAACTTTGTCTTTGTGAGTTAACTTACTTACTAAATAACTTCTTTAGGAACCAACCATGTTTCTAACATTTTAAAAGTAATTCAATAATTGTCAAGCTTCTTAATTCTGAGAGAAGAAAATTTCAATGATGTGACGTACAGGAAATGCAGACTAAACAAAACCAGTTTTTGCTTCTTAATGGTTAAACCGGGTGTGACTCATATTGGGCTCCCAATTATTGCTACATTATCAACAGAAGTTCTAGTTACTAGTTAAGAGGTTTTGAGACTTGATCTCCAGAAAAGTCATCCTGAAGTGTTGATGTACATCATTCTTGACAAACAAAATGGCCTTCTACGAACATTAAACCAAGCTTAGGGTAACAGAGCCCAAGTCACTCCATCAGAACAACAGAAGATAGCATTTCACTAGCATGTAATGAATACGGCACATCAGCTCACACAGGAACATGAAATGGCCTCCACTGACCAAGAGGAAAATCTGACATAAAAGCTCAAAATCTGACTTACAGAAAACCAAAGGTTGTCCATATTAAATGAAACATGAAATTGAGGGAAAACATGAATTCCACTGGTCTTCAGACAGAATAAGGAACATCCCACTGTCACTGCGGATTTAAAAAGCCAGAGAAAGTTGAAAGTTCTTGAAGGTGAAAAATGCAGTAACAAAACAACACAAACTTCAACCGCTATCAGCAAAAGCAGGCCTGTGGCTGCCTATAGTCTTGTTACAGGCTTGTTTTCACTGCTGAATAACAAAGATGATGGTTCACTGCACACCGCAGGCTAGTTTTTTTCTTTGCAGCCTATCATAATGTGGCTCATGAGTGTCGTCCCACAAAAACACATGTTGAAAAAGTAGGCAAACTTGTGGTCGTTATAAAGTTCAGTGTGCTTTTCACAGACAATTTATGGACTCACAGTCCTACTGAAAACAGTTGGTATAGGGCTGGGTGATATTTTGAGAACACCACAATGACAATTTCCAAACATATCTCTGTATGAGATGTGATTTAAGTTAGCATCAGTAAAGTCAATGAATGATTGCTTCCAAAGTAGTTCAACATGTAAAAATCTCACTTGAAATGGTAAAAAGGAATCTAAAATAAATTAAAATGATATGCCCCAACTCTGTAGCATATAGACAATGGAAATTATTAAAATCTTAAATATGTGCATCATTATAGATCCTGTAAGTCTTGTGAGTTGTGAGGCCTCCAAAGACTGTTTTCCTAGTTTGTCCACAGATACATGATCAAACTGAGATCTGAGGAAGTTGGAGGCCAAGTCGACACCTTGAACTCTATCAAACACATTCCTGAACAATGTTTGCAGGGTGGCAGAGCACATTATCCTGCTGAAAGAGGCCACTGACATTAAGGAATACCACAGACATGCAAGGGTGTACCTGGTCTGCAACAGGTTTTAGGTAGTAACACCCACATGAACGCAAAACCCAAGGTTTCCCAGCAGAACGTTGCCCAGAGCTTCTCACACTCTCAGTTGGCTTGCCTTGTATAAAGTGTCCATTTGACATATGTGAACACAACACAGCACATAGTGTAAAAAACACTAACTGCTTCCACTTTTCTGCATTTAGCACATTTACCAAGTGAAGCAGCAGCTATCCAGGAACACAGTGCAGTGTTTGGGATTGGTACCTTGCCACTGGCAGTCCTTGGATTCCCTAACCACTAGGTCACCAGCTGCCTTGTTTAATTCGCGCATCCTGGTGACATCTTTTCTCCAGGAAAGTGACGCACATGCACACGGCCATTCACAAAATGTTAAAGAAAACATAATTCTTCAGACTATGTCACCACCTTACATTTCTCATTGGTTCAGTTCTGATGGTCACATGCCTGTGGTAGGTGGACAGGGGTCAGCATGGGCATTCTGACCAGTCTATGCAGACCCATATGTAGCATGTTGCAATCCACTGTTTTCTGACACTTTTCCAGCATTGCCAGCATTGATTTAGTTAACAATTTATATATTGCATTGAGTAGGTTTTGTACTGAATAAATGTTATAATTTTGTGCATTGTTACACTCCTTTTTTACAAACCTGGCATAGGTTGTTTATACTTGTCTTAAAATATTATATTGCATTACAGTCCAATAAACAATGAGACAGAAACCAAATTTTCAAAAAGGGAACAGTATTTGTTATGCAACTAAAACTGTTCTTTCAAAACAGTCTAAAGTACTGACAAATTTTTTAGACAGGTGCCACTTTTTAGATTAAAGACTTTATAACTTGCACCACCCTTAGCACCTCTTTCAGCCTACAGGTTAAGAAGCACCGGTATAGATGATAAGTCTGCCACTCAGGCTATAACTTAAACACCTGCAACTCTGTACAAATGGGAAGAAATCCATACCAGAGTACTGCCTTTTCTTACATCCTCCAGGCGTTCCAATATTTGGGTCAGACTTGGGTCATCGGAGTCCACAAACCATATTGGGGACGTTGAGGGATAGGATTCCTGTGAGACAGCCAAGGTATATAATCACTTTACATATTCATTTTCCTCTGTGCCCAGCCATTTTTCCTGACTATTCCGCACATATATTTACAGTATTTGTAAAGATAAGTCATATAAACTGACAGCACTGCTGAACAGTCATTAGTAGTGGAAACGGCTTTATATGGAAATAAAGTTAAACCTAACTAGCAAATTGACTGCATATTATATGTCCAAAATATTCAGACATATCTTCTAATTAATAAATTAAGCTACTTTAAGGTGAAGGTTCTGCCACTCATGAACCTAAATCAGAGGTATCTACTGAGGGCATAACACACAACATTATAAGCGTTAAAACTCTATTATTACAAACAAAGAGTTTACTTTAAATGGATTCTTAATAGTGGAGCACCAATCCCATTAACCATGCCCCATTAGAGAGGGCTGCTAGAGTTCCTTGTACTGGAGTACGTTTTTTCATCCAGAGTGAGAAGCGGGATACATCCTTCTACACACACTGGTAGCTAAGCATCATTTACGCAATCTATTGCTTAACCCGAGTTATCAACTGTCAAAAACTAGACCAGAGCAGCCAGAAAATGTTTGGTGATAAAATTGTCTGGTCATATATTGTACAGACTGAACATGAATTGTCCAAAGGTCTGCAGACACCTGCTAATTTAACATTTCTTAAGTATTAACACGGATTTTGTCCCTCTTTGCAGCAGGAACAGCCTCTACTCTTCTGGGTACATTTATTTATAATCCAGTATTTACACTAAATATTGGATTATTGTTGAGAGGTCAGGTACTGATGTTGAGTGTTTAGTTCTGGACAATAAATGCAACTTCAACCCAAAAGTAATAAACTGTGCTCAGTCATGAAACTGCTCCACACCTCTGGCTCTATACTTGTCTAGCCGACACGTTATTGGGGCAGGGTGATTTTAGACTCAAGTGAGACCAACAATGGTTTTCTACTAAAAGACTACACAGGCTGTGTGCACGCAATTTAACCTGTCATTAATGGATGAACCTTAAAATAAGTGAATTCACAAATTCGCGAAGGAGGCCTAAGGACATTTGGTAAACACTGCAAATTGGATGTCCTCTGCTGTCTGAACAAAACATGAAAAGTTTGAGGCTCTAATATCACCTCCAGCTTTTCAGCTCCACTAACATAGCAGTAGAAAGACTCAACTTTATCGCGTCCTTTGATATAAAACCATCTAACTTTGGAAGCTAGCCTGGTTAGCCAGAACACCTTTTATCTACACTATATGGGCCAAAGTATTGGGACACCTGACCATTACACCAACAGGGACATCATTGACATTACATTCAAATACATAGACGTTAATATAGAGCTGGTCCCCAATTTGCAGATAGAACTGCTTCCACTCTTCTAGGAAGACTTTGGAGTTTCTGTGGGAATTTGTGCCCATTCATTCTGTAGAGCATTTATGAGGTCAGGCAACAATGTTGGACGAGAAGGCCTGGCTCACAATTTCCCTTCCAGTTCATTCCGAACGTGTTGCATGGGTTTGAGGTCAAGGCTCTGTGCAGATCATTTAAGTCCTTCCACACCAAACTCATCCAGCCATGTCTTTATTTACCTTGCTTTGTGCACCGCGTCACAGTCGTGCTGGAGCATAAAAGGATCTTCCCCAAACTGTATCTAACAACTTGGAAGAATGGTGTTGTCCAAAATGTCTTGGTATGTTGAAGTGTTATGAATGCCCTTCACTGGAAGTAAGGGGCCTTCTGAATGTCCCAATTCTTTTGTATATATCATATATACATAGCCACTGACTGTTCAGCTTTTTTTTTTCTTTTTTTTTTTTTTTAAATAGTCGACTAGCTGCAGTCACATTAGCATTAATGTTTCCGTAAGCATACAATACTGCAAAAGTACTTTTCCTTTTGTCAAGAAAATATGAAAGAAACATTTAATTTCACATTGGTGTGTTTTGCACAGTCAAGCATACTACTGAGCATCAGTTGTTATTATTCTCATTATAAATCAAGGATGATTAGTATTTGGGGGGGGGGGGTTGCACAAACAGACCACCAGAGCCCTTTTGTTCATTCTGGCCTACATAAATAATGCTATATTATGCAATATCTAATTCTGCTGTTTAGTGCAATAAACTATGTGCAGTATGGACCAAATTGCACCAATGTTCTTCAAAATATTATAGGTACAGTATACAGTACATATCTTTTATATGCAAGATATTCTGACATATGTAATGCAATACAATATTTCAAATCCCATGCGCAATATGGACCACATGTGCAATGTCACAATTGCAGTGATGTACAAACATATGTAAACACACACATTAGTGTTCATTCAGACCTTCATAAATAATGCTATGCAGTGTGAAATTCTATGTGCTGCATTAATGTTCTTATAAACTGTGACAACTGCGATATACCTTTATATCTTCTCACATGTATAATATTAAGCTATGCTATATTTCAATTCCCATGTATAATATAGATCAAAACTGCAATTTCTTTTCAAAATGGCATAGCTGTATTATATTTGTTTATATTTTTATAAATACATAAATACACACCTACGTATAAATATACTTCATCTATTCTGTTTCACTTTATCTATTCTTGCATACAGAAATGTAGTTTTTATTCGAATTTTTCTGTCCTCTGCATCCAGTCTAAATAAAGATCCTGATTCTGGTTCTAAATTAGCCCCTGTTAGCAGCTAACAGGCTAAGGTTAGCTCTCCGTGTTCAGACAGCCCTGCTGACTCCTCCTTCATGGTTTATTGCTGCACCTTTTCTCTCCATCATTACCGTGATATTACAGTGGATGATGAGCAGTTTTTCTCCCGTCACGTTAAACTGGCAGCTCAGCTCATCGGGCTTCCAGTCGATGATCCTGAACCGTTCGTGGTTCGGGTCGAAGATGGACTCCAGAAACTTTAGCTCGGCCTTCAGTCCCGAAACAGACATCTTCCACTCATCTCCGGCCCAGCCAGAGGTGACAAGGGGCACGGAGGAAACCACAAGACCCTTGTGCTGAAAATGAAACAGCTTTTGGGCCACCAAGGCGCCAAAACATCCGTAGTTTTAATAAAAACAGAGACCCCGTCCCTCCTCCAGTCCACTGTTAGCTCCCAGGCTAACTTTAGCAGGCTAATAACAACGCCTCGGTCGTTGTTGTGTATTTTTTTTTTTTCAGCCTGTCTTTTTATCGATGTCAGCCTACAAATACGAGACCAGATACGCCAGATAAACCCCTAAGATGTTCTTCTGATGTTCTAAACTCCCCGTGAGTCGCTCCGAAGCTACACTTTAAAGAAATCCTGCCGTAACCGAGGACAGACGCGCAGGACTGGGCGCTAAACGGAAGCTCGGTCTGGGGTTTAAAGATGGCAGCGGAGGTTCGGGAGCGCGCACAGTGGAGGCGCAGCGTGAACGCGCACAGACAGGAGCGCCATATACCTTCAGATTTACATAGAAAAAATGTTTTCTTTTCTTTTTTCTTTTTATAAACACACACACGAGCAATAATCATACATGTGTTGCAATACTAGTCACCCTGGACGGTTTTCATAGGTGCCCACACTACTGTTACATACACTACCATTACAACTGTCTATTTATTGTGTTGTCTAGTGTCTATTTTTTGTTTAGTTTTGTTTTGGTTAGTTTTATTATAGTCTTAAATTTCCGTTGTAAGATTCCTATCATTCTTTCAACCAACACCTTGCTGCTGACCACAAACACAAACACACACATATCTAAACACCACGGACCAATAAGTGGAAGTTTCCGTAGTGTGCAATATTTCTCTCATGTGCAATATATTTTTTTCCCTTGTGTGCAATATATTGAGTACAACATGTACAATTTTTGTGGTTTTCTGGTGTAATGTGCAACTTTAGGATGAAATATTACTGTGAACAATGTAAAGCTTGTCTGGTTCATTGTTACTATTTTTTACTTTTACTGTTGCTTACAGCTTTTGTCATTACCTTCTGCTATTCAATGTGCACAGACATACACATACTTACATAGGTTTGTATATATACATATATATACAGTAAACCCCCAACATTCTAAGTGGTAACGTTCCAAGAGCACCCTCAAATAGCGAAAACTATTTGCACCCACAAAGAGCGAAAACTTGTGAAGTGGTGAAAAAATGCCCATTTTTATAGTGTAAACCCTAAATATGCCCCCAAATATGCTTCCAAACACTTTAATTTCATTTTAAACTCAGTGTAGTACATCACCCTTTAAAAAAATGTAAAGATAAACCCGTATTCGTACTGTACAGTTTACACTGAACTGCTGTCTCCCGCAGTGCTAGAATGTAAATACTGATGCTACCACTCTTATAGACTGCATTTTCTTTGGTTTGCACTGTCGTTTTCTTTGGTATAAGCAGGTAAATACAGTAATACACTCGTTTAAATTACAGTAAATAAAATACACGGCTTTAAGAACAAAACGAAAAACACTAGAGACACTCCAAGGTGGAAATTCTGGACTGCAGCTGCCACAGATCAGCAGCTAAGAGAAATGAATAACTTCTTGGATTGGCTACTTTCAAACCTCCTGCCTCTTTTTACAGTGGTATTTCACCATCCCAAGACACACTTTCTTGGGATGGTTATATTTTATAAGGAAATGTAGCTGAATTTATGTTAATATTTATGGTACAAAATTAGTAAATGATATTTTACTTAATAATTTAGCCCTAAAATGCATGAAAAATTATATATTGACATGAAAAAAGCAACAACAAAAAACGTGGAGGATATCTCTGGTTTCAGCGAATTTGTCGGAGTTTCCGCAGACAATGATTAGTTAAATTCTAAGAAAAAATCTGCGAATGACTGAAGTGAATTAGTGGGGGTTTACTGTATACATATATATAACGTGTCTATACGAGTATATATATATATACACTGCTCAAAAAAATAAAGGGAACACTTAAACAACACAATATAACTCCAAGTCAATCACACTTCTGTGAAATCAAAATGTCCACTTAGGAAGCAACACTGACTGACAATCAATTTCACATGCTGTTGTGCAAATGGAATAGACTACAGGTGGAAATTATAGGCAATTAGCAAGACATCCCCAATAAAGGAGTGGTTCTGCAGGTGGTGACCACAGACCACT
>JBBJLS010000018.1:5214797-5228717 GCA_037577275.1 Bryconaethiops microstoma
GCAGTTCCTGCAAGACGAAGGCATTGATGCTATGGACTGGCCGCCCGTTCCCCAGACCTGAATCCAATTGAGCACATTTGGGACATCATGTCTCGCTCCATCCACCAACGCCACATTGCATCACAGACTGTCCAGGAGTTGGCGGATGCTTTAGTCCAAGTCTAGGAGGAGATCCCTCAGTAGACCATCCGCCACCTCATCAGGAGCATGCCCAGGCATTGTAGGGAGGTTGTTTTAAGGATATTACATCAAAGTTGGATCAGCCTGTAGTGTGTTTTTCCAACTTAATTTTGAGTGTGACTCCAAATCCAGACCTCCATGGGTTGATAAATTTGATTTCCCTTGATAATTTTTGTGTGGTTTTGTTGTCAGCACATTCAACTATGTAAAGAACAAAGTGTTTAATAAGAATATTTCTTTCATTCAGATCCAGGATGTCTTATTTTTGTGTTTCCTTCATATACTTTACTCTTTTTTATACTTTACTCTGTGTAGCTTTATTCTATTGTTTTTGGAGTTTTTTTTTTTTTTTTTTGCTGGTCTTACTTTTGCACTGTCCCCTTTCTGCCGTAACAACGGAAATTTCCCACTTGTGTGACTAATTAAGGGTTTTTTTTATCTTATCTTCATGCAAAAATGAGTAATTAAACACAAAACAATTTTTCATCATAATTAGACATTTTGTGTATAAAATATGGACTGATATCGCAGAGAAACGGGAACTCCTGTAGCTGTTGCTGGCTTAAAAGTGTCAGCACTCGAGACAAAAATGGAATTCATGATCATGGTTTATGCTACATTATAGTGGGTCTCATGATTCAGCCAGCAATGATGATGTGCAGGTTGCTAACATCTAATATAGCAAGAAAATGGTCTCAAATTTAATTGGAGAGTCTTTAATTATGCAGCGCCTTTGAAATAAATAGATCAAAGAGTTTTTTAAGGCAGTCAAATCTGGGGGGCACATTTTCTTCTACTGGCTTGATTTTGGCCTTAACTTTGGATAAATGAGAAACGTTGTGTAACATGCTCCCCAGGGATGTCCTTCATGACCCTCTTCTCAATAACTCAATTCTGCCCTGACCTGGAGTCAGAAGAGAGCTGATCTGTAAAACTGCTACAGAAGAAAAGCAGGCTATAAGTCAGGATAATATGATCTTTAAAAGCAACATTGGGGTAGAATGTGTAATCTTTGCATCTGAAGCAATATATTATGATTAGGGGTGTCAAATTACACGTTAATTTCGATCAATTAATCACAGAATAAATAACGCGTTACAAAATTAATGCGGATTAATCACATCACGTGACTAACAAATAAAATATTTTTTTCCTCAGATTATGCATATTATTTGCCTATTTCTCATCATTATCAGTATCATAATATGACTGTATAAACTATATGAACTTTAAGGTAGCATTTTTCGATAGGGTAGCATGAATCAATAGACTGCTTAGAAAATATATTTGCAAAATAAAATATATGTTTCTCGGATTATGCATATTATTTGCCTATTTCTCATCATTATCAGTGTTACAAACTGACTAAACTGTATGAACTGGATAACCTTAAAGGGAGTATTTTTCGAAAGGGTAGAGTGAATCACTAGACTCTGCTGTTGATTTTGTGGTGCAATTAATCAGCGTCATTTGTCCTGTGATTAATTGATCAAAATTAATGTGTTAATTCAACACCCCTAGTGTATATTTAGAAGAAGACTGGCAAAAGGGGGTTGTACAAAGTATTAACATCAGGGGTGTCAATTGTCAATAATTGTGGTACATGTGATTTCATGTAAAAAATATATTTCTCCATGTGCAATTATTTCCTCACTAAATAATGCACTCTATTGTACTCAAATTAAAGGTTGGATTTTTCTTCCTTTTTTGATTGTGATGTTATATTATTCACACACATTTATTATTATAATAATGAAAATAATAATAATAATAATAATAAAAATAATAATAATTATTATTATTATTTTATTTTAAGGCTTTATATACAGTATACAGTGCTGGAAAAAAATAAGAGACCACTACCCTTTACTTTTAAATCAGCATCTGCATCATTTTTCTCATTTTGATGTATTGTCATTACCGTTAAAATTAAAATAAAATGTTTTTATTTGGAAATTAGGGGAAATATTGTCAGCAATTCTTAAAAACTAAGGCAAAGCTGTTCAGTTCAATACTTGCACCTATAAAAGCTAAAACCCAGGAAACTGAACATTTTTGCAGTGGTCTGTTTTCTCCAGTTATATATATATAAAATGTATATACACATACCAGCTAATTTACATGTATATACACATACCAGTTAAGTTAGAGAGACATTTACAGTCTCTCTAACTTAACTACCTAACTGTGGCCTTAAGCAGCTCCACATGATATTAAAAAAAGGCCCTACAGTTACACTGATGTAACAGCTTGTCTAAATAGTGGTTTACATTGCATGAGAGGGTACAAATCAGTGGATGTTGAGAGCAGCCTGTGGTAAAAGGAGAAAACACACAGACTGTTGTCAGTGCAGTGTATGTATGGTTCCATTTTACCAGCAGATGTCCCACTCCTGTTACCTTACAACCCTTTGGCACTTTCAACCTGAATGTTGGACCATTTCAGGAAGACCCTTCTGTATAAAAAGGCAACAGGTCCATTATATTACAAAAAACTGGGCAACAGCCTGCTGAGACACAGTAAACACAGTGCAGCCTATGTTAAAAGCGACGTGGCTGTAATTTGGTTGTGTGGAAGGTAGTGCCATAATTATTTTAGCTCTAAACATAGACCACTGAAGCCAGGCCTGCAACGGGCAGCAGATAGCCTAAATGAATGATTTGAGGCCTCTGGTTATTAGAGAGCAGGAAAGGTGCATGAGCAGGCCGAAGGAAGATGAGAAGAGGCTGAAATGTGAGCGGACAGGCGCGAGGAGCTCGCTGGAGCATGGCAAACTTTTAAAGTAAACAATCCCACCACTCCCTGAGGAGTTAGACCCTCTGCCGAGACACGAATGCACCTTCCACAATGCCAGGCCTGTCAGCCTGCGTTTTGGCGTGACAGCGACCAGGGAAAAAGGCCCCGGACTGTCAGCTACATTTGAAGTCTGTCCACACTCAGAGGGGAAGTAGAAACAAATCTTGCCCCAGACTGGCAGGTCACCCAAGAGCTTTGAACTTGTTATTTAAGGTCAGGCAGAAATGTTACACCTGGCTGCAAGTAAAAAGCTGAATAAGATCCTATTTAGTGCTTATTTAAAAAAATATTTTACAATTTATTCAGCCTAATCCCTATGTGCTGCAAATGTGTCGCACCATCAATTGCCAAAAATCATTCTGAACTTGTTATTTAAAGTCAGGCAGAAATGTTACACCTGGTAGCTGAATAAAATCTGAATTAAATGAAATGTAGTGGTTATTTAACAAAATATTTCACCATTTATTCAGCCTAAGTCCTATCAGATGCATCTGTGTCACACCATCAGTTACCAAAATCATTCCGAACCTGCTGTTTAAGGTCAGGCAGACATGTTACACCTGGTTGCTGAATAAAAAGCTGATTCAAATAAAATGTAGTGCTCATTTAAATAAATATTTTACCATTTATTCAACCTAATCTCGGCATCTGTTGTCGTACCATCAATTACCACGAACAAACATTCTGATGTGTTTCATTTGTGCTCACAAAAGAACAGAAAAACAGCTGGCTCAAAACGCATTAGAATGGAAATTTCTAGGCAGTTGCTGAATTCCACAGATAAGCATTTGTAATATATGATTATGTGATTATGTTATGTTGGTTATACATGTGATGATGAAATAGAAATGAAAGAATGTCTTATCAAAGGTGCTGTGAAGCTTTATGGAACCTTCAAAAATGTGCTTTCCCTATGGTATATTTGGCTATATGACTATGTAATCATGGTAGTATTCCTTTAAAGGCAAAGTAAGTTTATTTGTATGGCATATTATCATACATTATCATACACAGAGGTAATTTAATTGGCTTTACAATGACAAAATGAGCATTAAATTCATTCATTCTCTGTAACTGCTTAATCCTTACAAGGGTCATGGGAACCTGGAGCCTATCCCGGGGTCTACAGGCGTAAGGCAGGGACTCACATTGTGTGGGGCGCCAGCACACCTCAGGGCACACACACACACACACACACACACACACACACACACACACACACACAGACCTATGGTGAATTTAGAATCCCCAGTTCACCTGACACACATGTCTTTGGACTGTGGGAGAAACCGGAGACCCCGGAGGAAACCCATGCTACCACGAGCAGAACAAGCAAACTCCACACACACACACACACACACACACACACACACACACACACACACACACACACAGGTCAGGACCTGGATTCAACCCCAAACCTGGATGTGTGAGGCAATAGTACTCACTGCACCACTGTGGGGCCCATAAAAGTAAGTTTTAAGACAAAATAAGTTCAACAGAGTGAAAAAGCAACCTAAATTAATACTCATCAAAGGGTAAGATTTTGGTGCAATTAATCGAAGAAAAACAAAGTTGTTTTTGCTTCTTCTAAAAAATAGCAACTGTTGATCAATATTAGATTATGTGAGTACCACTAGATGGTGCTAGATACCAATCACATACTGGTTTTCCCCTGCGATTGCATTTGGTCCCCAGTGGTGGATAAATGGTCAAAATGAGCTGATATCATTTTGGAGAAAATTTCATAAAGACCATAGATGGACCATAGAGTTTCATATCACTGGTAGACACTCATTGGATGAAGAATGGGGTCATATGGCAGCTGTGCTGAGGCGTCATTCACAGACAGAGCACTCTAAGTGGATAAATACATGTGAGCCTAGCTGAAACATCTGTCATGGAAGCACCTCATATGTGTTTTGCTGTGATGCGTGTGTGTAATGTGCTTGTGCATTACATTTCACATGGAGATTTCACAAGTTTCTATATAAGTTTCTTGTGCAATAATACACAAGAAGGAGTGCCACACCCTCAGATGGGAAATTGGGGGCTGTGGTTTTATGAGTGAGGTTTCTTTACACTCCTCATATGAAAAGGTTTGATCGTATACTGCTGCATATAAATGAAGCATCGCATCCCTCTCTTAGTCTTCATATTAAGTCAACTCAAAAAAATGGTTGATTTTTTAAGAGCTTGAGAGAACTAGTTACGCATATTACAGTTGCTGACATGTGTGTAACACATTAAAATGCAATATCAATAACCCACATCAGATTAAAAACAATAACTGAAACTGAAACACTGTCCTTATAAACAGAGGAATATAAATAGAGGAAGTCAGACACTTCAATTTTCTCCACCTTGTGGATTTGTTCCTCCTTATTTGTTTATGGCTGGTTTAACTGTTTTTTGATTAAGGGTGTCAAACTGCAGTATTTAAGGTGGAACGTAAACAGAATGTGATGCATCAAGCATAGAAATGGGGTGTTGGACAAAAACAGTGATCTGCCACTCAAGGCTGGCATAGACAAATTGGTTGATTAAAAAGTGGGGAGGGGTTTGTCATCTCATCTCTCTGACAAGATGTCATTTGATATAAATAATAGATAATGTGAATAGTAAGACTACTATTTATAATTATTATTATTTGCTGTGGCTGATGTGTTTTTTTAGCATGTTGTTATTGTTATTTGATTACAATAGAGTGATACTTCCAGAAATGTGGTCAGAGTGCCATTTAGTTTAATTTTTTAAAATCTTATAGTCACACCTGAACACACCACAGCGCAGCACACAGTGTGAAACTCTTTCTTCTATTTAACCCATTCACCAAGTGAAGCAGGGGGCCTTACTCAAGGGTGCCTCAGTAGTGAAACTAGATTCGAACCCACCACCTTCTGATTGCATGCTCTAACCACCAGGCCATCCAGCTGCCCTTTATTAGAGGCTATTTACAGAATGCCTCTTTGTCAACCACACTGTGAGGCTGCAGGTTATTATGGTATGAACTATGTGTTTATGTTAAATATTTCATGATGTCCTGAAGGTCAATCTCAAACAATCAGATATTAGAACCCGAATGATATGTTCTGTAGTGCTGACCCAACACACACCACAGCACAACATACCGGGCCATCCCCCTCTCTGTCTAAAGTGTTTTACAGCCTGTAGTGTCTGAAATCAAACACTCTAAATCACTGAGGCCAATTGCAGTACACTTGATTGTAAGGGCAGGGGTTCCGGGGGGCACAGCTATCAGAGAAAAGTGGAAGAAGCTGACAGTACCTATGAATAATTCACAACGAGCACAAGCAGACACTGCATTACCTACAGCTCCCTCTGGTGCGGTCCCACTGATTAAAGAGACACTTTCCTAAAATGATTATTCCTTTTCTTTAACACAGAAACACACACACAGCCCCTCTGTCTCTGCTATAGGTACTTCAGACATCAATAAGAGTAATGAATGAGCAGATGAGAGGCTGCACTGCTGTGGTCAACACTATATGGTCATCCCTAACCAATCCTGGGGTACTTTGTCAGATGACATAAAGACTTCTTCTGATGAAATAAAAACAGCTACTGAAAAGTTAGATAGTGAGTTAATCCAAGAGTCAACTCACAATAGTTGGCAACATATTTTGTGAGGGAAAATCTCACTCTAGGGCTTCTGAAAGTCTTCACTCACTGACAATCTAATTTAAATTTTTAATGGTCAAGCTCTATGCCTGCAGATGTCACTGGAGAAATGCTGCACACAGGTGAAATATGTTAATACGTCTGTTACAAGCTTCAAATTAAACATTGAATGTCTTTTCTGAAGTTTGGGTGTAAGTGTTCAATCAAGAAAACTAAAAAACATTCATGTGCAATACTATAAGCTTAATGAAAAAATACTATTAGATCCTAAACGGATACTAGAATCAGCAATATCTCAAACATGTATTTGTCTTCATTCTTGACCTTGTTTTGATATTTATGGCCTGAACTGAAGGAATCTTGCTTTAAAAGTCACTGAGTAATCAAATGTCATTCCAAAAATACAACATGTCATGGCTTGGTAACTCGCCAATAAACTCACCAAGGCAAAGCATTGCCACAGTTATTGACAAAGAGTGGTGAGAATTTGACAAAGAGTGGTGAATACTTTACTGGTGAATATTTGGGAATTTAAATGGTTTCAAATCACACAAAATCTGGTTGGTCACCAATTTATTCATGGGTCAGCAATTTCACAGTTGTAGCACTAAAAAAAGTACTTAGCGATTTTGAGAAAAATGTCTTTATCCTGTTCTGTTTCCACACATATACAGATAAAAAAAGATAATAATAAGAATAAAAAGTAACGTCAAACATGTGCTTAAAACCCTGAATACCCTGATTTCTTAAAAGTATTTATTCTGATCTGAAATGCCAGAGATTAATTATTATAAATAATTATTGTTCCCAGGTGTTTATGGTCTCATCTGTGTATATATGCCTTGTGTTGGTTGTCTGATCTTTGCTGTCATTGTTTTAATTTCCTTGTGATTTTTATTTTGTTTATATGCTCTGTTGTTTGTTCCACCTAAATACAGTTTTCTCCTCACATCCTGCCTCATTACCGCAAATGGAATCATTCGAACCATTAAAGCAAAATGATACAATTACTCAGGTCTTATTTGAAGCTCTGAAACATGAATCTTGCATATGAGTCACATGGCAGGAATGTTTATATGTTGATATGTTTGGTATGAGCTGATCTCTTGGATATCACTATTTTCTGTGATGACACCTTCACAACTTAGACATGTCCTGAAATATTCCGTTCAATTCAAATGTATAAATATAGCGCTTTTTACAACCATGTTGTCACAATGTAGCTTTGCAGTATCCAGGTCTGAGCCCCTAGTGAGCAAGCCAACGGTGACAGAGGTGTGGAAAAACTCCCTCAGCTGAAGAAAGATATCTTGAGAGGAACCAAGACTCAAAAGGGGAAACCATCCTCTTCAGGTTGCCACGGAGATTAAAAAAAAAAGAGAATCTTTGGCTAACAGAGTTGGTACAACTAAGAGTCCATAGGGGTAAATTTTGTTGGAAGAGTAACTGAGAGTCTGTGGTCCATAAACAACAGAAACAGCAGTCGCCATTGGTTGGGGGAAGAGTAGGCAAACCAGTCAAGGGCATTTTGGCAAGGAGCCCCAAAGATTGGAAGGTGGTGACCAGGGCTCCTACGGTGATCACTTGGTCTAGACAAATGTGCATAAAATACAGGGTCATAAAAGAATCTAGTGTCTTAATTATGAAAGTGTCATCACAGAAAATAGAAATATGTGATGTCCTGAAATTTATTTTGCAACAGCTAGCTCAATTATTCATTTATTACAAGTAATATGTCTATTGTGGGCTGATGATGCAGAAAATGTGGAAGTATAAGAGATCAAATTTTTTTAACCATCATTAGCAAACATCCGCTGATACATCATATTGGCTGAATTCATTTGTTTAGCTCTGTTTAACATCCTCAACGCATAATATTCCCTAAATGAACTTACTTCCCATTGTTTTTGATCTCTGCCCACAAACTGATTAACAACACATCTCAATGGCTTTTTTGAGAGATACCAAAATATCGTGTGAATAAGGCTTTAATAACATTTTGCTGTTCCATGCAGAGAGGAATCACTTGCAGTGATGGAAAACAAACTGGGTACATCACACTGAACCACAGTGCTGTCCGAGGATACACTATGCAATCAATTTCCCAAAACTATGGTTCCCATTTTCTACTACATTAAATAGATGCCATTAGTCCAACAGCCTATATATTTTTTAAAATGGACCCACTCATACGGCCCTTCACATGCTGAATTATTATGGTGGTGACATGACCAATACCCTGACCTCTTCTCCCCATCAATCTTGTACACTTGGATGCACTCTTGGCAGTAAAGCAAGAATTAAGGGAAGAAGAGGAATGGCGATAAAAGCTCCATATAATTTTCACTCCACCCACTCTGCTGTTTCTTTAATAAACATCTGTAGAAGAGCCAGCCCTGTGCCTGCCACCCGCCTCCTCCCAGCACATAGCTATGAAAACAAATTACGACCAGGCAATGAGATGGAACCATGGCCTTTTCCTAGCGGCCATCTCACTGCCTTTTGCCCCTTCATCTGCTGAGCAATCCACAAAGAGGAGCAGCCAGTTAGAAATTTGAAAATAAACGTACATAACATTTATACATTTTTTTTTACATAAACATCTGTATTGTATCTGTAAATCTATACATAAAAATGCATTTTAAGTGGTGGATTTACAGTGCAGCATGTTGATATACTGTAAACACATTCATTTTCTATTGCTGCCACTGGTGCTGTTACAACTGGCTGGATGTCACGTGAATGAAGCACCGAACCTCACAACTTGCTACTGGTTGCCTCACGATACACTTTATCAAGGTTCAAGTCTGTGCAACGTTTTCAACAGACAATGGACTGTTTCCTCACTCTGTCACACATTGGTGCCTGTTGTACTTCTTTTTTTTAAGCAATTGTATTTTTTAAATATGAAAAGTCGCCTTCTGTGCAACAAACCTCTATTTTGCATCCATAATGTGTGTGTGTTTTTGCTCAGAAGCTTTTACAGCACTTCCAACAATAACGGCAGCACAGAGCCATTTTATATCAGAACCTTTTTCTTGTCAGATTTTAGCCACATTTGGATTCACGTCAGATTTGAACACTAATTTGACTAATCAGATCAGATTACAGTCAGATTGCCTGTTGGCTTTTAAATAAATGTATCTGCTGATGAGGTCATCTTTCTCAAATATCATACTCATGTTGAAATAATGTTGAGAAATATACCTGCTAGATATACAGTAGGAATGCACCAAGATCTGAGCATAAATGGCGAACAGTATTTATATGTGTGCAAATATGTGTACAGTCTGACCATTTGGCCTAAAAATCAGATTTCAGAAAAAGATTAGATGTGATTACAATTTAAGAGATGTGGACACCGAGATACTTGAAGGACAGAGATCCTTCAAGCACCGAGATGATGAGGGGCTTGTAGTCTCCTTCTGAAGTCTACCACCAGCTCCTTGGTCTTGCAGACTTTCAGCTGGAGGTGGTTGTCCTGACACCATGATGCCTGGTTCTTCACCTCGTCCATATAGGCTATCTCATCATTGTTAGAGATGAGGACCAACACCACTCTGTCACTTCCAGTTGGTGCAGCTACAACCAGACGCCTTCCAAATAGCTCAGTGTAGGCTGCGTTCTTTTTAGTATTTTTATTTGTTCATTTTTACCGTATTAAGCCCATACTACAATGGAACTTACAGTCTATAACAGGGAAACAACATTTCACAAGCAGCAGAAACAACATTTCACAAGCAGTTTTTGAGTCTTTTAAACCCGAACCATTGTGGCCAGCAGAGATACTCCGAAACACAGACAACAAAGGACAAGACCCAGTGACCACGCAGCGGCAAACAAAGAAATACTGCGGGACCCATGGCGGAGTCCGAAACAGACTGAGGAAACGAGCACATCGTCCTCCACTGCCCAGCATTCTGCTCGCTAATGTCAAGTCTCCGGAAAATAAACTGAACAACCTGAGAGCAAGAGTGGCTTTCCAATGGGACGGGAGGGACTGCAACATCTTGTGTTTCACCGAGACATGGCTGACCCCCCTCATACTGGTCCAAGTGGTGACTCCGTCTGACTTTTTCTCTGTTATTCGCATGGACAGGACAGCGGAGGCTAACAAAACCAAAGGCAAGGGAGTATGCTTCATGGTGAACACTAAGTAGTGCAAGGCAAAGAGCATTTCAGTTCTCTCTTGCTCCTGCTCGCCTCATTTGGAACATCTAACCATCAAGTGCCATCCATTTTATCTGCCTCAGGAGTTCAACTCTGTTATTACCATGGCGGTCTGCATTCCACCTCTTGCGGACACAGGTACGGCATTGTCTGAACTATACAATGTGCTTGGTGCAACACAACATAAACACCCGGGCGTGGCGCCCATTGTGGTTGGGGACTTTAACAAAGCGAACCTCTGACAAGTCATGCCGAACTTTATTCAACACATAACACATTGGACCACAGTACAAGCAAGGCCACAAGGTGGTTTTGCAGCAGACTTTTGGAAAATCAGACCACTCTGCCATTTTCGTCATGAAGCTCCGGTCATGAGGGAAGTGAGACGTTGGACTGTCGAATCAGAAGCCACGCTACAAGATGCACTCGATGATGTAGACTGGGACATGTTCCAGTCATTCGCAGACGACATTAATGGGTTTGAGGAGGTAGCGGTTAGCTTTGTTAGCATGCTTGCTGACTACATCATTCCCACAGCAACAATGAAGGCTTTCCCCAACCAGAAACCATGGGTTGACGCTTACAACACTGGACGTACACTGGCGACATGAGCGCATACAAAAGAAGTGTCGTAGAGTGGTGTCTGGCGCGCGGTGAAGTGCCATTACCAAGAGCAAGTCAAGTCGCACTTCCAACTGAGTGACGCACGCCGAATGTGGAGTGGATTGCGCACTATCACAGATTTTAAAAGTAAGAACACCACATCTGCACATGCTGACTCTGATTTCACAGACGAACTAAATGTGTTCTTCGCCCGTTTTGAGGACAGTTGTGCTAGTGCTAGCCACGTGGCTAACAAAGGCAGTAGCCAGCTGATGGAGTGATGTGACGTTATCAAAATCATGGAGCACGACATGTGCAGGGCGCTACAGCGGGTCAACGCAAGGAAAGCTCGAGGACCGGATGACATCACCAGGTGCCTGATGTGCTGCTGCACCGACCAGCTGACCGGGGTCTTCACCACCATCTTCAATGAGTTTTTGGCTCAAGCTGTGGTACCAACCTGCTTTAAGAGATCCACCATCGCCCCAGTCCCAAAGAACAGTAACCCGTGAATGATTACCGACCAGTTGCACTCACATCAGTAGTTATGAAAGTTTTTGAGAGACTCGTCAAAGACCACATCACATCCTCTGTCTCCAGATTCACTGACCCACTTCAGTTTGCCTACAGCCCAAACAGATCTACGGATGATGCCATCTTCCATGTTCTGCACTCCACCCTCAGTCATGTGGACAGGAAACATGGGAACTATGTGAGATTGCTGTTCATTGACTATAGTTCAGCTTTCAATACAAGAGTCCCCCATCGACTTTTTACCAAGCTTAGAGGAACTGGGCCTGAATGACCGCCTGTGTGCCTGGGTGCTCAACTTCCTCTCAGGCAGGCCACGGGTGGTCAGAGTTGGTTGCTGCATCTCCAACAGCATTACCTTCAACACAGGAGCACCTCAAGGATGTGTCCTCAGCCCTCTGCTTTACACCTTCTACACACATGACTGAGTGGCCACACACAGCTCCAACTCGATCGTCAAGGTCACAGACGACACCCTCCTGCTGGGCTTCATCTCCAACAACGATGAGACTGCTTACAGAGAGGAGCTGGAGAACCTGACATCGTGGTGCCAGGAGAACTGCCTCAAATGGAACATCAGCAAGACCAAGGAGCTGGTGGTGGACTTCAGCAGGAGTCAGCAGCGGTCACATACCCCCCTAAACATCATGGGGACTGCAGTGGAGAGGGTGGGCTGCTTCAAGTGCCTGGGTGTTTACATCTCAAAGGATCTAACTTGGACTGCACACATTCAAGCCCTGTCCAAGAAAGTAAGGCAGCGTCTCTACCACCTGAGACAGCTGAGAAAATTTGGAGTCTCTCCTGTGATCCTAAAGACTTTTTACTGGGAACAGCTGGGTCAATTAAGGGACTACAGAGAATGGTTCTGGCTGCAGAATGCTGCAGCAGATCAGCCGTCTCTCCAGGACATGTACACCAGGAGATGCAGGACCAGAGCAATCAGGATCGCTACAAACTCATCCCATCCCAGTAACTGTCTGTTTCACCTTCATAAATCAGGCAAACGTTGCAGGAGTCTTACAGCCAGAACAGAGGGACTCAATAAAAGCTTTATATATATGTACACATGTGTATGTATATATGTATGTATAAATACATGTATATATTGTATATTCCATATACCCATCTGTTTATGTGCCCTAATCATCAAAATATGGCACCCTGCACTTTATCATGCATATAAATACAATTGTACATGTACAGTACACATTTTATTGCACAATATTATGTCTGTCTTACACAGAATATTTTTATTTTTATTTTATTTTATTTATAGTCTATTTGTTATTATATTGTCTTTATTATATCTGTTGTTATATCTTTATTTGCACAGTCATAGGTGTGATTTAGGGTACATTTCTCTGCATGTTGTACTTGCATAACTGTGTATGTGACAAATAAAGGATCTTGAATCTTGAATCAGAATAGATTTGCCCTATGATGTAAACAAAGCATCAGTGTTTCACTGTAGAGACTTAAGGTATTTAGGATTAACCCAGCTTTACTTTTATAAGCAGAAAGAAAAACGCTAGCTCTATGATCCCAAAGTTTCTTTCACAAAGTATTTGAATTTCAGTCTGAGTGCATTTAAAACGTCTGCAATATTCTTAAGTGACATTTAAAATGTGCTAAGCTTGTTTGGATATAACCACAGAAATTGGCCCTTCAACCTTCAAACCACTAACACTCAATTCTAAGAGTGACCTTTATCGAGTAATGGTGGAATGTGCTCAGTTAAAATACACTAATGTGTCTGCAAACATGCCGTGACCTTCTTTGAGGCACATTTGCATTGTGTCAAGGTAGCCTGGTTGCCACCTTTCTCAGAACAGAATGAGAAATGGCCATGAGTGAGCAGTCTGTAGGTCTAAGAAAGTGACGGACTTTGCAGAGTTGTGACTATAAAGAAAAAAAACCGAATTACTCAGAGAAAAAACTAATTACTCAGTCCAAACTTTTACATTTATTCTCACTAATTGGCGATAGTGCAGTGTGTAT
>JBBJLS010000018.1:5230879-5252278 GCA_037577275.1 Bryconaethiops microstoma
GATCAGTATACTGGTGGTGCTGAATGCTGAGTGGTTGGAACTCCTTTATCTAGGCTCTTTGTATCTTTAGGCACTTTACAGCCTGTCACAGTAAAACATTTGTTCCCATTTCCCAATAAGGTGAAAAGATGGAAAGAAATGAGGGGGCTCGAGACTTATGCATCCCTTTTTAGTAACCCTATACATAATTTCCTTCCTATTAGAGTTAACATATATTTTTTATGTATTTAACTGGATTGTAAGATGTTAAATGTATTTAGTTTGACTGTAAAACTCCAGTATTAAATAATCAACCTTAAAAATACACTAAACTTCTTTTTCCTGTACCAGTAATCGTAGCTCTCATCCCAGTCGTCAAAGTGCACCAGGAAGCGGCTGTCCACTAAGTCGGTAACCGTAGCAACGCAGATGAAGGATGGATTCTTCTTATCGACCGCCTCAAGCTTCATCCCGATTCTGAAGCCTAAAGGTGTAACTGTCTGAGAGAGGCAGAGCAAAAAGCATTTAATAATCTATTTAAAATAAACTTCCAATTAATTTTACGTGATTCATACAATTGCAGACACACACACACACACACACACACAAATATACCAATGATCTCAATATCAGCTGCATTTGTACGTATTACAGTCAAAACAGTCAGTTTAACGTTTTTGGATTCTGAGGATCCTGAGGAACTCACAGTGTTCTGGTTATCAAACAGGGCTCTGGGTGCTGCTTGAACTTTGTTCATCTTCAGGTAGGAACACCAACCGAACGCTTCGCTCTTCATGCCTTCAAAGAGACAAAAGACTGAATGGTGGCAGACAGAACCTTCCGGAGCTCTAACACTAAGGATAAACACTGACCACTTAATTAGGCAGTTCTAAGTACAGATTGTGGTTCATTTCTCTGGAGAAGTTCTTAGCCCCCTTTATCCTGTAGACCCTCTTATACCACCACAGTTACATATGCGGCATTTAGCAGTCGCTTTTATCCCTGGAGCAACTTGGGGTTAAGGGTCTTGCTCAGGAACCCAGTGGTGGTCTGCTAAAGGTAGGATTTGAACCTCTTGGTCCAGAGGCAAGTATCCTACCCACTAGGCCACAACCACATACACAATACAATGGGGTGGTGGTGCCTAGTGGGTAGGATAATTGCCTCTGGACCATGAGGTGAAAATGGGCCGCAGCCGAGCTGACTGCATCACTGCTTTCTGATCGGTCAAAAACTGTTGTCATGACAACAGACAGACTTGGAAAGAAACAACAACGGAGATACAAAGATACAACTGGGAAGCTGGTGAAGTACGAGCTCTATTGTATGTTTGGGCTAAAGCTAAATATCAGAGGGAGTTTTCTACGACTAACAAATTTATCTTTAACAATGTAAGAAACGTGAAGGAGATCCAGTAACTCCGTTACTGGACTGAGATACACTGGAACTTTAGAACCTGATACAACTTCAGTACCATCACAGTACAGTTTAGATACAGAACGGGTCCTGTAGACCTATGGAGAAGAGCCTTCAGTGAGCTGAAGAATGATTCATCAACCAAATAATACAGCTGTCACAGTTCCGAGTTATGACCACCAGGGGGCGACACTGACCGGGACTGAAGGCAGTCATCTACTCTGCGACCAACAGGGGCATTGCGGAGCAGAGTAGAAATGCACCTGGATCTGATCATGTACTGATTAACTCTCTATTCTCATTGGGGCAACTGGGGTTTAAATATGGGTCACATGGGGGGGTCAGGTATGGAGACATACCTATCGTGAGGCTTCTCTCTTCTCTACTCCTTATCTTCTATCTTCCTACGATCCTCGTATCGTTTAGTTTCTCTTTGTACAGTCTTGTGTAAATAAATTAAGTATCTCATCATGTCCCTCTGCGCTTGTGCCTCCTTCGCCTCCCTTCTCACCGGCCAATGCGTGACATTTTGATTTTAAGACAGCGGGAAAGAAAGCCACATTATGGGAGAAACCTGGACAAAACAGGAGAGCTAACAGGTCTGAATTAAACTACCTGCAAAGCAAAGAATCTGTGACACAGTCAACATCTCCACCTGCCTCTGCCCTGAGTATTAACAGATTCACTAATTCAGTTATCTTACACAATACCAGTGTTCCTGCAATTTTCCAGAATTTTCCTTCTCATTCATATACACTCACTTAGATCTTTTATTTCTCCATCTTGATCCAAAATAGAGATCAACTGGGGCTGCTGAGTATTTCATTCGTGCCACAGAGCAAGATAGGATGTTAATTGGTTAACTGTGTAATGTAGTAGCAATAGTATAAGGTGCCTGGAACCATCTGCACCCTTTCCACTCATTTATTCTAGCTTTTCCTTAGATTTGTCACCCTTTTGTATGTATTTAATAAAAGACAAAGAGAAGACAGTTGAGACCTTTGACACCTTTATGGTACACACCTCATCTCACACTGTGTGGCTGATAATGGACTGAAGTTGAACCCAGAGGACTCTGGATGTCAGATTTGTGTCAAGTACCAGTAAGAAAGCTTTCAATTTGTTGGCAAGTCCTGCTGACGTGAGTTCTTTTTTTCCATTTATATTTATATTTACATTTACGGCATTTAGCTGACACTCTTATCCAGAGCAACATACAACAGTGTTTAAGTAGTTTCTTAAACCTGTAAAGTTTAACTTAAGTCCACATCCATTGTTCAACCAAGTTACTGCGTGCTCAGTAAACCTAGACTCCTGACAAACGACACCTAAACAATACCTGTCAAAGAAAGTTTTTTATTTTTTATTTTTTTAGTAACAGAAAGCTAAATGAAACATGGTTAGTCACCAAGGTGCTCTTTGAAGAGGTGGGTCTTCAGGTGATGCTTGAAGACAGCGAGGGACTCCGTGGATCTAATAGGAAGAGAGAGTTCTTTCCACCACTGGGGGGCCAAGACTGAGAAGAGTCTCGACACTCATCTCCCTCTTCTTTTGAGCGGTGGAGGCTCAAGACGAGCCGTGCTTGAAACCCTGAGAGGACGAGAAGTGATATGTTGTTTGATTAATGCAGTTGTTAATGTAAGGGGGTGCAAGTCTGTTCTTGGCCTTGAAAGCAAGTGCTAAGGCCTTGAACTTAATGCGAGCAGCCACTGGAAGCCAGTGAAGGTTCCTTAGTAAAGGTGTGGTGTGCGTGAACTTAGGAACGTTGAAGACTAACCTTGCAGCAGCATTCTGAATCAGCTGAGCTCCATGGTGAGAGTCATCATGTGTATTTTGTGTAAGCCAGTCTCTAACCCTTTATCAGTGGCTGGTTTCTGACACCCTGTACATTTGAATGGTGCTCTGGATGAAGTGTGTGTGCAGGAGGGATGGACAGCTGAGCTCCATGGTGAGAGTCATTCTAAGTCTGAACCTCAGAGAAAAGGGAGAATCGGTGCTACATAATGGCCCTCTGTTGTCCTGGGATCTTAAATCTTCCTTGTCATACAAAAATGTTTTAAAATCATAGAAAATGTCCTCCACACACAGAGAAGATACAAACAAAGCAAATCATGCGTAGCAACATCTGGGTTTTTTTTCCAGAATCTTGCTATAATTACGCTTGAATGACTCACTTCTACTATCCCTGCATTATGCAGGTTGTTTGACATCAGAAATTATACTGACAATGTCACTCACTGATTCTCTCTCTCTCTCTCTCTCTCTCTCTCTCTCTCTCTCTCTCCCTAATTCCAACATGTAAGCCCATAGGCCTGAATATAAGTTTAGCATCTGAACATCCCCCTTTCCTTCAGTCGCTCTGCAGATGCTGGGAGAGGAATCAATAGCTCAGTATGCCTGCTGCTACTCCGCCATTGGAGCCAAGCACTTGAGGTAATGAACTGCCCGTTTGATATATCTCCCCTCGAGCGGGGGCACAGGAATACAGCTCTGCTACAGCAGCAATTCTTTGATTAGTCATTTCTCTTCCATCACACCTTAAATCCACGCCCCCCACAAGATCACCACTAGCACACAGACAAATCAGGTGTAAGTCCCATGTCTGTCTGTGGTCTGTAGTGTGGCCTCCAACGTATGCTCCACTACACTTGCATTCAGATTTAAAATAACTTGTCCTATTAGAGTATTACCCTATTAAAATGTTGTATTTTTATTGTTTTATAAAAAAAAAGGATTTAAATATTGCAAACTGTTCCCCAAAAAGAGATCTGTGAACAAGAAGTTATGAGTAAGATACTTTAAGTATCTGTTACATATTAGTTTTTCTTCATAATTACTTATAATTACTTCATAAAAATATTGTTCTTTATATCATAATTGTAAAGGAAATGACAATAATACATTAAAATAAGAGAAATGATGCAGTTTTTACAGAACTTGAATAATTCAAAGAAAAAAAATCTCTTGTTCACTCAAACAAAATAGCAATAATTAACTTTCGCGTACTTCTAGTAGTGTTTTGCCATCCAACTGGTCACATCGTGAGAGGAGAGTGTTGATTACAGCAGTGTTTTTATACTTTTCCTCATTAAATAAGATTTGATTCAGGTGATCACTAATCAGTACCTCATAAAGCAGAATGAGATTCTTGTGTAGGAATTTAACAGACATTGGCATGGAATGGTTGTCATATTTATAGAGATGCTGAATTAAAAATAAATGGCATTGGTCTTTTATTTGTTTTCCAGATCTGTAGATATGAAGATATATAGCTTTCATGATTAACAATATTATACAATTTCACTAAGGTTTGTAATATGATATTTCATAGTTACAGTTGTGAGGTTGGAAAACCTTATTCAAAATTTATTCAAACTTAGACTGGAGTTCTGGAACTTTTATTTGCTAAATAAAGTTGAGATTCAAGTTTCTAAAGACACAACCCAGAAGTTGTTGCTAATTCAAACTGGGCAGGTTGCAAAACAACAACGTATTTGCCACCATGCTGACGGCATTACACAACAATAAAATATATGCCTGATCTTCTGACATTCACAATAAATATCATTTAAAATGAATAATGCTATTGTTACAAAGTTAATAGCTTGTGTTGTATACTTTCTCACCTTTTCCAGTGTTCTGTAAAACCTGTCCAAACTCAGAATAGCTGCTAGAAAAAATTTATTAGTGAATGGTGGATGGAAAGGTCAATTGCAGGTCCCACCAATGGTTGGATGGTTAGCATTCTTGAAGCATTCTTGTACTGTTTTTTTCACTAGCGTCAAGTTATCATATTTGTGTGCTTTTCTGTAAACAAAATAATCGGACTCCTTTTGTACTGTGCCTTTAAATATGATATATGTGCTTTTAAAATGCTATTTGCACATTTCTGATTGGTTGTGATATATTGCACCTCATTCAGAAGGAGTGCATGAAACACTCCTTATAACTTCAACATGGATGAGCAAGGTTTTTGTAGGCAAAATAAGGAGATATATAAACAGATCTTTGTGACATCACAAAGATAGTCAATTTAAAATGGGCTGTTTTTTTACAGTTTAGTTTCCATTAAATGGACTGTAAAAACTGGGTAGCCAATTGTACATTTTGAAACATGTATCATCATGTACAACACAGCAGTATCATGTGATCATGTACAACACAACAGTATTCTACATTCACTGATCTGAACTTACTAATCACAATTTATAACAGGTGTATAAAGTGTTTCTCTGATTAGTCATGTCAGTGTTTTTTTCCCTAATCACCACACACATGTTGTAAAACTGAGGTAGGAAATCTGTGGCAATAATAGATGCACTCTTTATTTCTACATTTAAATTTTATGTCAAAGTAAGATAGACATAGTGTGCCCTTTGGGCTTGGGTGCAATGGCCATAGGCCTTTTGAACTTTTTGCCCCCTTCTCGTTCCCTAAAAGACATCAGGGATTGAGAATTTTTCACCTTTTGTCTCAGTAAATCGAGCCCAGAGACTGCGATCATTAAAATAAGATCATTTCACAGGGGAAGATGGAGGACTACTGAGAGAGGATGGTGAAGAGTAGGAGGAGGTGTGTTTAGATGATTCTGAGAATCAGGGTTATCACACTACATGAGGTGTGGGAAATTAATAGTTAAAGAAAAAGATTTAGCTCTTTATTATATAATATAAAAGCAGGTCTGGTGGCCAGGTTAATTAGACAAAGGGGCAAAAGAAATTACGGATGTGGAACAACCATGGATGCCTGACTTTGTATGGAAGTAGAGGCAGTTTTATTAAAGTTTAACTTCAACTTCGCCAACTTTCACGAATCCGGCTCTATAGAAAATGATACAACATAGATACAGTACTATGCAAAAGGCTTGAGCCACCCCTCATTTCTTTATATATTACTGTGAATCACTTTGTTGGTGCAAAAAAATACTATTTTATGCCCACCAAACTGTCTTATTTTTGGCATATTAAATAGCAATTAAAGAAATTAGGAACAAATATAGTACTGGGAAAAGCTTAAAGGGCCTAAAGATACAAAGAGCCAAGATAAAGATATTCCAACCACTCAACATTCAGCACCACCAGTATACTGATCACCGCCTGATCATCTGGAATCATCTGCACCTGTTCAGAAGGCTTTCTTATGCTTGAATAATTCATTTATAGGTCACTGTGAGGCTTAACAAACAACAAACATTCCTCTGAAATTGGTCATGTACTTCTGTTATAACCTGTGATTAGCTTTATGACTGCCAATACCTGCAAGAACCTGATTTTCAATGTTCTCAACATGCCTTATGCTTGTATTAAACATATTAATCACCATTTTCTTGTATGTAACACCCTGGAAATGTCTTACATAATCAAGAGTCCAGTATTGACAACAATGAATCTTCAAGATCTTTTGAATCCTGGTGTATCTGTTTAGTCTACATTCCAAGCTTGTCCTGCTTGTTTACCAATGGCACAATCCAGTGCAGTCCAAAAGGGGATGTGATACTCTTTTTAGTTTTGGTTTCTTTAGTTTCTTGGTTGAAATCAAAAACTACATTGACATCGTTCTTGCTCTTTCCATTACAAAATAAAGTACTTAAATCATGCCCACAACAGACCCCTTCTTTAAAGCAGTGGTCAAGTCTTAAATCTGTTTCTAACCCAGACCTGGCTGGACTTGAAGTGCATAAATCTTTTCTGCTCCAGAAAGCACCCTTATCTATCACAAGCTGGACCTTGGGAGTGTCCTCAGTGTAACCCAGAGCAGGGTGAATTATCAGCATAATGCATAGAAGAGAGGTGCAGCAGGAGCTGTGTAGAGGAGATAATTAGTTGTGATTATGTGAGTAGAAGTGCTGCGAGTCTCACCAGGTTACTGTGAAGTGAAGAAACAGCAAGTGGGAAGATATATATATATTGAAGCATATCATGGTTTGAGTGGAATTTGCCACAGAAGTGAGCTAGAGATGCTAATATACTGAATTAAAGATTGTATTTAGCAAACAATATAATAAATTTAAAAAATCACAGTTCTGCCACCACATTTAACAGCTGGGATTCTTTTTGTATAATCTTTATTTTTTTACATCACACCCACATTGAGTGTTTCTTTTCAAAAGACTTTACTTTTGTCTCTTCTGACCGCAGAACCCAGTTACAGTCAGCATTTCAATGTCTCTTTAAACATCCTCCTCATTGTGTGTTCTCTTTCAGGCAGGCTCTTTACAGCTTTGGTTGTTTTAAACTTCCTAACAGTTCTGTAGGTCAGCACACCTTTATGTTATCTCGTTTGTGTCTTCTTTAATCTTCTCCATATTTGATGAACTTATTCTCTTTGTCACCTTATATTTATACCCCAGTGAAACATGAAGTCATGGATGACCACTTAAGTAAGTGTCAGAAGTGGAATGGAGCAACTAGGGAGAGAAATCGACACGCTGTTGGCGAGGGCTCAGCAAGCCTTGAACCGGGGAACTGAGCACTGTGCCTTCCCCGGACGTCCAGATAATGCTAGTGTCGCCCGGAGCCCAGCATGCCACCCCACAGAGGACCACAGTACTCCTGTGGTGGGATGGACCAGAGATGATGGCGGAGAAATGGCGCCCGCGCAGCCAGGACTCCGAGTGGTCATCAAGCTTCCGCATTTTGATGGGGAGGCGTCATTAGAACCATACCTGGCGTAGATCAACCTGGCAGCGTGGCACAACTGATGGGACCTGAGGGAGGCAGCAGTCCACCTCTCCATGGCCCTGCAGGTCCTGGTCAATCGGCCGTTCAGCGAACACCAGGATTTCGAGCAACTTTGGCTGGCGAGGTTTGGCTGGTGGGAAAGTGAAGAGACCGCGAGAGATGAGCTGAGTGATCAACGGCGAAGGACCAGTGAGACATGGGGCGCACTTGCCGGAGACTTGCAGAACTTTGCTTGCTGAGGATACCTGCGGTTCATGCCAGTGGTGCTCTCTCCCCAGAGTGGCTGCAGCAACATGTGCGCCTGACCGCTCCCCTCTCCCTGACAGCGGCGTTAACTGAGGTGGAAATTGCTGAGGCCATCTTGTCCCCCAAGATCAAGTTGTTCCTCCACCGGCAAGTGGTGGCCAGCAGAGTAGATGATGGCGGAGTGCTATAGTGGATCAAGGTGGCCGGCGCTGGTGGAGTATCACCTTGAGCAACACGCCCACTCCAGGCAAGGGTGTGTTATCGCTATTGACAGCTGGGACATCTAGCACGGAACTGCCCGGCCCTAGTGTATTGTTGAAGGGGTGCGCTGCCGAGCATTGGTTGACACCAGCTCCATCATCACAATGGTAAGGCCAGGTTTATTGCCCCACATGCAGCGATGGTCTCCACCTGGCTGGAAGGAGACCAGCGTGCGATTTGTTATGGTGACCGGTGCTCGCGCTAAGATACAGGGAAGGAAGCAGCTGGCCATCACGGTGAACGGAGTGTTGGTCCGACATGAGGTATGGCTCACTGATGTGGTGGAGCCATGCATCCTGGGGCTGGACGCGCTGGCGGAGCTAGGGGCAACAGAGGAGGTCGCAGCGAGACAGCTCCACTTCGGCACTTGGATCAGCGCGCCCCAACCGAGCGGTCAGGAGACCAGAGCGGTGGTCAACAAAACTCGCACAGTGAGAGGGCCGGACCACAAGACATGACAGGTGGCCGAAGAACCGCTGCAGTGAGACAGGGTCATTCGAGTGGTGGCTCTGCAGCTAAATCAGAGAAGGCGTGCACGGCATAAAAGGAAGGTAACCTCGTTGGGACATGTGGTTAGCGGTGTTGGGGTAGTCATGAATCAGGACCCAACGAAGCTGTGTACTGTGGACATGGACACGAGTGATGTTGGCGTCGAAGCTGTGCTGATCGCATCCGTCGCTGGGGAGCAACAGGGTGTGGCCATGATGCGTCGGAAGCAAGCTGGTGATGTGCGCAGCCAGGGGCAAAATTTCGCACCCCGGGACCTGGTCTGGGTTTACCTCCTGGGAAAAAGGGCAGAATCCAAAGCTGGACAGCCACTGGAAACGGCCGGGAGAAGTTTTGGAGTGGCTTGGTGAGGTGTTTTACCATGTGCGCTTGAGGGGTGTTGCAAGGCGGTCGTGCTGCACCGGGACTGGTTGGCTGCATACCAGCCGCATATTAGAACGAATGACACTGACAGGGCTGAGACAGACCGTGAGGAGGTGACTGGACTACCAAGCGGTGTACCGGACTTGGGGGAAAGGGGAGCGAGTGGTGAGGTCTTTATTTCGGCCAGGGAACACCACGACCTCCCCAAAGATGCCAGTTGCCGCCTCACTTGCAAGACTGTGGTGGACTCATTGGGTGGCCGAGGACGGCGAACCCTGTCGGAGGGGGCTATATAGCAAGCGGCACTGGAGGACTTGACACATTCTTAGTGTGAGTTTGAGCTAACAACGCCATAAAGACTTTATAAAGGTGTTGATAATTATGGACGATGAGTACTGACAGGATGCACGTCATGAAGAGAAATGTACTGGCCTATAGCATGAACTTAACACTCCAGAACCCATCACTGCAAATTGTTAAATGGCTCTAAAGACACATAGCACTTGGCACTGCAACAGTGTCGATGGGCACCATCATCGCACAACAAAATCCCATCAATTCCTGTGTTCATTTGTGTGAATTTTATATGAACACTGAGTATGGATTTAGCAGACTATATTGAAGCTACATTATAGTACTAATGCTGAACCTGACATTATAAATTCTAGTCTAGAATAAGGCTTTGGGGGAAAAACATTTTGGGAAACTAGACATGAACATTTGACTTTACTGGTCTGATCAGCACCGAGCATTTGTGATATAGGTGTAACGGAGGGTGTATGCGGACACACGGGCAGGAATCCACTTGTAGAAGATAAAGTTCTTTAATTTTTCACAATGGCTTCACAAACAGAACATGCAGTCTCTCAAGAACGCCAAAACAAAAACACAACTCGAAGGCAAACAAAAACCTAATACTTCAAGCTAGAATGAGTGAGGCTGGAAGGCAGGGAACTTGACTGTGACAAGACAAAGGTACTAGAGAGTTTTCTCCCTTCCTTAGTAGCCTCACTCTCACTCGGGGATTCTTTAGTCCGTTGCAGGAATTACACCTACACACACGAGAGGAGAGTCAGGAGAAACACACACACTTTGCTTGATTAGAGAGTACACCGAACTTGAGACAAGGGTGAACGTAGTAGACTTGCGCTCCAGTACACCTACTAAAAAGGGGTGACACACAGGTGGTTAGTCCCTTACTCACTCCCCTTGTACTTGGAGAAGCTGGCGGAGATCAGTCTTTCTCCCAAACTTGGCTACCCGGGATCTGCAAAGGTGAGGCTTGAAACTGGGTGACCACGCGATGCATCCCTGGGAACGACGGGCTTTTAAACACACCTACATACACGAACACCCAATCACACAACGCAGACACACTAACACAGGTAACTAGAATCAATGTACTTTAACACAAGACATGTGGACCTGTCATCAGGTACCCAGCAACCCTGCTAATAAGCTAACCAAGCTCCGGTGTGACTCTGGGTTGCCTAGGCTCCTGATGACACAAACACACACACACAACTAAGTGCCCAGGGCTGTGATCTAGTACTCAGGGGAGGGGCTGCGTTGGGGGCGTGACCGAGATGGAGCTGACATGACACTACCAAATTCATTCAGGCCCATTTTGCAAAAATAAGTACACCCCAATTAATGTCTTAGGAGAAAAGCCAAACTACAATATTCTACTAAACAAGAATTCAACCACAGGTGAGTCTAATTATTCATTTAAGAGGTGTCCAGCTGACAGGTGACTATAAAAGGGCATAACTTAACAAAGAAAAGCCCTTCCCATTTCATGCTGTCAGAAATGGCTCCACCTGGAAGAGAAATGTTACAAAACCTGAGAAAGGAAATCATTTCTTTACACAAAAAGGTGAGGGCTACAAGAAGATCAGCAAAGCTTTACATATCAGTCAGAAAACTGTAGCAAAAGTGATCCAAACGATGTCCAGGCTGTCCACAGAAGTTAACATCTTCCGATGAGAAGGGTTGAAGAAAATCGCCATGCAAGTTCACTGCAGTTAGCTAAACCAGTAGAAAGCCAAACTGTTTCCCATGACACCATACGGTGCACACTGCAGAGGAATGGCATGCATGGGTATCATCCATGAAGGAAGGCTCTATTAAAGCCCATGCACAAGGAAGCATGCCTAGAATTTGTTAGGGCCCATGCTGAAAAACATGAAGACTGCTGGAACTCTACAGTGCCTGACAAAAGTCTTGTCACTTAACCAAGTTGTAGGAAAAACAAATAATAACTTGACTTCTAGTTAATCAGTTGGAATCAGACATGGCTTATAAGAAAGGCAAAGCCCTCTAGATTATGCTTATTATACCAAAATAAAGTCTTGCATCATTCATTTAGATGTATCATTTAATTAGGACAGAAAGGTCAAATTTTCTTGTCATATACAAAATTAATGTAGAAATTATACGTATCCTTAATTTAGAATACACAAACATGCTACATTAACATCAGAACATAAAGTCATGGTGCCTTGGAAAAAAGAATAATGTGTATGACTTCCATGATCTTGGAGGACCGCATTCATATGTCTTGGCAATGACTGAAATAACTTGTTGATGAAGTGATCTGTAATGGCAAAGAAAGCAGTCTCAGGACTCCCAGAGTTCGTCCAGATTCCAAGCCTCCTCCTTCATCTTACCCCAGACATGCTCAATAATGCAGTTGTTATGGACTTAAACAAGCTGTGAACATCAGGAACTTTTTGACTTTCATTTTGCACCCAGTTATTAATGTGAAAGCCCTTGGCATTAAATTGATCCATTTATTGTAACAATTGATTGATTAGAAATAAAGTTATATGCCTTTTTACGTTACTATGTCCTTATGTGACAAGACTTTTGTCAATGACTGGTACCTTTATTAGTCAGAAATGCTGCAAATGCCACAAATATTGCAGGTGACCTGTTGAAAACCACATGGATCCAAGATTAACCCAGAAAACAGCCAAGTTTGGCAGAGGAAAAATTATGGCTTGGGGTTACATTTCTGGCTAATAAAGGTAACAGTCATTGACAAAAGTCTTGTCACACAATGACATAGTAACTTTAAAAGGCATAGTAACTTAAAAAGACAAACTTTATTTCCCCAAAAATATAACAATCATTACAATCAACTGTTAAAATAAATGGATCAATTTAATGCCAAGGGCTTTTTTTTAATAACTGGGTGCAAAATGAAACAGTCAAAAAGTGTCCTGATGTTCACAGCTCGTTAAAGTCCATAACACCTATTTTACACCCGCATTATTGAGTATGTCTGGGCTAAGATGAAGGAGGAGGCTTGGAAGATGAAACCAAAGAATCTCGACGAACTCTGGGAGTCCTGCAAGACTTTCTTTGCCATTCCAGATGACTTCAACAACAAGTAATTTCAGTCATTGCCAAGGTGTACGGATGCGGTCCTCCAAGCTCATGGGTCATACACGTTAATTATTTTTTCCAAGACACCATGACTATGTTCTGGTGTTACTGTAGTATGTTTGTGTATTCTAAATAAAGTATATGTATAATTTCTACATTATATTCTATATTTTTATATTTTTGTATATAACAAGACTTTTGTCCAGGGAAAATCTGACCTTTCAGTCCTAATTAAATGATACAACTCAATGAATGATGCAAAACTTTATTTTGGTATAATAAGCATAATCTAGAGGGCTTTGCATATATATACATATACATACATACATACATATATATACACATACACACACACACACACATATATACACATATATACACACACAATTGTGAAGAAACTCCAGGCTGTTTTTTAGTCCCAGTCCGCCCCTGCTCAGAGTACAGCATATTTACCCATCCCAAGAGTTTTCTTTGTGTTCCCACAACAGTACAAAAACATTTATAGAATTATATTTTAAATGTAAATGTAGCTGAATTTACGTTCCTATTTATGTTACAAAATGAGTAAATATTTCTTAATAATTTAAAAAACATTGCCACGAAAAAAGCAAAAAAAAAAAAAGGAGAATATTTGCAGGTTTCGCGTTATTGTGGAGATTTCCGCGAAAACTATCAATTGGGTTCTCAGAAAAAACCTGCGTGACTGAATCCGCGACTCCTGATCCGCGTAAAACCGGGGGGTTACTGTATAATTTATTTTGAGAGAACGAAAAGCAACCGTATATTGATTGCTGCCCTCGTGTTTTCCTGTTTTTCGTTTTGTTCTTCTTAAAGCCCTAAGATGTATTAAGTTAAGTTTAAAATGAAAAAGTGTTTTGGGGCATATTTAGGGTTCACAGAATAAAAATATGCATTTTTAGGCATTTTTTAACCACATCACATACATCATATAGAGAGAGAAAGAGAGAGAGAGAGAGACAGAGAGACAATATAACCATACAAGTGTTTGACTTTTAGAGATTGTCTGCACAAGAATCTGACCTCACACTCCATCCTTACCCCAAACACAATCTAGAAGCTCTTATCTATTTCTGTAGATAAGAATGTGTCATACCACAAGGGAAATTTGACATTTGGCTAGCTAACTATGTCCAGTCTGAAAGCAACACTGTTGTCAGAAGAGAAGCACTGTCTGGGGAAGTTGATTAAGGGACTACCCAAGAGCATAACCCAAAACATGCAGCAAGTCCGGGGATTTAGCCCCCACAGTGGGTGGGTTACCACCCCTACCCCTCAAATCTTAAAATCTTAAAACCAACCAGTTACACGTGTGCCAAGGACTGTACCAAATCCCTCACTGGCAGAACATCCCCGTCCAAAGTGAGACACATCCACACCAGCACGTACACACACACCTCATTCTCATGGGCATCAAAAATGGCTAAGAGAGAGATTTCTGAGATAAGACAGATGATACATTAAGTTTCCAAAAGTGGAGTTTGATGGTTTAACATGATTACATAATAAAGGGGGAAAAAATGGAACTCCAAACAACCGTGCAAAACGTGGTTGACCGCCAAAACTTTCACCCAAGACAAAAAAGCACTTAAAGCCTTCATCCTTGTAACAGAGAAAACAAGTCAAGCTCAACTCTTGATCCAGATCTGAAAAAATCTTGCAATGTGTGATAAGAAGCCATTAAGGAGAAAATAAAAAAACAAAGAAGAAGAATTTGCAGTAGAAGACCCAAACTGAACATCTGGAGGTGGTTTTATGGACTGGTGAGTGTAAATTTGTAATTGGGATTCATTTGAATGGGAAAAGCTGTTTAAAAGAAGCTCAGGGAAACTCTCCTGAAACGATGCGGCAAAGGCAATGGGTGGACTGAACAATGTGATCTATTTAGTTGTCTGCTTCAGCATATGTCCCTACATGCCCACTCATACACACCTTTCAACCTTAAAGCTGGCTGGAACTGCTTCAGTTTCTGCTCCCATGCATCCTCCAGATCTTGAGCCATGACGATATCCTGGCCTCTGTACTCATCCTCTTCATCGGAGTCATAATCAGGCTCCTGTCTGCGGCTCATGTGTTCAGCATCCTCCAGCAGCTTCAGCTCGTGGTCTGACAGCAGGCTGTTCTCAAGCTCCATCTACAGCAGCAAAACACAACGCACAGATACAAATTTCTCAAATGAAAATCATTAATACATTATATTACATCTCTAAGATACAGGTATATGATTCACCGCAGAGCAGGAAACCAACACAAGTTTTTATATATAATTAACTATTAGAGGTGGGAGTGAGGGGAAAAGAAAAAAATATATTCAGTGAAGCATTACAATATTTTTCAGCACAATATTATACTGAAACAACAGCATCAAATATCAATATTCATAATTTAATACTTTGTCAAATTTATTTAATATACTTTTATTTCTGACCATATGTGTATGCCTAATAAGATACTTCTGAAGTCCACAAGATGCTAGGTTAATTGACCTTTAGATGACACTGGGCAATTTTTACGTTGTGTCATATTTTCATGCACCAATAAAAACAGCCAAAAATCATCTAGGGAAAAAGTTGTTTTTTTTCTTTAGCAACAAAAACAAAAAAATAAATGAAAATGATCAGATATCCGTACTGGTTTGCAGCCGCCACTTCGATTCACCCCTGGTGGTAAGCAGTTATATGTACTAATCTCCATGAAATGTATGTTCTTGTGTGTTTTAAATTGATAATACTTTAACTTGTTTAAGTAAAAGTAATTCTAGTCCAGTCTAAACAAACTGTAACACAAACTTAACAGACATGCAAACATATAACAGACATATGGATACACACAGTCTGCTTCACCTCAACATCTATCACACATATAGGCACCTTATTCTCAGACAACGCACACTGCTATTTTTACTACTGTATAAAAATGTACATAACGCCACTTCTGTTTACAGCAAATTAAGATATGCTACTCTTTCCATTACCTGCACATTATCTCTCACTTACCTGGTCTACTGTTTTATTGACTTTTTTATTTCTTTATTTTATTGTTTAGTTTCTTATTTACCTGCTCTACTGCTTTATTTATTTCAATCATTTATTTGATTATGTGATTCGTTTTGTTCTACTTCTCTATTATTTTTCTACTGTGCTATTGTTCTTTACTGTTGCTGCAGATAGAAAGAGGTCCCCAGAACTTTATTGTACACAATTATGACAAACTCTCTCACTCTTAATCTACTTCTACTCCATTCCACTTTTCCTTTTCTGTGTTTAATTTCACCATTTTATATTCAGGGGCAATGCTGGAAATTCTGAGCCTTATAACACTGGGGTCCCATTATTATATAATATTCTCTTTTAGTGTTCTCTGAGGGCCCCATGTCAGTGTTGGGCCCTTGGAATTATTATACCCTCCCCCTCCAATAGGGCCCCTACTTATATATAGGGCTTTCAAGATATTAAAAGGTCCATATCATCAAGCTTTCACCACCCATACAGTCAATACATGGAACTGAGGTACCCTTGAGCAAGATACTGTCCCCACACACAGCTCAAGGGTACCTCCGTTGTGCTCCTGTGATCAGAAGGTCGTGGGTACCTCAGTGGTCCCACTAGCAGTCTTGTGGTTCGAACCCATGCCCATCTTATCACAGGGGCAACTCCCTAACCACCAGCTGCCCCTGCTCTACTTATATCACACTATAGCTTCATCCCAGAGCTTTTCTGCAGATTACCTGCTGCATGAGCTCCCTGAACTGCTGCTCTATGGGATTGGGGTCCTGGGAGATAACAGGCAGCCTCTGCAGACACACAGCTCCGTGAAGGGCCCAGGGAGACGCAGCTCTCACGGGCATGGGCTTCTGTACGGCCCGAACCTGAGGACTGGAGGAGACATTCCTCACAGCACACTTTACTGATCCCAGAACCGCCGCTGATCCTGAAAGCTTCTGCCACAGACGTCGACCAGCAAACCTCCAACAGGGCGCCGCCATGCTGGACTCACACGTGTTTCCCACAATGCAGCGACCAGAGACAGAGCAGTGGACAGCACCAACAGGAACAGAGGGGGATGTGTATTAGTGTAATCCAGATTGGGACTTAGATGGACGTGGTTGTCAATGTAATTGGAAATTGACATTAATTATGTGTGAAAAATTATGTATGTGTGTGTGTGTGTGTGTGTGTGTGTGTGTGTGTGTGAGCTGAATGCACTTTGTGGAAAAACACAACATTGACGACCCCTCTGGTTTCAGTCAAGTGGAACATCCCGGATACACACACTCACTCCCAATGTCATGCAGGGTTGAGTGCGGTCACTTTTAGACAAATGGCAAGAAAAACATGAATAAAATAAATTCTGCGTTATCTTGTCTCGTACGAGGCTCATGCCAGCAGCTGTTTGAGCCCCTAAAGGCAGCCAACAGGACAGGGTAAGTTCTGTCTGTGTGTGTGTGTGTGTGTGTGTGTGAGACAAAGAGATAGTGTGTGTGGCTCCATGTGTGAAGATATGTACAGAAGAAATGTTTTTAAAACTTCCTCTAGTTTTCAGTGGCGATCCATTAAAAATTAATTCAAACTTTCTCCATAATTCACCACCTCAGGTGTAAACAGCATCATTCAGAGTGGTCTAATGTGTTCAGGTGGTACAGCAACCTTCAAACTTGGGATTGAATTTATAGTGATTGTGAATGGAACCAGGAGTCAGGATGTGTAAAGTAACGTAAAGTGGCCCCTTATAGTCACGTGTGAACACACCACACAGTGTGAAGAATGTGAAATTCTCTCTGCATTTAACCAATTCACCAAGTCACATTTCATTGCAATGTTGTCCCTGTGCTAACATGCATATGACAAATAAAGCTGAAACTGAACTGAACCAGGGGGTAGTCAGTGATGCAGCACTCGGGGAGCAGTGTGGGGACGGTATCTTGCTCAAGAGGACCTCAATGGTGCCACTGGCAGTCCTGGGATTCGAACTCATGACCTTCTGATCGCTTTGGCAACTTCCTAACCACCAGGCCACCCTGTGTGCCCCAACATTTTAAATTTTACCCAGTTCTCAGTTCCGATCCATTATAAAGAAATTCATACTTTCTTCACGAGGTCAGTAAACCACGTCATTCAGATTGGTCTGATATGTTAAGGTTGTAGAGAAAGCTGCAGACTTGGTAGTTGAACTTATAGTGGTGGGGAATGGTACCAGGAGTCAGTTAGTCACTACAACATTAATCTAGAAGTTTTATTTACTCTCCAAACCCATCAGCGAGCCTACAAGCGTCTCCTGAGCTTTTATATGTAAAGTGACTATTTGTCATATGTGAACACACTGCAGCACACAGTGTGAACGGCACTAAATTTATCCTCTGCGTTTTCTTCATTCAACATGTGAAGTAGCAAGCAGGCACGAACACAGCACCTAGGGAGCAGTGTGTGGGGACAGTACCTTGCTCAGGGGTACCTCAGTGGTGCCACTGGCTGTCCTGGGATTTAAACTCATGAACTTCCGATTGCAGAGGCAACTCCCTAAGCACGCCTTCAATCAAATTTGAAATTTCCCGTTCAGGCAATGAAGATGTGCATTTAAGTTAAAGGTGCAGTTATCTTTTTAATGACCTTGATAAGATTTTATCAAAAAAATGGCTTTTTTGTGAAATATAGGTTTTTAAAGTAGAAATGAATGCTACCTCTGGGCATAGTGGCTACAGCAAAACTGCATTTAGAAACTCTATCATACCACTAATGATATCAAACATGTTAAATTTTCCTGCATTTTTTTACCTTTCCTTCTGTTAAAAGAGAGTTCCTTCAATTATTTAGAATTTCTGCATAATTAAATATTTAAGCATCTAGATAAAGCTATTCGGAGAGGTATGCTCTTTGTTGGAGGAACTTGTTAAGTCGAAATTATTCACAGTGGTAGCGAATGGAACCGGGCATCTGAAGTGTTTATTGTCTGTAACAGCTACTTCTTAGGAAGGTTTTACATAGAATGCTTATAAATATGCTGCCTGATGCCTGAGACATCATTATATTATAGTTTTATGATCAACTCTTGGCCTAAACCATATTTTTGAGAATCCGTTTATAGGTAAGGGCTCCATACAGAGCAATGTAAAAATTTATTATTTTTTTAAAATTTACCACATTTTGCCATTATCACTATCACTTATAAACACTTACAAGATGTGTGTAGGTGCACTAATGGTTTTGTATGACAAATAACATGACTACATTTAAGGAGTAGACATGGAGACCCCTAGTTCTATTCACTGCCACTCTAAAGAGTCTGTAAGTTTCTCTACAATGAACCATTTCACATCAGACCACTTTGTTTACCCATCGTCAATCGAGTTATGTAAAAAATGTGACAGATAAGTGAATTCCCCTTTAAGACCCCACGAAAAGCAGGAAACATGATAAATAACTAGTCTGAAACTGTTTTACTGCTTGTGGTGATGTGTTTCTTTACATCGTGTCCTATTGTTCTAGATGCAGTGCTGGACTCGTGAGGGCGCTGCGTCCCCTGTCCACAAGCACCACCCGTTTACAAGAGGCTGAAACCCAACCACAAGAGGTCACTTCCACAAATCCTGCAAAAAGCTCAGAAAACTTCAGGTACATCATAAGCCCCAGTATACACACGGAATTACCTGATACTTTTTTACACTCTCATTAGCCCTGTTCTGCCCACACTTATGTAGTCTTGCAGTGTTTCTGTTTTTGTTTTTTTGTGTTGTATCATGATCCTTGATTACTTGATTAGAACACTTGCAAATTAAACATAATGAAGTTTGTCTAATCTGTACAACTTCTAATCAGGAACGTCAGCTTCGTGATATTTTTTCATTCAAGTTGGATTCCATCAAGTTCATGTGCATCTGCTTTGGAATAATCATTTTAGTGTCAAAGGCAGATTTACACTGTGCACTGGGACAGCTCCAACCTGGTAGAAAGGTCAAAATATTGTGCTGTACAGCTGAAACAAACAGTTCTGAAGCACCTGCTTGCTCCATTCTGGAACATTGCTAAGTATGTTAGAAAGAGATGTTGAGTGAGCTATATCCCCTCTACTGTACTACAGCACTTTATATTATTTTTTAAAATCAGTATAGAGTGAATGTAACAGTATAGACAAATGACAGTGAGTATTTTCATATTTTCATACCTCTACATGCTGTCCGTCACTTAAATTTGTTTATATCAACCAGCGACCAACACATTGCAATTAACAGTACATAGACTTTCTATTTTATTACATTTGTTCACTGTTCTCTTGTTTCTACTTGTAAAGTTTATTTATATGGAATAGAAATAAACTTTACAAGTACTTTTGATTACCTTAGTTTTAGCCTTTTCAGATTTCTCTTTAATTTAATTTATTTGTAAACTTTATTGCACTTATGGCCAACTCAGGGGCACAGTTCACTACATGTTGTATTTCTGTAACTATGACAAAGAATCGTAGTATTAAATGACCATTATACAAATACTGTTTTGTAAAAAAAAAAAAAAAAAAAATTAATTAAAAAAAAAATAAATATATATATATATTTATATGTGTGTGTGTATTTTATATATATATATATATATATATATTTATATGTGCATGTGTCTGTGTGTGTGTATGTATATATTTCTCTTCACGGTCCCGGTTCAGTATGATTTTCTCTCCTCCAGTTATTACCCTCCACTTCCTGGCCAAGACAGTGAATTGAGATGGGGTGGCAAAAAGTTTGAGGAATTACCAATAGTCCACATAAAGGCCACCTATAACAAGTAAGTAACACTTTATTTCTAGTGGATTGTTGAAAGATCCAGGTACTGAAATAAAGCATCCTGGTCATTTTTAGAGACTGGTCCCGAAGCTGGGGGATAGAATGGAGCTCTGATTGTATTTCACTTTTCTGCTCAGCACTCATCTCCAGGTGACGGACAATGAAGGCCGGTCAATGGTCAGAACCTCTTGTGGGACAGAGGGCTTCCGCAATATAAAGAAGTCCACCCCCATCGCAGCACAGACGGCCGGAATCACCGCTGCTGCGGTAAGAGGCATTCAGTTGAGAGCTGCTGAAAGCTGCATTCAGACAAAGTACAATTTAAAGTGGCAAAAATATAACTTCACTATACTTGAACTGTACTTGAAGATGCTTTCACCATATATAATATGACATAGATTTCAGTTCCTTATTGGTTGAATTGAACCAGATGAGTCCAGCTTAAATACATAAAAATATACGCACTTAAATAAAAAGATTAGTAAAGTTACATATATGTAATAGTGATATAAAAGTATATATATTGATATTGTTTTTACTTACAAATGTAAACTTAGTAATGTTAGTAACACCAAAAAGTCTGGTAAAGTGAGATAAAATTATATATAAATACCCAAATAAATGATTAGTATAAGAGTGATATTTTGACAAATTTTTGACAACAAAAGTCAAATATCAACACAGTGAATTTAAAACTTGCCTCTGGACCAAGAGGTCGTGGGTTCGAATCCTACCTTCAGCACCACCACTGGGTTCCTGAGCAAGACCCTT
>JBBJLS010000018.1:5252378-5262451 GCA_037577275.1 Bryconaethiops microstoma
ATGAACCACTGTTAAGTCATGTTTTAACAGGGGGGGCAATCACTTTGTCACACAGGGCCATGTAGGTTTGGATTTTTGTTCTCCCTTAATAATAAAATCCTTCATTTAAAAATATTTTGTGTTTACTTGTGTTGTCTTTGACTACTATTTATTTGTTTGATGATCTGGCACAGTTAAATGTGACAAACATGGAAAAAAATGAGGAATCAGGAAGCATTTTTGAAGAGCTAGTGCATGGCTACCACAAATTATGCATCAACAGAAGTCAAGTTAGGTAGCGCTACACAATAATAGTTTCTAATAAAGTGGTCAATATTCTGATTCTACCAAAGTACTAAAAAATAAAGTGGCTATGTAAGTATTTCCACATTTAATAACCTGTTCTACTAATAAAGACTATGTAGACCCTAAAAATATCAGAATATCTTTATGTTCTCTGTAGCACTGCTGGCTCTTCCTCTTCCTCTCCTGTCATGTTTGAAAGTCGCTGGCTGATTGTGGATTCAGGAACAGATCCTGCCGCAAGGTAGAGGGGCTGCAGAGTCAGCAACTAGTCTTGTAGCGGGGTAATAAAACATGCTCCCCCTGATGCTGATATCTGGACAGGCTTGAAAGTGTCGAAGAGATTAGACAAGGTAAAGCCACATGGACCTGCAGTCGATTTTCTGACTTCAAGGTCGGTAAATTGTCCAGTATTTGTAAATTAGATGTGCAACATGCACTTGTGATTTTAAACATGGACTTCAATATCATCCAATGAGACCAATGTCAAACTGAGGAAGTCAGCAATATGAATGGCAAAAGGAAAGGCATGGTACAGTTAAATTGAGTCAAGTCAAATTTATTTATATAGCACATTATCATTCAAAAGGTCATTCAGTGGACTTCGCAGGAACAGAATTAAAAAAAATAAAAAATAGAAAAATAGAATAAAATAATGGAAGAAATAAAAGAATACATAGAAAATCGATAAAAAAAATGAAAGTGTAGTAGAAGTGCGGAAATTTAATGACCATTGCTGTCTGCAATTACCTTGTTCAAGCTTTCATATTCAGCCTCAGGTTTTAGCTTTGACATGTAAACATGCATATTTTGTGGATGTATTGTGAATGTGAAACTCCAGGACTGGTGGTAAGTTGTGCCCAAGGGACTCATGGTAGCCTGACAGACAAAATATGTTTTCTTCTCATTTGCAAAGCCAAAAGCAGATCTAAAGGCCATTTAGATTTTGACTGGTTGGTGAATCTCACACAGCATAATTAAAGACACCTGTCTTTTTCAAAACCCAGATGCACCAAAACATCCTGTAAAATGTTACAAACTAAGTGCAATTTTAGCTGCCATAATAAAGTTAGTTCTGTAATGAACCATACAAATTGTATTGCCTGTTTTTGGAGCTCAAGTCTTGGACACCAGCAAAGACAACCAATGAGTTGATTTTTTTCATCCGCCTCATTTTTAAACTAACAGTGGGATCATTTTGTGTATTTTGTTCTTTTTTGCTGTCATGTGTTTATTAAAATAATTTCACATCATAAATGTACACTGCTGTTGGTCCCTATTTCAGATCTTTCCTGATCCACTCACTGTTGTGTTCATTAGTTGAAAAGTCTACTAAACCAAATCAGATGCCATGGTGAATATTAAATAGCTATTTTAGTAAAATGATCTTTGTTAACTTTAAAGGTATTCTGATTTGTAGTACCATTATCATATTAAACTGATATGATCTTGAAATCAGTCTAATCAGGTAATATGGTGTGGTTATTTTGTAATATTCTATGTGTTCTGGTTGAATATAAGTTCTTAGTTGAATATAATTGCATGGCCTTGAGATAATAAAGTACAAAATGACAAAAATGAAATAGCCAGAAGTGAGTAAACTAGGCAGTACTGAAGGTATTGTTACTGCATTACTTGAGCTAAAGGTAAAGTGCCAAGTCAAAAAAAAAACAACAAAAACACATTTTCATACTGAGTAACTCATAGAGCTTCTTAGTAAATCCAGAATCTTTTGGCATAAGAACTGAGAATCTGTTCTTCTCTTTTATGATCTAAATTGAAACGATGAACCTCAAAAGTGAGAGGTAATAGAATTAAACTGAACACAAATATGGAATAAGTAACTGTTAAAGAATAAGATTCCTATACATAAGATTCCTATGTAGTTTCCTATACATCAGCTGAAGTAAAATTATTATGATTTGAAAATAATTTATATTTTAAGTGAATTTAACACAAAAAGACTGAGGTTTTCCTGTGCTTCACCTATGCAGGTGGCATCTGTGCAGACTCTGAAGAACGGCTGATGAACTTGCTGCTGGGGAAGGATCGTTACAATAAACTGATCCGTCCAGCTCTGAACAGGACGGAGAGAGTCACGGTGAAGCTGCAGGTCTCTCTGGCTCAGCTCATCAGTGTGGTGAGGACAAACTTCTCATGGAGAGATGAAGGCAAAAGAGAAACTGGAACTGAATGAACTAATAAACACACACTCAGTGCTGTGCTTAAAGCCACTCATACAGTTTAGTATGTGAGCTAATGAAAACTCACTGCTTCCTTGGTTCAAGTCAAGTCAAGTCTAGTAGAGCTTTATTGTCACCCAGCCATATACATTAAATACACAGTGAGATGAAACATTATCCTCCTGGACCATCGGTTCAACATACAACACAACATGACAGCAGCACACTGATCAACAATGAGGGTACAAAGGGGGGAAGAATTATAATTAAACCTATATATATAAATTTATCTCTGAATGTACAGATACTTTACCTAAAAAATAAAATACTATGGGGGTACAAAACAGGGAGACTATAACAGCACAGTATTGTATACAGTAATGTATTGTTATAGTTTCCCTGTTGTAACCCCATAGTATTTTACTTTTTAGGTAACGTATTTGTACATTCAGGTTTTAGAGTGTTTTATGATTGAACAAATTTGCAAATGTTATATGTTTGTTTCTAACACCAAGTAAGTGTAAATGTACTAAAGAACCAAGGAGACGGAGCATTTTAGTCCTGAACACTTGTGGAGGAAATAATAACTGTCAGTATAATGTTGATATGGTTTTCATGTCTGATTTGATTTGCAGGGTAACTGCTGCAAATCTTGTTGAATTTCTAAGTGAATATAACCACACATTCTCTATCAAACAGACATCATACTGTTTGTTGCCTGAATTGAACATCTTGAAATTTGAAAATAAAATATAGTTAGCACATTTGATATTTTCATTTTTCTCCATTATATCCAACACAGCAAATAAATACTGTAGAAATAAAAGCACATTTTCTTTTGTAGAAGCTGTGTACTAATGGGACTGGGGTATTCAAATTTTTGCAGATGACTGTATATCCTGTTATATAAGCCCTTATGGTCTAGCTGAAACCACTGTGTCTCATAAAGTTAGACAATATATGGGCTACATGTTGTCAAAGGGTGGCACCCCGGGGTGAAGTATGGCATGTTAAGTTGCTGACTGAAGGTTTACCATGGGGTTTACCCGATCTCTTACTATATCTAATATTTCTCATTATATGATCATTGTAAGAATATATTAAGATTATTTCTAGTTGTTTCTAGATATTTTTCTTTGTTCTAAGTAAAATTCTTGTCAAATTCTTGCGTCCTTTTTACTTCTCAGAAAAATCGATACCTCTGTATTATTGATTGAAACATTTTTTTTTAACTTATTTAAAACTAGTTCTTAAGAAAGGTTGATTTAATTGCTTGTAATGTAACATGCATGAACTTTGTTATGTTTGTCCAATGTCCCATTCACACAGAATGAACGAGAGCAAATCATGACGACCAATGTGTGGCTAACACAGGTAAGCGTAAAGATGAATAGTCCATCACACTCCAGTGAATATGTAATTACAACCAGCATATCTCCACTGTCCTTGCCCTTGAACTTGAATTTACGCATAGACGCACCTCTCCAATAGCAGAGCAGCAATCAGTCCCACTGTCTACCACTCATTAAAATGATAATGAAGTGTGTAATTGAGTATCATCTGGCTGCTGGAACACCATTATTTCAACACGACCTGGACCCTAATGACAATTGGAATTTTCTTTTCTCAGAATTGGAATGATTACAGACTGTCATGGGACCCATCGGAGTATGAGGGCATCGACAAGCTCCGAATCCCATCCAGGCACATCTGGCTACCTGACATTGTGCTGTACAATAAGTAAGTTAAGCAAATGTGGTATTCAAAAGATAGTTTGGATAAGTTTGCCTTGAAGAAGAGTGTAGCAGTGTACATAAGGCCTAAACTATCCACTCCAACAGTGAGCACATTCGTAATGCAGCATAGATACTTCAGATTAAGACTAGAGTGAGTAATAAAGGGTGAGATATTTAAAAGAGAGTACTGATAAATTCATGTCTGTTCATTTGTAATAATTTATCGAAAGTTTACAGGTATAATTATAAGTAACTCTTAGAGAATTATTATTCTTGTTTGCCATATTCATTTAATTACTCAGTTATATATTTCATTACATAGAATATTCAGTCTGCAGTCTCCAATGGCAGGTTCAAGTTTGCACTACAGAAATTCAGTCAAAACTAAGTTAAAAACTACCAAAAACATGCATTTTATTATGACATGGAAGAAAATCTAGCTGAAATATTTTCTAAAATTTAGTCCAGTGCCAATTAAGATAACATTAAAAACAACACCAGTGCAATACTGAAATATAAATTTGCAACTGAATTGGCATTGGACTATAAATTTAAAAAAATGTTATGTGCATTGTTGTAATTACCTAAATAACATATTTTTACACATTAATTTTAATTGGGACAGCTGGTGGCCTAGTGGTTAGGGAGTTGTCCATGCAATCAGAAGGGTGTGGGTTCAAATCCCAACACTGCTAGTGTCATTACTGAGGTTCCATTTGAGCAAGGTACAGTCTCCACACACCTTGTTGGTAGCAGACCCCTGGTGAAGGGGTTAAATGCAGAGAAAAAATTTCACACTGTGTGCTGTGGTGTGTTCACACATGACTATTAGGGGCCATTTTACTTTAATTATATTATTTTAAGCTCTTTTTTATGGCTTCAGGCTTGTAGGACACCATTTGCCATGATTTGTTACCCAGTAGAGTCAAGAGCAGTGGGCCAGTATGAAAGTTAAAATTTAATAACAAAAAAGAAATACAATCCCACAAACTAAGAAGAACGAAAATTCATATGCAGTTTATTTGACATACTTTTTATATGGTAGACAATATAGAATTGATTTGTATTAGCTGGTTTTGTCCAAGTTACTGTTTAGAAGCAGATGAGGGTAGAGTTGAAAGACTTTAAGTCCGTTATACCTTTCAAAATAATCTCTGATTAGGTCCTGAGTGAGAAGAGCAGTGTGTTTTCACTTTTAACCAAAATAACTGCTCATTTCCCTTCAGAGTAAGGACTGTTTTACTCTGTTTGAATACATGTGTTTACATCTCTCACTTGTGCTTCTCTTTTCAGCGCTGATGGCACTTATGAGGTGACAGTCTTCACCAACGCCATCGTGCTGTTTAATGGTAGCATTGCCTGGCTCCCTCCTGCCATCTACAAGAGCGCCTGCAAGATTGAGGTCAAGCATTTTCCCTTTGACCAGCAAAACTGCACGCTAAAATTCCGCTCCTGGACTTATGACCACACAGAGATCGATTTGGTCTTAAAGTCTGAGGTGGCCAGCATGGACGACTTCACTCCTAGTGGAGAGTGGGACATCCTGGCTCTTCCTGGGAGAAGGACAGTCAACCCTCAAGATCCAACTTACGTGGATCTGACTTATGACTTCATCATCAAGAGAAAGCCGCTTTTCTACACCATCAACCTCATCATTCCATGCGTTCTCATCACCTCACTGGCCATCCTGGTGTTTTATCTCCCGTCAGACTGCGGGGAAAAGATGACCCTTTGTATCTCCGTACTTCTGGCCCTTACCGTCTTCCTCTTACTGATATCCAAAATTGTCCCACCCACTTCCCTGGATGTCCCTTTAATCGGGAAGTATCTGATGTTCACCATGGTCTTGGTGACATTCTCCATCATCACGAGTGTGTGTGTGCTCAACGTCCACCATCGCTCCCCAAGCACACACACCATGCCCAACTGGGTGAAGCTAGTCTTCCTGGACAAACTCCCCATGCTTCTCTTCATGCGAAGACCCCACAGGAACTCCGCCCGGCAGCGGCTGCGGCAGGAGAGACGCCTCCAGGATCGCAGGGCCCTGCTTGGCCTGGGTTATGGAGCTCCATGCAAGTCCCCTATTTCCTCCTCTGCCTCTGTCTTACTTGCAGCATCCTCAGCTTCTGCTCTGTCCTCACCAGGAGAGTTTTACAGCAAGGGGGCGCAGTTTGGATTCAGCCGAGGCTCTAGGAAAGGGGACCTGCGGCCCACAGAGTTTCTCCCCAATGGTCACGCTTCAGCCCAGGACCTGAGGGGTGGGAGGGTGGGTTTGGACTGGGGAGCCGACGTTCAAGAGGCAGCGGATGGTGTCCGTTACGTGGCAGATCATATGATGGGAAATGATGATGATCAGAGTGTAAGTGATGTTATATAAATCAATGTTTATGCCTTATCTGTTCAGGGTATCTGCTCAGGAAATAGTCCCTATAATCATAAAATCCTTGCACTGTGTACACAGGAGGAAAGTTTAGAACATAGTTTTTTACTAAACACAAAATGCATACTACTTCATTGGTGTGGAAATGCCACTCGTTTCACTGCAGGGCTGTGTAAACCTACACCTAACTATGTAGATGTGTGGTGATCTTAGTGTGCAGTTTACATCAGGTGGTCTAGATAATAAGTGTCTGAGCAGATGACTAACAGAAATAAAACAAAACTCTCCTGCAATGCATGTCTTATACCTCTGAATGCAGCATCTACTGCTAGACTCTAGTAGCAACCTACAAAATACTTTCACTGTCATCCAGAAACTAAGAACCCTTTTTGTTCCTTTTTAAATGTCTAGTCAACAGCCTTCTTAAGGCCTGAGTATATGTGTGTATGCTTGTTCATTTTATAGTATACTTTTTTATAGACATTAGCATGGCTAAAGAAACACGTTCTGGGTATCAAACAGGTCAAACACGTCTTTACGTAATGACTGAAATATAGGGGTTAATTATGCACATTTGATTTTTGACAGAACCATCAAATAATATGAAGAATAGCAACCACCCATCTTCTCATCCTACCGTACCTACCCGCCAAGCTAGCTCAGGAACTGACACTGTGTTTTATGCTGAAATCTCAAAGTACAGAAGGAAATCATTTTGGAGTGATTTCGACCACCCTGGATCACCTACATGTGCTGCCCACGCTTTAACCAAACTGCTACTCACACAAAATACTTGCTAGCTATAGACTGATTAGTGGTCTGTACACTAAGGCCTCTTACCCATAGTGCAATTTTTTTACTCTCTATTGCTATCTGGTTTCCCTTTGAGTCTTGGTTTGCCTCCTTAAGTCTTGGTTCCTCTCAAGGTTTCTTTTTCCAGCTTTCTCCACTTTCTTTCTTGCCTTTGGCTTGCTTACAAGAAACTCAGACCCGGATTCTGTACAGCTTCACCTTGATTTTAAGAGGACTAGTAAAATGGAAAACAAGACAGAGAACCTGGAAAATGTATTTTTAAATATCTCTTTAAATGCACTAAAGCCTACATTATTTAATAGATCAATATGACTCATCACATGCATTGGTGTGCATCATTTAAGCTGTTATCTTCACCTCCATTAGCTTGCATTCCTAAACATACCAACAAAGGTGTTTTGCCTGAGTCTCTGTCTGACTGATTAACAGGACTCTGTTACATGTTGCCAGTAGGGATATGCTTAGGGAGCGGATGTGAGAATGAGAAGTGTTGGAAACTACATTAAAGCCAAACCACTGTGTCAGGGCCATTGATTGTTTTCTTAAATAAATCAATATAGGAGGAGAGCATCTGCACTTGACTAATGCTGGCCTTCAAAAAGTGCAGAGGACAGCAGTGAGGCGGAGAGGTTAAAGGGTCAATAGCCTTTACTTTGCTCAGGCTCCTTATTGGGATCCTAACAGGTTACTGTAACATAACAATGTTCCTCTTGGTTCTTTTCAGGTAATTGAGGACTGGAAGTACGTGGCCATGGTGGTGGATCGGCTGTTTCTGTGGATCTTTGTGATCGTGTGTGTGGTGGGCACCCTGGGGCTTTTCCTCCAGCCCCTCTTCCAAAACCAGACTGTTCCTGTCCAGCAGCCCAGTGCTGAGTCTTCCAGGCGCGATGGAATGTAATGAATGCAGGGGTGTGGATCTCTTGAAGCAAAGGCAAAAGTTTCCAGCGCAAAACCAGCTCTAACAACCCCCCCCCCCCCCAAAAAAAAAAACAAAAAAAACACCTGCGAGAAGGTCTACTCATGTCAATCACATTGTTAAAAGTAAAGATTCACAGTGTTTTCCTTTGCTTGATTATGTAATTTAAGCATTAATGAGTATAAATTCTGCATCATATGGACGTTCTTTAGGTTCTTTTGGGCTTCTACACGTTTGCAGAAATGACTCTTAAAAGAACTATCCCCTGAAAAGTTCCTAAGGGATCAAGATGGCATTCCTCCAAAGAATTTTGGCCCCTTTATTTTTAAGAGTGGATCCAGCCCATTGAGTTTTGATTAGGAAGGTCATTGACGAGCCAGACTGTATGCAACATTAGCCATCCTCATGATAATGTTACCTGATATTTGTAGCCACTGGTGCTTCAAAATGAAATCAGGAGAATCCATGCTGAAACAAAGCCACTGCTCATCTGCAAATATTATTTCAGCCCTACAAACCAGAGAATAATCTTGGATGAATCACAGCCTCGCTCTTTAAGGTTTCACGGTCCCTCTCTTCCCTTGCAAATAAATTTGTTGGCTGTTTAAAGCTGATGCGGCATTTCACCCCTTCCCATGTGACAAAATAATAATCTAATAAAAGTGAAAATTGCCTTGACTCCACTTGTTTACCTCTGATTAACTACGTGCCCTTAGTTGTCATGAATTTCGTCTTGACATGTCATATCAATTCAATTTGCCAGGACAGTATAGGTCACATTTGTTTAGCCCTTATAAATCCTGATAGCGTGTCTTTTAAAATGTCATGCAAGCTGCTTGTATAATAAAAACCTGCATCAGCTACTTTAAGTTTGTCTACTTAGCTAATGACTTTCCTACAATTATAGGCAGCCTTTTTAAAAGGTTTATTTGAAAAGAAAACAAATGTTATTAGTGTACAACAACATATATGAAACAACCACAAAGTGACCCACTATACTGATCAAGAGAATGTTTCTGTTTGTTATTCATTGATATTTGGATATGGAAGTGATTTAAAATGAACATTTTTGGGACATTTCTTTAATAGTGGACCAAAGTGATCAACCACATGTATCACAAAGAGATGCCCACACACAGCATGCCCCCTGCTGGACTCTGTGCAAGCATAAGCGCTATCCACTCGTGGTCCAGATTGCTGAGCTGGCTCGTTTGATATTCTGCCGACTGCAAAGCTTCTTTAGTGAGGCTCCTGATTTAAATGTGATATATCTGCCCACTATGCTGAGTCCAGGGCTGTTCAGTTTTGTTTTTTCAATTTGCCTCCATTTACAGTATCACTGTAATGTCACTGCAGTTACATCCTTCAATTGATTTACTGCCTCTGCTGTAAGTATTAATTCATATTTTGCAGCTCATGTTTAGAGACAAATGTCCACTGAGCGCTTTACACAGATATTCACACTAGTCAATTAATTATCAAGTAGAAAGATGAGCAAGAGGCTCTGGAACAGTGCTGTGATATTAAAGGTGACGTCTTCCATGCATTTCAGATCTTCTTTAATTAATGGACAACATCAAGATTATTACAGATGCAATCTTTTCTCAAACCACTTAGTTCAAAAGATCATGACGTGCCACCAAGAAGCACTTTCAGCTTTTAGCATCTGTGAATGAAGTAAAACCAGTTACATCTCTCTCTCTCGCTTTCTCTCTCTCTCTCTCTCTCTCTCTATCTCTCTCTCTCTCTCTCTCTGTCTCTCT
>JBBJLS010000018.1:5270144-5289185 GCA_037577275.1 Bryconaethiops microstoma
ACACACACACACGCACACACACACACACACACACACACACACACACACACACACACACACACACACACACACACACTTTTTCCCTTCAGCAATTGCTTTCTTTTACTGCCTGGGTCATCGGTCTGTTGCCAACAGAGCGTATCCCTGTCTGATTCTCCTGTTTGCACTATCAGACTCTCTCTCTCTCTCTCTCTGTCCCAAATACCCATTGCCCAATTTCCCTACTCAAACACATAACACGCACGCACTTTCTCGCTCTCTCGCTCTGTTTCAAATGACATTTGCCTATTTCTCTGTTAAAACTCGTAACTTGTTGTTTTGATATGGGGGGGGTGGTGGCCTAGTGGTAGGATACTTGCCTCTGGACCAAGAGGTCGTGGGTTCGAACCCCACCTCCAGCACACCACCACTGGGCTTCTGAGCAAGACCCTTAACCCCAAGTTGCTCCAGGTAGACTGCCCCTGTAGTTAGGGAATGGAAGTTGCTTTGGATAAAAGCATCTGATAAATGCCGTAAATGTAACCTGCATCTATCTGGCTAGTTAGTTAGCTATGTATCAAGGTCTTTGTGATTAGTTGTTGGTTTTAATGTCTTTGGCAGAGACTTTTGGTCAGATTTTAATACAGAGGATTTGTATATTAATCTTAATCCCTAGGTCCTATCCTTATTCAGCAAGTGCTATGAATTGTTCAGTAACTACTATGAGGCTAATGTGTAAGTCAAGTAGTCATGGGAATTAAAGTCTAGACCACATGAAAGGTCTTTCAAATGTGACCTTTGAGACAGAATGAACAATAGAAGAATAGAACAGAATGAATTACTGACTTTTGTCAGTGACTTCATTTATAGTCAGACTTCAGTAAGGCATTATTAAAACTAGTATACAAATGTGTTGAATAAAGCATATTTAGTCAACGTTTTACACACAGTGGCTTTGAAGGTTAGAGACATTTTCTGCAGCTCAGGCCAAGACAACAAAGGCAAAAAAAAAGAAAAACAGTGAATCACCAGCATAAAGAAGCATTTGAGGTTTTGACAGACATTAGTATGAGCCCTAGCGGCAGATAAAGAATTCGATCATGGTAAAATATTTTTCTCTAATGGAAAAGAACAGGTTTAAAAGACAAATGTAGAGCTACACACATATAGAACTACTTCACTTGACTTATTCTGATCTAAACATCTCAAAGTACACATCTGAAATGGGTATGTCCTGTTCTTTACATTCCCAAGTCCAACAACGTGCTCTCATGAATAATTTAACTACACATGAAATTTACTTCAATGCAATTACATAAATCTGATACATCAACATAATGAAAAGAATGCACCTTACATTCACAGCTACTTTTTCTGAACGCTATGTTGTCAAGAAATAACTGATTTTATGTGGAGACAAAGCATTGCCAGTGAAATGGGTCTCTCTGGAGCAGACACACCTGGACTCTGCCCAATGCCAATGTATAAAGACCACAGCTTCGGGCTGTGCAGCAATGGAGCTGTGTTCTCTGGAGTGATTGAGCTCCTTTCAACACCTGAGACAAGTTAAGAGTGGCATCTGTGATCTAGAAGTAGTCATGCAACATCAGTACTTGCTCTCACTAATGTATTTGTGGTTAAATGTAATCAGAAACTCACAGTAATGTTCTAACTTCTAGTGAAAAAGCCTTCTGGGAAGAGTAGAGGGTGCTAAAGTAAAATGGCCCCTTATAGTCACACGGGAACCCACCACAGTATGCAGTGTGAAATTCTTTCTCTGCATTTAACCCCTTTCATCAAGTGAAGCACCAATGAGTGGTGCCCAGGGAGCAGTGTGCGGTACCTCAGTGGTGACACTAGCAGTGTTGAGATTCAAACCCATGACCTTCTGATAACAGTTGCCGCATTTACTACAGCAAAAAGGGATGAACTCTCTATAAATACCCTAGATTTTAGAAGCTGGCCGTTGTGATATTACTTCACTTTAAGTCATGTTAAAATGAGTCATCTGTCCAATCACGACCTTTTTAATTGATATGAGCCTCCTGATCAATCAATGTTTCCATGGGTGACCAGAGGCAGCTGGTGGCCTAGCGGTCAGGGCGTTCGACCTGCGATCAGGAAGTCGTAGGCCTGATTCCCAAGACTGCTAAGCACCTCAGAGGTACCCTGAGCAAGGTACAATCCCCACACACTGCTCCCCGGGCGCTGTGTTCCTGGCTGCCTGCTGCTTCACTTGGGTTAAATATAGAGGAAGAATTTTGTGCCTTTCACACTACGTGCTGTGGTGTGTTCACGTATGTCAGAATTTTTTCTTCAGTTTTGTTGGTATTTATGTGATCCAAAGTAAATAATTGTGTGACTTAGCCAGTCTTTAAATATTTTACTTTATTTTTAATTAGTACATTTTGATAAATCGTAAGTACATATAATCATAATACTGATATTTGGTCCATGTGAAGCTCTACCTCGGGATATAGCTGGGTCACTGCTCTCATCTCAGAAACCCCCTTCCATTTGCAAGGTTTGTCTTTGTAGATCAGCCAGCCCCCCTGTCTGGGTCACACAGCAGGAGGGGCTTCAGGGAGACTGTGAAAGTGGGGTTGTCAATGCAACATGGTAGATTTTTGGAATACTTTAATTACAGGTCATCAAAACAAGCTCTACACTTCACGTTTGATCAAAGATGACAGATTTACCGCATGGAGGTCAGAGAAGTCAAAGGCTCTCCTAGGGCCCCATTTTGTATATATGGCTTGAATATTCCCAAGTAGACTATTCTCATCTAAAAAGTTCTAAACTTTCAGTCGCTACTACATTTGTTTTACAAGAACAGGAGGAAATATCTGAATGGTGAGTGGAGTCTGATGAGAATGTTTGGGTTAAGAAAAAAAATATATATATTTACATCTCTATTTTTTAGGATAATATTTAGAATTTGGTTATAGTTAAAAGAACCTACAAGTTTGATGATCAGCTCAGCATTCATCATAAATGTTCATATCAACACAAAAGTCGTTTCCTTGGACATTTCTTTCTTGCAAGTCTCTTCTGCTGATCTGTACAGTGGTGTCCCTTTAGTAGCTCTTTTAATATGCGAAGCCAACACATTGCACAAACAGCCCAGAGCTCTGGGTGTGCTGAGTGGCGTGCCTTTAGGCGAGAGGACTCAGGTGGTCTTCGCTTTCCACGGCAGCTCAGTCCATCTGTGAGATGCGGAGGGTCGGATCCGGGACACTGCCAGTCCTCCAACTGACGCCAGGAGAATGATTGTTTATGACAGCTCCTTTCTTATGTCTGTTTTGAAATATTCATCTAAGAAAGTGTTGCATCCCTCTAGTGACTATCTGTCCTTTTCTCAAATAATCTACCCTCTCTATTTCTGCAGGATGAGGTCAACCAGATCATGGAGACCAATCTGTGGCTGCGACATGTAAGTTAGCTTCGTCTTTACACGTGTGCAGTTCACAAGGTCACCACAAGTGCTTTGACTCAATTCATTGCATTCCTTTTAGGCTCAGGTCAGTGCACAGCATCAGAACCAGCGAATGTGACTCAAATGCACACACACACACACACACACACATGTATATATATATATATATATATATAAAAGAACTATACTAGACACAAAAAAAGATGGCAAATATCTAAAAAACAAAACTTTGATTGTACGCTTTCAGTTTTGTACGCTTTCTGTTTTTCACCCTTCTCACATGGACCCATTAGTCTAAACCCATTATATCCCCCCAAGTGTGTCTGCTTTTGTTCCTTTATGAGGCCCTGGGGAGTTCATGCCTGGCCTGTCAGAAAGGAGTAACGCCCCCTGACCTGCTAATAAAACAAATCATAAAGCTTTGTGACTATGGTCCATTTTAAATTGAAATGAAAGAGACTCAGGTCTGAATCATTCTGCTTAAACAAAACCTATCCAAGATTAATTTTGAATGAATTAAAACAGACTAGACGAACTGGGAATGGCTGTTTATTCTTCAGTAGTTTCTCACAATAAGTGCTGAAGACACACAATAATACTGATCCTGAACTAATTAAAGATAGACAGTTTTAACGAATCACATCGAATATTTAGATGGGCAGGGGCCAACAAGATAAAAGGAGAAACATTTCATTTTTTACATTAAGGCATGGCACAGAAACATTTTGTTGTACTTCGATGCAATGACAATACAGTATATCAATCCGTTTATCAATCTATCATTAATTAGTGCAGTAATATAAAGTGTTTTTTCAACTATCCCCAACACATTAGGCTGAGGGAGCAGGAGCCGGCATGAGCTGTCTATCTTGCGCTGCTGTCGCTTCTGTTTTCTGTTATCTGCCCTCTCCTCAATGACATCGCCTGTCTGTCTGCTGTCAGGCTGCATGGGGACGTAGAGGGCAGAGACTTACACCTCCTGGAGAATAATAAATGACAGAAAAGGAGGCAGTCCTATCACTGATCTATGTGCTTTAACTGTTAAATCAGACACTAATTGCTTCACTCTTGTATAAACTCTTGTGTTTGTCCGTTCTCTATTGTGTTCTTGTGGAGGACTCATGAAAGTCTATTGACTGAAAGACCTGCTGTGTTTTGCATCACTATATACAACGTGCACTTGAGCACTCCAAGCGTCTCACAAACTCAAGTCTAATCTTTATGTGATCAGTGCCATGTCTGTTGTACAAAAGTATTATTACCCTAAAATGTAATTCATAATGCTTCCAATTTTCACAGATATGGAATGACTACAAGCTCAGATGGAATCCCAAGGATTTTGGAGGAGTGGAATTTATCCGTGTCCCTTCAAACAGGATTTGGAAGCCGGATATTGTGTTGTACAACAAGTAAGATCACAGCTTGTTTCTAAATCCGTAACTTTCCTTCAAGCTCAGTCAACCAGCCTGCAACAACAAAAGTACTTCCAGCATTTACTGCTTGGTAGTGGCAAATTATGACTATAAAAACTAAGTCTCCAGTTTGGGCGATAAATATCAAAACCTGGTCAAAATATGAGACAACACCTTCACAGTAATGCTAGATTCTGCTTGTGCCCTCCTGGAATTTAATAGTATGTTACTGTTAAGATAACATTGGTGCACATGAACATATTCATCATCTGTTTTCAGCGTGCTGTTTTCATGCATATCTTCTTGCACTACTCCCTACACATAGATTTAAACAATTCTCCACTGGTTCTCATACCGTCCTGAAACTTGAGTGTTTTCTCAAATTGGATACAAGCATCTGCCAAATGAATGTTATGTACAGTATTGTAATGCTGTTGTCTATTTCTAACAACTAACTCTCCTTAGACTGGTATCCACAGTCAGTGATGTATTTAGGAATTTCAGAGGGTCAGTCTGTGTTGGCAGACATGTGTGAAGACTTCTGTCTAGCATTTGAAGGCCTAATAAATGGAAGAGCTCATTTGAATGTTTCTACCTAGATATCAGGGAATATAATTCTTTTTAACATTTTCACTTGTTCCGAGGCCCCAGGGGACACTGAAAGTTTGTCATTGCTAGATGAGTAGGAAGAAACTTTCAGTTACTGGCTGTTTCCGTTTTCAGCTTTCAAAGTTCAGTTAGTTCCTAATCATACAAACTTAAATTAATTATTCCTAACTTTTGTTTAATTCTGGATCACAGTGCGGTGGGAGACTTCCAGGTGGATGATAAAACCAAAGCTCTTCTTCGCTACAATGGAGATGTGACATGGATCCCTCCAGCAATCTTCAAAAGCTCCTGCAAGATTGATGTCACATACTTTCCCTTCGACTACCAGAACTGCACCATGAAATTTGGGTCCTGGACCTATGATAAAGCCAAGATTGACCTGGTGCTGATTGGTTCCACAATCAACCTGAAGGACTTCTGGGAGAGTGGAGAGTGGATGATTATCGATGCTCCGGGCTACAAGCATGACATCAAATATAATTGTTGCGAAGAGATCTACACTGACATCACCTACTCCCTCTATATCCGCCGCCTACCTCTTTTTTATACCATCAATATGATTATCCCCTGCTTGCTCATTTCATTCTTGACAGTTTTGGTCTTTTATCTTCCATCTGACTGCGGTGAGAAAGTGACTTTGTGCATTTCGGTTCTTCTCTCGCTCACTGTCTTCCTTTTGGTCATCACCGAAACCATCCCATCAACCTCTCTGGTCATTCCACTGATAGGGGAGTACCTCCTGTTTACCATGATCTTCGTCACTCTCTCAATCGTCATCACGGTCTTTGTTCTCAACGTGCATTACAGAACACCAAAGACCCATACCATGCCACACTGGGTGCGCCGTGTGTTCCTTATCCTTCTCCCCAGAATTATGTTCATGACCAGGCCTGAGAGAGACCCAGAAAAACCTCGGAGTACATCTGCCCGATCTTGTGCCATCCATAATCCCTCCATACTTCCTCAACATGTTACCAAGAGCCTTCCAGGCAACCTTCCTCCACGCACTCACCTCTTCCTCAGCACAGAGCTAAGCACTCTGAGTGAGGCTGTGAAATCTGGATCAAACTTTCTCTGCAGAGAAGGAAGATGTAACTGCTGCTTGAGGCAGCATCCTACCAAACATGCTCCAGATGGCGTTGCCAGCACCGGAGGGCCTGGTGGTCTGGTCGGGAATGGAGGGGGATGTAGCAGCCCTGGTTCAAGCTCTGAGTCCTTAGATGGAGGACTTTTGACCATCTCAACACTTTCACCAGAAGTCCGAGAAGCTATTGAGAGTGTGAAGTACATTGCAGAGAATATGAGGCTCCAGAACGAAGCCAAAGAGGTACGCTAAATGCATTTAAAAGCAGTTATTATCATTCATTCACTGGTAGAAACTAGAATTTGTGATGATGTTGCCCCAAACACACCAATATACCACTTATTGTATTACTTATGAATGTTGTAGGACTTTAAAAAATAAACAATTTGTGATGTGCTATTTGCTTGCAAAACATGCAAGCACCATTTGCCTGCTTGCAAAATTCCAACATGTTCCATCTCCCTTAGTTACTGTTACTGTTGTCCAGTAAACATTCAGGTCTGGGCACCTAGTAGCAACCATATGCTTGTACAAAATAAATCATCTTTTAAATGCAGAGATGGGGGAGTACAAGGTGAGGAGGAGGTTCGTATTCATTTACAGTTGGTTTGTCCTGAGGAATTTTGTCTAAGATTGACAGAGGAAGTTAAATGTAGAGACCACTGTGTTTGGTTGAGGGTCATGTCAAACTATGTTTTTGCAGATATTCAGTTGTAGACTAGCTCCATAAGGTAAACACATTTCCACAGCTTAATCATTCTGATTAATTTACTCCGGATTAATTTACTGCTATGACCATTCTAACTGTGGGTTGGTCCTGAGGAGTTTTGTTTGACTGAGAAAGCGACATTTAGAGACCACTGTGATTGGCTGAGTGGCGTGTCAGTCTATTTTTTTACAAATGGTCAGTCTCATGCTAGCTCTGTAATAATGAGACAGGCCTGTTATCAAAATGAAAATTTGCCAAGAGAGTAGAGCAGTGATCTGCACGCTGTGATCCAGTAGGCCCAGCGTGCAGCACAGTTTGGTAGTTCGTCTACTTGAACCTGGCAATTAACATTTGAGTTGAACCAGGTAGGTTTGAGCAGAGAAAGCGTAAAGTGCGCTGTTTGCTGGCCCCTCAGGACCAGAGAACCCCTTTTCACTCCCTAAATTATGAAAGCCGTAAAGGACCATGGATCTGCGTTTCTATCATCATCACATGTTGTTTTCCTGAGTTAATGGAATAGATTTCTAGAGATGTCAAGAGAAAATATCTTCTTTTTTTTTCTTGAGATCTGGCCAAATCAAAGTGTTTGTCCTCAAGATTCAAGATTCAAGAGAGTTTGTCATCCCAGCCTCACACACAAGTACACAGACGGTTGAAATAGCATTCTCTGAAGCAAAATGGTGTACATTAAACAAGTAACAATAAGACAACGTGCAGCTGGACATCACAGTACAAAAAAGAAATAAGACAAGACACAAAAACTGCTGCAATATTGTTACGGCATCAAGGTACAAAACAGGCAGGTAGTACAAATAAGAATGTATTTTAAGTAGAGCAGTATTTAGCAGCAAAATATGTAAACAGCTTGGAGCAGCGAGGAGTAGTAGGCATTTTTTTTTTTTTAAGTGTCGTGAATTGCTTCTGGTGCAGTGAATTGAAGTAGGCAAGGGAATTCGCATAGTAGTTCTGTACAGAGTCCAGGGTTCCTGTAATTAGAGCCTAAAGTTGAATATCTGAGGCTTGTTGTTTGTCCCTTTGCTGTGGTCTAAAGCTGTGATTGTAAATCTCACTGCTTTAAACACCCTCGAAACAAACATAAAGCTTGTTTCACAGAAAGTTGGCATGCTGTGAACTCTCGTCACAGGAAAACACTTGGCTCAGCTTCTTATTGCACCACCAGCACTACCAATACAGCCCTTCACATTAAAGCCCACTGACATATAGCTATGCTGAGCTGTACCAGAGGAACCAGCCTATAAACTGCCCACGGAGAAGCATTTTCTCTTGAATGGAGCGTTCATTCAGTTTAATCGCGCAGAACCAAAACTATGGGGACATTGTGTGTAAAGTATGTAGAAATGCTTCACTGCAGAACTGAAAACTCAGTAGTACATGCACACAGATTTCTGATTTGATTTCTGAAATTACAATTTCAGAAACTAAATTTTCATCACACCAAATTATTTCTAAATTTAATGGAGAAAATACAGCCAGATGTGATGATTTTGGTCATTTTTGGTAATAAAAATGTCAAAACTCAGTAGAAAAATGCTTTTAGGCTGCTGAAACTGAACAACAGAGATGTTTTGCCCACTTGTACAATCATGTCGTGTCATATGTCACTGAAAAGCTTATTTCCTGTAGAATCTAACCATAGTAACCATGTATATAACATGTACATTTTCTTTGTATTAATGATAGTATTCACACAAATGATGCAGTTCATCATAATTCTCAAATGTTTTCTGAATATCATCTTTTCTCCCCATTCGCCTGCATTCATGAAATTTTAGGTGTTTATTCCTAAACAGTTCTTAATATTTTACATAGTATTTGATTAAGTAATAAAACAATGAGATGTAAAATGACGTATTTGTCACATCATTCAAATTTTCACAAACACAAATTCTATATAAGTGGTTTGGTGGTGGGGCATCCAAATATAATTTATGTAGAGTGGCAGATACTTAAAGCACCTAAAGCCCCCTTCTGTATATGCAGTGTTATGTCATGATAATGAGGAGCAAGTTAATTAGTTAATTAGGTGCTTGTTAATTAATTAGTTAAATTACTTAATCTCATTTAAAAAAGGCCTAAAGATATGATTGGAAACATTTACTTTAATGAATCATTTTTGTAAACAAGTGAGTTTGAAAAAAAAACATTATAAATTAAAAAAAAACTCCAACTAATATAAAAGTCCTCTTCCAATTAAAAGGTTCCTTCTAGAAGTATACACATATAAGCATCATTTATGAACCTTTATTTTGAAGAGTGTAGGTCGAACAAAAGCATGGTACAATTTTTTAGCCAGTCCTTTGTCACTTAAAAAAAAGGCTCCCTACATGCAAAGAGACATCCATTCTTTCTACCAATTCTTTCTTCCCAGATTTTTCATGCATTTTTGAGTGTGGGTGAGATCTTCGTGCTCCGCTGCTCTCTGAGGAATGTCCTAATTCAGTTGTGCTTTTTTGCTTCATTTGTTCAAGGTCCAAGACGACTGGAAATATGTTGCCATGGTGATTGACAGAATCTTCCTATGGGTCTTTATCCTGGTGTGCATCCTGGGCACGGCTGGGCTCTTTCTCCAGCCACTCCTTTTGGGGGAGGATATGTGACACTTGCACAGACGCAGACTCTGTGACTGGACCACCGGATTAAACCGAGAGAGATACCAAATGACTTTTCCAAACCTTCTGTGCAGCTCTGAGGGCAGCGAGTGGAGGATGTCTACAACCATCACCCTTTCCTGTCTCAAGATTTTTGCTCAAACAGACTTTAATAATACTCCTCGTCCTCCTGTATTTTTTCTCCGGTCATGCTTCTAAAGTTCTTTGGGGGGAAAATAATGCTAAAAAAGATCACAGATGAAATGTCCTTTTTTTTTTTTTTATAGAATTTTGATGTTTCAGACTATGTATTGCATAGTGTCTCAAATCTCATGTATGATTCACCATTTCTTAAAACAAATAAAAATGTCTTCAGGATCATTTCTCAGGCGTGTTTTATCACAATAAGGAGGTTTTAAATGCTCTAGAAATGCTTTAATGAAACAGTGCTAAATGGAGCACCAGCATCCATTTACTCGGTTATTTTTTGTCTGAGCTTTGTGGACAGTGCCATCCAGTGGGTGCATGAAGCAAGTAGCCTCCTAACCAAACAGGCCCATCTTCATTACTCAGCTGTGTAAACTGTTGATGGCACCCTGTACAGGTTTTACATGACTCAAAACTGAGGCCTGCATTTCTTCTCAAATGAACACAAGGTGTCATCTCAACCTAGCAATGTATTCAACTCCCATTGAGTACACTCATTATAAAATATTATCGTTCAAGTCCATCAGTTAATGTGTCCAATTCAATTCAATTCAATTCAATTTTATTTATATAGTGCTTTTTACAACCAGGTTGACACGAAGCAGCTTTAGGTCCAAGCCCCTAGTGAGTAAGCCAAAGGCGACAGAGGCGAGGAAAAACTCCCTCAGCTGGAGGGAGAAACCTCGGGAGGAACCAAGACTCAAAAGGGAAACCCATCCTCCTCAGGTCGACCTGGAGAGAAAGGAACAAGAATCTATGAAAAATGCATTCATCACTCACAGAAAGCCATGCTGCATCGGACAGTATTTGACTCAAAATAGTGAACAAATTTGGAAAAATTATAACGTGAACCAAACTTTTAATCAAACCCACATCATGTTTGCCTTGTGCCCACAAGGGAGCAGGGAGTAAAACCAATTGACTCTCCTCTTCCTCAGACGAAAAAACAACATCAACAACAAAAAACTATGTAATACACTGTGATTCTAACTTTCCCTTTGTTTGTTTTAAGCCCTTGTGCCGTTCACCGCATGTCAACTAAAATCCAGATGCTCACATACTGTTCTTTGTAATTTTATAGGATTGGATCACAATAATCAATAGTGATCATTTACTGCAAAAAAATTCACTATTAATTAATGCCTGGTAAATAAGCTGGCATGCAGGAACTATTCATCCCTTCGTATACACATATTCATACATTTAAGCTGTTCAGTCAGTTGTTCTCTTCATTGAATATCTTGTGTCAAATATGATTTATTATTATTTTTATTTCACTTAAAGCTGCCTCAGTGTGTGTGAATTGTAAGACTGTCATGGGAATGGAGACTTCTGCGCTTGGTTCGTTTTGCTGAGCTTTTAGTATAGTGGCCAGTGAAAAATGTGTAATGTCTAAGGTAATATGTGATTGTATAGTTATTTAGCAGCAGTTAAATGAATTAACAGTATTTTTTTCAAACACCCTTTATATATATATATATATATATATATATATGAGAGAGAGAGATACCAATGCAACATGTAAACAGTTTTTGTAACGGCAGTGAGAAAATTAGCAAACTGACAAAAGATTCTTTGCTCAGAACAAAGACTTTATTTTCTTCTTAAGAAGGAGAGAACATTCGTCCTTGGATGGTCCCAGGTTGAAGATTCTCCGAAAAACTAGACTTTCACAGAGGTCTTATACTCTCAAAAAGATCATTCACCTTATCAAAAATGAGCAGAAACCATGGTGCCTCCCCTGTGTCTCCATGGCAAGACTCCATGGCAATGGCCTTGTACAAGTGCTTTTTGGTCTAAACAAAACACTTTATCTAAAATCTTTAGCTAGAAAACATAGGGTTTGCACAAATAACAATCTTGATTTAATCATGGGCTGCACGCAACAGCCCAGGGTTGCAGGCAACATGCCCACTGGCATCTTGCCAGGACCCTTGACACGGGAGGAGGAAGCGGGCATGGAAGGTGCTGGACGCGGGCGCTCTTTTGATCCTCTCACGGGCTCCGAGGACACTAAAGCGAGAGGTCGCTGCAGCCACCACCGAGCAAGAGGTCACCGCAGTCGCCACGGAGTGAGAGGGTTTTGCAGCCGTCGCTGCGGAGCGAGAGGGCTTTGCAACAGTCACCGCAGCAGCGGAACGAGAGGTCGCCGCCGCAGCGGAGCGAGTGGTCACTGTATCAGCAAAGTGAGAGGTTGCTACTGGTACAATCTGCCATCCTGTCCCAGCGCTGAGGTGGCTTCGGCCGCCTGTGCCTGCGCCTAGACGGCTCCAGCCGACCGTCCCAGCCCCGGGACCCCTCCTGGTGGGTGCTCTGGGGGGGATAGCTTAGGAGGGGCTAGAGCAGGGCCAGTAGCTGGCAGCACAGAGCCACTCGACCTCCTAGGTCCGTTAGGGGAGTCTCTGAGCATGTTAGCGGAGACTCTTAAACCCATACCACCCTCAGGTAGACCGTTTGCCCATCCACTATGCCCGTTAACCCAGTCGCTATGCCCATTAGAGGGGCCTTTAGCTGCTGTAGAGGGGCCTTTAGCTGCCATAGAGGGGCCTTTAGCAGCTGTAGAGGGGCCTTTAGCCTCTACAGCGGGGCCTTTAGCCTCTATAGCAGGGCCTTTAGAGGGGCAGTTAGCTGCATAGGGGTCTTTAGGAGGGCTGTTAGCCACAGAGGGGCCTTTAGAAGGGCCGTTACCCACAGAGGGGCCTTTAGGAGGGCCATTAGCCGCAGAGGGGAGTTTAGGAGGGCCATTAGCCACAGGGGGGCCTTCAGAGGGGTCTTTAGCCACAGAAGAGCACATAGGGGCAGCAGAGGGGCCTTTAGCAGAGGCCCGAGAGGGTCTAGATAGTGCAGCAGAGGCCCAAGGAGGACTAGACAGCGTAGCAGAGGCCTGAGAGGGGCTAGATAGCGCAGCAGAGGCCTGAGAGTGGCTTATAAGAGGTCAAAAGGGACCACAGCAGAGGGGTCTATAGCCAGCCGAGGGGGCCCTTTAGCAGGGCCTGAAACCCCACCAGGAGGTTTCCCCTATAAATATTTTGGGGGGTGCTGGGGTTAGTATGGGTTCCAGAGGAGCTCTCTGGGAGAAAGTGGACCCCAGAGTCAAGGAGGAGCTCCCTGTAGGGGACCCCACACCAGAGGACTGTGAAGGGCTCCCTACGGAAGGGCTCCTAGGATGGGGCCTTACCCAGGAGAATGAAGAGGAGCTCGCAGGAGTGGGCTCCGCCCTCAAGGACAGTGAGGGGTTCCCTGCAGAAGAACTCCCAGGAGGGGGCTCCATTGCCGAGGACAGTGAGGGGCTCCTGGTAGGGAGCTGTGCCCCTGAGGACAGTGAGGGGCTCCCGGTAGGGGGCTCCATCCCCGATGACAGAAAGGGGCTCCCGGTAGGTGACTCCGCCCCCGAGGACAATGAGGGGCTCCTGTTAGGGGCTCCTTCCCCAAGAACAGTGAGGGGCTCCCGGTAGGGGGCTCAGCCCCCAAGGACAGTGAGGGGCTCCTGGTAGGGGGCTCCATCCCCGAGGACAGAGAGGAGCTCCCGGTAGGTGGCTCCACCCCTGAGGACAGTGAGGGGCTCCCGGCAGGGGGCTGTGCCCTTGAGGACAGAGAGGGGCTCCCGGTAGGTGGCTCCGCCACCGAGGACAGTGAGGGGCTCTCGGTAGGGGGCTCCATCCCCGAGGACAGTGAGGGGCTTCTAGTAGGGGGCTCTGCCCCCGAGAACAAGGAGGGTCTCCCAGTAGGGGGCTGTGCCCCTGAGGACACTGAGGGGCTCCCGGTATGGGCCTCCATCCCCGAGGACAGACAGGAGCTCCCGGTAGGCGGCTCTGCCCCCGAGGACAGTGAGGGGCTCCCGGTTGGGGCTCTGCCCCAAAGGACAGTGAGGGGCTTCCGGTAGGGGGCTCCACCCCCGAGGACAAGGAGGGGCTCCTAGTAGGGGGCTGTGCCCCTGAAGACATTGAGGGGCTTCCGGTAGGGGGCTCCATCCCCGAGGACAGAGAGGGTCTCCCGGTTGGTGGCTCCACCCCTGAGGACAGTGAGGGGCTCCAGGTAAGGGGCTCCATCCCTGAGGACATTGAGGGGCTCCCGGTAGGGGGCTCTGCCCCTAAGGACAGTGAGGGGCTTCCGGTAGGGGGTTCTGGCCCCGAGGACAACAAGGGGCTCCCGGTAGAGGGCTCCATCCCCGAGGACAAACAGGGGCTCCCAGTAGGGGGCTCTATCCTTGAGGACAAAGAGGGGCTCCCGGTAGGAGGCTCCGCGGCCAAGGACAGGAAGGGGCTTCTGGAAGGGGGCTCTGCCCCAGAGGACAGAAAGGGACTCCCGGTAGGGGGCTCCGCCCCTGAGGACAGAGAAGGGCTCCCTGGTAGGTGCTCCAGGAATAGGGGCTCGTGGGATGCTCCCCTTTGCCTCCGCCTTCCCCTCCTCCGCCTTGGGTGTTTCATGGGCGCTCCAGTGGTGCGCTTTAGGAGGGGGGCGTACTGTCAGGCCTGGAGGCCGCTAGAGGCACCCTTGTTTAATGTTAAGGCTTGGGTCTAGTTTTGGCAGCCATCTTTAATCTCATGACCAGCTTTAAAACATCATCATTCATTAATACAAAGTTATTATTGTTTGCAGTGGGACTCATTTCAAAGCTAAGACTCTGAACTTTCATGTGCCAGAAAATGAAAATATGCCAACTTTTTTGAAAAAGAGAAAAGTAGGACAAAATCCAGAAGTCTGTAATGCATGTGTGAGCACTCTTAGAAATCACCCATCTTATTGTCCAGATTTAAGGAATTTTTTTGAAAGCAATGGAAATCAATAGTCACAGGTCTTGTGAACTTATGTTCAAAATTCTAGCTCAAAATAATAGAAAATGAGTGTATAATAACTCTTTTAGTGCACATAGTACCCTTTTTGTACCAGTCAAGCCGCCATCTTGTTTCCAGAAATCCTTATTTTTATTATAGAATTATAAATCAATAACCGCTCCAACACCGCTTCTCTCCCATTCATTCTACAGAAACCGGTCCCGTTCAAACAGTGCACCAGTAAAGAAAGGGGCGGAGCCACCCGTGATTCCAGTATGACCAGTCCAAGCTAAACAGAGCTAAACACAGCCCAGAAAACTCAACAAATCTCTCAAAACACAATAAAACATCTCCAAAACAACTCCAAAGCACTTTTATCACAACCAGCCAGCTTATAGATACTTATAAAGCGAAGTGTCATAATTTCCAATCGCTTACTTTTGAAGAAATTCAGCTCGGACTCGCGCGTCTCCCAGCGCATCTCTTCGGTCGCTTCTATTTCTCATGGAAATTCTTATTTGCTGGACAATTATCCCCATCAAATGTACTCGAAATATTCTGAAATGTCCTGAATGTGGTCTTCTGAGTGTTTTTTCCCTTTGTTTGAGCCGAAAAAATTGAATCGAGATTTTGGGCTATAACTTCCCGCAGGAGAAGACTTGCGGGCGGGCTCTTTTGAATCCTAACAACCTCCGCCATTGGTATAATCTTCCTTTTAATAAACCAATCATACTGAAATAAACTATTTAATACTTCTGTTCCACCAGTGGAACGGCCACCAAGCGGTGAGAGGGTGGCGAAAGCGAACAGGCTATATTTTGTATTTTGAGTTTTTGTCTTTTATTTTGACATCCCGAGCACAATGGGCATGAATTTGTGTATGTGATTAGTTCAGCTGCCAGTGTGCTCAGGAGTAATTATGTTTGTATTTAAGTTTAATTTGCGTGGACCCGGGTTGTTTGTCCACCATCGCATTTCGCACTATTGTGAGGTGTGTGTCTCCTGAATCCTGTTTTGTTTATAGTACTGAAAAGCCTTTTTCTTCATGGGCCATCAAACCCTTCTTTGGTTATGTATGCAAATAAAGAATATCTAGCGATGAACATCCGCCGAAGCGCCTGCAGTCCATGGGGAGTCAAGCGGAGGGGCCTGGCTTCACAACCTTAATCATTAGTCAGCAGAAATCATATTAATATGGTATTTAAAGAACGAATCATTCAAATGTAAGAATCACAAACTGAATATACTGATTTGCCTTCAAATATAAGCGAATATATTGATTTTCCCTGACAACACTTAACCGAATCACTTAATGAAGATAATCAATTTCAAACTAAGTATCAGTAACTCGGTGACAGGGCAGACCGGAGGTGGTAACACTAAGGTTCTGCTTCCAGGCTAAATGGAAAGATTCCAGCTTAGTTAATTGCCATATATGCTAAATTTTTTCAAACATTTTGCTTTAAGGCACATATTTGATTATTATAACAAAAAGCGAGCCTTTTCTGTCAAACTATTATACATCTTTAAAGGTGCAACATTAGCTAGACGAACATACCTTTTGGTTAAGATGAAGCTCATACGTAGTAAAAAAAAAGTGATCTCAGATTACTGTGGTCTGTGGAGGAATAGCTATGTTATCACCAGGGGTCAATTTTCAATCAAGAGTGTGAGCACAGTAGTGAGTAGAACTGTCACTTTTTGAGTAAACCCTACACTGTCTAAAGCTAAGCAAATCTAAGCCAATCCAAATTTCAGTAGGTCATGTTCTTTTTCAAAGTGAATGTTAAAATCTCCAACAATTATTATCACGGTGTACTGCTAGTTTAGGAAACAACTGAATTCTCATAAGAACTCTGAATAAAGTCCCCTGTGGCCTGCAGACAGTAAAAACAAAAAAAAAGCTTATTTTGTATCCAGAGTTGTGTTCAGAAGCAGAATTTTAAATGAAGGTAAACCTGATTAATACCAGTGCAGTATTGCTCAACCCATACAACATGTTGACCAAAGGTTGTTCAGCACACACAACCTACACATACAACATGGTCGACCTGAGGAGGACGGGTTCCCCTTTTGAGTCTTGGTTCCTCCTGAGGTATCTTCCTCCAGCTGAGGAAGTTTTTCCTCGCCTTTGTCGCCTTTGGCTTACTCACTACGGGCTTGGACCTGGACTTTGTAAAGCTGCTTTGTGACAACCTGGTTGTGAAAATATATATAGCAATTTTATTTGCTATATAAATAAAATTGAATTGAATTGAATTAAACCTAAATTTCATAATATTTTAATGTCTGGTCACCCTCCAGCTTAGTGAAACTTTGAGACTCTTTATTGTAGTTAAGAATCAAAGCTATGTTAATTAAAAAGATCCCTGCCCATATTGCAAAACCCTTAATTGCCAATAATTTATTTTAAGTAAATCACTGAGATTTTTCAGTAAATAGATTTTTTCACGCTACCTGTAATGAATACGGAGAAAAGGATCCAATAGCAGAAAGGTTTTATTTTTGAAAGGGGCAATTAGTCCGTCAGGCAAAAAGGGGAAAACAATTTCCAGAGCCAAAAGTCCAAAAATCCGAGAATCCAAAATCCAAAACTCAGGGGCAAGGCAAAAAGAGAAGTCCAAAGGCAAAAACAGGTCAATAACAAGAACGTGGGCAAGAATCATAGGGAGTCGCTCGGTAACTAGAATACTAGAATATTTCGCAATGGTTGTGTGTAGTCTGGGTCCTTTTATATCCTGTGGTGTCAGAACTCAGGTGACGGTGATCTCCATCTGATTGGTTGTGTTGAACTGCTGGAACTGGATTGGTCAGGTCTTGTGGATCGGGAGTCTTGTTCCATTCCAGGTCTTACAGTATCCCCCTCTCCACGAGAGTCTCCAGATGACTGAGGAGGACGACCGCAACTGCGCGGGCCAGGCTTATCAGGACGCGTCCTGTGGAAATCCGCAATGAGGCCAGGATCCAGAACGTCCCCAGCGGCCACCCATGATTGTTCTTCAGGGCCATATCCCTCCCAATCTATCAGGTATTCAAGGCCAGCCCTTCGACGACAGGAGTCAAGGATCCCCCGGACCCGGTAAGCAATGTCGCCATCGATGTCCAAAGGAGGGGGAGGGGGAACATCCATCTCAGGAGGATGCATAGGGCTGTAGAACACTGGCTTGAGCAAGGAAACATGAAAAGTGGGGGAGATACGGTATCTGGGCGGCAACAAGAGGTGATACGAGACCGGATTGATCCGTCTTAAGATTTTGAAAGGCCCAATGAACCTTGGTGCAAGTTTCTTCGAGGGCAGTTTCAGCTTGATGTCCCTGGTGGACAACCAGACTCGTTGACCCGGGTGAAACATCGGGTTAGGACGCCTGTGACGATCCGATTGGATCTTTTGCTGTCGCACCGCCCTTTGTAAATGCACATGGGAGGATTCCCAAACTTGACCACACCTCTGAAACCAATCATCCACAGCTGGAACGTCGGAAGGTTCCGATTCCCAGGGCAAAAAAGGAGGTTGAAAACCCAGAACACACTGAAAAGGGGTGATCCCCAGGGAGGAGTGTCGAAGTGAATTTTGCGCATATTCAGCCCAAAAAAGAAACTTGGCCCATGATTGAGGGTTCCGAAAACAGTAGGAACGAAGAAAACGGCCAATCTCTTGATTCAGTCGTTCAACCTGTCCGTTGCTTTGAGGATGGTAGCCAGAAGTCAAACTGATATTGACTCCCAAACGAGAAAAGAAACTGCGCCATACTTGGGAGGTAAACTGGGGCCCTCGGTCTGACACTATGTCCTCAGGGATACCAAAGAAGCGAAAAACCTCTTTGACTAGTAATTCGGCTGTGTCGAATGCCTTGGGGAGGCCAGGTAGAGGGATGAGCCGACACATCTTTGAAAAACGATCCACCACTACCGCTACGGTCGTGTGACCCTCAGATTTGAGAAGATCAGTGATGAAATCAATGGACAAATGCGACCACGGTCGTCTGGGTATCGGCAGGGGTTCCAACAAGGGAGTTGTTGAGGGGATTTAGATTGGGCACAGACGGGACACGAGAGGACGAAGTCAGTCACATCCTCCCATAAGGATGACCACCAGAACCTTCCAGACAGTAACTGAATCGTCTTAGAAACACCAGGATGGCCAGAGCCCAGAGTGGAATGAGCCCATTGTAGCAACGTACCCCGAAACTCAGGGGGCACAAACAGCTTCCCGTCAGGAGT
>JBBJLS010000018.1:5291854-5305377 GCA_037577275.1 Bryconaethiops microstoma
AGGTAGTTCTGCTGGCACCAGTCCACAAAGTCCCGGGTCAGTTCTCTGTACTCCCTGTCGTCCCCATCAGTGATGAGCAATTCTAGTAATAGTACTATTAGCAGTAATAGTGGTAGTCGTAGTAGGGATAGGGCAAGAAGCATTTTAAGTAGTAATGATACAGTATATGGACAAAAGTATTGGGACACACCTCTTAATTACTGAATTCAGGGGGCCCCTTACTTCCAGTGAAGAGTAATCTTGATTATTCAGCAGACCAAGACATTTTGGACAACACCATGCTTCCAACTTTGTGGACACACTTTGGGGGAGTCCCTTTTCTACTCCAGCATAACTGTGCCCGAGTGCACAAAGCAAAGTCCATAAAGACATGGTTGGATGAGTTCGCTGTGGAAGAACTTGACTTTGGGATGAACTGGAACGGAGACTGTGAGCCAGGCCTTCTCATCCAACAACAGTGCCTGATATTATAGTGATTGTAGTAATAGTAGTAATAGTCATACTGATAGTAGTAGTGATTGTAATATTAGTAGTAGTAGGGACAAGTCACTTTAGTAATAATAATAATTCTGATTATAATAATATTAGTGGTGATGTTAGCAGTAGTAGAGATAGTAATAGTAGTAATAATAGTAATATTAGTAATAGTAGTGTTGGTACCAATAGCTTTAGTGGTAGTAATGAGAATAATACCTTATAGCTCAAGGGTACCGTCAACACACACTGCTCCCCAGGTGCTGTGTTCCTGGCTGCCTGCTGCTTCACTTGGTGAATGGGTTAAATGCAAAGGAAGACTTTCATGTTGTTCACTCTGTGTGCTATGGTATGTTACACTCTACATGCTCTACAGAATGAATGGGCACAAATTCTTACAGAAACATTTCAAAATCTTGTGGAAAGTCTTCCAAGAAGAGTGGAAGCTGTTATAGCAGCAAAGCGGGGGAGGGGGCGCTCCATATTAAAGCCCATGAATTTGATGCCCATGAATGTCATTAAAGACCTGATTATAAAGAATACTGATTATTATAATATTAGTGGAGGTGTTAGCAGTAGTAAGCCTAGTGACAGTAATAGCTGCAGTGATAGTAATATTAGTAGTAGTAGGGTTGGTAACAGTGGCTTTAGTGGTAGTAACAATAATAATTCTGATTATAATAATATTAGTGGTGTTAGCTGTAGTAATGATAATAATACTGATTATAATAATATTAGTGGTGGCGTTAGCTGTATTAGTGATAGTAATAGTAGTTGTAAGTTCCTCTGTTCCTCCTTATCACCCCAGAAGGCTCTCGGTGTGGGTGTATGTGAAACGCCTCCTCTGGCTGCAGTTTGCACATAACACTCAACACGAATACACGGACGACTTTTCCCTTCTTCACCTCTCAGATCTCTCCTCCATCACCCCACTGCTCCCCTCAAACAGCAGGTTAGTGCCCTTTCCTCGTCTGACTTTCGGTTTCAATCAAAGACAGTCTGAAATCTTCTCCACAGCCTCAGTTCTACGTTCTGTGCGTTGAACACTGCAGTTAGCTTCCAGGCTACCACTAGATTAATGAAGCGGTAGTTTCCAGTTTCTCTATAGAAAATGAGAAACATTAATATTCATATTAAGACCAGGGTTTGTGACTTCAGACAGTCTGGTGTTTCCCTCTCTTTAGCATATCAGCATCCACAACACATTGTCACACAGCGTTTCCCCATAACTGGGTCATTCAGATGTAAACAAAGTGTACACTATATGGACAAAAGTATTGGGACGCCTGCTCATTCCACCAACAGGGACATTAATGACATTGCATTAAAATACATAGACTTTAATATGGAGCTGGTCCCCCTTTGCAGCTATAAAAGCTTCCACTCTTCTTGGAAGTTTTTCCACAAGATTTTGGAGTTTCTGTGGAAAATTGTGTCTATTCATTCTGTAGAGTATTTAGACACTAATGTTGGACGAGAAGTCCTGACTCGTAATCTCCGTTGCAGTTCATTCCAAAGGTCTTGAATGGGGTTGAGGTCAGGGCTCTGTGCAGCCACCTCATCAATCCATGTCTTTATGGAGCTTGCTTTGTGCACTGGGGCACAGTCATGCTGGAATAGAAAAGGTTCTTCCCGAAACTGTGTCCACAAAGTTGGAAGCATGGCCTTATCCAAAATGTCTTGGTAAGCTGAAGCATTAAGATTGTCTTTCACAGGAAGTAAGGGGCCTAGCCCAAACTCTGAAAAACAGGTGTATCCCGGTACTTTTGTCCATTTAGTGTAGGAGGTGGTTAATTGTGGAGACTGATGGTGCTAACAACGCAGCACATCAAGACTCTATGGATGTAACGTTACAGTCAACTCACAATTTGGTTCAGTAAATGATATATTTAGCAAAGTAAGTTGTAGTGCAGTTTCCTAATGGAACTAGACCTGGAAGGAGGAGGGTAACGTGCTGGTGATTGGCAGTGGTTAAAAATATTCGAATTGATCAAATATCCCAATTAATAGAATGCTTGTTCCATTACCACATGACTATAATGCATATTGTCACAATATCACAATAATTTGATGCACTGTTATACACCTTCACAAACAAAACAGACATTTTATTTACTATCCAAAATGAGCAACATGTCTTCTGAGTTTCAATACAATGGGGAGGTAGTGGTAAAACTAAAAAAAACTAACATTTTAGGTACAATTTTGCCTTATAGCAGTCTCCATCTACCCTGAATGTATGTATTATTGGTCAAAATTCTACAAAAAAAACAGGCATCAGATAAAATATCAGTGACCGTTTCATGTAATTACATCCTGTCCTGTAGACTTTAGAGGAACTTTGCACGTTTCTCTGAATTGTGAATTTCACAACATACCTCTTGGAATTACTTCCTTGTCATCTTAATGCTTAAATTACCCAGAAACGTCCTTCTAAAAGTGAATATTGGTTGATGAGGTTGAGTGCTTTATGGAAAGGCCTTTGCCAGGAGGTATTGAGAGGCTGATCTCAGGAAGACCTGTGTTTTTTTAGGTTGATTTTTTTTTGTTGAGTTTCAGTGCGGTCAGCACAGCCACTGCCAAGAGATCTAGGGAGACGCCTGGGCATGAGGCTGAAAATATCACATGCATTGTCAGCGAATCATGCTGTACAGTGTAGCCATCTGCAGGTCATGACAGATGAGGTTAGTTTTCTGGCTAAATATGTTTTTACTGAGTAGATGTGCTGTTTTTGTTTATATCTTTAAGAAAATTAGGTCTAATGTGAGATTTCATTGTCGCCATTTTTGAGCTTACCGCTGGACTTGACTGCAAGCAAATATAAAGGTCAGTTTTTAATATGTGACTTCTCTAGGTGTGACCTGTTATTCACCTTTGAAGGTGTGGTTATTTTACAGAACACATTGCATTAAATATTATCTAAGCTGAGTAATGCAACCAGCAAAAAACATCTCGGACTACATCTTCCTCTCACAGTTACTGCCACTTATGTGTATAAATCACTGGGCAAATGGCCAGGAGCTGCGTAGTAGAGGAAGAGATTAGGAGGATGTTGTTCACTTACTTAGGTCATAACCCTGTTTCCTTTCATGTGAATCATCAGAAATTGAACGAAAGCTCAAAAGAAGAACGAGAAAGCCATTACAGTGAAGTTACAAGTTTACACAGTTTTATAAGTGATTCATAAAGTACATAGAGTACACAGAAGTGAAATACCTCACTTTTTAACTAGCTTCAAAGGTTCTGTATGAATAAAATATTACACCTGTACTATAAAGTAATAAACTTTTAATCCATGTATATATTTCTGTTTAACTGTTCAAAATCTGTTTATTCATGATCAAATGTTAGTCATTATTTCTCTACTTTAATTGTTAAACAATGTCTTAGCATATAATATAATATAATATATCTTTTTATAATAAGATATAATATATCTTTTTGATGCAATGTAACTTTTTGAATTATTTTTAGATTTGCATTAAATTTAATCATAAAATGAATGCAAAACGGCATTTTATTTTTTCCCATCTTCTGACTTTTGTTTCAGGTGGTGACTTCTGTCACATTCTGATGGAGACTTCTGTTGCATTCCATGCTGTTTTTATAATTGTCATTATTTTGGCCATCTCTGTTGACTGTGGAAGGATCCTGGTGTTCCCTCATGACGGCAGCCACTGGGTTAACATGAACATTATGGTACAACAGCTACACAACAAGGGCCACCAAGTCACGGTCATACGAGCCGCTGATAGCTGGTACATCAAAGAGCACTCGCCCCACTATGACTCTTTAACAGTTGACTTTGCTGCAGGTGGTGACGAGTCATTCTTCAGTGTCTTTGTTTCCAGACAGCTGCAGATTAGGCGGGAAGGGAGCCCTGTGTGGACTAGGTTCAGTTTGGACATGGAACTAAAGAACAGGTTTTCAGAGATGCACAGAAAGATCTGTGAAATGGTAATTCACATAATCGAGGATCAGAAGTTAATAAACTTAATCAGAGAAGCCAAATATGACGTGGTGTTAACAGACCCTGCAAACGGTGGAGGAGTTGTTCTTGCGCATTACTTTGCATTACCACTGGTATTCAACGCGCGATGGACGATACACGGAGAAGCACATTTTGGAATTGCTCCGTCGCCCTTATCATATGTCCCCTTTCCTCTGTCTCTGTTAACGGATAGGATGACTTTTTTTCAAAGGGTGTATAACATGCTTTTCTACAACGTGAGGCTTTTCCTTTACAGACGCACTGTAGGTCCCCATTACAGCGCTCTGTGTAGCCGTTACTTTGGTCCAAATGTCGACTATTTTGAGCTTTTTCAAGCAGCTGACATTTGGCTTATGAGAGTCGATTTTGTGTTTGAATTTCCACGCCCAACCATGCCCAACGTTGTTTACGTCGGCTGCTTCCACTGCAAGCCTGCAAAATCCCTTCCGGCTCATCTGGAGGACTTTGTGGAAAGTTCAGGAGAGCATGGTGTCGTTATCATGTCTTTGGGAACTCTGGTTGGAACGCTTCCACCTGATATAGATGATGAAATAGCTGGTGCTCTGGCTGAACTTCCTCAAAAAGTGATTTGGCGACACACTGGAAAAAGGCCGTCCACTCTTGGCAACAACACAATACTGGTTGACTGGCTGCCCCAGAACGATCTGCTGGGACACCCCAAGACCAGAGTGTTTGTGAGCCACGGGGGAACAAATGGGATTTTAGAGTCCATTTACCATGGAGTTCCAATCCTTGGCTTACCTCTAGTCTTTGATCAGCATGACAATCTCTCGAGAATGAAATACAAAGGGGTGGCGAAGGTCCTGGATATAGCTACCATAGAAAAGAATGTGTTCCTAGAAGCTTTGCAGGAAGTTATAAATGAGCCGTCCTACAGAATAAACATGCAGAGACTCTCCAGACTCGAGAGAGACAAGCCAATACAGCCACTTACCAGTGCCATCTTCTGGATTGAGTTTGTTATGAGGCACAAAGGTGCTGCCCATCTGCGAACTGAGTCCTATAAAATGCCTTGGTACGTCTACCACAGCCTCGATGTAATTGCACTCTTACTTTTGACTGTGTCAGTTACAGTTCTCCTGACTGTTGTAATTATCCGATACTTGTGTTGCAGGCCGTGTTTTAGAACAAGAGTTAAACAGGACTGATTTAATGTTTATATTACAAATGAATGAATGAATATGAACTTATGTGCTCCATCTAGATCTGGATGGAATGACTGCTGCACTGCCTTGATAAGTTGTGGTTCAAATGTGCCTGATGTACTTCTGCCAATATGACTGCCTCTGTCAATTTTCTCACTTTCTTACACTCCTACCTGGAAGAAAACGTTATTCATTTATTTAGCAAAAGATTATAAATTATTATAAATAGATATTCTTGCAAATGAACAATAAATGTGATTATATTTAAAAATTCTTTGTCTTTTGGACCAACACATTGACCTCTATTTTATATTTGAACATTTTGTGAAGTGTGTCCTGTAATATACATGTATATATATATATAAAGTATAATATAAACTATAAAGGCTGATTTGGCTTTTAAAAAACGCTCGGGGACAACATGTCTGCTGCATCCTGTTCAGCCTTGCCCTTTCTTAGTCTTAGTCTTTTTTCCTTCTTGTTTTCATTCTCCCTCCTGTCTGAACATGTGCTTCTGCTGTGATTCCCTTGCTCCTCCCTGTCTCCAGCCTTGTGTCAGGTCTTTCAGCTGGTCTCAGTTTGTAATCATGCCCAGCTTGTCCCTTGTGTGTGTGTGTGTGTGTGTGTGTGTGTGTGTGTGTGTGTGTGTGTGTGTGTGCGTGCGCGCGCATGTGTGCGTGTGTGTGTGTGTAATCTGGAACTAGTATTTCCCAAAACTACGCAAGACTTTACGTTTAAGTTTACAAACTGATTACACAAAAAAATATTCTAATTAAAGTAGTACACAAATACTGAAATGTTGGTTTAAAAGTGCTCAGTGTCAAGAATTGTCTGTTTTGTCTTTTGTGAAAATGTACATGAGAAAAATATCAGTTTGTCCAAAACAAAGTAAACACACTTAAAATCTATAGTCAAGTTTATTATCAGACACAGTGTATGTCTACTAACTGAAAGGTTAAATATTATTAATAATGATGAAATATGATTAATTACATACTAATATGCCTACAGTCAAAAGTTGAAATAAAGTGAAAATGAGTACACATCCTCAACAGAAACACACTTCTGTGTTTAAATACACAGTTATCGTTCTATATGTTAGATTTACTGAAGTTTACATGTTAAATAAAATGACGTGCAAAGATTATGGCACATTTTATCTTACATTTCCTCCAATATGTCACACCCAGCTAATGCACACAATTGTGTTCTTTGAAGAGGACTTGTACCTATATTCTTTTTTTAAACTATTAAATAGTGTACATAATGAGTGTAAAGTGCATGTTGAGTAATTTTACATACATGTTAACATTTTCATTTTTATAATGCTCTGTTTTAGTGTAAATAGAATTTTCTAAATGGTCCTTTTGGCTCAATGGGAAAAAAAATTAGAATGACTTCATGTCTTTGCATCAGTTCCACTTCCATGAAATATCTTACAGCAACACAATAAGCACTTTCACATACTCTTGTTTGGCAGTAGTTGTGTTAGCGTAAAATGTTTCGATCATGTGAAACTGGTGTACACATTATAGTCAAGTCATTTTAAGCACTACGTGTGTTTAGTTGAGCCATGGATGGATCCCTGTTTTCCGTTCAACTTCAAAGAATAGTTGGAAGAATATGGTCATGCCATAGAATATTTTTTGCAGTTCCTTAAACAATCATTTTTGTAACTGAAATGTAAAGATTCTCGTGGAGCTATGAAGGTATAAACCTGCACATAAAATTGGTTGCTTTTTTCAAAGGTAGCACTGAAAGACCCCTTTCTGGAACCTTTATTTTCATTCGTATTTGTGTGCTGATTGTATGTGTGGTGGCAAATTTTTTTTACTGCAAAGCAAAACTCACTGACTCACTAGATGGTAACACTACACTTTTTATTATAGAATTGTGTCCATTAATATTGTTTCGAAGAAAAAGATACAAAAATATATAACAACAGAGTTTACAACATTATAGACAGACAAATATCAGGTAAAATTTGGTTTAATCTGTGAGTATAATGTGTGTCATATTTACTGCTGCCAGTCACTAATGCGCGAGAACAAGAAATGTTACTATCAGGGTTGGGGACATTAATAAACTGAACTGAGAATGTGTGGTAAATTACATTTTATGCCCTTGATATATAATTGGTATTGAAACTGTATGCAGCTGAAGGAAAATGGAATTGGAGCTGAATTGGAATGACAAGAAACAACTAAATTTAAATACATTTCACAAAATTCCACTTTCTAATAATTTGATTGATTTGCTAATTGGTATACATTACATATTTTGAATCACATAAATGACAAACATAGAATTAATATAAAAGTAATGCATTTCTTCTACATTATACATATTCATTTCTCAAATTACTTTTATTCCTTTATTAAGAAAAATAGCAATGTCTCACTTGCACTTTTTCATCACAGTCTATAGCAACATTTTGTTATGGATTCAAAAATGCATTTCCCAAATTTTCATGCAAGGCAGAGGTTCATAACCTGTGAGTGTAAATGAAAGCCAGTTTAGGACTATGTTGAAGGTGTAATCATATATTTTTCAATTGTCAGTCATATATTACTATAAACAATATATTCATATTCTTATAATGGCAGCATTGTTAATTATATACTGTACACTCACCACTCATTAACTATTCTCACTTTAATTTCATGTACATTTCCTCAAATGTTAAAACATGTACACTATGTCAAATGTATGTCACCACATGTAATTCCACTTTGTTCAATTCCAATTTCATTTTCTTGTTTGAATTAGAATTATTGAGTTCATTTCTAAATTGACCCCAACCTTGATCACAATAATTAAAAAGGATAACATTACAATAATCCTTTATAGTATCATATAGTATGAAGCATTGTACTATGACACCAATATTATGCATTCTTTCCACTTTCTGTACCTGACCTGCTGAAGCTGTGCTGAAGTGAAGAGCTCTTTAAGCAGATGCAGCACTTAACTGAGAAACAAATAGCAACGTTCAACCTTAAAACAAAAGGTGCCAATATTGTTATTTGGAAAGGACATAAAATAACTACATTTGATTCCTTAAAGAATTTTGATTGATGTTTAAAGGAATACCACAAAGGCTTTATTGTTTGTTTCAGAGAAATGAGAGGCAGGTTGAAACTCTGTCGTGAGTGAGTTTACGTGGTCTACTACTCTGTTATTGCTCCTCAGTTTGGCAGAACAGAAATTTTGCAAACTGTTCATGTTCTTTCATGTTCTTTAAGGAATCAAATGTGGTTCTTTCATGTACTTTCATGTTCCTTCAAGGTTTTTTATTAGAATATGAAAGAACCACATTTGGTTTCTTAAAGAATCTGGGTGTTTTTTATAGGAATCATACAAAAGATATTTTGGTCTTTTCAGATAACAGAAGCAGTTTGTGGTGGTCAGAGGATAGATTCTCACACTTTTGCCCTCGGCAGCCTGGCTGTGCAAGTTTCTGTGGTCTGCCGCTCTGTTCTTGCTCCTCGATCTAGCAAAGCAGATTTTGCAAAGTATAAAACTTGTGGCAAAGGTAGCATCCTGTTACAGTACTGTGTTTGAACTCACGGCACTCTTGAGAACAATCTATTCTACTGCCGGTGCTTGTTTATAGAAATTGTATGGCTTTGAGTTTTTATATACTTGTTAGCAATGGATGTGCCTGGAACACCTAAAGTTAATAACTATGGCGAGTGTCCACATTCATTTGACCATATGGTGTGCTGCTGTGTTTAGTGACCATATACTACTAATGTGAAAGATAGAAATTAGACAGCATGAAGCCAAAGCACCATTTTTGGCATTTGCAGTTTTTTATGTGTTTATTTAAAAACAGAGATGTACAACAAGGGGCTATTCTGATGTTTATTAAAAAATAAAGAGGGTACCTAGTAATATGATGTGTCTGTTGTATTTGATTTACTCACATTCAGGTTAAGGGTCTAGAGCTCAGGGCTCTAGAACTTTGAATCATTATCATTCGTGCAGCTCTTCATACACTGATAGAATACCAGTCCAGCGCAGATACAGCCCAGCAGCGCCATGCCCCAAGCCTGGAAACAAGGACCACAGTGGAGAATGGTTAGATGCGCCTTCGTTAGAAAAAACATCTACAGTGTATTAGTCCGACTTTGTGTGATTAACAGAATGACTTACATGTTAACTGCTTTTTTTTTTTAGCTCAGTTTCTAACCTGGTTCCTTCAGTTGCTATTCTGCTATCCTCCTACATTTACGATTAAAGCACAAGTGGTTTGACTTCAAACTTAAAAAAAAAAAGGGTGGGTTACTCCATTTAATGAAATGGGTTTCATGGAGTAAACCAGAGGTGTATGTGAGTGTAATAAAGCAGGAACAGGCAGGAGTCTAAAATTGTAAAATGGACCAAAGCAGTGTTTTTCATCAGATCAAACCTGGCTAACATCAATCTGATACTGGTCTAACTTTACCTTTCTTAGCTTTCTTTGTTTTTACAGTTTAAAAATCATAAACAGTAAAACATATACAAAAAAATAAGTAACTTGGTAGTTTCATTTTACCAATCATTCTGTTAACTTACTTTTAGAAATTCAGTTAACTCCTAAAGTTACTTACTCAATGACAACTGGGTTATTCTTTTGTGTGTGTGTGTTTGTGTGTGTGTGAGACGGTGTGTGATATGTTCTAGTTCACATAACATCTCTCACCTGAGAAGTAAAGAAGAACTCCTGGGATTTGAGCATCAGTTCCTGAGTTGTGCTATTTATTTTATTTTCTTTCACTGGTTCGCACCATTTCTTGAGGTTTTCTGTGTCCATGCTGACGAATTTGCCCTCCCAGTCCGTCATCGCGCAGACGAAGTACTGTCCGTCCAGAAAGACCAAGATGAGCCAGGTGACCGCGGGTACCCAACTGAAGCAGAATCTTTTAAAGGATCCACAGCAATCACAACACTCGCTGCTCTCGCTACTCTTGCAGCTCCCGCAGCTCTCGCAGATCCCACAGCAGTCACAGCGCAGGCTGATCAGCATGAGCATGAAGGCCAGGAAGGCCGGGATGATGAAGAAGGCTAATGAGAATGGTCTGTTCGAATTCGGTTTGCAGGGACACTCGAAGTCCAGCTCCACCATCTTCTCCAGTCCCATGAGGATGAAGGTGAAGATCGAGTTGGAGATCACAGGACTTTTTTTTAAGTTCATTTTTCAGTGCACCTATCCAGTTTAGTTTACCTGCACCCCTCATGCTGAAGCTACTTAATAAAAATAACTTTGCTTTTTGAAGGAGTCCACTTCTCAGAACTCTCAGTTTCACAAATTAAACTAAATTTATATTAGTGTAACTGTATCAAAGGTGAGTGAAGATTACTTGCATCTCAGACAAGCTTGTGCTTCTCGTCTTGTGTTTTTTCCTTTTTCATATCTCAGCAGCTACGTATACCTGCATGCTGAGCAGGAACAGGATGTGGTTGTTTTTCTTTTTAAATCAGGTGTTGGAAAACAATCATATGGAAGGTGTAAGAAGTGAGATAAGAGTTGTAGAGAAACAACTTTTTTGAGCTGTAATAACAACCAGACAGGGTTTGTGCAATACAAAAATAGCCATTTTTTGTGGTTCAACATTTTTTTTATAGTGAAATACTTTTGGATTGTCTTTTGCCTTAAAACATCCTGCAGATCTAAAAGAAAAAAACCTGGGCATGAGTTTGAAAATGTCACAAATCTGTTAGCAAACCATGGTTAATCAAGTAAGCAACTGCATCTGCTTTTTCTCTATTTTACTGGAAGCCCCACTCTTCCAACCCCTTGTTTTTCAAAAAACACTGTCCTTTAACCCGTTTTTCGGGAAACTCCACCCTCCAATCTGCTCAACCATTTAACCAGAAGACCCCATTCTCAATCACTTCTCTCCTATTTTACAGAAAAGCTACCAATCAAAGATACTTATTTTATTCACCAGAAAATACTACCCTAAGTTTAAAATGTTGTGCCAATTTGAATTTGAAAGATTCTGCCAGTCCTGATGAGTTACCATGTTGGATTTAAACTAATACTTTGGATTCCCATCTGTCCTTCAGACCATGGCACAAGTATTTATAAGGGTCTCTTCCAAACAGTCTCTCCCCATTAACAATATTTTATAGTGTCACTCTGTATGACTTTTAGCACTTTTAGCTGAGAGGGGCACTTCAAAATAAGGATAAGGGTTTAAGCTATAAAGCTATAAAATTAACAAAATGTCTGTGTAAATACGGACAACAACGTGAGCAGGCGTTTCAAAACAGGTCTGTTTTGACAAGCCAACTTAATTTATGGATTTGTCTCGTTCTTAATAGTAGAGCCGATCTAGAATATTTTTCTTTTGTTTGTTTGTTTGTGGCAATGACTGTTATTATTATGGAGGAATCTGGTGCAAGATCGGTCCTCTCCAGCCCTGGTGTTGTCTAAAATTACACTGGCAAATCAGTGCCACCTTATTAAAGAGCTGGAGAAGACCGGTTTTGCTTCACTTTACCTCTTTTTGAACTAAAAAACTAAAAAGTGAACTAAAAAGTCTAATGAAATTTAAACTTAAATAAAAGGTAAGGACTGCTTTTTGAATGAGGTGCAATAAAAGTCATTTACATATATGTATCACTTTTATAGCATCAAAACAGTCTATTTATCTCTAGGGGATAGAAAATGAATATGTGAAATTAAATCAGGATTGTTTTTGGAACATAAACAAGAACATAAGTGGACCCGCATTGAAAAAAAAAGTTGAATAAGAACCATTTACAATAAAAGTTTAAATTCATTGTTCACATAAGCTAGTGTAGTAGTGGTTTATTAATGAAGAGGATATTTTAGTATGCATGTTTTTGTTTATATATATATTTTAATATTTAAAAAAAATAAAAGTATGCATGCTGTATATTATTAAAAGTTTGAAAAAAGTTAAGATGCAAAAAAGGAAATGTTATAATCATTTTTATATTGAAAAAGATTAAGAAATAGTGACTTTAGAGAGTAGAATCACACTCAGATTAGTACAGCTGATGATTTAGTGAGTTATTTTTAGTTTTTATTACTAAATTTGTTATGTAATAAACTAGTGAAGTGGCCCCTTATAGTCACGTGTTCATATGTGACATTCTTTCTCTGCATTTAATCCATTCACCAAGTGAAACGGGGGGCAGCCACCAACGGGGGCGCCTGGGGAACAGTCTGAGGGGACGGTATCCTGCTCAAGGATACCTCAGTGGTGCCACTGGCAGTCTAGGGATTTGAACCCATAACCTTCTGATCTGTGGACAACTCCCTAATAACCAGGCCACCAGCGGCACCAAGGAAAATAATGTAACACGTTATTATATTATGCACATTATTATATTATAATATATTATATATTATATTATGTTATGTTGTTGGATTTTATTACATTATCAGCAATTTATTGGCGGTCCTGGGTATAGCCACCATAGAAAAGAATGTGTTCATAGAATTTATAAATGAGCCGTCCTACAGAATAAACATACAGAGGCTTTTGAGAGAGAGTCGAGAGAGACAAGCCAATACAGCCACTCAGCAGTGCAATCTTCTGGATTGAGTTTGTTATGAGACACAAATGATGGAAATGGATAAGGCTTTAAAACCCGAAACTAGTATAGAATGTTCTCACTTTTTCATACACTGTTATTCATTAATTTAGAAAAAGGTTTTGTGAGTTTCTTGTGAACTATGTGTTCAATCTTACAAAAAAGTCTATTGCACCTTTATAAAGTTTTAACATTTTAACATAACAATTGTACACATATGTACAGCTCCGGAAAAAAAATAAGAGACCACTGCAATTTATCTTAAATCAGCGTCTCTATGAGTATGACAACCATTCCATGCCAGTGTCTGTTAAATTCCTACACAAGCACCTCATTCT
>JBBJLS010000018.1:5312238-5327647 GCA_037577275.1 Bryconaethiops microstoma
GTAAAAAGAGCCAAACCAGGTATTTGATGGAGCTGCAAGTAAAACTGGGCTTCCATGAGGAAAGAGGTCTAGAAATATTTACGTGAACACTTTGCTGTACATAAAACCACCATTTACTGTTAAAATGTTTGTATTTGTTGTAATGTCAGTGTTTTAACACTAACTTACCACTGCCCAGTAGTAAACAGCTTTTAAGCATAATTTTCTCTTTTGCACAGTACTGTATATGCACGCACGCGCACGCACACACACACACACGCACACACACGCACACACACATATATATATATACACAACGTGCGCGTGTAACTTTGATGTTTGTTTAAAGAACACGTACGTTACTGCAGCTGCTTCACACGAGTGTTAGTTTCAAAATCACACCAAGACCCAACCACTCATGTTATCAGGACGCAGAAGGTCGGTAAAGAGCTAATTAACTTCCACACAAAAATCAAACCGGATCCAGAGCCCCTAGTTTCAGATCTCAGACACGGCCTGAGTTCAGCAGCGTGTGTATAATCTCGCGCGCTCACCTCTCTCGCGTGTCTGTACATGAAGACCGCGTGAGCGCGCAGTCGGACCTTGGACCGGCTCCCAGTCGGGGGCTTCTTCACTTTCGCACGGACCGCCTTCATCCTAACACAGAACCTGATCCGGCTCTGGCTCGGGTTTCTTTAATAACACTGACACTGAAAAAAATCAGCTGGCCACTCAACACACCTGTCCACTCAGCCTAATTGCGTCACGTGACCCTCTGCACAATCTTAATAATAAAAAAAATTATTATAGCCACATCTTGCACTCAATAACAGAGACGCCAGTCATCAGAATTTAAAATAGAAATAGCAGGGGGGAAATAGACAAAGAAGAAAAAGCTAGATAAAAAAAAAAAAAAAGATCATCCAAAAATGGCAAACAAATTTAGAGCAACCAAAACAAATGTGGGTAAACTGTGGATATTTCTTATGTTTTATAAAACAGCTAAAACCTCTCAAATTGACCCCAAAGAACACCGACGTGTACAAAATCTGTACAGGACACTGATGACGTCATTGTGTTAAAAAAATATACGTGTTTTTTTGTGGATGTATATATATATATACTATGATTTTTTGTAAACAAAAAAAGTAAAATGTGAAGCAAAAAAATTATGTCAGTTATTTATTTAGAGACATTAAACATTGAATAGGGTCAAGTTGACCTCAAACATGAAAGGAGGGTTAACGGAGACCTTAACTTTTGGTGATGCATCAGAAATCAAATAGGCCTGTCTTGGCCAGTTGACTATATCTGGGGTCAGTCGAAAACTGTCTATGAATTAGAGCAGATCTTGCACACAGTAAAAAATAATGGAGACAACAGTCATCAGAACTTAAAATAAGTATAGCAGGGGGGAAAAGAAGAAAAAGAAAGCGCTAGACAATAGGAGTCTCTAGGTGTCACCAGAAAGATGAGCACACTTTGGCCATGGAAGTTATCTTTTGTGCAATGAATTATTCTATTAAACAAAAGCAATGCATTAATATGTTAATAATTAAGGACAGAATATCAAGATGTTGCACATATTTGAGTTAAAATCCTATATTGTTATGTGGGCTTTGATTGAATGACTTACTTCACAATAAAAGTTCCACAATAATTGTTCCACGCTATTGGGACGCCTGTTTTTCATGAGCTGTTGAATTCGCCAACCCATCAGCACTAGCCAGGCCAGTTATTCTTATAGATATTTAAAGAGCAAGCTTTTTTTTTTTTTAAATTATGCTGCAAATATGCAGGGAATACCACAGTATAGAACAAATTAGAATAGAAGAAGCGTAAACAGAATGAAGAGGATGGAAGGGGGATGGTAGCCGTGTGCTGGTCCGATCTTGAGGAGGTGTTTGTCTGATATTTACACAATATGGACAAAAGTATTGGGACAGACATTTTTCAGGGTTTGGGCTAGACCCCTTGCTTCCAATGAAGGAGAATCTTAATGCTTCAGCAGACCAAGACATTCTGGACAACGCCATGCTTCCAACTTTGTGGAGACAGTTTTCTGTGGTCTGCTGTCCCAATACTTTTGATCATATAGTCTAAAGTGAATACATTTAAACACCACCATCTTTAGGTAAGTGTTTTAGGTGTTTTAAACCATTTTTTGTTTAAATGTTTCAGTTACGTAAATTATATACAAAGTTGCCTAAATTTCTGGTGATGCGAGAATGGAATAATCTGATTCAGTCATTCAGATATTAGCAAAGTAATTCCTATTGGTTTGATGAGAATACTTTACAGTAAAAAAAAGGTAAGGTTACCCACACCTGAAAAATAATGTACATTTCAGAATTATACAAAAAGGCCTTTTTCAGGGAACACAAAATGGGTTAACAATTTAAAGCTTTTCTGCAGCAGTGGAGGTTGATTAAGCCTTGAAAGCTGGTGCTACTAATTCCTATAGGTGTTCCAACTTTTCTTGATTACTTACAAGCCCCTCTGTCTGCATAAAAGCAGTGTTGGAACACATTGTGGTAACATAGCCTCATGAGGGTCAGTTGAACAGTATTGTACTGCGGAAAGTAGTGTGTTGCTACAAAAATGGTGAGAAAAGGGCAATTAACAATGGAAGAGAGACGGACCATCATAACACCTAAAAATGTAAGTCTTTCCTATGGAGAAATTGCAAAGAAAGTCAAGGTGTCAGTGAGTACAGTTTCCTTCGCTATTAAAAGGCACTCAGAAACTGGGGCAATCTCTGACAGGAAGGGGTCTGGCAGACCCAAAGCCACAACTGAGTCAGAGGACAAGGTTCTGAGAGTTAAGAGTGAGAGTTGCGTGATAGGACTACAGGTTCAAGCGCAGCTTAATAGTGGTCGTCGTAAGCAAGTCTCAGTTTTATCTGTGAAGCGAAGACTTCGAGCTGCAGGTTTGACAGGACGAGTTGCAGCGAGAAAGTCATCGCTAAGACGTCAGAATAAGACAAAGAGGCTTGGCTGGGCCTTGAAACACCGCCATTGGACTACTGAAGACTGGAAGAAGGTATTATGGACTGATGAATCACAATTTGAAACCTTCGGTTCATCACGTAGGGTCTTTGTGTGCCGTCGAGTAGGCGAAAGGATGGTTCCACAGTGTGTGGCATCAACTCTCAAACATGGAGGAGGAAGTGTGATGATCTGGGGCTGTTTTGCTGGGTCCAGGGTCGATGACTTGTACAGAGTGAGAGGCACCCAGAACCAAAACGGCTACCACAGCATTCTGCAGCACCATGCAATACCCTCTGGTATGCGTCTAATTCGTCAGTGGTTCATCCTACAGCAAGATAATGACCCGAAACATGGTCCAAGCTATGCCAGAACTACCTCAGGAAAAAAGAACAAGATGGTAAGCTTGAAAACATGGAGTGGCCAGAAGTCTCCAGACTTAAACCCCACCGAGCTGGTGTGGCATGAACTAGACAGAAGACTGAAAGCAAAGCAACCTACAAATGGCAGATATTTACGCGAACTTCTGCAACAGATGTGGGAAGAACTATCTGAAGACTATTTGATTGTAGAAAGAATGCTACGAGTGTGTTCAGCTGTTATATCTGCCAAAGGTGGCTACTTAGATGAATAAAAAGTTTAGAACACATTTTTTGTCTATAAATTGATTCCATGATTTCTTTTTAAACTCCAACTGCTTATTTGTACTATGCTTTCATTTCAGAGTGCAATGAGACACTAAACTGCATCATTTTCAATGAAAAACTAGAAAAATTGGGGTGTTCTAAAACTTTTGACCGGTAGTGTATATTCTAATCTTATTCTTTATTTATAAACTTTTTGTCAGTAGTTAGTGGGTAAGAGGAACATTTCAGACATGGGTATTAATGGATTAGGCACTCAGGTAACTGACTTTTGGGTAAACAAGAAATGAGTGGACAATGCATAAAAACATATTATATACATTTTTTTTTCTTTTTTGATGAGTTTATATTCCTCCCTCCAAGATCCCCTGTGAGTTCCCAGTCGGTGTGAAAGATGACCTGAGTAATGAACCCTGGTCCATCTGCGTAGCTGTGGAGCAGCATTGTTCTGCTCAAGTCACTCGGTGGGGGGCGCGCGCGCACACACACACACACACACACACACACGCACGCACGCACACACACACACACACGCCAAGGTTTTTTTCCTCCTCTGCCAGCGCGATGACGGACTCTGCCCCCCAAATGGCCCTGCGTCCGGCTCCCTGAGCTTCTCCATCGCTTCGTTCGGTGTTTCCACGTCCAGGAGCGGCTTACTCTTTTTTTTAAAATCTCTTTTTATTCTTCGATCAGATTTGCTCATCCTTCCATCATCACGAGCTCCGTCCTGTCCTGCTCCCCTGCTGCTGCTGCTGCTGGTGGTTTGTGAGTGGTGTATGAGTGTGCGTATGAGTGTGTGTGCGTGAGTGTGTGTGTGTGTGCGTGTGTGTGTGTGTGTGTGTGTGAGTGTGTGTGTATGTGCGTGTGTGCCCCCTCCACCTCCTTTTTTTCTTGCTCCACTATAAACCCCAGCAGCCATGCGTTCCTGTGCAAAGATGCTGGCCATCGTCGTTCTTGGGAATGTCATGCTGCAGTATGTCTCCTCTCAGAACGGTAAGGAACAGAGCTGCTGTCGCGAGATCACAGCTCCACACACACACACACACACACACACACACACACACTCTGTCCATCCACTGTGCTTGCCTGTATAAATCTGCCTAGCTTCCATAATAATATCCACATTGTAGCACCCAGCCTCCAGCTGGTGTCCCGTTGCATATTTATTCTCTTTAGAATAAAACAAGGGTCCGGCCGTGGCATCACGCAGCCTCCCCACATTAAGGTGTTAAGGTGTTAAGAGTGGACTTAACTGGGAATTAGTGCACGTCCTTATTATGTCAGCCAGAGAGGATTCCCGTACCTCGTTTTCCACCATTATAGGTGCTATTTTAATGTTACTGCACTTTTCATAATGCCATTATAATAGATATTGTAATAATAATATATTATTTATATCTGAAGCAGAAGTCCCGTGTGTAACACCAATCCAAATGGATTAAGTGCTCGCTTACTGTTTTTATACACTCTTTGTGTTTATGCTTAAAGGATACGTGTGTGTATGTGTGTATTTGCGGAGGGGAAACCTATATTATTGATAAAAGAAGCATATACATTGCTGCAAGTCCCATGTGTAGAATCAGTCTAAATGGTTATAGTGCTTTTTTATACACTCCTTGTGTGCGTTTATGCTTAAATGATACGTGTGTATGTATGTGTGTGTATTTGGGGAGGGGAACCTATATTATGTATTGATATCAGAAGCATGTGTACTGTTGTATGTGTAGAATAGATTTAAATTGATTTAGTGCTTCTTTACTGTTTTTATACACTGTGTTTATGCCTAAATGATATGTGTGTGTATCTCTGTGTGTGTGTGTGTGTGTGTGTATTTGGGGAGGGGAAACCTTTCCGAATAGAGACATAGAAGCGGTTTTTATGATTTTTCCCCGCCTGGTTTCCGCCAGGTTCCGCCCCGTTCCAGGATTGGATAGATAAAAAATTCTAGTGTTAACTAGGAGCTGTCTAAGTAGGAACTACTGGCCAATCCCACCTCAGGAGGGGGCAATCACTAGCCAACCCCCGGACAAGAGCCAGAAAACGGGTGGAAAATAAAACCCCAAATTTAAACCCCACTGTGCCCAGCACTGGATGAGCTTAGTGTGCTTAAATTTGAGTACAAGCATAATCATTTGTGGTTTGAAACGCTTATGAAACGTATGGCCACGTGAAATCAAAAGCTCCTAACACTGCTTTTGCTGTTGTTTAAGTATTATTATTAAGAGTACTACATTTTATTATTATATTTTATTATACTGTATTATTATTATATTATACTTAATTATTATTTGTAGTAGCAGTAGTTGAAGAATATTATTACTATTCTTAATAGTAGTAGTAGTAGTAGTAGTATATCATTATTTCTATTCTTCTTCTTCTTCATATTATTATTATTATTATTAGTAGTAGTAGTAGTAGTAGTAGTAGACTTAGTAGTATTATATTATTGCACTTCTTCTTCTAATTATTATTATTATACATCATTTAAAAACACCAGCCATCCTTTACATTGAGTGGACATTTTTTCAGTCAAATGGGCCAATAGAAATTATTCAAAATTAAAACATGTTAAAGCTGTTTTTTCCTTCTCCTATTATCATTTTACAGATATGGTTTTGTTTGAGCAATGCTATTATTATGCACACTATCCACAAATGTTGGATAGAGAGTGCCCATGTGTAGAATTAGCAGGGTTTTTAAAGCGCTCTAAAAAAGCTCTCGGATGACTTTTTATTGTTCTTAGTTTTGTCTGGAAAACTCTAACAGGCTACATTATTGGCAATAGTGAATTTGATGACAGAATGTAATAGGCCTTTCCGAAAGACCTATTCTGACATTAAGCTCATACATTGTTTATGTCTTTTATGGTATGGCAGAGAGAGAGAGAGAGAGAAAGAGAGAGAGAGAGAGAGAGAGAGAGAGAAGCAATAAAAAAGAGAGAGTGAGAGAGAGAGAGAGGGGAGAGGGAGAGAGACAGAGAGAGAGAGAGAGAGAGAGAGAGTAAAGGCATGCTCTGACAACCCCTAATGTAAAGTCACTGGCACTGTTGTCTGGCTAGGTCCATATGTGTAAATACCAAACTATGCTGTAGGCTGTACAAGTAGCAAAAGCCACTTTCTTCACTCCGTATTTGTATTCTGAATGTTTTTTTGTCCTCCATTGTGTCAGAAAATGCCTCTTGATGTTTGGAGTTTAGTGGTGATGACCCTGGTCTTGTCTAGTTCATTACAAAGGAGCTTAAGACACAGCACTGTATGTGGTAGACCGATTTAGCGCAGTAATGTGATGCACTGTCTTATTACTCATACCTGTGAATTGCACATGATGTACAGTTTTAATTTCCACCCGTGCCTCAAACAAACAAAGTGCCACACGTTTTTGTGGCAGATGCAGTGTCAGTTGTCTCATCCTCCCCACAAATGATATCATCTGACTGTCTTATTAATGTGACAGCTTTGGTGGAGAATTCATCTGGTTTTCCAACACAAAATTTAATTAGTGTGCATGGGGGAGGTCAAGCGAAAGCCATTAAATGCGGTATGGATGGATGGTCCTCTGAGGGCTGGATACAGCAACAGATATCTGCAGGACTGTAAATAGCTTTGGTCCATTTTGCCGCATGTTTCTATTCTTAGAGCGGAGACACGGAGCACAGAACTGTGGCTTTAACATTCTTTTGTGAAAGTGAATCCATTAACTCTTAATGGATGGGGTGGCATCATTGTCCCTGGCCTTCTACGCCACAACGTGGGTCTCAATGAGCAAGCTCAGAAAGATGAAGATCCGGCTGGGTGGGAAATGTAGGACATTCGCAGAGCTCAGGATGCTTAGCATTGCCTTGGGAACGTGTAATCTGGATTTACCTATTTTTCATTTTTTCCCCCCGAATATGCAGATCTTCAGCAAGTTCAAAGGACAAAAGTACATAATTCATAATCAAACCAGAGCTTCTTATATTATAAGCTCTTTTCTGATCAACATTTTGAACATGAATAATAGCTTTAGTATTATTAACAGCATTCGTAATAGTATTCAGTATTTCTGGACGGGGTCCTTGTCTATGGGGGATCCATTGTGATGCACAACCTCTTCAAATAGACAAAAATCACCCTTTATATGTACATTTAAAGCAGCAATAATAATAATAATAATAATAATAACAATAATAATAATAACGATAATAATAATATTAATAATACCAACAGTAACAACATAATCATCAACAATAACAATAATAGTTATAATAATGCCAACAGTAACATCAACATCAACAACAACAATAATAATAGCGATAATAATGATAATAATAATACTAACTGTAATAACATCATCATCAACAATAACAATAATAATAGTTATGATAATGCCAACAGTAATAACAATATCAACAACAAAACAACAATTATAATAACAACAATGATAATAATAATACCAACAGTAATAACATCATCATCATCAACAACAACAATAATAATAATAAACTGCTTCTCTTTATGTGATTTATACTTTGTCATAACATCCCACAAGTAAAAGCAGCTCACTTCCCACTGACATAAGTAAAACAGTTGAAGGCCAACTCTAAGTGGAACAGTTGGAGGCCACCTTTAATGATCTTTGGTCTAAGAGTCACACTGATTCTGTCAGCCCATCAGTAATCAGTTTCAAGGAAGCTTCAGAAAACTCAACACTAAATAATTTAATTTGGATGAAGAAAGTGTATGTTGACAGCAGGAGGAACCGGTGGATGCTTGCAGTGGACACCTCACCGAAAGGGTTTACTGAAGAGAGTGTTTAACAAAGGACAGGAGCATTTAATTGTTGAAGAAGTCATTAAGATCCGAGTTTCCTTACACTCCTGTTGAGCATCAGGACAGCCATAAATCCCCTTGTAAAGTTCTGTCTGCCAAATCTTCTTTTAGTATTGGTCAAGAAAGCAGTGAGAGGAATACGACAAACAGAATCTATTGTATAGGATGGAAAACAATGAAGCAATCAAACCAACTGAGAATAGTTTAACCACAGCACCATATTATCAACTCTGTAACCTATACAGCAGGGCTTATCAAATAGACACATCCATATCCACTCATACAGTTTCAGTGCAGATAAGAAACGTTGGAAAGAACAAGAGCAGAATAAAAACTCATTTTAAAATCTATTCTGTATTGGTTTTTGGCATCATTTTTCTTAATTTTTGCCACTGCAAACTAATGTTCATTCCTGCTAGCGCCTCTATGGGAATACCAATATAATGTGTAATCAAGACATTCAAATAACACATTCTGCATTTTGTATGTTGTGGTTTACAGTTTACGTTGACTACTTCAGTAAAATACCTTCAGTATTTGTTCTGTGAGATACCAAATACAAACAATAGTAGACTAACCCAAGATCAGCTGCTATGTTAATTTGCTTAGGAATAAGTAGCCTACGCTGTTATAGTTCTTGATCTTTTGTGCTTTTTTTTGTTTTTTTTGCGGCAAGACTGAAAGTGCAAGACTGACAGTCTTCAAAAGAACTCGCATGGTCACGCGTAAGTTTCTGTTCTGAGGTTTTGGTCTCAGTTCGTGTCTACAGAAATATTCTGAGGAACTGATACTCTACAGTGACTATCCTTGCAGCTCTAAGAAGGCAGAATTGTAATATCCCTTACATTTTCTTCAGTTACTAGTGGGAGATGACACCCATATAGATTGGTTGGTTGTAGGTGTGTTAGGAAGCATATATTTTCAGGTTCGATTTTCAATTCTGAGGTCAAGGTTTGAGCTGATTTCTGATACTTTGTGTGCTAAAATGTCTTGATTCTACAGAGACTCGATTTACATACTATACAGAGGCGATTGGCTCAGTTTATCAGACTCCTAAAATCAAAACTGAAAATTTACAAGCAACTTAAGGAAAACACAACAATCTTTTGAGTGTGGGTGCATAAGCCCCTCCACTTCCCGGCCTCTTCTAATCTGACAGGATGCACAAGATGTCTACGATTTAATCACCGTCAGTGATTAGAAGTCTACGAAGAGCCCGAGGGTCATAATGGTGATAGTTTTGAATTTTGATACACATTTTAAAAAATGTTCAATACTAGATTGAAATAATTACAATGGATCATTATGGTATTCCACTGTAATGTTCACAAAAGCTTATTTTTCTACAAATAGTGACCCATGAGAGCAAATCCAACACTATTCCCAACAAACAGAAAAGTGCAAACAAACCTATTCTTATCTGCTAACTTAACTGCATTCTAAAAATGAGGGGCCCAGTGGGGTCGGTCGAGCTGTTTCCTGCATTATAAGACAGGATTTCTGGTCCCAGTAATCCTTCTCTGTGACAGGCAGACAGCACAAGGACCTGTGCAGCAATCTGCTGTCCTCAGGAGAGTTTCTATTCCCACCTGGGAATGGAGACATGCAAGTGCTGCTCATAGAGTCTCTGGTCTGATTTGAACTCCTGTGGTGTATTCACAACATTCATGTACAGCCTGATCCCAGTGGAGCATCTTACTTTTAGCTTTCACTTATAAGCTGTACTAAAGCGCTGTGACCTGTCATGTGTGATCACTAAAACTGTTATTAGTAATTGAGTACCTATTATTTAAGTCATTTTCTTAAAAATTGTCAAAAATAAACAATAGCATACTGAACATGCACCCTTTCATTTATTTAAATTTCTAGTCAAAACAGCCATTAAATACGTTATTCAACTTTCAGCAGAAAATAAAAGCAGACAACATGTACTTAACAGTAAATGCATACGTGTACTCCATATTACACAGAAGCTTTAACAACTAAATATTATTATAAAATAATATATATATTTTTCAGTATTTAGTGTGAGAACCCTTTGTCTTCATTGCAACGTCTTTTCCATTCTTCCATTCTTACTGGGAGATGTTTTTTTTGCAGAAAACATTTTTGCTGGAATATTTTTCCATGCTTCTTGTAAACACCTCCAAGGTTCAGACTTAGAAGTCAGTTTCATTTTCTGCTTTTCACCATCAAAGTAATCTTAATTACAAATGTATCAGTCCATGAAACCTTCCTCCACCTCTCAGATGTCCAGTTTGAGTGTATCGTCTTGAATTTTCTGCAAATGTTCTTTTTTACTTGCTTTTTTCAGTGATGACTTCTTGAACACCTACACATACTTTCAGACCCACCGTTTTGAGTTGTCTTCTCACTGTAGAAGGATGGACAGAAACAGATTTGAAGCAAGAATGGAGGCTGATTTTCTCCGGCCTCTCAAAGATGAAGTCCTTAATTGCTATTTATCTGGTGGGGACAGTTTTGGTGTTCTTGCATGGTTGTTAGGAGTCCCATTTTCTCTCTTTATCTTTTAATCACTAGTTTTAAAAAGTTATTTTTTCCATATATTTTCTTTCGATTTTCCTCTTCCTTATGCAAGTGGATTATCTTCTAATCTTTTCATCCATTTTGGATGTACATGAGACAGAAATGTGAGGCAGCTGAGGTGTGCTTGGGTAGTGCCCCATGTGAATGTGTGTCTGAAGGTGACTAGACGTATGAGCTTTGGGAACAACTTATGTTGGAAGGACGCAGCTGTCTCTGGTTGGATTTAAGTGTTAAAGGGGCAGTAGGGGGCATAACAGTAAAGAGTTAACAAATTAAACACAGATTTGACACTTAAAGTTGCAACTTACACTTAGTGTTGGACTAAATTAATTTTCTGTTAAGCATATGTTCTCTGCCTTTTTGACATTGAAACAGGAATAACTTACTGAACGCCTGCTTATGGAAATAGGGGTTGAAAAGGGTGGTCTCTGGTTTTTGCACAGCACTGTACATTTGCTTTCAAAAATTTCAAAATATTAAAAAAAAATGATTTAAAAGTAATTTTAAGTAATTTTGGCCCATATCTATTGGTCTATCCATTCTGAATATGTTTGGATAGTCCAGAGCACCTAGTATTTTCAAATGCTACAAAAAATTAATTATGCAAACTGTCATCGGATTTCTGATTCTTTGTGAAGACCGGTTTTAATTGTGTCTTTGTAATTGAATAATAGTGCAAGTCCTAATGATCAGGGGTCATTACTGTCTCTTCTGTGTTAACAGTCTAGTCCTTATCCTGGAGATTTTCTGCTCATTCAAGAAGGCGGCTGTATATCATTGCAGAATGTGAAGCGTGACTGAATTTTACGTCCTCAGCGCTGCGTGTAATACCATTTGAGGTTACCTAGCCCAGAGCTTAACTGCTGCTTTCACTGACGACATGGCAAGGTTATTCCCTTTGCTGTTTTTTTCTCTTTAACCCATCACTGTACCAAAACATCTAAGCCTCTCCCAGTTATTTTCTGTCTCAGTAAATCCTTATGGAGGATTTTTTTGTTCAGTGGAAATGGTGTGATAGATTTGGTCTGTTCACCAGGCTGAGAGCAGCTCCACACAGCTGTCTCCGTAGTTGGAGAGTATAATTATGGTTCATATTAGGAGCTTCAGGCAGGGAATTCAGTGAAAATTTAGTCTTACAGCTGTCCACACAGATTGAGATGCTGCTTTTGTTTAGAGCTCTGTTTCAGAAATAGTGCTCAAAAGGAGTGGTCGAGTACTTGATAGCCAAATACTAAAAATGACACTTGCAGTGTGTATGACAACGCTCCTTTCAGCTGCAAGTCAGTACAATACATGCCAGCTTCCATATATTCTTGTTTTTCCAGGTGTATTGTTTGACAAAATAACAGATTTCTTTTACATTTGAATTATAGATAATTATGCTTTACCCTGGGTGGGCTTAGTTTTCTATGGGGAGGAGGGGTAATGTGATGTTGCCACAGGACATCTGTATTACTTATGGGTCATTTCGCACAGCAGAAGAAATCTCATTACAAATGACAGAGATGGGAGTGACCAATTGATTTACTCACTCACTGCCTTCGCTCCACAAAAAGATTGGAAAATACGTCAAAATGTTTCATTTAGCGACTGTTTCATTTACTTTAACCATCTGCCAGTTTGAAGTGTATACAATATCTTTAGAATTGTCATTAGCTTGGGGATTTATAACCAACAGTCAACATCACTGCATAAAATCAAACTTTTTTCTCATTTTATGTTTTCATTTTGAGAGCCATATACCTGAGGTAGTTCAGAACATACCTGTATAATATAATTCAAAGAGAGCACAACTAAAATTCTTTTCACGCCTCCATACTTAAAAAATAGCATTTTTATCAACATATTGATTAACATGAGGTTGATATAAGATGGGGTAATTCCTATGTTTCGTATGCAGTAAGTAAAAATGACTGACATGGTGGATTCAGATGAGACTTAACCTTCTCATGTAGATTTAATTCCATCCATAAAATGGCTGAAATGGCAAAAATACTGTATTTTTAGATACCTTTGAATACTGTCATGGAATTACAGCACATGTATCCTTGTTGTGGCGAATGATCACACCTTACAAAATGTATAGTTAACTTTGAATTACAAATAATTATGAGTCATTCTCTATTTATGTTCAGAATTCAGAAAAAAGCATGGCTGACACACGGAATATATTTTATTTTTAGATACTGTCACGATACATGACATGTAATCCATGTCTCATGCTGTTCTCTTCCAAGAGTAGCTGGCAGGAACACAATAGACAGGCAGCGTTGCTGTACCCCATTTGCAAAATGAATATGGAGTACAAATGGATGATGCTGAGACTGAGAGTTACAGTAAATCTACAAAACAAATCATAACCCAAAATAAAATATTCTGATGGCAACAGAATGCTCCTCTATTGCTCTACTGTATCACCAATTCATAATATAATGCAAACTGACAGTGTGCATGCAGTTAGTGCAGTTCATGCCGTCCCTCCGACATTAATTGTTTTATTCCAAGATTAACAGCTTTCCAACAAAGATGACGCTAATGACAAACACCACTTTGAGTCTTGGCTATTTATTCTTACAATATTCTAAAGCTTTTTCTAACTAATTGGATTAGCAGTGTTTACTGTAAACTGTCCAATAATGCATGACGCCGGCTATAAAGTTCTTTTACTGTTGTCATAAAACCGCCTACAGCCTAATTGTATTTCAAATGCAAATATAATACTCAGCTAGAGCACAAAGTGATAAGCTTAGCCATCCAATTTTCCTGTTTCTGAGAAGAATTGAACAGCAGGATGTTTTCTAAGCTAAAATGTGCTGAAATTCATCGGAGGGAATAAAATGCTATTGTTGCGTTAATCTGGCTGCAACTGCGTTCAACTGCAAGATTTGACACTCATTCTTTTGATTGTGCATAAAAAAGGCATCCTGAATAGTCAGATTAAGCGCAGCTGAGAAGCGTGGTATTTGCATTTTGGGGCTGGTACTGTAGAAGCAGTTTCTACGCTAAATTCACCAAATTGGTCATATTTTGTGCTTTGGGTAAATGTGCTTGCCAAGAAAGCCATCTCCAGCTCCTCTTCCCACTGACGCTGCTAACTTATTTTTCTGTTTTCTCCTGCCATTGAAAAAGGGGACCATATTGGGTTTTCAATCACATTCCACCCACTGATCTGATGCCAAATGTGATTCAGGCAATGAGGCATATCATACTGAGCAGGGACTACTTAGAAATGATACAGTGACCTTTTTGCGGGCGATTCTGTTGGAAGAAAAGGCTGACCTCGTTTTCAAAACAGCTAGTGCTTCTCCATCACTGAAACAAAAAAAATCCACTGTGTTGTCTTTACAGCATCTGACCACCATTGCGCCATATGTTTAAGATAATTAACACAGCAATGGGAAAATACTTTTTTTTTCACCTGTCTTTGCCAAGAATGTGAATAGCCACAGATTTTGTGTACAGCGATCATTTTCATTTTCCCAGAGACTGGAATTTTATACAGTTGATTATTTATTTATCTTTTCTTTCGCTAGGAAACACAGCTGTGTGTCAGCACTCTGCAAAAAGGGAACAGCCTCTTTCCTGTATATACACACATCAGGCCAGCTTTTCACAGTTTCATCTGCAACCATGTTGATTTTCTGTTGTGAAATTGGCAAATTTGCCATAATGCCCAATCTGCTAGTTTTAATTTCTGATCTATTAGCACAACACAGTCCAGCACTCTCAGCTGGAACCTCAACTAATACTACAGTGAATCTAAATTCTGACCTACGTTCATTAGTATGAATGGGATTTTTCTATCATTTGTCTGAACATTTGGTTTTGTCATTGTGGTTCTGAGTCTTGGTCCTGGGAATCTGAGGATCTGTAATAGAGAACAGATGGCATGTAACCCAGTTTTTTGTCCATAATAGTCCATAATAAGTGAAAATATGTCTTTTTCTGTTTTATTATCTCTTCTTGTTTCACTTTTAATTAGCATGTCCTTGATTCACTCCAATACAGCTGGTGAAAACCACACCAAAACAGACAAAAGGATGTAAGACAGAGAAAGGCAGGTGTAGAGAGAAAGACAGAGACAGAGAAACAGAGAGAGAGATCCCAGAAGTTAGAAATATTAAATTTCACTAAATAATTGAAATATTTATTACAACAGTACAGCAGGCTGGTTAACCCTGCTCCAGCTGAAATGACAACATTGATAATGGTTCATTGATAATGGTACTTTAAATTCTGAAACATATGCCTTAAATGTAAAACACCACATATCTCTTGAGTTTCCCTCTACTGGCTCTACAGGTTCAAACATGGGTTGACATCATTCTTTGTCTGTATGTATATCTATCCATCTGTCACATCACATGTTTCTTTCTTTCTATCTATCTATCTATCTATCTATCTATCTATCTATCTATCTATCTATCTATCTATCTATCTATCT
>JBBJLS010000018.1:5328463-5361545 GCA_037577275.1 Bryconaethiops microstoma
AATCCACACAATGACTGGAAGCAATGAGCAGAAATCTGAAACCAAACCTGTGTTCTTCTAACCAGCTCACAAAATATTAACTCCTTTTTCGAAAAAAAGGAAATCTTGATACTTTTTTACTGCTTTCTTGTTCGTTTAAGTTTATTCTAATGTTCACTTTTTGTTTTTACTGGCAGAAATAAACCCACTGCTGATATAAACAGATTTAAACAATTTCCATAGGTGCCTAAAACTTTCACATGCTACTGTATATGTTCATTTCTAATATAGCTTAAATGGTTATGAGTGAATGATTGACGGGTGGGTACACAAGTCAATGCTCCATTTCACATGATAAGATTCTATCTATTCCCTGACACTTAACTGGATTTTGCCATTCTGAACTTTGTTTGTTTTTTTTTTTTTAAAGATTATTTGAGTCCTAAAAATCTTTTATATTTATTTATTTTTATGCTGATGCTGGTGATGCTTATGAAGGGCCACTGACTTCTGTTGAAGGCCTGAACATGAAAAGACAAATTCTAACAGCTTTCCAGGGTCCATTAACCTGTTTCTCACTAATACATTCACCCTCTTGCTCTTTTATCCTGTTTTTTTTAACTCAAACTATTTCTTTACCCATTTCTACTTTGTGGCTTGCTGCTTCTTGATTTGCATTTGATCATTCTTCTTTCATTTTTCCACCATATCCATTTTTTATTTTTCTACCCCTCCCCATCTTTTTCCTCTTCCCCCTCCCTCTTTTGCTCATCCTCCTTTCCATTTCCCCCATCACTCTGAAACCCTCTTCCTCTCCAGCTGGGTTTGTGAAGTCGCCAATGTCTGAGACAAAGCTCACGGGAGACACCTTTGAGCTGTACTGCGATGTGGTTGGTAACCCCACGCCGGAGATCCAGTGGTGGTACGCTGAGATTAACCGGGCTGACTCCTTCAAGCAGCTGTGGGACGGTGCCCGCAAGCGGCGGGTGTCGATCAACACGGCCTACGGCACCAATGGCGTCAGCGTGCTGGGCATCACCCGCCTTACACTAGAGGATTCTGGGACCTACGAGTGCCGGGCCAGTAACGACCCGCGCCGCAACGACCTGCGCCAAAACCCCGCCATCACCTGGATCCGAGCTCAGGCCACCATTTCCGTGTTGCAGAGTGAGTGGTCTATGTATACTGTAGTAAACAGATGATGAACTAACAGTCTCCCCCTTATCCCACCACCTAGCTCAGTAGCATTCCCATGTACTGTTAAAGAAAGTAGAGTACCTCTTGTTATCTGTATTATCTTTTGAGTTTTTGTTCATTCTCAAATTCCCAAAAATATATATACACACATAGGAAAGATTTCTTATTCAAATTTGAGGTGCCCTTGGTGTATTCAAATGTTCGTCTTCCCTCCTTTTTGAGGAGTCAGTGAATTCAATAGACATGAACCTTCCCCCCCCGCCTCTCCTGAACCCCTTGAGCCTCTTGTTGTGGATGACCACAAACCCAGACAAATCCCCTAGTCTCTGTCTGCCTCTCTCTCCCTCCCTCACACCACCCTCCCTCACCTCACATGCAGTCCATCCCGACAGTTCCTGTGTCGCTTGTCTTGCTGCCTTGTGTCTTTGAACAATTCTGTTTTGTTTTTTCTTTATTATTATTATTATTATTATTATTATTATTATTATTATTATTATTTTAAACAATTGGCTTAGCTCTTGTTTCGTTTGGATCTTCCTGCCAGGATTTCTTATCTTATGTTTTGTTTATTTTCTGCGTTGTGTGGGTTGTTTTATTTTCTTCAAAGCCTGACATTTTGTGCACTGTCTGTAACATGTAGGCCTCCTGGCGCTTTGAAGTCATAACGTGTTTCTTTGTGCATTTTGCCGCGAGGACAAGGGTGGACAGTATAAGAAGACACAAGGAATGGCAGCAGATTGCTTTTTTTGTTGCCTTCTAAAGAATGCATCACCAGAGTGAATAATTACCAAAAAATGGCCTTAGAGCCAATATTTATTGCTTTCTATGAATGATGTTGAACCTTTTGGAACCTTGTGCCTTCTTTGCAGTGTTTTTACCCACAAATCAGTAATGACATTATATCCTAAACTTCTCTGCTGTGTGCATACCAGCTTTCAAACACAATGGGTGTCAACTCGACCTGATTAATTAGTGTACAGCTCAACAAAGTGACCACTGAAGCAATGGCAAATGTGGAATGCTTGTCAAGTGCAGCTTCCCTGCACTGTGCTTTTGGGGGCTTATAAAATTAGGATTCCAACTTCCTCCCTCCTCATCTCTCATGACATCTACTACTGCGAATTCTTGAGAGACCTTCTTTAACAATGTGGTCCGAGCAGCAAAAGGGTTGCTCTATCCAGATAAGAACTTTCCACTTCTATCGTATGTCCTACAATAGCTAATGTTTTCCTTTGCGTGGCATATAGACCTGTGAACCCTCAGGACATTGTTGCCTTAATTCAGAACAGGATATGATAAAAGTGGGGCAACTAAAATGGAAAAATTCAGCACAAGAGCCCTTTACGCATGCTAAATATTCTGTCATTACTGAAAGTCAGTGTTTCCATAGTATATACATGTAATAAGTGCTATCACATGTATATAACAGGCTATACATGCTGACGTCACGGGGAGAAGAATGTATAGTTTGTTGACGGGACTGCGCCCAAAATACGTGGTGGTTTCTGTCTTAGCTTTGTAGATCTGTGCTTGTGTCTACAGTCTGTCTTAGAGCATAGCGAGTATAGTCTAGGCTAGACCTGGAAGTTTAATGCCCAAATGTAATTGTCCTGTTGACCCATCTGAACCCACGAATGCATTGTTTTGTAGATTTATAGATAAGCTTTCCAAAACAAAGACAAAAATCCCAAGTCTCATTAAATGTTAATTGTATTTGTTTTATCTGTGTGTGAAAGCTCATGGTTAGTTTTCATTTCTGATCTATTAGCACGACAACACAGTCCAGCACTTTCAGCTGGAACCTAATACCACAGTGAATCTAAACTCTGACCTAAGTTCTTCAGTGTGAATGGGATTTTTGTAAAGCTTGTCCAACCTTGCAGCTCTAACTACTAAAGAAAACATTCGTGGGCCGAGCATGGGCAGGCCAATGTCTAACCCCTCTCCTACTGGTCATTTCAGAGCATTTTTATATGAATTCCAACTCACTGAGGTTACTGAGCTCTAATAAATGTTTTGAGTTAAGGTGAGATTTACAGTGATTTGTGGAGGACACCTTATTATTTCCACAGTGGAAAGCAGGAGTAACAGGATCAAAACCATTGATTTACCCAGTGCCTCTTCCTCTGAGCAGGTGTCCTATACATGACCTTCCAAAGAGACTGCTGGATCACATGACCCCGAATGCTTTCAGTATTGCCATCAAAATATCAAATGAAGTAATGTGCCTCTTTTTTATGCTCATGTAGGCTGGATGACTGAGTTGAGCTCAGTCAAACAGACTGAAGTGACAGAGGGTGTTTTGTTGCTGGCCAGGAGGAAGAGAGAGAACAAGAGAGAGAGACAGACAGAGAGAGAGTGTGAGAGAGAGAGACAGACAGAGAGAGAGAGTGAGAGAGAGAGACAGACAGAGAGAGAGAGTGAGAGAGAGAGACAGACAGAGAGAGAGTGTGAGAGAGAGAGACAGACAGAGAGAGAGAGTGAGAGAGAGAGACAGAGAAATCCCTGTGGCTATTGGACATACCAAACTGCAGGAGAAGGTGTTAGGAATGCTAATTGGAGTCACTCATGGCCCCCTCCCTCTTCCTCCTGAGCAGCAATGATCGAGGGGTTTACTGTACGAGCCAGAAGTGAGATTATGCCCCTCCATCCCTCTTTCCAACTGGGTATTCCAGTTGCCATGGAAGGCCTGCCCTGATGCTGCGAGGGAGGAGCTCCACTAGAAATGCACTGTTTAGCTCCAGTACCCAAGACATCGACAAGAAAGCTGGCGTCAGCATATTCAAATGCCTTATTTGTTGTCTGTATTTAAAGATGAAGATAATTTAGCAGGGCAAAATATCAAGATGGCAGTTAGCATACATAATCCCTGTGCTCACTAGAATATTAATTTACTGGTAGTTCTTGCAGGGTAATTCTTCTCTTCTTTCAGTAGATGCCTGAAAGCAAGGTAAGCATTGGCATGGATAATGACATAGTAGATGCAACATATGGGCGCTTGAGGCAGGCGGATATGTGAGCAGGTCATGTTTATTAATGCAAACCCACTCATCATAGTCATGAGACTTAGCAGGGGTCAGAACATAGGCAGGCAGCGCTATCACTGGGTAGTCTATTTCAACACCAGACAAATTGCAAGCAAGGATAAGCACCAGACAACTGTTATACAATATAACAAGGGCAAAGAGACTAGGAAATTGTACTGAATTAGTCCATTCTATGTCTTATACATGTAAGACGTCTTGAGATATAAGACTTCCCAAGTAGATAGACTGAAGAATAAAGTGCAGGTGCCACCAATAATGAAACGAGGAACCTAGGGGTGAAGATAAGAGGCTATGGAGAACCCTGGGTGGAGTCAAAATGTTTTATTACAGAATCTCTATGATGGGAAATTTGTAAAAGCATGTCTCAATAATTCAAATTGGTGTTATTTAGTCAGGATAACCTGCCCAGAAAATCTATCAAACTTCAAGGTGTAACTAGGGGTGGGCAATATGGCAATGTTTATTGTTATCATGAGATAATGATGCATCACAATATGCTTTGCAAAGCCTAGAATGTATACTGTCAGTACTAAAAGAACATTAACAAACTGTATGTTTTATTGAGAGGAGAGCATAATTTGGCCTAGTTAATTGGATGCACTCAGTTTTTTAATAGCATTTTTCAAGGTGGCATTATTGATTCCTTTTTGGCTGTGCTTATCAAACCTCAGAAATATTTATATTGTAATACATAAAATGACGAAGATGTCATGAACATTACTATTTTGTTGTATTGTTGTATTGCCCACCTCATACCTTAAGGTAGATTTTATTGCCTATTGTATTTCAAATCCAAAAAGTAAGCATTCCCTACATTTGTGGAATCAGTTGACATATTGTAAAAAATACATACTTTGAAATACTGGATGCAATATGGATAAATCCTTATTAACTGTACTTCTTTGAAACACAGACATGTATTTGTCATTTATCTATTTTTGTCTGTATCCATTCCTATCTCCCACCCAAAAAAATAAATAAGTCACAGCCAGCGTCTATAAAGGAGAGTTTGAATGTCCATGAAGTTTATTACTCTATTAATCTTTCGTAATTACCTGCGGATTTGATTTTGTTTCAGAGCCAAAGATCAATGCCTCTGATCAGGAGATTTTGCCACCTAAAAAGCCACAGGAAGACAACCCCCCCATCACCTTACAGTGTAACCTCACCAACTCTCATAATACCCACCAGGAGAGCTTCTGGATGAAGAACGGGGAGGAAATCCCAAATACGAGAAAAGGGCTGAAAAACACAGAGTTGACGTAAGGTTCATATTTTGCAGTGTGTGTCAAAGTTGCGTTTTGCTAGGTGGTCAGTATCAGCTGAAAAGCTTCAAGGCTTGTTCTATAATGGCCTACAAGTGTAGAGGATATATTAGCTAGACTTGATACACAGTACCTGTATCAACTGTCAGCGCTGTTGTCCACAAGACTACGGGCTCAACACTACCTAACACAGATAACAGAAAAACATGGCATTTTTGCAAAACATGACATTTCGTAAGTAATTTTGCAGCCAAATGTTTCACATTTCACATTTGGACATTTCATTACCAGATTTAGCCATCAGTGGATAGATCTTAATAAATTTGGATTCCTCCAAATGGGAATATCATTTTCGTTGCTTGTGCTGAATATTTTGCACATGCAATATATAATATACAACATAGCACAAGTCAGTCATAATTTACAATGACATTGTTACATAATCTGTAATTTCCTAAAAGATAATATTGTGATGTAACAAGTCTCACCAGGGTTTTACCTGAGAATACTTAGCAACTGCAGCCCCCACAAGACCTTTCATAGACAAGTGTGATGTGCCTGAAAGGCAATATCCTGTCAGACCGCATACAAGTAATCCTCTAGTGACAGTCATGACCGGAATAGACAGTATCATGCCAGCAGCTCTTTCACAGAACTCAAGCATCCCCTCTGTTCTCACAAAGCACAAAGTACAGTACACTGCCAAAATACACTGATCGGCCATAACATTTAAACCACCTGCCTAATACTGTGTAGATCTGCCTTGTGCTGCCAAAAACAAGCTCCGACCCATCGAGGCATGAACTCCACAAGACCTCTGAAGGTGTGCTATAGTATATGGCACCAAGACATTAGTAGTACATCATTAAAGTCCTGTAAGGTGTGAGGTGGTGCCTCTATAGATCAGACTAGTTTGTCCAGCACTTCCCACAGATGCTCAGTCAGATTGAGATCTAGGAAATTTGGAGGCCAAGTCAACATGTTGACAATTTGTTCCTCAAACTGTTCCTGAACAGTTTTTGCGGAAGGGCACATTAATCTGCTGAAAGAAGCCACTGCCATTAGAATATACTATTTCCACAAAGGGGTGTACAAGGTATGCATCTGGTACGTGTCAAAGTAACATCCACATAAATGCCAGGACCCAAGGTGTCTCAGCAGAAATTTGCCCAGAGCATTATACTGCCTCAGCCGGGCTGCCTTCTCCTCCCCAGGTATGCAACGCACATGCATCCAGCTGTCTGCATGATGCAAACGAAAACCAAGCCACCGTCTTCTATTGCTGAATGTTCCAGTTCTGTTGCTCACATAACCATGGTAGGGGTTTCAACAGTGAACAAAGGCCAGCATGGGTACTCTGACCAGTATGCATCTGTGCAACACCACAAAAAGTAAATTGCGTGTTCTGTCTATCATAGCCAGCCTGTTTTAGAAATTTGTGCTTCAGTAACTTTTTTGTGAAATCCGAATAGATGGGCTTGGCCTCTCTTCCCGCATGCATCAATCATGACCTTGTCGCTGGTTCACTAATTGTCCTTCCTTGACCCACTGTTGGTAGGTACTAACCACTGAACTCCAATAACACCCCACAAGACCTGCTGTTTTAAGGATGTTCTGTCCCAGTCGTCTAGCCATCGTCATTTAGCTCTTGTCAGGAGTCACTCAGATCCTTATGCTTGTCCATGTTCCTGATTCCTGAATATTAATTTCAAAAACGGACTGTTCACTTGCTGCCAGATATATCCCACACTTTAACAGGTGCCATTGCGATGAGACAATCAATTTTATTCCCTTCACCTGTCAGTGGTTTTAATATTGTGGTTGATCGGTGTATGTCCTCACAGTGCATAAAGATGTATGGGTATGGCTGGTTGTGGTTTGAACCTGTGGAACTGTTTCCAGTCAAAATCACCATTAAGTACAAGCTATTGATTTTTCAAAGTCAGACAAAAACAACAAAATGCAATTAAGAGAAAACTACACAGAAGCCTAAACAATAAATACATTACTTTATTAAATACATTACTTTTATTACCTTTGACTTTATTAGAGTTTCCATTCTTTCAGGATATTTGCCTTCAGTATTTCTGCAGAAATCTGCATGAAAATTTGCATGCCTCTTGTAAACATGTCGAAAGTTCTTGGCTGCATTTTCTGCTTCTCACCCTCCGAGTAACACCAAATACATTCACTGATGTTGAGGTCTGGGCTCTGGGGTGGCCAGTTCATTGTTCTGGGAGCACCAGCCGCTTCATTGTTTGATTTGAAGATTTTCCTCTATCTTAGTCTCAGTAACGGGTTTTTGAACAGCTAATCCTTTCAGATTCACAGTGTTGAGTCATCTTCTCACATGGAAGGATAGACAGAAATACAAGCAGGTGGAGCTTGATTTTCTTGTTTCTCTCAATGATGGAAGCTTTAAACACTGCTTATCTGATGGGGACAGTTTTGGTGTTCTACCAGGGCTGGTACGGTTGTTAGGAGTCCTATTTCCTCTTTACCTTTTAAAGAATTATTTTTTACATTTAGTTTCCTTAGATGCAACTCCTGAAAAATGAATAACTTGTACATGAAGGATGGTCCCGGACCTTTGCACAGTATTGAATGTATACAGACATACTGTGGCTGTTTTATGCCAAATATGCAAAGATGTCAAGAGGGCTGTCCTCTAGGTGTTTTCTTACGGACGTTTTTTTTTTACTATTTACTGTTTACTGTGATGTGTAAATAAGATTTTTCGCTCAACTACTTGTTTAAAGTAACAATGCAATACTTTAAGGCTAATGTTGGTAAGGACAATTACCAGCATTACAGTGCATTTGTAATAAATGTTCAGATCGATCAGTATAAAACTAGATTCCACTAAATATTATTTTCTAATTTTGTTTTTAAGCCTGAACAAACCAAGAGCAGATGATGCAGGGGAGTACATGTGCGTTTACACCTTTGACATGGCCCCCAATGCCAATGCCTCCATCGAAGTGAAAGGTAGGATATTTTCATTGTACATGCTGCCATTGAGGCTTTAAATGACAGACAGAAATGACACTTTAGCATGCTCACACAATGTTCAACAGCAGAAATCTTTCAATTATGGCCCACCACCATAGTTGGTGGACATGTACCGGCACAAATATGCAGGTCCAAAAGAGCAGAATCAGCAAAATGCTGAGAGTGACAATATCTCCACACATTACGACCTACTGCCTGCATTGTAATACAGGCACAGCACAGCACTCAAGCATGTCTCTCCATAATATAATCAAGACTGTTTCTATTTGTAAGTAGATTCCCTTCACCCTCTTTAACAGAAACAGACAAATCTAACAAGAGCAATTCACCAGAGCGATAAATCCAGACAGTCACGTATAGAAGTCTAGCTCTAGTGCACTAGTGCAGACAGAGTGAGACTCAGACTTGTTGGAGTTTCCTCCACTGAGTGGATGTCATTGTGGCCTCTGAATAATGACTGTCGTTCATGGGGAATGTGAGTTGTTCTACCTTTGACTTAATATTACTACAGAGCGCACTAGCAAAATGTAAATTTTACCGGTGCAGTGGATCTGAATACCAGACCTGAGTGTCCATTCACCGCCCTGCACTAGTAATTAGTACCTGAATGGGACTCGAAATACTATGTGACTGTCAAATTCAGCCATTATCATGTGACAATCAGTGATCATTTTATGAACAGGTATTATGCTTTATTAGAAATATTCCCATTTATCAAAGATCACTTTCAAGGGTCTGTATCATTTTTTTTCTATACCAAAACAATTACAGTTCATTTTCACATGACCACATTCCAACAGCTTTTTACACCTTAGAATTAACCTGGATTGGGTCCGAATGGGCAGCTTTTTCATTCATTTTTTCCATGATATTGGTCCATTCATCGAAACATTCCTGAATTTGATATTTGAAATAATAATAAAAAAATTTAAACTCACATTAACAAGTATGCATGTTTTAAACACAAATTCTCTTTATTTTAAATGAAGTAGAGTATCAACTACATTAGTACCATGCTGTTCTCCAGACCATTCCAGACACAGAGGAATCACCCCCTGTGGCCACAAACCTGTGAAACACTGCACAGTACGAGCTTGCCTCCATCCTCTTCACAGTTAAGCCAATTTGTTTTGACACCACCATCATGCACACTGAGCATGCCTGGACCATTATGTCAAGGCTGTCTTAAGCGCTGCCTGGTTGCGTAATGCAATGATGCTGATGTCCGCTCAGATCTGACTTTTCTGCATCCGCCCCGGACGCATGCTCAGTACGCGACACTCCTCATTCCGTGAGAGATCTCCCCAGCATGCAAGACAAAAATATTACAGCGTTTCTATTTATAGCTCTGATCAGTAGCTGGGTGTATACCCTCTTTTCAGTGCAAGCAAGAAAATCACAAGAGTGCAAAACCAAAATTATTATGCAGTTCATAGGCCATGTTATCTCATTCATTTAAAAGATGCATGTTTTTAACACAATAACAAACATAACGTTCAGTCTAAATGCTACATATGAATCTATATGATTCAATCTGTATTGCATCTATGTGAGAGACAGGGGTGAGGCCTTTTAATCCACTGCCCAAAACACTGTTCAGGTTTAAAGCACCATGGCCAGCTCTGCTACTCTGCTATCCTGTGCTCCACCCCCAGGCTCTCATGTCCTTGGCACCTCTCTCTCTCTCCAGCTCTCAGCTCTGAGGGAACAGATGGAGGCTTGTGTGCTGGGGTGGGATTAGGGCCTGGATCCACTCCCAGCCATTTCTAATGGCAGGAGTTTATTGTCCACGATGATAATCTGTCTCTCCGCATACATGTATTTTGGGTTGACAGTGAGAAATTTGTATTTTTTTAAATGCTTTTCAGCGTAATTTGATTTGGATGCACACGCAGTAAATAGACACATTATGGCTTTGTGTGTGCATAATCCATGTTCCCTCACTTATTCATCACTGTTACACGAGGCAGAATGTAAAACAAATTATTAATACACCACATTATGATACGACGTTCCGAAATTGGTCCTGCGGAAGGGCGCCCTATTTCACATAAATTTATTATCAGCCCACGAATGCTTTCTCCCTTCCTTGTCGGGAGAGTATTTTCTCTCTGCTCCATATATTGTTAGCTCCACTCATTTCCTTTTGGTGTGACTTACACCCTCTGCTTCCTTGTAAGGGGAAAATAAGAAGGACGGATGAGGTTTTCCTGCAAATAGCGTTCCAATGCAGCTATCAGAATCCCTTCGATCTCTTTCTTCGATCAGTTATCACAAACACAGGGACACACTTCCATTAGGGATCGGTGTTTGGAAGCAGGCCAGGATAAGAGCGCCACAATGGGGAAAGTACTATCTGTTTAGAGGGTAGGCGATTTACTCAAGGGAGAAGCATGTGAGGATAATGCACAGCTAAGCTCTCGCTCGTCATCCTATTCCAACCCAGCACACTTGCACAAATACGCACAATCCTCAGATGGCACGTGTGCACCATAATTAGAGAGCAGTGATGTCACCCGTGTCCTAGGCCACGCCCGCCCCAACCTCCATGTTCACAGTAGAAAACACTCGCTCCAGGCCCCTTCCTGATCCTGCTTAATTGCATGGAAGGAATTACCATAATTTTAGGGATTAGCAAAAGGCTGCAGTGGCTATCTGTCCAATACAGAGCAGTGTTTAAAGGAGACTGGTTGGTAGCCAAACTGCCACAGATTTTGGCCAAAGGTAAATAAAATGAGCTCTTAAAACACAATATTGGCCAACTAATGTTCTGACAAGACATTTAATAGGAAAGCAATTACTTAGCACAAAATGTTCTATGTGTCATGGCCCTTGTTTAAGTTTGTATTTAGGTATTGTTTTGTGCTTTTATTTTGAAGGTGTTGGGTTTTAGTAATTATTATTCACAGCTGTAAATTCTTAAAGTGTTTGAGTTTGTTTATTGATGGTGGCTGGGTTTTGAGTATATAAGGGTTTGTGTTCTATATTCAGGTGTGGCCAACACTGAAACAGCAGGCCAACACTGAAACAGCCCAGACAGGGCCCAGCTAGTTCATTAGGTGGGCAGCTAAACACTGGCTCAGAGGCCCGGAGAGGGCATAGCAGTGGCTCAGAGGCCCAGGGAGGGCTTAGCGGTGGCCCAGAGGCCCAGGGAGGGCTTAGCGGTGGTCCAGAGGCCCAGGGAGGGCTTAGCGGTAGCTCTGAGGCCCTAGAGTGGCTTAACAGTTACTCAGAGGCCCAGGGAGGGCTTAACAGTGGCTTAGAGGCCCAGGGAGGTCTTAACAGGGCTTAAGAGAGCCGAGAGGGGCCTTTAGCGGGCTGAGAAGGGCCTTTAGCGGCCATAGAGGGGCCAGCAACCCCACCAGTGGCTGGGGGTCTTCACCTGAATTTTTTTTGGGGGGGGGCGGCTGGCATGGACCAGAGGGCATAGGAATAGCTCCCAGGAGGGGGCTACACGGGAGTAGCTTGGGCCCTAAAGACAGTGAGGTGCTCCACGGAGAATGCTTGGCTCTTTCTGACAGTAAGCCACCCATGGAGGGGCTTCCCAGAGGGGGCCTTGCCCACCAGGACAGTAAGGGGCTCCCGATAGGGGGCTCCGCCCCCGAGGACAATGAGGGGCTCCCGGTAGGGGGCTCCGACCCCAAGAACAACGAAGGGCTCCCTGTAGAGGCCACTTTCCGTAAGGACTGTGATGGGCTCCCAGCTGAGGGGCTCCCTGGAGGGAGCCTTGCCCCTGACGACATTGAGGGGCTCCTGGTAGGGGGTTCCACAGGCAAGGGTGATAAGGACTGGGTGATAAAGGGGAGAGTCTCATGGGACCCAATCCGGGCCGCCCTGGCCGTGCGGAGCGCCGGCCAGGATGTCGTTCAGCAAGATGCAGCCAGGTGGGGCTCATGGGACGCTTCCCTTTGCTGCCGCCTGCCCCTCCTCCGCCCTTGGGGTGTTTTGGTTGTTCTGTTGGCGCCCTGGTGGTGCGCCCTAGGAGGGGGTGGGGGGGTGTACTGTTGGCCTGAGAGCGGCCGCTAGAGGCCGCCCTTGTTTAAGTTTGTATTTAGGTTTTGTTTTGTGCTTTTATTTTGAAGGTGTTGGGTTTTAGTAATTACTAGTCACAGCTGGGTTTTGGGTGTTTTCCTTGACTCCTTTTGGGTTTTTGGAAAAGCATTGAGTTTTGTTTGTGGGCCCTTGTGCCTCTTGATTTACTTGTTTAAATAAAAAGCATCGAAATGAAAGTCTGCTCTCGCGGCTGCAATCACTTGGGAGTCAGGGGGAGACGTGACACCATGAGCTAGTGCAGACAACCTTTTCATTTAAATTAAGAACATGTTATGTGCCTTCTTGCCTTCAGTCATGTCTACACCTCAGAATTAAAACATAGTCTTTAATTACTTCAGTGATTTTGTCCAGAAACCAAAGTCATTGTTCATTTAAAGGGGCCACAATCACATTTTTCTTGCATGTTATTATGAGGTCCACTTATAACATTTATATGGGTTTATGTACCACATTATCATAATTCAGTTTAACTGAGTCATTTCCAACTGCTCTTTATCCCTTAGAATGAAAGACTTTTAAACTGTTTTTATGAATTACTTGATGCTGTGAAATAAAACAGAAACTGAGATACAAAAATCTCATGATATAAAAATATATAAACATGCTTTGCAGAAAGAAGCAATCCTGTCTAACAACGTTATGTAATTTTCCTCTATAATTCTGCCAATTTGTACATTTTCTTTGTGTGGCTTTTGCCCTACTTAATATCTATGATTAAATTGGAATTTTGATTGGTTAATATATCACAAATGTAATGTAATGTAATATTTTCAAATTATTTTCATTCATTTTGGGTGAGACACTAGCAAATGTTGGTGGGGCTGATTCAGATTTTCTGTTGTGTGTGTGCAACTATTACAGTCCAAGCCTAAAATGGCAAAATTGGCTGATGTGTGATCTTGCATAGCTGTCGATATTCAGTAGTTTGACTCAGGCTCAAATAAACAAAGATTACTTGCTGTTGCCTTTCAGAAGTTAAAACCTTTGTTGTTTTCTTAGACCTAATACATATCTCAAAAAATGTCTTTTCTACTTTTTTTTTATTGATATGTATTTGCCTCAACCAACTTTTCAGCTCACCACTCACATTCTGCTCACTGCAGCGTAAACATGTGTGTAAAAGATACGGCTGTAGGAAATAGCTGCAGTCGGCTTTAATAACTGCAATAAGCTGAAATAACTGTGACCAAGTCATTGTGTAATAACTTGATCACAGTGCATGCAACATGTATAATTATCAGGCACTGCTAGCCTTAGATAGGCCTTGTGTCTATCTATAAATTCTAATATTTTATGGCATACAGCAATATAACACATTTTATTTGAAACTAAATTTTAACAACTTAAAGCTTTAATACATTGTTTGGTATCTTCTCTCTCTTCAGCGGCTCCTGAAATCACTGGTCACAAAAGAAGCGAGAATAAAAAAGAAGGAGAGAGCGCGCTCCTGTACTGCAAATCTGTGGGATACCCACATCCCATCTGGACATGGCGGAAAAAAGTCAGCCACGGATCATACATAGTATGTTATGTTTTCTCCTATCCCAGTCACACTTAAACCAAGGCTAGAAGCTCTATTTTTACTGTAATCCTTAGCAAGGTCCAATTTTTTACATCCATACAAGCATAATGGCTATGGATGGCATTTTTTTCGACTGCAATTCATACAATATAGCAAGGTGTAATTTTTTGTTATTCAAATATGCATCATTTCCATAATGAACATTTTTGCCTGTTCTCCAGGACGTCGACAACAATACTGGACGTATCTTCATCACCAACAAAGACAATTACTCAGAACTGAATATTATAAATCTTGACATCAGCACAGACCCTGGCGAGTATGTCTGCAATGCCACAAACATTATTGGATATAAAGAATCAACATCAATCCTCCGGGTGCGCAGTCACTTGGCCCCACTCTGGCCTTTCCTGGGGGTACTGGCTGAAATCATCATCCTGGTGGTCATCATTGTGGTTTACGAGAAACGAAAGAGGCCAGACGAGGTGCCAGACGGTAGGCAACGCTACATCTCAGCAATTTTTGCTTCAAATTGGCATGTGTTATATGATAAATTTGAGGACATGTTGAAATGTCACTTGCTAATTATCTGAAATCCACTAGGATGTGGGTTGTGTTCTTCAAACCAATCATCCATGGTAATACGTTCCCCCCCTTAAACAGTTGTTTTCATTTTTTCCCTTTCCAATGCCATATGTGTTGAAAGAACTGGAAATCCTCCTGTTGAGGTTTTAACTTCTACAATAACCATTGTTACTATGTTTACAAAAGGTCTTAGTGGAGTGTTTACATGTTTGCCATTGACCGTATTCAGAGGACAGTGGCAGTCATGAATATTAACGATGGCTGAGTCAGGGGGGCCCACTGGGAAAAACTGACCTCTGGGCTGTAGAAGACTTACCTGGCGCATAACCAGAGAGAGGGGGCTTTAATGGTGGGTGTAAGCAAGAACTGAACTGGTTAGCTTTGAGAGCTTAAGAGCTCAATTTTATCATATCTTAGCAAGCACTGTACAAAGACGATTCCCGGGAAAGCCTCCATGTGTGTTTGGGTGTGTGATCTTGGAGAGCTTTTCACAATTTTGTATTCACTATTTTTCCCATCCTGTTAATGATTGCACAAGACGAGAGGACACAGAAAAACGGTCTCAGTAAATAGGACAGAGACAATGATTCAGTGCATCAAAACCAGGACTGTCTCAAAAAGCTAGCAGTCAGGCACAGATGCATGTTAATTTGACCTTTGCAGCTACATATTAGGGCATCTCAGGTGGTCTGTAGTTACCCTTTAAATGAGCTCAGTTATGCAATGTCTCATAAAGACATTTATAACAGATTATTTATATTCTATTATGATTATCCTTATTATTATTTATGCTGCTGTAGAATTTACCTTATTTATTGTAGTAATTGCTTTTTTTCATTAAAACTATGACACAATTCTGCATTACCGAAACAGCTGAACGTCAAACGTGACTTAAAGAAGCTTGTTTATGGACTTGTATGATTTTTACGGATTATTTAAAGCTCAAGTCTGGAACCAGCACAACAGGCAGACTGGCTTTGGTACGGCAACAAAGGCTTTCTGGATAAAGCACTGAGGCAGTTATCCCAGCTTTTGTTTTCCTTGTTCTGTGGGAGCAAATTTGAAACTGGTCTTAGCATTAGTACCATTCTGGTTGTTTCTGCATTGTACAGTCCTCAAGACCTCAGATGTTTATCAGGGGTAAGGTGTTTGAAGTAGATACTTCTATTGTGTTTCTGTGTTCAGCTGCGAATTCCAGATTATATTACTTGCCAGGCTGGTTTCCTGGACTAAACCTCAGCTTAGACTAAACTGCAGTGTCAGTGTGTACCTTTAGATATACTTTTTATTCTAGGCTTAGGCTGAATCTGGATCTGGAAAATGCACTGACACACTTTGAATGAATGACAGTGATGGAGAGAAGTGCAATATCACCAAATGAATTGCCCTTGTGAGACAGGATAGGTTTTCTGAGTATATCATTGATATCAGTACTTCTACAACACTGAACAACTGTATATTTTATTACAATGAGAACATCAGGCCTGCTTAAGTGAATTTTTGTGCTGCACAGTATGTGAAATGTTTTTGTTGGTAGTTTTTAAATGCAGCGCCACTGGTCATTTTTTTGTTCTAACTTATCCAATATCAGGAAAAAAATTTAACATTGTGTATCAAAATTTCTTTAAGTATTATGATATATTTTTACCATGTCGCCCACCCCTGTAATAACAGCTCTTCTAAAACATGCATCATGTAAAGTTACCATGCACTGCCAGCCTTACTCGGCTCTTGAATTCTTAATTCTCTAGCTCTGAAAAGTGATGCCATGGTACATAATTCCTAATACAGAAGATAAAACAAATGTATGACTAAATAAATAACTAGCTGGTTGTGTTGACAAATATTACATTTGTCAGATCTTGAGGTCACAAAGTGCCCTTAGCAAGGCTAAAAGAGGCCAGTTGTGCTCCACTGGTGGATAACAAAGTCTGACAAATGTGTGCTACAGAAAAGGAAGCACGATTTCTCTCACCCAGATATAAATATACACATTAACATCCTTGCCTACGATGCAGAGTTCAGAGAAGAATGAGTTTTATATTTTCAGGCAATGGAGGGCTATAGTATTGTATAGTCTGCGAAACACAGCACCCGAATGACTCACATGCTATTGAAAGCTATAAAACAACACAGAACAGTGTTTTTGTCTTTGCTTATTTATTTATTTACTACAGCTGCACATATTTTACAACCTTGACTAATTCATTCAGGAACGCAGCCTCCATGTGGCTTTAATAAATTGGGTTATAATTGCTTTTGTTTTTTGCTTTTTTTTCCTTCTCCAAATGGCATCATATTCTTTATTGGTGGTAAGTTTGAGAACCTGCATGTCTTTGGAAATGAGAGCTTCTATTTGTCTTCTGTGCATCCAGACCATGAAGTCAGCACTCCAACAATTTGATTTCAATAACTTGACTTTTATGTAATAAAATTAATTTGATGATAGTTTCAAAGATGATGCCTTTCAGAGATGTCTGATACTGGTGTATGCAGTTCTCTGCAACACCCTGTACATTGCTCACCAGTTTTAAATGATCTGTTCTGACACATTCTCAGATGGAGCTTCATACTTTTGAGGGTAATACATACTTGGGGGGGGGGTCACTGTCTAGAGCAAAGAGGCAACATCAACATTTTTATGTGATTCAGGAACAGAAGTAGAGTGTTTATAGTGAAACTGAAAAAACATCCCAAGTTACTGTCATTTCTGTAATATCAGGCTTAGTTAAATCAAGGAACTCTGTTAATAGCACAAAAATAAACAAAAGGAAGATGTTACAGGCTAACACTTTCATGAATATTACCGTTTAGACCCTGAAATGTTAACTATTAACTGCATTTAGGGAATAAATTTGCTCTTCTGTCTTTGATCCAGTAAAAAAATTCTACAGTATACTTTACATGATAACCCTGAATCTAAAAAGTAAAATGTGTTGTGGAAACTACTGCAATAATTAGAATTCCTTCTTGATTTTTCCTCTTTTTTTTTTTACATGAACACTGTGTTCTGTTTTGATAACGCTCTGGGCTCTGAATAGGATTTACCCACGAGAGAAAGAGAAAGGGGGAGGGGTAGATTAAGGTAGATTATATCTGGCCATGGTCTTATCAACAGAATCAGAGATGAGGATGTAATACTCTGTGTTATGATGCACAGCCTTAAAGACCTCACTTTTATTTTACATTTCAAGGATTTTTTTACTATATATATTTTTTTAAATACTAAGCAAGTAGTATATACAGCATTGTTTTTACATATTGTTTACAGTATTGTTTCTAGGTATTATGCATACTGGAATGTTGGCCTATGAGATGCTCTAGTAAGATGACGATATGTCCCTCTAGCTAGAACATGACTCTTTTCATTGTTTCGGCACCGATGACGGTTGTCAGCTCAGGGTTCTTTGGCAAAGGGGTTTTTAATCTCATTACAAAGTAGCATTTCTTACATTTTCTTCATTTAAAGAAATGCTGCATTTTTTTTTCTTTGCTGGGTTTGATGAGAATGATTCAGTGTGCTGGGAATGGACTGCCCTGTGTCTCAGTTAGTGTATTACTTGAGGTTAGCCATCTAACAAATAACTGCCTGGAAGCCATGCTGTCCTGTCTCCAAATATAACCTCATAACCTGTTTGGTGTAATACGCTGTCGAATGCTGCTGCCCTCAGGCTGTAAATGCATGCTCTGTTTTCACAATCTCACACACTAACCAAGTACCTCCATCCATGTCTGAAACGCTTATGCAAAGTCAGGACTTTATGCTGCCTTCTAGAAATTCTTGTATGTGGCAAATTCCTATTTATGATTACAAATTTCATAATGAATTTCAATAATAATTGCAGCTGCAGAGATGCTTTTGGTGAATTCGCTAGGGATGCACCCATATGGAAACGGTGAGCTGATGCTGATGTACATACGATACTGATACAAGAACATTTAGAAAGTGGACTGCATCTTCCTGGAACTGCAAAACATAAAACATAACATGCAGTAAACTGAATAAAATGCAGACATTTTAGTACAGAAGTAGTCCACGGTCTACTGGACTCCAATGAACGCATCAGCAAATAATGGCTTAATAAATAGTTTAAAAAATAAAGAAATAAATAATAAATAAACAAACAAAAAAACATGTAATTTAGCTTACACATGTTACCTTTAACTTGTGTTCCTTGTTTAAGTTGTACTTTTTTAATTTTAGATCTGTTTTAAATTTAAATTTTGTTTTTAAAACTGTACTTATTTTATAACTTTTGCACAGTCATAAAAAGGAGCAGTTCAAAGTACAGTACATTTCACTGCGTGCATGTGACAAATGAAGAATCTTGAATCTTGAATACTGAATCTTTAGCAATAGTCTGCCAATGCAGAAATGAATCTGAAGAGAATTCCCTAGAATTCACTGAAGGTCATCTCATGTGTGAAAATCATTGGCTGGCTCTAGGTTTCACTGGCTTCATTCAGAATTGACATAATTCTTACAACTATGTGTGCATCGGTATTGCAACTGCGGTACAACCTTAAGCCTGTAACATCATGCAGGTTCTGGCTACAAACATTTACTAATATACAATACCCCCAGAACAGGTCTTACGGGTGTTTCTCCATTTCATGTGCTGGAGTGCAATTATCATAATCGTGTTTTTCATCTCATTTGATGTAATGTTTTACCAAACAATCACACAGAATCTTAGAATAGGGCACTTTTAAATTAATATAAGCCCAAAGGTTATAGAAAATGCTGTTCAATTTGTAATGTATATATTTTTTATCTCCTTCCCCGACTTTTCGCCTGCCCTGATGAAGATGATGAACCAGCTGGACCAGTGTAAGACCCGAGCTTAATTCATTTCAAGCATTGGAACACATCAGACACAATGTTAACCATGACCTGACAAAAACATACTAGAGATAGATGCAATTTACACCTAATAAAAAAAGGACACTGGACATTAATTTAACTACGTTTTCACCATTTACTGTACCAAGTGAGTGTCTAGAATTCCAAAACATTCTTTTTTTCCCCCTGCCAGGAAAACAAATTCTACTAACAACCACAAAGACAAAACCCTGAGACAGCGGAACACCAACTGAGCAAATAAACTTAGGAAAGTGAGTACAGAGTGACATCACCATTGCAGGATGTGTACATTTGTTTGGTATCATTGCATTTGCTAAAATATTTTGTTTAGGAAGCTTATTAAGGAAATGTACTGTAGTTTTGACAGTAGAGCCAATGTAAATGTGAAAGTGTTGCAGACTTATACATGCATAATGACACAAACCAGCTGTTTCAAACAGCATTGTGCGTTCATGGCTGTCACACACGCATATACACAATATGCTACTTATGAAAAACGGAATGCCATAAGAAAGGGTCTGTTTCTGTGATGGTAACTAAGTAACAGTAATGCAAATGAGAACAAAATGCATAAACAATCTGGTTCCCAAACTTTCATATGCACATGTCAATAAGGAACTGTGTAACCACGCAACAGCTTTACACCAGTGTTACTGTTGGGACTGTTCAGATGCATAAAAGAACAGAAAAGAACAATAAAAGAAACGTGCAATGTTCTTTTTAAAGCAAGCATTCTAACACCGTCCCTCTTGCTTTCTGTTTTGCAGAAGACTAACTGCACATCTTGACCGTATGAAGGTATCCAAGGGGAGAAGAACCTCCGGGCTATTTCTAATAAAGCATATCCTGCCTCACTCTGTGAACGAAACCACAGCAACATAAACACTGGCTGAAAAGAACAATAAGGACTGTCTTAAGCATGCCTTATTCAGTCTTATGGTGTGTGAGTATGTGTGGGCACAGGTGACTAAATTCATTCAAAAGGTGTACACATTGTTTTTACTCTGTTTGCTGTTAACTTTCTTTTTTTTCTCCATGTCATCCTACTGAGGTGATCCTTTTTCATACTTACATATCGTGTCGAATGCATGCAGTAACATAACCTAATAACAGTTAATTTCTTTTCTATTGTTATTTATTTGTGTGGTGTTGCATCAAAAAGAATTAACCCATGTGCATTTTTTAACAAATTCAAACGGAGGAAAATGAGTGTAATACTTTCACTTGAGTTCTTTGTACAGTTTACCATCAATTCATGAAATTTAAACAAAGGTGTTTTATCTAAAGCTGGACTGCAACGGCCTAACTGTGATGAGGCAGAGCAGTATTTAATCACAGAGAAGTGTCTATGTATTAAATCATTTAAAAAAGATGGGTAAATGTTATTTATTTTCTAGAGTTACCTAGATGTCTTGTACAGGTTGCGCTGTAAGTGTTCAAATATTATAATAGCATATCTGTAAAAAGCAAAGAATATATCTTTTTTTTTATTCTCTATGTCCTCCAACTGTTTCTTTTTAGTCAGATATGATTCTTGTACAGCATGGCTATTATCCTATGCAATATGTATTCATATAGATCTATTGAGAATTGTAAGGTGGGGAGCATTTGTTTTGATGAATTTCACAGACTAAGCTTTAATGTTGTGGGATCATCAGGATGCAGGAATAGAATAAATGCACTGCTGTAGTTGCATGACTACTCCTCTTTAAGAAAATGGTGTATCAGTGTGTTGCAGTGCAACTGGACCAATATATAAAGATGGCACTTGCTGGAGCTAAAGCCATTACAATAATATGTGAGACCAACTGTTCTTTTTAAAATAAAGGCTCCAAAAATATCAATAAATGTGTCGTCTGGGTTGCTTGATGGAACATGACCATTGAAAAACTGGAACATGGTCAGTGAACATCAGTCATGACAACATTAAAAATAGGAATAAGCCAAGGAAATTAACTTATTGTTATACCTCAGTCCTGGATCAGCCCTTTCAGCGCATTCTCCACCTCTTCTACAAAAGCAGGGAAGCTACAGTCGAGCAGACACAGGCGCAATAGGTCCTCCACATCACCAGGGGGCAGAGCAAAATGATGATATGCCAAGGGCAGGGACAGCCCACGCTCACCCAGGAAATACTAAGATAAAACAATTGCTGTTGTAATTGCATACAAAAATAGTGCTTACTCTGTGGCAGTGAGCTGCAGGGATGTCTCCTCCGAATTTAACAGAAAGTGACATTCTGCTGTCATACTGTCATGTCCATGAATGTCACAAAGATACTTTCAATTACAAAATGGTTATTAAGAGCAATGCGAGTGAGTCTAAAAACATTGTTCATTAAGTAGTATCAATCACAGCAACCTCTGGATCAGTCCAGTCAAGCGTCCAGCAGTACCTGAGAAAGATGCTTGATGGACAGAGACTCCTGGTTAACGTCAGGGGCTGCTTGTGGCGTCTCTGCAGGCGTCTTAAGAGAACACAGAAAATAGATCCACTCATTTCAGCATCAGGTCTCACACTGAGGGGTTATCCAGCCAATCAATAGGCTCATTATTAATTGAACGGTCTCTTCTTTTCCAGTCTGTTTCATCCTCCGCTTTGTCTCTCTATGTCTCTTAACATTCTTCAGTCATGCATTTGGGTTGTGTGGTTAAGAGTACATTCTAATATTTAGCAAACTTGCAAAAATTGTCTATTCACATAATCAAATGGGTTTTGCAAATAAAACTGGGAGGTTTGGGATGGCATCTTATTTGGCAAATTGTTCCAGGAGTGCCATCTAGTGGGCAGAAAGCTACATACGTAATGATAGCTTTGTAGTGTATAGACATATACAAGTAGTGTTAAGACGCTTTCATGGAAAGACACAACGCTGCAAGGTTCAGTGGTTTCAATGCTCTGGGTATGAAAAACTTTAGCTCATACAGTGTGTGGTGATTTGCTGATAGTGAGGAAACCTCTGAACTGTGCTGCTCTAAGACTGGAATATAGCAAAACCGTTTCTTAACACTTCAACAAAATGCTTTTTCGTTCTAAATCAAAATGTATTTGAAATATATCTATGTTTTATTTAATAATAATCATCAGCCACAGAAAGTTACTATCATTCATCTTCTATAATTATGCAGATTTAGTTAGCATTAGTTGATGGTTGTAACAAAGTCTATCCTTTGCAAAGGTCAGGGTCAGGACATCCTTAGACGCCCATGGGCCAAAGACCATATGCCAGTCAGCACCTCTGAGTTACAAATATAGCTAAAGTGGTCTTATTTCTTTGGAGAAGCTGAGTGACAGACTGAATGGCCGCTAATTCTAAGTGGAAGCATCAGTGTTGAAGCAGTGCATACTATGATGAAAGCTATGACATTAGTGGGCCAATTCCGATATGCCTTATTTATTTTGCCAGTGCAAAAAATGTTGCAAAAAAACAGAATCTGATGATTTGCAAATCATGTAAATCCTGTATTAAACTGAAAAGAGTACAAGATATCAAATGTTGAAACTTTTAAATAGTTTTTATTATTCTTTTAAATAATATTATATGTGCTATTTTTGAATTAGATTCCAGGAACACATTTAAAAAAAGGTAGGAGAGGGGCATGTTTACCACTGAGTTGCATCAGCCCTATTTTTAACAACACTCTGTAAACAACTCAGGAGACCAATTTCTGGAGTTCTGAAAGAGGTTTTGAAAGGATTCTAGTTGCTCAAAGATTTCTCCTTTGTCATATTTAGCAATTCATGGTGCACCAGATGCTTTCAGTGGGTGACAGGTCTGGACTAAAGACAGGGTATTTTATCACTCGGACTACTACAAACATTTCATAATCATACTTTTGTAATACGTGTAGAATGTGCTTTGGCACTGTCTTGCCTTCCCTAAAAAAGTCGTCTGAATAGCAGGGAATGTTGTTCTAAAGCTTGTATTTGTCGTTCAGCATTCGGTGCCTTCCCACATGCGCAACCTCCACATGCCATCACAGATGCTGGTACCTCCATTTGGCTTGTTATCAGTGCACAGTTTCTGAATCATGTTTATACATGGGTTCTTCTTTACATGGTAGAGATTTAACATGTATTTCTGGATATTGACACGGTTTTAGTCTCATTTTAATTAAATGCTTCTTGAGGGCCTGAAGATCATGGCCATCTAATACTGGTTTTCGGCCTTGTTCCAAGATTTCTCAGAGTTTCTGGACCTTTGAATTATGTGATTTAATTCTTTATTAGATCCTTAATTATTTGCAAATTTACATTGAGGTACATTATTATTAAACTGATATGCCATTTCCTCCCTGCAGTCTTTCACTGAGTGATGAAAACCTCCCCATCTTTATTCCTGACTCTGCCTTTCTGAAATGCTCTTTTTATATCCAATCATGTTATTGATCTGTTGCCAGTAAGCCAAATTAGTTGTTTTTTAGCATTTCACAACTTTTCCAGTCTTTCGTTTCCCTTGGCCAATTTTGTTTGAAACCTGTTGCTGGCATAAAATTCAAACTAAGCATATATTAAATACATGTAAAAAAAGCATGAATTTATTTAATAAATAAATAAATAAATTGGTATGCATATACCAATATACCACATACTGTTTTATTTGCATTTACTTAGTATCCCAACATTTTTGGACATGGTTTAATAGAAATGGTAACTGACTTCATCCAATTTAGCATTGTGGAGAAATGTTTATTTATGCAGCATTACAAACGTATGAAAATGAAAGCAATGAAGACATATTAGCATAGTAATCCTACATTACTGAAATGTTGCCAAACGCCTAAAAGTTGATAAATTAAACAATTATCTGCCTATACTGGTATGTTAATACTGTGCGTCCACAATTATCAGGTGACTACTAGGAAACATATGTGAAACTTATGTTCCTCCGGGAGAAATGAACTGAAATGCAGGCCCACAATAAACGCCTTTAAAGTACCAAAAAGGGTTGAAGTATTAATCCAAAGTTAAGCTAGCAGCAGCTAAGTGTGACTGATGATGGCCTTTCATCACAGCCTCTCATAAAAATCTGTACTCAAAAACACCTCAAAGACTACAGGTGATGGTCAACAAGCCCGTACTCAATGCACCTGAGTGAAACGAAACATTGGTAGATGGCTTAAAAAGCTACTTAAAAGTGAATATTTGTACATTAAAAAAATAATGTACATGTAATATGAAGTTATTATATGTTTGCATGGCAAAAAATAAGAACGTCCATGAAATGAGTGAATATGTCATACTTTATTTTATGCCATGCATTATGACAACTTCTTGCGGCTCTTCTGCTCTCATTTTTCTTGATGAGAATTTTTTTTTTTTCAAAATAAGAATACTATATTTACATTTTATCTATTTAAAAAGTTTAAATAGATATTGCTGCTTGCTATGACATTGAAAAAGGAGGCTATTGAAAAATGAGTGCCCTTGCCAGTGCAGTTTTCTTGTGTATTCTGGCTTTCGTTTCTCTCTTCATTCACTTTTGCTGATGGCTGGTCATCACTGCCAAATCAACACGCTCAGTCCGCCAAAAAACATTGATGAGGGCCAGCTAGAGCCAACAGAGCCGTAAACACCACACTGACAACGGGCAGCGGACGGCCGACAATGCTAACCAACAGCCTGACTGCGTCGAACAGCTGACAGTCAGCCTGGTGTGTCTCGGGCCTTAGTCGAGCACAGTCTGATGATTTCTCTGTTTAAACATACCTGATTCAAGTTTGGGTACATGTGTTAGAGCAGGGAGGTCAAACTGTACTGGACTCTGGCCCTCTAGAACTGGATACCCCTGGCCTAAATTAATCCTCTTATTAAATGGAGATTCAATAGATAAACAGTGATTACTAGGCAAGACTTGGGCTGTGTTTGAAAATCTTTTGGCCACATTTCCACTTAGAGTACTGGGATTTAATAAAACACCTCCCCTTGCACTTCCACCTGAAGCACATCCACATGTTTATTTCCTGCCAGACCATCACAGATACCCAGATGACGTACAACACTGGCCAAGAGCTGTCTTTGTGATAAACTGCATGCCATAATGCATTGTGGAAAAGTGGCCATCAACGGTGCCTGGAAAGTGATTAGAGGGCAAAGGAAATGAGGTGGATGCTGCGATGGGTCTGATCGGCTCAGACCCTGATGTTGGTAGTCTAGTCATAGTCCTGCCCTGTGGTGTGGTACTTGGGACACTGTTATTCTGTTACTCTGCCCACTTAGATACACACTAGTTAGATACACAAGACGTAAAAAATTACTAATTATTTTTTAATTAAATATTCAAGACAGACATGCTAGAAACTGATGTGCACTAAGTAGTAAACAGCATGCTATTTCAGACACACCCTTGATCGTCACTTTCTGCCCACCTGACAAATACTCATCAAGATTCACAAAAGCTTCTCATGTAATTGCTCTTTTGAGAATATTCCTCTTACAACAAGAATAAGTTCAAATCTCTCATCCTCACATTCCCTACTAGGTACTACATTTGGTTCATAACTATACGGATTTAAAATATCTAAAATCTTCTGCCTCTGTCCCTGTCTATACTTATGTCTATAACTAGCAGTGAAAGACTGTTCCCACCTGTTACATAAACTCTTTTCTCTACTGCCTGGCAAACGGTATCAAAACTTCCGCTCTGGTTCTGCAAGACTGTGCAACAGTTTCATTTCGCAGGTCATCAGAGCTCTGAATGCCCATGAATGTGTAGTCCCTGCCTAACCAGTGAACTACACCACCTTATGCCTTAAATGCCTCTCATATTACACTCTGGACTTTCAATGGCACCTGCACTTCACATCTGTTCACTGCCACTATAGGTCCCTTATGCCCTGTAACTCAGTCTGATAAACTGCAATTTATACTTTCTGATGCTGATAACTCTTCTCCTGTGCAATAATATATGTACCGTGAAACACTGTTCATTCTGGAAGGTTTACATCCCTTCCCCACTTTACTGTTACAGTGCTGTATTGTCTACTTACTGTATTGTCTCAGATTTATATCCCATTCACACTTCTGTTACATTATTGTATGGTCTATTTATTGTATTGTCTCAGATTTACATCCCATTCACACTACTGTTACATTGCTATTTTGTCTATTTATTGTATTGTTTCTGTCATTCCTTGCACTTTGTTCAATGGTATAACTGCCACCTGTGCAATATCATACATATGGTGCAATTCTACCCATTCTGGAAGGTTTATATAATGTCTACTCTATGAAAACTGTTACACTGCTGTAGTGTTTATTTTGTTGTCTGTGTTGTTTCTGTTGTAACTTGCACTTTGTTGAATGCTGAATGATTGTAATATATTGCACTGTGGTCTGTGGAGAAACGTCTCATCACACTATTTACGTGTACACAGCTGCTGATGACAATAAAGTAACCTTGAACCTTGATTTAGGCTTTGGCAAGACATACCTGCTTTTCCAGGCCAGTCGCAGCACTGTGGGCTACAGGAGGAGGGGCAGGGGGCTCCTGAGTGCCTACAGTCAGGTATTCCTTAAGCCTCTCTACAGCTTTGCTGCAAAAATCTACTGCTTCAGACCTGCTATTGCCATCAAATTGCAGTCTTATCATACGGCTCTCTCCCTACAAATGTATGTGGATAAACAGAAACACACACAAACACACCCAAGCACACAAAATATATAATTATTACCAGTGCTTGCAAAATAGTAGCCTTCAGGCTACATTGTCTTTAACTAGTATGTTCAATTAATAGGCTTACCAACACAGGCTCCAGGCTCTGCATGTGCATTCTATACCCTGAATGTCTGAGTGAACCTATCATATATTCATTAGCTATCATTGGTCTCAGTCAGTTCATCAGTATTCATGAGATACTAATTTCCAGTTACACAGGCATCTTGGAGAGGAGATAATTGGTGTAATTAATAAACCGCAAACATGTCTTTGAGCTGAAACTTGAAGGTCACACAAAAAAGGTATTCCTAGAAATTTGCATAGGGTGATTCTTCATGACTAGAGAGGACAACAAAGCTGTGCTTGCTTCGAGCTCACATGAACATCACATGATATTCATTCTCTCTCTGTCATCTGCCTAGAGTTATTACAAAAAATATTTCTGCATTACAGACTAACAAAACCTTTTGTCTGACAGTGATGAACAAACTCAACATGCATTTCTCTCATATCTCACCTTCAGCGTCATGTGGAAAAGTAGACTGTCTGATTTTTGGTGGATCTTCAGAAAACTCTGAGCATTGGAAAGAGAGAACCCTTCCTGAACAAGCATAGAAAAAAAAAATTCAAATATATCAAATGATCGACAAGGAAAAAACAGATTTCCAGTCAGTCTGTTGAATCTGATCCAACAAGGTCAAGTTGTGAGCAAAAGGAATCTGTATTTTGGTTTCCAAATTAAAGTATCTTCAACAGCCAAGCCACAATTACCAGGTATATGGCATCCAAAGTGTAAATCACTACACAAACCTGAGGATTTGAAGTAAGCCTGGAGTGAAATTACACAAGTATTCCAACAGGGGGATCTATTTCCATAGGAACGTCAACGCCTAAGTCATTCGCCAGACCTGGAGGCTCAGGGACAAGCTGTAATCTCTCCCCCTTACCACATAAATCATGCCAAGAATCGGCTTTCCAAAAAACATGAAAGGCCCGCTGCCAAACAACTATCAGAACACGGCTGTGGAAAAAAGGCTTGACTAAAGTTTTATATGCTGTGCTCAAAGCCATTAGAAAAAGCATGCTTTAATTATATTTATTTGATTTCAACTAATAAATTGGTCATTTGTTTAAACCTTTTCTATTTTTTTTTATTCCAAAAAAGGGAAATGATTTGAGCATTTTTTAATGAATTACTAGGACTCACACATCAATTTGTTAAAAAAAATAAAATACCGCCATTAGCTTTGTTAGTATTTTAAAGTCAATAATTTCAAACATATGATAAACTTCTTTGTCTGTACAGGTCATACAATACTGGTCATTTCATATGGGCAGGAAAAATGATATTTACTGTGCTCATGATGTATGCACAGTATCCTTTTCTGGCCATATTGGGATGTCGCCAGCACTTAAAGAACACTGACCAACTGCATGTTTAATTACAAAGAAAGCATTGTTAGTCCTGGTTGACTGGATTTAGTTCTGTTTAATTGTACCTATTGCGATGTGAAACGTTAAATAAAAATTGCTGCAGTTTTTGATCATATTATACTATAAGTATAAAGACTATAAGTATTATAGTATTTTTATGTAGTATGTAATGTAATGATTTCTCTAACGTTCTCTTCTTTCTCAGTACTCGCTGGTTTGTTTTGTAAGACTCACTACTAATCGCCTCTACTCCAAAACACTAATAGCTTCTCCTCTGCACACCCACACGCATCCAGCATTTTAGACTCAGATGTAATCTGGATGACACACTTGATAACCCCTCTATCCAAAATACTGCATGTCACCGTTTCAACCCCGGATAGAGGAAAAAATTCAGAGAAGGATCTGCTAAGCTTCTGACTGCCGTTCAAAGCACTGAAAGCCACCCATGCCGTGCATTAAGATTAAAGATGCCACTATATCAATAACTGCCATCCTTGGCTTTCATATCTCCCTGTGTCTTGACCTGAAAACTCATGTTGCCTTGTTTGGCACCATGTCTCAGCAAGAAAGGGCTCTTCAATCACCTAGCTCCTTTCCTCCGCGTCATGAGGAAGCAGAGGCTATTGTGATTCTGAGTCCATGATTCTGTCTTATTGTTGGAAGATATCAGAGGCACTCAGAAGCACTTGGCCTGGCAATCCTTAAAAAAGGCATACAGGGGAGCAGGGGAAAAAGAGAGGAGGAGGATTAGGCAATTGCTTCTCCGGATGAAGAGCAATACCATTCTTCCTCTGGACAAACCGCCATAGAACTGAGCAGTTATGTGTCCTGCCCAGGGCACTACGGATAAACATAAAGAATGCCATAATGAGCGTGCAGCCAATTGTGCATTCAGATGTTCTAAAACTACTTTTTAAGCATTAACACAAATAACAAATCCAAAAATAAAACATTCAGCCTAAACTGCGACCCTTGGAAAGCTTACCAATAGTTCCTGTACCCGAGAGACAAGCAGGTGCCCCGAGTCCAGTATCGTCAACTCCAACTTGCCCATGGTTTCATTGGACTCAAAAACCTTTAAGAAAAGCAAAATGTACTTAAAAGTGCATTTACACTGACTAAGGTTGTGATATTGTCATGCTGTTTTTGTCATGCTGTTTAAGAAAGCAAGTAAAAAGGTTGCCTTCAAATTCTGAAGTAAATGAACCTCTATTATAACACAGTTAATAGCAACAGTAACTATAAAAGCAGTAACAGTACACTAACAGAACAGTGACTTGTATTTGAGTATGTATAACTCAGGATATAACTAACACATAACTTACTATTCAACTATAGTTCAACTATATCAATATTCTAAGACCGGGAGTTACAGTATTGTGCAAAAGTCTTGACCCACCCCTCATTTCTTTATATTTTGCTTTGTTCGTGCAAAAATACTACTTCATGCCAATCAAACTGTCTTATCTTTGGCACATTGCGTAGATTCAATTAAACAATTGTGAACAAATGTTTTACTGCGACAGGCTGCAAAGTGACTATAGCAAAATATGAAGGAACTAAGTGTGGCTTAAGACTTCTGCACACTACTATATATATATATATATATATATATATATATATACAATGCCTTTTATTGCTTTTCTTTCTTTTTTCTCTCACATTTTCTTTCTCTTTATCTAAATGTGTATAATTGATAAACAGATTTGATCTAAGTCAGCATGAAAAAGATAGAGACCAGTTTGAACTGGTTCTTTAGAAGAGGCGCGAGTTGCCTTGAATGAAACTCTATTCAGCAAGACAATTTGACAGAATGGTATAAACACCACAAAGTATTAAAAGATGCTGTGAAACTGAAAAAAAATATTTTGTACTTTGGTAAAAAAAGAAAATCTGCTCCTTAGGTTGCCATTTCTATTAAGTTTTGGGCTGTGTTATCATCTAGCTGCACTGGAATCGACCCTCTGCTGTTGGGCGCTGAGCATGTACTGGTTTGCCAAACTCATCTGCCATTCAGCCTTTTCAGCTTAAGCCGGAGCAGGACATTACCCAAGACACCAACACTATCCACGCTCAGTCCCACTGAAACTGGCACTCGCACATCTGTCTTTATCCAAGGCGGTTTTTGTAGGCTGCACATTTCGTGAATCGAAGGAGAAACTCGTATGTGGATCCACATTCAGCTGTTCAACTTGTCTGGGCTTAACTCTGTTTGTCCAATACTTCTTCTTCACTCTTTTTTCCCTCCTCTTATGCCTCATGGAGCTGTGAAGTTTAATATCACTTTCTTTACTAGCTTTTGGATGAAAATCACACCAAAAATCACTGTAAATATTTCTTTGTCCAATTTTGAGCTGCTGCAGCTGGCCAAAACAAACAAGATTTTTCCTGTAGTGCAAGCGTCATCTGGACAACATGCACTGCCTGTACGTCAAAAATCTCAAATGCAGATGAGGATTTTTATGGCAAATATAACAATAAACTTATGCTGTAATTTTTAACAACATATTTTAACAGTTTTTTTTCCCACATTGAGGTCTACAAGTCTATCCTGGATCTTTTAAAATAGAGATTAATTTTATAGTTAGACAGACAGATAATGACAGACAGATAACAATACAATACCAACAATACCAACTTCGTCCAACTTCAGTGCCTGACCTCATAAAGGCTCTACAAAATGAATGGGCACAAATTCCCACAGAAACTCCAAAATCTTGTGGAAAGCCTTCCAAGAAGAGTGGAAGCTGTTATAGCTGCAAAGGGTCTATGTATTTGAACCCCCTGTTGGTGTAATGGTCAGGTGTCCCAATACTTTTGTCTATATAGTGTAGATAGATAGTCCTATAGAGAGAAAAACAGATAGATATATAGACAGACATACAAACTTTAAACTAGGAGCATGTTTAAGTTAATTTTCAGAGACACTTTCCATTTGAAGTTGTGATCTTTTGAGTTTTCCAAGTGCAACAAGAGTCAGAGTTTGGGTAGTTATTTAGGTTCATTATTTAGGTTCCTAAATAACATTATTTAGGTTCCTAAAGCTAAAACAGGAGAAGTAAGTTAAGTTAAATGAAGTAATTTCTTGATTTAGCTCAGTCTGAAGCTGGAGTTTTAATAACACGAGCTGTTGAAGAGTTAGCTAGCTTTACTGATTAGCCTCACTGCTCTCTCTGGTTTTATGTGTATATTTTATTTTTATGTGTATTTTTTTTGTTTGTTGATAATTTGGTAACCTGGCCAACTAAAAAAAACACAGAGTCCATTAATGTTACTGTACTTTCTTCGTGTGCTTTGTCTTCTCGTTTTCACTGTTGTTTACCTTCCAGGAGCTCTTCTCCCCCGTGTCCCTGGCTCTGGGTTGGAAGCGGCCATACCGCTTTAACCTCCACACACAGCCTGATTCTGCTGCTTTATCGGACATTTCTCCGAATCCTCTCCGACTGGACCCTTTCTCAGCAGAGAGGGCCAGTTTCAAAACTTTAACAACACCAGACAGAAGGACAACCTCAGAACTCTTGCGACAACACAGAGGGACAGTCTCAAAATCTTAACAACGCCAGAGAGGCTCCACCAACCGAGCGAGATGGAGAGAGAGAGCTCCTTAATGATCCCAAACAAAAATAACAATAGAAATAACAATTAGAAAAGCAATGACAACAAACGACAATAGCTACGACAACAAAAACAATAAGAATAATAATGACATAACCATAACAACAACAACAAAAACAACGAAAAATAATAACATAACAATGACAGCAACAGACAACAACAGTAAGAATAACAATGACAACAACAATAACTATAAGAATAAAAACAATAAGAATTACAGACATAACAATGACAACATACAACAACAAAAACAACAATAAGAATAACAATGACAACAAACAAGAGTAACAAAAAACAACAATAAGGATACAATGACAAAAACAGCAATACGAATAACAATGACAACAACAAACAACAATGAGGATAATAATGACAACAAAAACAACAATAAGAACAACAATGACAACAAACAGCAATAACTAAATCAACAAAAAGAAAAACCGATAACAACAATAACAACAAAAACAACAGTAAGAATACCAATGACATAACAATGAACAACAAGAATCACAACAATCAACAAGATACGATTAGTTCCACAAGTGGGAAATTTGAATTGTCACGGCAGAAAGTGGACAGAATAAAGGTAAAAGCAGCAAAAATTAAGAACAATAGAATAGAATAAAATACTATACCAACAGGACAGTATAAAAAGTACACTACACTACACTATACAACCTAGAAATATAATATATGGACATGTGTATAGCAAGATATAAATATATACAGTACTGTGCAAAAGTCTTAGGCACCTATGAAAATTGTTTGAATCTGTTTATATCAGCAGTGAGTTTCTTTCTGCCAGCAAAAACACAAGTGAACATCAGAATAAACTCAAACGAACAAGAA
>JBBJLS010000018.1:5375158-5393714 GCA_037577275.1 Bryconaethiops microstoma
CACACACACACACACACACACACACACACACACACACACAAACACACACACCACAGCCTACATACGCACAGACACCCACGTACTGAAACACACACACACACACACACACACAAACGTCTCCAGGGGAGTCCCCGCGTTTGTAGGCCGTCTGCGGAGACAGAAGGATGCCTTCTCTCATTCACTTATTTGTCATTCAGGTAAATTCTGCCGCGCATTTCATTTTCCCTTCGCTTAAAATAGCCTCCTTCCTCACGGCAGTCAAGAACCCAGCAAAATCAGTCTCACATCAGAATGGATGGCGCTATTTAACGCACGCTCTCAAGAAATGATTGATATAACAAATAGAAGGGATAAATCCCTCCTATTTGGTTTAACTGTGCCGCTAAGCCTATGCTTTTTGCCTTCTCACGCAGCCCCAGCAAAAACCAGCCGAATGCAGGCGGCACAACGTCCTACATTTCCTTTCATGGGTTATTTCGTGCCGAAAATGACTTCTGAGTAAAGGGGTTTTCTATAAACTGCTTGCTCTTAAGCGGCATTAATTTGGGCAGTATTATTTATTTATTTATTTACTTATTTATTTATTTATTTAGTTGATGGTGTGGGGGGTGGGTGGTCTCAAATATCCTCACTAACAATTCCCTTGAGTTAATGCCACTGAGCGAACGAAAGAGACAGGGATGAATTCCGTCTCTCTCCATCATCCTCTTTATTCTTTTTGCTCTCTTTGTTTTCTCACCCCCCAACCAACCCCCTCCCAGCCGCTCTCCTTTCACATTTGTATCACACATTGCATTTTTCTATCTCTTTCTAGCTGCCTCTTGGTCCCTCTTTGCCTTTTTCTCACTCTCCCCCACCCCCTGCTCCCTCTCTCTCCCCTTCTCTTTCTCTCTCCCTCCCTGCCCTTGTACCTTTCTCTTTCTCTCCCCCCTCCTCGCTTTCTCTCCATCCCTATCACTCATTATCCCATATCTCACTTTCTTTCTCTTGTCTCTCATATCCCATCCTCCATCTTTCTCATGCACCCCCCACCCCCCTCTGATTCAGTATGACTGAGAGGGATAGAGAGGCTTTCACATTGCTCCCTCCATTTGCTGATTACATCACCTGCTCGTGAAAGATAATGGTTGGGGACTGAGACAGGCAGGAGGTGACAGTGTGCATGTGTGTGTGTGAGTGTGTGTGGGAGGGGAAGGGCGCACATTGGATTAGCTACTCCTGCAGTCAAGGTACACAGCTTCATACACAGACATTTGTTTTTATGTCTTGTCAGGACACAGGGTCATGAAAGTGTCCCATATATTTAACTAAATATATTTAAAAACTTCCATGCAATAATAGATTCCATATGTATTGTATGAAAGTACCAGTATGCAACAATAACATGTTCCATTTGTCTTATATGCATTCAGTATGACCAAAACTCTGTAAATTAGAAACTTAAGTAAACATATTTTAGTGATTGAGTGGCTTAATATTCTGGGATGTCACTGCAGTTTGTATTTAACTAGTGAATTTCATCTAATATATTTTATTGTTGTGCAAAATAGTGAAAATATAAAAATAGAACTATATAGAGATAGATTTCAGTATTATATTCTTACACAAACCCTAAATATAGCTTAGCACATAGTAATACACCTGTCAAAAATGCAGAATGTTGTTTCACTCATTCTACAGTTACACACTCCTGGACTTTGAGAAATATTAGAAGTCATTCACATTGTTGGTATGAGAACCAGGCCCAAAAAACCATGGCCGCCTCTCTTGGCCAGCTGTATCAGGTGTAAAATCAAACAGAACATAGCAGCTGAGCTTGTGCAAGGCTAATGGCTAACAGTTATTAACCCCACGTGACCCACTGTTCCTTCCACGCTCTTATATCCACTCCTTCAACTACTTACTGGACCTCAGTAGCAACACTGCAGTTTATTTTGTGCTTTTGTATTGAGCAATAATGTGCACAGTGGGTTTTGAGGGAGTGCTGCGTTTTTTACACTGATGCTCTTTAGCTAACTGGAATAACCTTTGTAAGTTTTGCACTGTTTGTACTTATTGCATTTGCTTATCAGTGCTATTGTTTGTGATTATCCATGGCATACCATTATAAAGCCTATGAGAAAACTCATATCTGAGAAAGAATTTCTAGTGGTATACTAGAAAAATCAGTGTTAATTATATTAATTATATGAAAAAAAGAAAGAAAAAAAAACACTTTATACTTGTTGTTGGTCCCTTGTGATATCCCTGTTTTTCTCAATTTTTTTCAGCCAATATGTTTTAAAAACACATTTTCTCTCTAAAGTGCAGATCTTTCTCTAAAATAATGAATTACCATTCATTATGAAATCATCACATTATATCTGTAGATGAAAATATAATCAGTGTTTTTACATTGTAAAAGTCTTTACCAAAGAAGTGCTTGAAAATGGCTTAAAATATCAGTTTCTAAAGTGTCACATGTTTATATATTAATTTACTTTTGCTGCTAAGTTTCAAATCATTTTGTTTTAAAACTGTTGTATCTATTTTTTTTTCTTTTTAAGAGTGCACTTATTCCAAACAACATTCTAAATAGCATGGAAATGTATAACAAAGTAAGGGGGAGGAAAGCTATTTAGACAGGTTAAATTAGTCCACGTGCACCATATGTTATCATGGTTTGAGAGCTTTAGCATTGGGGCGATGTATTTTGCACTCTGGGCGAGTAAGCATGTTACTTTTCACTTAAGCTGGCATGTTTTACACCCTAGCGAGCGTTCTCTCCGAAGGCAGATGACACTGTATTGTAGTGAATGTCTCTCTAGCTAATGCATGTTTTACATGAGGGTGAGAGAGTAGCTGTCTTTGAATTGTTAACAGGTCTGACACTACTGAGCTGTGGCCCACAGTAAGCTGCACTCTCTGGTTGACCAATGCACTTAATTGTGCAAATAATGAACAGTTAGTGCCAAAAAAGTAAATGTTTTGTCTCTCAGATTTGTGTGTCACTTTCATGCAGCCTAACATTAGGTTTGGTCCTGATCTGCTATTTGAGCTTTGTGTATTTATATGTATATTTTCAGCTTTAAAGAATTATATTCCTTTTCAACTGAGAAAAGCTCCTTTAGACCAGATGTGCACAGCTCTTCTCCTGGTGGCCCCAGATGGTTTGGTGATTTCCCCTCCTCAGAAACCCCTGGTTTAACTTATTTGTTAATTGTCAAGTGTAGCGAATATGTTTGTACAGGAAACTCACCAAACTGGCCCTCCAGGACCCCTGGAGTGTCTACACAATGTTTAGAGGGTCTACACAATGTGGAGGAACACTAATACTTGATTGTGCATGATAATAGTCATTTTGCTTGGGATGCTCAACTGGAATTGGTCCAAATCTGGATGGGACAGTATTTACTGTTAACACACGGTTGGTAATCTGACTTATTTTCTTATAATCTAATGTATAACGTTGCAATTTTATGATGCGAAGCACTTGAATGCTTTTTCTATATCTTGTTTGCTATTTGGAAATATTTGAAAGTGAGTGAAGAAGCGTTACTTATCGATGCATGCATTTAGTCTGCCATATGGGAGCTTCATGCCAAAAATTCACAGTTTTTGATGTGATACCTGGAGGCTGGGTTATTTAACCTCAGCAAGAGAAAGCCAGAATACTTGCGACTTAACTGTCACATTCACGACTTAAAACAACTGTTCTCTTTTTTCCACCTTCCCTCCCTTCTCTCCCTCTCCTCCTCCCTGACACATTTAGTCGATCCATCTGTTTTCACCCATCCAAAGGTTGAGCGGATTTACTTTCTCTCCCGACTCTCTCCTCCTCTCTAAATGAAATCTTCTTATAAAAGAAGCCGACAGTATGTTCCGCTGAAACAGCATGATTCTCTCATAAATTCAGGCGCCTGCTTCTGCGAGCTTTGTCTGAGCACCGCGTTCGTATCCGAATGGACAGAATGGTCGGTGGTCCTGCAGTAGCAGCTAGCCTGCGGGCCGTACTTTGCAAACACTGCTGTTATAACGGAGCCTGTCTTAGGGCAGGAGGTAAAACCAATAAGACGAGCAGTCCCATTGAGCTCACATTCTTTCTGACCATGGAGATATGGATTACATCTTGATGTTTCAGAAAGTTTAGACCATTTTCCTCCCTCAAGAGGAGAAACAAGTCTTCCCCTTTCTGATTGTATTCAATCAGTCACTATATTTTGATGTCTGAAGATTCTTTAGTGTTGTACTTGAGCTCTGAGGCCGATAGAGATGTAACAAGGCATCAAAATATTGTGATATCACAATGCAAAATTATTACAATGCATAGTGAATATGCTTTTTATTCATTTTGATATTTGATATATCTGCACTGTTTGTGCTGTTAAACCAGGGTCAATCAACAACCCAGTCAAACACATTCCTTCCAGCTCTAGTTTCATTAGTAAGTTTTTCCTTAGTCAAACATAGGCATCACTTTTCTTCATTCTAAGTTCATTCTAAATGTTTTGAGAGTATTAACCTGTTTTTAGTCGTAGTTTTTTCAGCATGTGAGTATACCGAACCGTGAGCCCTGAATAATCTATTTAACCGAGTCGTGAAATGACTCTATCATTACTCTCTTAGAGGCTAATATTAGGTTCAAGTAATGTTGATGCAGTGTTTCCTTGATATTTTCAGGCTGGTTTATGCAGGTACGAGAGCTGTCGTGGTGCATCAAACACATGCAAAACCACAGTGATGGCATCTTACAGAATTACTTTTTAAAATAAGCTGAACATGTGAATACACTAATAAATACCTTCACATTACTTTCATGCAATAGGAAATTGAGTGCCTCAAACATCCAGGAGGGGGTGCTATTTCAAAATTTCATTAATAAAATGGTAAGGATTAAACATTTTAGGTTTCGTTGCTTAAAGCATTTTGTGACTAAAAGGCTAGAACTGGCTCTTACAGCACAATCCAGTGCAACATATGTTCATGTGCAATTAACATGTATATATAGTGCAATATTTTAATTTCTAGTAAACTACATTTCCCATTCACATTACTGTTACGCTGCTACATTGTCTATTTATTGTTTATTTATTGTAGTGTTCTGTCGTCCCTTGAACTCAGTTTAATGCTGCTAACTGTTACCTATGCAGTAATCAGATCTATAGTGAATACTCATCACTGCAGAAGGTTTTCGTAAATGTCCACATTTGCTGTCTATTTATTGTCTGTCTGTTGTCCTCTGTTTGTTGTAACCTGCACTCTGTTGAATGTTGTATGTTGCTGAGTGTTGCATCATGGTCCATGGAGAAACGTTGTCTCATCTCACTTTGTTCGTGTACAGAGCTGCTGATGACAATAAAGCAACCTTGAACCTTGAACTTTGAACAATCAAGCTCGTTTCTGCCACACAACTCTATTGTACATGGCTGAACCAGTGGGATGTGACCTAGTATCTGAATTTAGTGCATCTTTGAATTGAAAGAATGGTTGAGAATCTTATTTTGGCCAAAAGTAGGTGGCCAGTGGGTAAAAAATGAAAAAAACCTGCCACTTACATTCTGATGCCTGTATCCCATCTTAGCTAGGCAACATGTGTTGTGCCTGGCCAGGGTGAACTGCTACAGCTTGTGTCTCCCTTACCTGTTTTATAGTAATGGAAACACTGCTTATGTGCCACCAGTTAGCAGCATATAAACTGCATGCTTAAATCGTCACCCACTCTAAACTGGACTTTCTTATGTAGTTATAGACACGGCATGAAATACTTTTATATTTATAAAGGGTATAAGGTAGTAGAGTGTTTTCACACACACCCACACACACACACACACACACACACACACACACACAGATTTGTGCCCCCCCGTAGTTGAGTTGCACTATGTAAGACAGGGTGCACTAGAGAAGGCTAATTCATACGGGCACGTTATGCTGTTACTATCTAATATGACATGAGACAGCATTCGCTCTGTCTAGTTTTCTTCCCTCTTTCTTCCACCCCCCCCCCCCCTTTCTCTAATGTGACACGAGGCATTATTCACAGGCAGATGGCACATCAGCACTTCTGAAGAGGATTCTTCAAACAAACAACAACCTCGCAAACAAACAGCGAGCCAGCAAACAACCAGCAAGAGCAAGAAAATGCATTATTCAAGGGGGGAACTGCTTTTCATAATTTATATTCATAAATGAGCAGATTTCACTCATTCAGTCGATCACATGTAAAGTCAAAGTGAGGGGGGGTGTGCATACATGAGACACACACGTGTTTGTGTGCACGTTTATATATATATATATATATATATATACACAAACACACATACGCTCACATTGCCCTCATTCAGTCAGGGTAGGGTAGTGTGAAGGGGAGCGCCTCCCTGTCTGTACACCTTTAAATGGCAGACGACCTGTCTGGGTGCCATTCTTCAACCTCCTGCGGTGTTTCTCTCCTCCCTATCTCTCTCTATCTCTCTCTCTCTCTCTCTCTCTCTCTCTCTCTCTTTCTCCCTCTTTCCTATATGTGCCTCCTACATTCCTTCACACTTAAAAATTCAGGTCTTTTTGCTGTGATGCCATACATTTTTGCAAAGTGCGCGCTATATAATACGAAGAAGGATTCTTTCATTTGTAACAGTAGCAGAACCCTTTTCGGTACTATACGGAACCCATTTGTAAAAGGCTTTTATACACAATAGGTTCTCCATCAAAGAGAAGAACATTGCACAGGATAATTTATGAAGCCACTACCGGTGGGCTTCTGATGAAAAAAATAGAAACTTGTAAACACTTCAGCTGAAAGATGCACACAGGGTTTTACACTTGCTGTGAAATCAGGGGCAGTTTGTTCCTTATGGTGGTTTGGTGATGCACCACCAAAAGGGGAAAGGGAGGGATTTCTTCTGTCACATTCTAACACAGTTTAACGCTAGTTGTGACTGTTCTAGACAGTTGGTCCTGCCTCTGAATATCATCATTCAGTCAGTGCTAGTTGTGCTGTGGAGTACTTTTGAGCCTTTTCAGTGTGGTTGAAAATTCCCCAGATCACTCTAATCTGTATCAGTCCGATATGACTGATTCACATTGGTCATTTGAAACTTTTGACATTTTTAAAACTTTCTAGAACAAAAAATGCAGATATTTATCTATGACCGTCTCTGCAATGGAATATAGTGTCTATTATGTGTTTATATACTTTGCTTCCATGTATAATGCCTTAACAGAGCACTGGGATCAGACTGGTACTCGGTAGTGGACTGTATTCAGAGCTCAATAATGAAGGGGTAAAAGAAAGGTTGCATCAGTGCTTTTTCACTGATAGCACACAATAAAACATTTGTGATTTTTAAGAAGTGTCCTTTGCACATTGCAGCCATCTGCGAAATCAGTGTTGCAATAACCAATATCACAATAACAATTAACACTAACAATATTTTGTGCAAGCCTAGTCTCTGTGGTCTTTTATCATGTGTTCATCTTGATCCCTCTTTTCCTTTGTCCGTGACACTAGCATGTGTTTCTATGTCGACGGGTTGGCTACAGGGCAAGACTGCATGTTTGCATGTGTGTGTGTGTGTGTGTGTGTGTGTGTGTGTGTGTGTGTGTGTGCGCGCGCATATGTGTTTGTGTGTGAATGTGTGTGTATGTGTATGTGTGCATATGTGTGGATATGTGTGCGTGCGCGTGTGTGTGTGTGTGTGTGTGGGTGTGTGTGTGTGTGTGAGAGAGAGAGAGAGAGAGAGAGAGAGAGAGAGAGGCTTATCGTGTAGCTGGAGGCTCTCAGAAGGTGAAAACATGTCACAGATGTCCTCTCAAGGCTCTCAGGGAAACAAGACTGTGTCTCTGCGCTGCTATCCATCTCTCCGCGGAGCAGCGCAGAAATGTCAGCGAGTCTGTCCAGAGAGGGAAGATGACTCAGATGCAGGGCAGCCTGTGCATTTATGTGTGTCTGTTCTTTATTTTTCACTTTTTTTTCCCTGTCTTCTTCGCTGCTTTGTAAACCCTGCCTCTTCTACCTATGACAGTAAGGTTGAGCGATACAGCATAGTTGTCACATCGTGATATTCAACAGCTTTAGATTGCTCACTGCAAACTAACATGTTAGCTCCAAGCTAAAACCACTAGCCACAAGTTAAAAGGCTAGTCATGATACAGTGATATGACACAACATCTTGCAATGCAATTTGATATATAATATAATAATTTGATACATTTTTTTCCCACTACTTTACATTTTTCCTGTAAAGCTCCACCACTGCCACAAACACGTTATTGTCCAGCTCAACATGCTTGGAGAAGAACACTAACCACCGATTTTGTTGTGCCAGCTAACACTGAGTGATGGGGTGAGTGAGGACACGAACAGTTGTGGCACTGGCAGGGATTGACTCATGGTCTCCTGATGACAAGGCCAACGATTAGACAGCTGCTAAAAAAGATGGGCTGGACTTTTTGTAACGTATTATGGCAACATTAAAACACATTTATGTTTTGGCTTCTTTGATTTACGCTTTTTCTTTTATTTATCAGAACTGTTATTATGAAGCAGTAGCCCACTTGAGGTTGGACTTTCAAGTGGTTCAACTGTCTATATGTTGGCCCTATCATCATGAGATCATAGGTTTGATCCCTGGCGATTCCACAGCCATCAGGGGCTGAGAGTTTATGTATATATATATTAAAATGATCATTTTACAACAACAATTTGAGTAAAAATCATTTTTTAAATATCTACATGAAATAAGATTTTTTGGTATTTAAATGCCCCTTTTTGATTTAATGATGGCATACACTCGAGGTGGCATGAACACAAGTCAGACTCACCGCAAAGTGGTGAAACACATGTTTCAGTGAAAGAGATAAGAATACCATAATTTTCCTACTGACCTTTTTGCACAAAGCCTTTAATGGTCAGCGACGCAGATACACTGATTCGTCATAGATACTTATCTGGCCTAGAATTACTTAAGATACTCAAGACACACAGCTTCAAGCATATGGCATAACCTTGGAACAAATAAACTTAAGAAGGGAGAATAAAAACATGTACTTTCTCTACCTTTTAATCATTTTTTGCGGGAGTCAAATAGAGAAGGAGCTCACAGTAGCCCAGACAGATGTGTCTGTCTAGCATCTATTTTGCCCAACTGTAGCTGAAGCTTCAGTCTAGTTTGTTAAGCAATAAACCAGGACTACTATTACTAATACTACTATTCTGAACGTGCAGAACAGGGGTACCAGGTCTGGGAAACACTCTTCCCCATGACATCACTTTCCTCTCTCTTTGTATTACTCTCTGTCTCTCTCTCTCTCTCTCTCTCCTCTCTCATCTCTTCTCCTCCCCTTGCACCCTGAATAGAAAGACCTCCGCGGTTCTTCTGAGTCAAAGGACACTGCCTTTTATAGCAAAAAGTAAAGTGCACATGATACCGAGTGTGAGGTGGAGCAGGACTGTGCGCCTTTGCTATGCTCCTCTCTGCTCTGCGATCGACACACACACACAATATGCTGTATTTATAGAACAGTGCTCCTCCATGGCTTTCTATGCATAATACAGCGGATGGATTCCTGCATGCTTTGGTTGAAGTGACCTCCATTAGGAAGCAGTATCAGAAGTGGAAAGGCTAGAAACGATTAACTGAAACACACACACACACACACAAACACACACACATATATACATGCTCATACATACATATAGAGACACATATACACACAACCCCCCTTGTAAGAAAAAAACTCTCAAATCTGAAGCCCCTGGTGGCTCGGAGTACAGCACAGAAAAGGGTACATGCATGTCTCTCTCATGCTCGTATTGTTTAGGGGACTCTCACAGACACAATCGTTTGAGCATGTGTTATAATGTGACATAGTTAAAGACTGACTACATTATTTTAACCAAAAATACTATACCTTAGTTCAATTAAACACAAGCACCAGTAAAACATTTCTGGCCTGATAACAAAAGATAAATAAAGAAATAAAAATGAACACAGTAACCACATCTGACACCAGTACGAATAACTCCTTTTGTAGATTATTTTTCCATTTCCAACAAAGTCACCTTATAATGCAGGTATAAAGGAGAGGGAGGAGGAGTGAAGTAATATTGTAGGACAGTTTAAAAGATACATCCATCCGCAAGTTTTTCTGAACCAGATGTCTTTAACCAGAAATGTGGGGATTGCTGAAGTCTACAACAGCGGTCTTCGGGCAATAGGCAGAGAAACATACTGCATGGGTCCATTACAGGGCAGATACACAGATAAACACCCACCCCAAGGTGCAATTTAGCATCTCTAATACAAAAACTCCAAAACTATGAGAGGAAACCAGAGTACCTAATGGAAACCTATGCAGACACAAGGAGAACATGCTCAACTCCACATAGAAGGGACCTTTAGCCGCCCGACTGGGAGTCAAACCCAGAACCTTCTTGCTGTGCGGCGACAGGGCTACACACTGTGCGACGACCAGATTAAAATATGGATTGTTATTTGATTTTACATGGTCATGTCATAACAACAGCAAAAACAGAATTGCTTTAAATGACATTTTCCACTACTCAGATAATGGCATATCACCAGAAATGTTACATCATTTATAATAGTAGCCATAATAACTGAACAACATATAACAATATTATAATAATTAGTTATTAATCATTATCATTTTGTTATAATTATTTTTAGTGGTAGCAGTCGTAGTAGTAAAAAGTAAGACATTTATAAAGCACATTTAAAATCAATAAGCATTGCAAAGTAGCAGATTAAACCATTATTATTTTTATTGTTAGAATATTATTATTTTTATTGTTAGAATAACAACAACAACAATGACAACTCCAGCTAAGGCTGATTATCAGCTTGTTGCAGACAGAGCTTTTTGCCTCGGATAGAGAAGGAGCTCGTCTAGTCCAGATAAATGTGTCTGGCAAGCACCTGCAATGGCTTCGTGTGGCCCATCTGAAGCTGAAACCCTAACCCTAACACTAACCCATAGTGTTGTTGGGATGTTTGGCGGATGGGACAGGGAGGCAAACAACACCCATTAGCACTTATCGCACCCCTTTCCCAGCCCAGGCCTGCTTTGTGAGCGCATAATGTGGCGGCCCAGGGTTTGTGACATTGTGCGATGCAGGAGAATGGTGAGATTGGAAGAACAAATGTCATTACCGGTGAGCACAGTGTTCCCTTTGAAGTGTCTGCCGACCTCTCGGGCTTTAAATCTCAACAGGAGCAAACAGTGTCAGGAACGTCGCGCTAAATATAACACAGTCTGACAGCGATCTGAAACAGTGGATACCCTTGTTACTTTGAAGAATTCCAATTACTGTCAGTGCTTTTAATGTGTGTGTGTGTGTGTGCGCGTTTGTGAGTGTGTGTGTGTATCTACACTAATCCATCCACAATGTAGCTCAAGCATCTCAGGCAGCTGTGTATGTAATTTTCCCTGTAATTAGTGTTTATTCAGCCTAGTGCGATTTGTCCACAAATAGCTGAAAGTTCTTCCAGAAAAATATGGGGGTGGATGTTTGCATCCAGCATGAGCCCTGCCACTCCAAGATGTAGTACTGAGCAAGAGATCATCTATACTGAGATACACTAATCCTCCACAACATTAAAATCACTGACAGGTGAAGCTAGTAACATTGATTATCTCGTTACCGTGGCATCTGAAGGGGTGGAGCATATTAGGCAACAAGTGTACAGTCAGTTCTTGAAGGATCTCTGCGACTTTGATAAGGGCCCATTGTGATGGTTAAACGAATGGGGCAAAGCATCAACAAAAAGCAGGTCTTGTGAGGTGTTCCCCAATGGTTAATACCTACCAGGAGTGGTCCAAGGCAGGATAAGTGGTGAACCCTTCTCGATTTGTTGAAAAGATTAATTCTGCTATATATAGGGCTGTGTAGCTTTTGACCGGGCAAAGTGCCCATACTGACCCCAGTCCGCTGCAGAAAACGCCCACAATGAACTCATGAACATCAGTACTGGACTGTGGAATAAGATGGACTGGAATCATGTTTTTTTGTACGTCATGTGGACTGCAGGGTGCGTGTGAGTCATTCACCTGGTGAAGAGATGGCACCAGGATGCACTATGGGAAGAAGGCAAGCTGGCGGAGGCAGTGTGATGCTCTGGGCAGTGTTACTCTGATATGCAACCCCTACCACAGAAGGTGGGACAATGTGTAAATTTGATTGGTCCGTGAACTATTCCTTTGAGCGAGAAGAAAACAGCAAAAAAAAAGTTCAGTCAAAACAGGCTATTCCAGGTTCATAAGACATTCTTTTAATACAGAGTAACAGTACTGAGGAAGCATTCATTAACTTTACTTCTGCAGAGAAAAATGCAGTATCGACATTTATCAGTACTTCCTCAAACTTCCAGCATGCAAAACATGCAGAAAAGCCCAGATTTTGTGTGCATTTCTGTTTTTTGTTTTCTGTTTAACTTATTTTTATGAGTCGATTTTAACAGAGGAGAGTAAATCTCCAGCTCCCAGCACAAACTCTCTCTCCATAAAGTCTATAAAGCAGTAAGTATATATCACCAACACAACCAATCTGGATTCAATTACCAGCTGGACCGAGAGGGCAATTTATAACTAAACGCACACTACACACACACACACCCACACACACACACACACACCCACACACACACACACACACACATACACACTCACACACACTCACTGCTAGGATGAAAGACGTTGGGGCATGTATAGTAATACACCCCTAACCCCAGTTTACCCTCGAGAACAGAACACCAGTCAGTTTGTAAGTAGAATTCAATACCAGGCGACCCGAGAGCAATTAATCTGAGTGTATCCTGCCGGCAATTCAAGGATAGTTATGGATAAAATACGTAGTGAAGGATATGTGGAGGAACTGAATTAGAACTAGTAGAAACCTAACGTGTGTGTGTGTGTGTGTGTGTGTGTGTATTTGCGGTTTGTTTCTTAATTGGGCTTCATTAGCCAGTCCTTGTTTTGAATGCTTTGAATATTCTGTGCATGAACAATCTGAGTTCACTCGTTCCGCTTGAAAAATGTTACTGTATGCGGATAAATGTGCATAATTAAATTGTCACATAAAGTGTTCGATAAGAGAACTAATGCAGCCGTACAGTCGAGTGTACAGTCAGAGCATAAATTTGCATTATAGTCGGAGCAGAAGTGAAAGAGATATTCATGAGATAATTTTGTGTCTGAAATGATCTCGTCCACAAACCAGTCAGAAAAGCTACTGCTGCATAAACACTTTGTCTTCAGTGATGTTTGTGATTAATGAGGATTTGATAGTACAAAGATGAGCTCATCAGCATATAATCACATCATTTTCTGGGCAGCAAGATTCAGGTATAGGAAACTGCAGTCTGTGCATCTCAAAGTATTCTCAAACCTGTATAGGCCTGTAAACGTCCAGGCCTATACAATACAGTATTCTACTACTATTATTATTGTCATTGCTGTTACTATGAATGATATATTACATTACATTACACTATATTATATTATGTTATATTATAAACCTTTTATAGAGCTTTGAGATAACAGCTCATATTGCTTTAAAGTTTCAAAGTAATAAAATTAAAGTCAGTATACTGTGTGTGATACCAACACTACACACTCTACCAAGTTGGTGTCACTGCTGTGCTGAAAACTGTTCACCACTTAAAGAATATCTGCTCCCTAGTGGTCCTAAAGTGGTCTTTTTCTTTTGAAAGTTAAGAGCTTTTGAGGGCTGATTAACTGTGCAGCAATAGATGAGCGAGCTATCATCAGTAACTACAAAACAGCAAAAGGACGCCTAAACTTTTAAACATAGATGGTCTTCTGCTGCAGTACTGTAGAACAACTTTTGGTTCCCTGAAACATATGTTCCCAAACACGGTCCTGGACACCCCACTGCTCTTTTTAGTATTTTTCCTTGTCTACCACGCCAGGAAATAGCTATTAATTAGCGTAGTTAATTAGTTGTATCAGGAGTTTCAGGACCAGGAAAACCACTCAAATGCACAGTTAGGGGGCTGCAGGACCAGCGTTGGGAACCACTGCCACCAGAGCCTTTTAATGGATAGGTCTTTAAAGAACCATATTTTATATGTGAGTGTGAGGGTTTAAACATATAAAACAAGAAGGAGATTCACAAAATGCAAAGGCTGTAAATAGGCTGTGTAAGGGCTCAAGATAAAGTTTAAGTTTCTTCCAAGAACTGCATGGGCAAGCCAATGACTAATCAAGAACCTTTATGTTTAGGACTGTCTATAAAATAAATAGCCAAGGAGTCGCAGAACAAGATAAGTGTATCCAATTAAACTTGCAGCTGAATGTATTGTTCTTCTTCTGTCTCTTTCTCTTCAGTTTCCCAATTCCTGCCACCACACACAATCACACATTGCTCATTGCTATAGCCTCTACTGATGTTGTGCTCTTTGCTCTATCCAGGTTCTACTGGGATCTTACCATGCTGTTGCTGATGGTTGGAAACCTCATCATCATCCCTGTGGGCATCACGTTCTTCAAAGACGAGCACACGCCGCCCTGGATCGTCTTCAACGTGGTCTCCGACACCTTCTTCCTCATGGACCTAGTGCTTAACTTTCGCACAGGCATCGTGAAGGAGGACAACACAGAGATTATATTGGACCCACAGCAGATTAAGATCAAGTATCTTCGCTCATGGTTCGTGGTGGATTTCATCTCGTCTATTCCTGTGGACTACATTTTCCTGATCGTGGAGACACGGATTGATTCGGATTTCTACAAGACAGCCCGTGCTCTCAGGATTGTCCGTTTCACAAAGATACTCAGTCTTTTACGACTTCTGAGGCTGTCCAGGCTCATACGCTACATTCATCAGTGGGAAGAGGTATGATGTTTTACTTATATGTATGACGTAGACAGGAACAGACAATGGTTCACGAAGAATGAGTACAGAATTATATGCAGTAAAGTGTAACTTAAACATATCAGAGTAGCATAGAAGAGACCTGGAATAGTGTTAAAGGGCCCATATCTTACTTATTTCTTACAGTTTATTGTATATTTTTCTATCTATTTATGGTGCGTACTATGTATTTTGAACCAAAAACAACAGATTTTTCACATAATCATTTCATGTTTCTCTTTATGTCTTAAAATTATACAGGCTTTTTGTTAATGCACCATTGTTAAGTCTGACATATAAAAAATTACCTCGTGTTTGATTAGCGATTTAATGAAATTTTTTGTGCTGTTTTTGTATTTTTTCTATACACAGACTATATAGACTTATATCAAATTCTCTTATTTAAAAAAAATGGTTCTCCATGATATGGGCCCTTTAATAAACCTGTCTGGGGTTTGATGTTTTGAACACTGCAGTTCCTCAATCCGACAAGAAATAACAAGTTGCCCAGGTACTGTAATAATGTGAGATTTCATTGCGTAAGAGGACGACAGAGATTGCAAAGTCAACTTCTGAGGACAGACCTGCTTTATAAAGCTTTTGTTTGGTCAAGGCAGGAAAGTGAGGCCCATGTCTGATTAAAGTGAGGATTAACGTTGGCCTTTGGGTCGGTATCCATTTGTCCCTCAAAACAAAGTGCGGAGCGAGAGGAGTAGAAACAGAAATGGTGGTTATTACCTACCTCCCTAACTCTGTTTGTCGTCTGCATCTCCTTCACAAAGATCTTGAAGGATTATAAAGTTGAAGCTATACAGCAGGGTGATGGATAAATCGACCCTCCATTTATTACAACACTGTGGCCTCTAATGACTTCCCTCCAAAAAAAAAAAAAAAGAAATGTTGTAGGGATGTTGTGTGGAGAATTAAGTGCAAGTAAATGTGAATGTATCAGTTTATGAATAAAAAAATATTCAGAGGCAGAGGGCTAATATTAGTCTATAATTTTGCCTCCTCCCCTGGGGAACTGTGGGAGTGTAATTAAAGCAATAATTAGAAATGTTCCCACATCTCTAGGTGAATCCTTGAGCAGAGTCTCAGAGGCGCCGAGTGAGAAGTGAAGCTTCACTCCCCAGCTGGGACTTCATTTAGTCAGGGCACTCTCTGCTTCGTGACGGCATGTCACAGAATCCGGCCCATTACCGTGTCCCACGACTGTTCCCCATTTAATCTGTGTGTTACAACTCACTAATAAGTGCCAGTCATTTTGAAAGATATTTAGATGTTTATTGCATTATAATATGACACAGTTACATGAATGCTGATACGAAAAGCTCATATTGGAAAAAAAGAGAGAAATACAAACTAATTAGGGGTTTGATGCTTATTAGCAAATGTATTTCGAATGGCTTACCTTGACTGATCTTACCAGTGAATGCACCAGTGAGCTTACATTTGGTCTTTTTCAGAACAGATACTGAAACTAGGAGAGAGAGAGAGAGAGAGAGAGAGAGAGAGCACTCCTATCCTTAAAATAGTCTTTCTTTCCTGCTCTCTGTTTAATTTGGAGTCTCTACACATCTTAAACACACTGGATCTTCACTTCGTACTGGAACAGTGGACTAATCTTACCAAAACCTATCGTGCCTTTCAGTACAGCTTCCCATTCCCAGTCCTGTAAGCCCACACAATGACCATATTTGTGCTTTGCATCTCATCCAGCACATCTGATTTAGCTTGTTAACTGATTATCAAGTGTGTAGAAAAGACAAAAATGTTCAGAGCATGGGATTATCAGAACTGGAATGTGGGAACCTCTACCTTTGTTCCTGAATAGTTCTTGGCTTGGATATACAGAACTAACTGGTATATAACTGTTACATTGTGTGAAGCTTATTTAAGCTTTATAAAGGTTCTTCACACTAACATTTCAATTCTAAAAACAGTGGTTCTTAAACAGGTCCTCCTGGATTCTGAGCTGGTCCACATTTTTGCTTCATTTTTGTTTATTCTCACAAAAAATAGGGATTGATGAATAATGTGGGCCCTCTGAGATCCTCTAGGACAGGTTTGAGAATGACTGCTTTAAAGAACCAACCACTGGCAAGTTCTTAATCAGATGTTTGTTTTGTAAAATCACTTCCAAAACCCTTTTAACCTTTTCATTTTTAAGAACTTATTAACTTAGATCCTGCATGTATCCCAGTATTTGCAAAGGCATATTTGTAGAGATGGAGCCAATTCAATATTATGTAGATATCAACAGAAAGTGCAAGACTGGGTGTCGGAGGCAAAACAAGAATGTACATACCTGTAAGATCATCACAGCCAAACCCATCATTTGAAATAATGAAAATGCCCGTTCACATGAATCATGTTGAGTTTTTAATTTGGTTGGACTAGGATTCTGAGGGATTCCATGACATATATCGCAGCTGCAGATCACAGTTAATCCATGATTTGGCCAGCCCACAGATATTTAATTATTATGGGCCAATCAGAACTAAGATAACACAACCCAAAGATTAGTCATTTGTAATTAGTAATTAGTAATTTGACCTTTTTGCATACCACCAGATGCTACCGCAGCAAGCTCATTTGCAAATATGGTCTTTTATTCTACATGAAATTGTACAGTTTGACTCATATTAACTTATTAAATTATTTTAATGGTGATGTGAGCTGTCATGTAGTTGATAGGTTTCAGTAGGAGCTAGGTATGCACAATGTTAAAAGAATGTTAGAGAAATTAATATAAAATGTGTGTGAAATGCTAATCCAGTATATGAAATGCAATGCCTCTATTGGCATCGCTCAAGGTTACTTGTTCAACAGATACAAATGAAAAAGGGGAAATTGGACATTGAATCAGTTTTCTCGTATTGGTGCATCCCAGTAGGAAATGGTGCCAGTATTCCTTAACCTTAGTGATACAGATAAGTGTAATCTTGGTTTCAAGATTCACAATTCTTTATTTGTCACATGCATAGTCATACAAGCACAACACAGTGAAATGTATCCTGAACCGCTCCTTTTTGACTGTGCAAACATTATAACAATAAGCAAATTTTAAATTAAAAATCTGGAATTTTCTGAAACACAAATAAATATAAAGAAATGAGTACAACTAAAGTAGATATAAGTATATATGTAAGTTTTATTTAAAATTTAAAAAACACAAATCTGAAATGTTCTAAAGCACAAATCTAAAAGTAAATAACTTAAACAAGGAGCACCACAAGTCAGAGGATAGTAAAACAAGAAATGAAAGTTTCATGAGCAAGTGGGTTTCATTTTTACATGATTTATTCTTTCCTTCAGTAGGTTTTAACAGAGGGTGTAGGTTATTATATGTAGACTGTCATTAATGGAAACCAAAACCAAATCAGTATCCACAAATTTTTGTGTGCAACTGATTTTTGTATTTTTTGTGTTGATTTCTGTGGATTGTAGTTAGGACTAAACTTGGTACCAGTTTCTGACTGGTCAGTACTGGATTATGGATGAGCTTCTGGAAAAATGGGGCTGCTATCGATGTTTATGCAGTATTAATGCATTATAACATAGCTGGTGTTTTCAAGTGGCTGATGCTGCATTGGATCAGTGGGAGGGAAGGGAGCGGCTCCGCACATCACCAACACACATTCCTAGTGAGTGCTCCTCCCTCTCTCTCGCTCTCTCTCTCTC
>JBBJLS010000018.1:5393814-5403814 GCA_037577275.1 Bryconaethiops microstoma
ATATGTATACAGAGAGAGGGAGAGGGAGAGAGAGAGAGATTATTTAATAGTATACATATATTATATAATGTACCTAGGAAATTTTATTTGTTATGTAGAAAAGTAATAGTAATAGCAGTATCTCTTTGAGCAGGATGACCTACTTTAAGATGCTAATCTTAGGTGAAGTTCATTTTTAAGCACTGTAGTTTTTACATTTGCACATCATTTTTAAGTCAAATACATCTATGGATATGGTACAATAACAGTATCAGTGTCATTTTTTGTGATGCTAGAGAATATAGCCATGAACCTGCCGAGGAGAAAAATACCCCAAAGAAAAAAGCAACTCCCCCCTCACTCGCTCTTTGCTAGCTTTAGCAGTTAGCTTTGATAGCTCTGTGACAGGTATGGGCTCGACAGTCACAGCAGCAGGCAGCATTTGCATGTGTGGATGTGCGAAGTGCTGTGAAGCTTGATGTTGGGTGGTGGAGGCTGGGGGAGGAGGCGAGGGCCAGGATCTGGGTATCAAAATGTCACCCAGGAGAATGTCTCCACCAAGGTCACGTCACCAGAGAAGTTTGCAGCCTAGTGCCTGAATAATGAATACTAAATGGGATTGTGGAAGTATATATTGAGGGGAAAGTAAAGGGTCATGTGTGTTCAAGGCCTCTCTTTCAAACTGTGTGATGCAACTGTTTCTGTTGAAGATCTAACCCTTAAAAGAAAGCTTATGCATTTTCCAACCTCATAACTATCTGCTGCATCCTCAGCTAACAGTCCGTTACCACAGACAAAGTTAATTAATAATAAGAGAAGCTATTTGGCTGAATCAGGTCAGGTATTTGTAATTTAATCCGGAAATCCGCATAAATTGTTCTTTCAGAGATGAGATTACATTTTCAAATTAAAGAGTTTAAGGTAAAATCATTACCAATGTCTGCTGTGGGTGGAGTTTTACAGGTTCTTGTGAATGGATTGCACTGTATACCAGAAAACTTAAAGGAAAGTGAAAGTTACCATGAAAAAGTTGTTTAACACTTGTTTTGCTGATGTTTTGCTGATAGTTATAGTTGTAGTTTCAAATTCATGATATGTAATCATGAAATTCAGCATTTTTCACCAAATCCAGCAACTGCCCAATGGCTTTTTTATAAGTGACTTTGGAGTGAACAGATAATTTGTTCCTTTTTTAGTACAGAGAAACAAAATCATTGTTGGTCGTAACTAATAGTACAGTAGAGACACAGAATGTAGAGACTGAGATGAAAATGCATAATTTAGGTTGCTAGTGGCATGACCTTACTTCATTGCTTCTGCTTTATCTATATTTAATTGCAAACAAAATATCAAAACATCTTGGCAGCTTTTAAATCAATATGCGTTGGCTATACCCATATGGAGTGCTGGGTTGCCAATGAAAGGATAGAATTGCCCATATGTTTATGCTTTGAATTATTTTTCTCAAACTGTTCATGTTAAAGGGCGTGGATTATGAAAAAGCACATTTTCTGCAGTGTATTTACCTACCTATTCAGCCTGCAGTAGTTAAGCCCCTCCCTTTTCCGTCTGAATTTACCTTTTTTATACACACACTATATGGACAAAAGTACAGGGACTGTTTTTTAGGGTTTGGGCTAGACCCCCTAACTTCTAGTGAAGGGCAGTCGTAACGCTTCAGCATACCAAGACATTCTGGGCAACGCCATGCTACCAACTTTATGGACACAGTTTGGGAAAGAACCTTTTTTATATTCTAGCATGACAAAAGGTTCCTTGCACAAAGCGTGGTTCATAATGACATGGTTGGATGAGTTTGATGTGGAAGAACTTCACTGGCTCACACAGAGCCCTGAACTCAACCGCATCCAGCACCTTTGGGATGAACTGGACCAGAGATTGCGAGCCAGAACTTCTTATCCAACATCAGTTTCTGTACTCATAAATGCTCTACAGAATGAACGGGCACAAATTCCCACAGAAACTCCAAAATCTGGTGGAAAGCCTTCCAAGAACAGTGGAAGCTGTTATTGCTGCAAAGGTGGACCAACTCCACATTAAAGTTTATGTATTTGAAAGCAGTGTCATTAAAGTCCCTATTGGTGTAATGGTCAGACGCCCCAATGCTTTTGTCCATATAGTGTATCCCAATAGGCACAGTAGATAAAACATCCTATTCTGTTCATTCTAAGGCATGATTATAGGCAGGAAAATGGTCATGTAAAAATGGCTATTGATTGTTTTTGGAACATTAAACCACTCAAAAGCAGACCTAAATGAAACTAAAAGTACAAGAATATTTGAAGGTTAGTAAACAACAAGGCAAATCATGAGCTCATCTTAAGACACCAAGTATTCTGAGCCTCTGCAAATGTCGAGTGGTGCTCAAGACACCAAACAAGGGAGGGTTTTACTGGACATGCCAGTGGCTGGGACTGGAGAAATGATGGAAGCAGTGTGACAGGGATAAGACTTGCAGAGATAAAGAGGTACTAAGTGCTGCACAGTTACCCATCAGACAGAGAGAGGCTGTCATAGCATCTCCAGCGCCCCTTCACTTTGACAGCTGATTTACTCTAATTGTCATATTTCTCTGGGGTTAAAAATAAGACGCTGGCCGGATGTTTCCTCATCTGACTCCTCTCCCATAGACAAAGCGGTGGAATCAAATTAGTGGGCATGTTATTAAATCAGATTCGAATGAAAGGACTAATGACTAACCTCTGAGAACGTCCACTGCACCAGATGCTCATGATGTCATCGTTTACCCAGCGATGGCTACCAAAGCAAGCACTTCGTGTAGAGGCGAGCGTCAGGGGTCATGTTACAGATAAATAATGCCAGCATTAATGAAGGAGGTGTTTAAAAAGCTCAAGCACCCCCTCCAGGCCAATATTTCTTAATGGCTGTGTTTAACTTCTCCCTCTTTAAATACACAGATCTTGAGGGCTTTTCAGTCAATACTGGCTAATATAACTTCAGTCACACCACACTATAATACCGATCATCCATAAATACAGTACTGCAATGCATCAATAAATACAGTACTGCAATTACCGGGTGTGTCAGATTGTTTTAAATAACATTAGGGCAGAGCAGGGCGCAATCAAACCCATTTTTATTTTTGCTAGTGCTGAATGATATGGAAAACATACCAGTATTTTGATTTTACTGCTAAATTCTGCGATTGTGATGTCTTTCACAATATTATATGGCCCAAATGATCATTTTTCAGGGATTAAAGTAGTTTAAAGTCTCTAAGTATTGTTTCAAACAGTGCATTGTCCCTTCCCTCCATAGTCTAATTATGAGATAAATAAGCTATAAAACTATTTGCAGTCTTAGCTTTTGGGATGTCACAAAACGTATTTAAATATGTTTCCTTATTATGACTACAGTAGTTTAGCTCCGCCTATTCATGCAGTATTTCACCACCACCTTTAAACATTAAAAATGAGACGTTTGCTGGATTACTTGGAAGACCTTGATTCATCAGAACACCCAGTAACTCACCTGGAGCTGTGATTGGTCAGAAACACTGTCATTAGAGGCGTATTTGCATATTGCAGCCTTCTGTGATATCAGTATTACAGAGACCAATATTGTGATAGCGATTAGTAGACAACATGTTGTACAACCCTAGTTTTTGTTTTATAATTTTATTGTAATTTTATTAGGATTTGAGCAAAATGAATGATATGTTTAACAAGCAAGCTGCACACATCTGCTGCAAATGAAGATCTAAATGTTGTTTTGAGCACCTACCCTTTGTGAACAGTTCGGCCCAATGCAGAGTGAGTGCTTAACCCATAGACATGGTTATTTGTAACAGACTGAGGGACTAGATCACTAAAGTCACTAAAGTCTGGCAAACTGATGTAAAATACAATTAATGTAATACACATCCTGGTGTGTTTAATCCAAACAAGCTTTCCAACCATAATATGTAAAAATATAGATTGTTTAAGTGACATCTACAGCACATTTTTGTTTACTCGATTAATAAAACCATATTGTAAGGATTCCTGAGTGCTGCAACTGTCTAAGCATTGGCCCTATTGATGCTGCGCCGATTTGTGGACGGAAGTCCAAGAGAGCTCAATTGACCTTGTTCTCAGGTGGGTAGAACGGCCCTACGTCTCGCCTCATTACTCGTGATGCTAGCCAACATGGGTGTCTTTCAGCTGACGTAACAGAATTGGAGATTAGCATTTTCTTCCAAGCACCTCCAGCTCTTTAATGACGTTGCATTAGCAGCAGTTCACAAAAATTCAGTGTCTATTCACCTGCCTTGGAGGAAGCACATGCTAAATTATTACTCAATTAGGCAAAAGAAAAGTAAAAAAAAAAAAAATCCATGACATGAGTTTCTATGGGGGAAAGCTGTACCTCGGCCTAGTTAGCTCCCTCTGTGAGTTGTTGATATGCTTTAGAATGTTGGTGTATCACAGCTACTAAGAGAATGATTCAAAATATATAGGTATCAATTCTGTGAATATTACACACATCACAATTTAAAAAACGTGTTTTTTATGGGCCCATATCCTGCACTCTCTTGTATTGTATTATTAGTTCCACTCTTTTTATCGGTGTGGGTTGATATGTCATAATTCATTTTTCTTGACCATTTTCCAACCTTTCCTTAAAATACCTTTAAGACTGTTCAAGATTGATGTAAATATGCTCTGTTTTGATTGGCTGCCCTGAATCGTGCCTCATCCAAAAAACCTTCTGGGCTGAAACACATCCTATAACTTGATGAATGACCAAGGCTTAAACTGCTGCAGGCTCAATAGGTGGACATTTATAAAGTTGTTGGTTTTTGTGACAATGATTTCAAAACAGCTCAGTTTCTGTATATCACTGTATGGTCTGGGGTATGTTTTAAATATTTAACGATGTTTATATGCCATACTACAGTCTAAAAAAAGAGTTTATTTTGTATTCGGTGATATGAGTCCTTTAAAAATGGTTTAAAAAAGAAAGAAAAGAAAAACAGTGTAAATCTCGAAGAATATGTGTCCAGTTGTTCTCAAATTTGCAGATGACATTGATAAGTGAATATTTGAAGTTGACTCAAAGCATGTTTCTTGAACCTATTTAATATAAAATATCTGTTGCATTTTACCCCTCTCTTACATAACAACTAAATAAACAGTTTCCTTTCTGGAGATCTAATTAACATTTACAATAATGTGAACAGTTCTCTTTGGTTCTGTTCTGCCTCTCTGAAAAATTAACAAACAGTCCTTTTAAAAGAAGCTATACTGTACGGAGGAGGGATAGGCGCATTAACTGTATTAATGCTAACTTAAACAGCCTCTAATACCATGATATATTTGTAAAACAAAGTGGTACTGAATTTACTAACATCTCCCAGCACTATAATCAGTGGGAGAAGTTGACATGGATAACATTAGTGGGCGGGAAAATGACAGATAATTTTGTGTGGCGGGTTGATCTCGGTGTGCGGAGCTTTGGAGGCAGGACCATCTGTATTTGTTTATTGTGTGGAGGCAGAGAGTCCATCTCTATTAATATCGGCATCTGGGAACGTTCAGATTTATGGCTTACGCCGCCCCACTGGATGTGTGCTGGATTTTGAGGGAATGATCCGATATGCCGGAAAGGTCCCTAGGTGCACCAGTGGCGAAGAGTGCCTGTCCAAAGCCCGCAGCACTCCACTTCAATTCCTAATATAATCGCCCGGTCATAAATGTAGAAATACCACCAATGAGCCATTCTGGATTAATTTTCACACAGTGACCCGGCACCTTGGTCAGACTCTGGTCTTTTTGAGATAACCAAGGGATGAAGAAAGGGTTGAATAGCGTATTATGGGCCGTACAAAGAGACTCTGGCAGTTGCAGTGACGAGTCCTTCAGAAGGCAAATGTGCCTTGTGTGATATTAATACGCTCAGCAGGCCGTCTTAAAAGACTCTTACATAAAGAGTATGTAAATCCAGCACACGCCCATGGCTACTCCATGGCTGCAGACAACTGGAGCAGTTTCATTGGCCAGGCCAAGCTAAAACAGCCCTCCCAGACATTGGTCCATTAGTTTAGTGTGAATATAAGATCTGAAAGGACCAGAACTACAATCTATTCATTCCTTTGAACTGAAGTTAAATGGGATTGCTTGTTAAAGCTGTGTTGCTTTATTACATGTTTGAATTGTGGTTCCATGGTATGATGGTCGGCATTCTGGTTTCTGGTTTCATACACTATATGGACAAAAGTATCGGGACACACTTGTCTTTCAGGGTTTGCACTGTGTGCACAGCCTTGATCTTAACCCCATCCAACACCTTTGGGATGAACTGGAATTGCGATTGTGAGGCAGACCTTCTCATCCAACATCAGTGTCTGACCTTATAAATGCTCTATAGAATGAATGGCCACAAATTCCCACAGAAACTATCAAATCTTGTGGAAAGCCTTCCAATAAGAGTGGAAGCTGTTATAGCTGCAAAAGGGGACCAACTCCATAATAACGTCTATGTATTTGAATCCTGTCACTAAAGTCCCTATATTGGTTTAATGGTCAGACATCCCAATACTTTTCTCCATATAGTGCATCTTAATAGGACTTTCTCATCTACCAATAGGTAAGTCATGGTGGCCTCCATGAAGCAGATTCCCTGTCTGAATAAGCACATCATGCTACACCAGTAAGATTCACTGAGCCAAACTCGTTGAGAAAAAAGCTCATTCGCCATCTTCTGTAATGTGATTAAATTGTAAGGCTTCAATTGTGATTGTGATGAGCGTGAACGGGGGGGGGAAGAAACTTTCCACCGCCACAAACTTGACAAGCAATCTATCATCTAATCATGCTAATATGAAACTAATGGATTAAGATCCCCGTGCAGAAGAAGAGAGAGCTCCGAACTCATCTAAACAGGCCAGACTTGATTTTCTTTCAGAAATCTCATAAAGGTTTTGTTAGGCCACAGCTGTTTTTGATCTGTTTCTACTGGCTAGTTATGACCCTTTCAAACATCACTGATGAAATGAATCATTTTAAAAATACCTAGCTGTCTTGTTCGGAGTAAGACCAAAGGTAAGGATAGTGACACACCTTTTGGAGTGATTGGCTGTTTCTTTTTAACTAAAGTACTGAAAGGACTATTAGGTTTTCTCTTATACTTTGCAGTGGCTATGGATTTATCAGACTTAAGAGAGTAATTGAGGAGTAAAGTAATGAATAGTGAGAATACTCCTCATTTAAAGTAATGAGTAAAGAAATAGTCACTAGATTAGTAATTTATTAAAAATATATTTTATATTGTTTTATATTACAGTGAATACCTGTTTTACACAAATGAATTGTTGTTGCAGACATACTGTCACGCCCCCAAATCCAAAAGAATAGCTGGTAATTGGTTGTTTTGCATGTCAGTTCCTGGCCACATTCAGCAATATAAACTACCAGACTTCCCGTTGATAGGAACCTGGCTTGTAAGAGATTCTCCATGTAGGACTGTGAATACTGATATTGCATAAGCTGCAATATGCAACGGATCCTCTAACCAATTACAATGTTTTTGTCAGGGTGACCAATCACAGAGCTTTATTGAGTGCTTTGATGAATTGAGGTATTCATGTAATCCAACAAAAGTCTAATTATTTTTCTTTAACCATTAAAGACCCTGACTGGCTGAGGTGTTTTTAAAGGGCCCATAGTCTACATTTTTTCTTCTATTTCACTTTTTCCATGACATTTGTGTGGATTTGCGTACCAAAAATAATTCATAATTCAGACTATTTTTCTTTAGAATTAAACAGGATGATTACTGTTCCCATGCCTTTAAGACTGAAATATGTAATATTGTGTAATATATGTATATATAAATCCAATATTTTTGTTATTGTTATCTTTTCTGATTGGCTGCCTTGTATTGCAGCCCACTGAAAATGCAGTACAGGGCTGAAACACTCCACATGGAATGGGTGGGGCTAAACTGATGTGGGCTGAATAAGGAAATATTTGTAAGAGTGTAGATCACAAAAACTATTATTTGAAAATGGGACGAATTTGCAGCTTATTTTCCATATTGACTGTATTTAATATTACATGTAATGATATAGACTTTAATCCTTTTTAATATCAGAAAAATGACAATATGGGCTCTTTAAGATATAGAAGGCCATCACAATCACATTCACAATATGTCATGATATTATTGCAGTATTTTGTCCATATCGTGTATCCCTAATATTTAAACTCTTAAAGAAATTCTTTTCACAATTGTCTACCTATATTAGATAGTCCATAAGCCAAGATATGTTTGGCGTTGTAAGTGTTGCTTCTTTAATTTAGGGCTGCAGCTACAGGGCTAACACTGTTAAGCACTAAAAGTCAACAGTCACTCAAATCATTTCCATTAATACATTCCCACCAGCTTTTCATTAAGGGGACATAGACTTGTCCGTGTGGTTTTGGACACAGTATGACTGGTGTTGGGTGCCTGTTTTGTTCATTAGCTCACAGTAAGTTACAGTAAGCCACCTTAACGAAAAGCTGAAAAAGTTTGGGTGATATTCCCTTCTAGCATTGGCCACGTTTGAGTGGTAGGTGGAATTGGGGGTAAGCTGAAAATTGTGTACATTTGATTCTTTTCTGAACCATTGCTTTAAACTACAACATTTACGGCACTTAACAGATGCGTTTATCCAAAGTGACTTCCATTCCCTAACTTCAGGGGACAGTCTCCCTGGAGCCACTTGGGGTTAAGGGTCTAGCTCAGGAACCCAGTGGTGGTGCTGAAGGTAGGATTTAAACCCATGACCTCTTGGTCCAGAGGCAAGTATCCTATCCACTAGGCCACCACAACCGCAAGGAAACGTTTGTGGCCCACACTTTTTAATTGTGGAAATAGATTCTTCTCAATGCCACCTTCTGTGCGCCCATGTTGTCAGTTGCTGTTTTTCATTGTGAAACAGATCTGGCTGGATCTTTTGCTATAAAGGCTCTTGCCAGCTCATTTGGCTTGGGTGTGATACTGAACGTCTGATGGAAGAGCACCCCCTCTCTGTTCGGTCGTCTTTGTGTACGAGACAGTGGTAAAGAAGGGTAGAAAAGATGTATCTGGAGGGAACAGGAGCATATGACAAGCAGCTTATCCATCTGTCACTGATAGTGCTGAGACACCAAAGCGTTCTTTTTAATGCTGCAAGAATGAATTCTAAACACAAGCGTGTCAGTCTGCTCCACTGTGTATGAATAATTTCCTTGGAATTCACGTGGATCAATCACACTAAACATTCATCATCATTAGTAACACTGACAGCCACCACCAGATGCTTCAACACAGTTTTTTTCCCATCCTAGACTGGCATATCCCTCATTCAGCACGAGATGAGTCAGTTTATGCACATAGACTAAATTAGCAGTATCATGACACAATGCTGCAACAAACCGCCTCGGTTCTTCTGACTGTGGTCAAACACTCTGTGTGTGTACGAGTGTATATGTGTATGTGTGTGTGTGTGTGCGTGTGCGTGCGTGTGTGTTTCTTTGTCAGGTGTCCTCATAAGAGTAGGAAAACTTGAAAATCTGTAGAAGTGGGGAGATTTTGCTGGTCCTCATAACGAAACAAGCAGTTCTCAATTTCAACTTTTTCTGGAAAATTGAAAGAGCAGAAATGTTGCCGTTGGGTTACTGAGGTTAAGATCAGAGTTAGTATTACTGAGAAATACTATTACACAAGTCAGTGGAATAACCTCACAAACATTGGGAAAACCAGGAAAATCTAGATTGGCAACACCATAATCCTGTTTATGTTCACAAACAGTTCATGTTTCCTTTTTCTGTAAAGATAAAGTTAACGTTAGATTTATGATCATAAGTCTTACTAGCCATTAAACATATGGGAAATACTATTATTACATATTTCTAATGCATAACTGAACTATATATGATCTGACATCCTGAAACAGTATAAAAGCAAATGTGACTGTGTGTTCATCTGTGTGTGTGTGTGTGTGTGTGTGTGTGTGTGTGTGTGTGCGCGCGCG
>JBBJLS010000018.1:5405014-5423271 GCA_037577275.1 Bryconaethiops microstoma
CTCTCTCTCTCTCTCTCTCTCTCTCTCTCTCTCTCTCTCTCTCTCTCTCTCTCTCTCTCTCTCTCTCTCTCCCCTCCTCATTCTGCATAGGAAACTGACCATATTGGACCATCATTATTTAAAAGATTCATTAGTGATTTGTTAAATTAAAGCCACCTTGTTTCCCAGCTGACTATAAGCTTAAGCTTCATTCACACCTCATGGCCCTAAAATGAAAATTTACACATGTGTGCGCACACACACACACACACACACACACTTACAGAGTACAGAGCCATTAGTGACATCTGTAAAAAGAAAGAAAAAGGACAGTGATTATATAAGTGCGGTTTGGTCGTAACATGCATAGGCTTGTTTGTGACACAGTACACAGTGGCCTAGAATGGGAAGCAGATTAACAGAAACATAAACTGACCTGTTACAGGACAAAGCTTACACAGCACGGCCAGGAATATGACCTTCAGCAGGTTTAAAAGCTTCTAAACCCCAAAGTTCACAAAAGGACATGCATATATATCAGCATGACCAGTATAATTTTACATTTTAAAAAGTGATACATTAGTGGTGAATCATACTGTAACTTGTTCTGTGAATAGTAAAATACTTTTTGCAGAGTTTACATTCCACAGTGTCAGAACAGAAGGTGATGTACAGGTCTGTTTATGTTCACTAAGACTCAGAGAACGTAAATGCGCTCCCAAAAGTACAGTGGCGGTTTTTAGGCCCATTTATGTATCTTAAATGAGTTTTAAAGGCACATTTCAGTTTCCCTGGGGAAAAAAATCTGAAGAAAAATAAAAATGCCTGGAGACAACAGTGTGTGTGGTGTTTAATATGTTCCCTTACTAAATATACTGAAAAGTGAAAACATACCCTTGAGGTTCTGTCCCAGTTAATGTTTTTTTTTCCAGGAGCTTCACAAAGTTTTAGGTATACTATCGGGTATATATATATATATATATATATATATATATATATATATATATCTGTCCATTTATTCTGTAGAGCATTTATGAGTTCATGCATTGATGTTTGACAAGAAGGCCTGGCTCACAATCTCCATTCCAGTTCATACCAAAGGTGCTGGCTGGGGTTGAGGTCAGGGCTCTGTGTGGGCCAGTCAAGTTATTCCACACCAAACTCATCCAGCCACGTCTTTATGGAACTTGCTTTGTGCAGTGGGGCACAGTCATGCTGGAATAGAAAAGGACCTTCCCCCCCAAAAAAGTTGGAAGCATGGTGTTGTCCAAAATGTCTTGGTATGCTGAAGCATTGAGATTGTCCTTCACTGGAAGTATGCAGCATAGCCCAAACCCAGAAAAACAGATGTGTCTCAATACTTTTGTCTATATATAGTGTATAATGCTGTGACTTTTGGGGTGACTTGTAGGCTTAAAATGAACAGCTTTAGAGATGGTCTTGTATTTGTTTTCCAGATTTTTCACATGACCTATGACCTGGCCAGTGCGATGGTGCGGATCGTGAATCTGATCGGTATGATGCTGCTGCTGTGTCACTGGGACGGCTGCCTGCAGTTCCTCGTGCCCATGTTGCAGGACTTCCCTGCCGACTGCTGGGTCTCCAAAAACAAGATGGTGGTAAGTGTTTTCCAACAGAGTCTGCTTTAATCACATTTGAGTGGGGCCTGTGCCGTTTCTTCCTCATCAGATCTGATTCTGTCGTTACTGCACTCAGCTCCTGTATGGCCACACATCTGTGAGGCAGACAAGACTTGTGGGCGGATGTTTCATGTCTTTATTAGGAGGTTGTTTTTTTGTTGACCTACATATTGCACTTACATTCTTTTCTGTAGGCGTTACTGTTTATTATATCTTGAAGATGATGTCCTGTGGTGAGCAATTAACCTCTCACCAGTAATCAATTTCATATAAGTTTATCATTAGCTTAGTTTCATATTGTTTAATTCATATTAGTTACATGCATGAATAGTAGTTGCAAGCATGAAACAGAAATTAATGTGAATACAATCTAATTTCAGTGGGTTCACTTCGCTATTCAACCTCTTTTCATGGCTAAACAGTATAATTTGCAGTTGTCATCCAACCTACCTTGTTTGACTAATAAAAATTTCATTAAATTAAATCAGCTCTGCTGGAGACAGATTTGAACAAATCGATACGGTCAATGGGATCATCAAGGAGACGTTTTCTTCTAACTGGCTTTTTGAAAAATAGCAATAGTTTTTTCATTACTTTTTATTGCTTTATACTTTTTGATTTAGATTTTTTTTCCCTTTATATGACATTTTCACAAGCAGAAAAAAAAAATTGCTCCAATGCCTAAGATTTGTTTATTCTAAAACACATTTTTGGTGTTGTTTAATCTTTTTGGGTTTTTTTCACTCTTATAAGTCAATCAGTCCTCAAACAGCACATCAGTTACTGAACTGCTGTGTAATTGACAGTGACAATCCTGAAGATAATAAATCTGTGGAGTAAGAGGTCAAAAAAGTAATGGAGATCTGTCTCATTTTTTTAGAGCCTCAGTTTAATATCAGTCAAGTGTTGACAATTTTCCAGTGAAGGCGCTTGCTGTGCTTTAATTTGGTCTTATTGTTAGTTAAGAGATGTAGCGTTTGAAGAGGCCCTGGCACTCAGCTGAGTGAAGAGAGAGCCGGTCTCATTACAAACCCTTCTCCACCTGGTAATTGAGTTCCCTTTACGGTTATATAACCAAGCCACCAAACACCTGAGGTATGACCCGAACCACTTAAACAGAAAAGACCAGAGCGGCCAGCCACGGGCCCAGAAAAGAAACACAGGCACTTGTGACATTTGAGTTCTAACCAGAATTCACTGCTGAGACTCTCGGTTTGGGATGAATAATAGTGATCTGTCATTACCTTACAGGATAGCAGAAATAACACACACAAATCACGTCTGAGCTAACGAAGCCGCTCCAATTGAAAGTAGGCCACCAAAGCGACAAGACGGGCGCAGCAAATGCGTTGCGGCGGATTTGGGATGATGAACGCCGTCATTGAGGAGGTGACCATGGAGAGGTCCTGTTGTTTGCCTTGGTATTTTTAGCCCGGCACACTTGCATTTAATGAATAACATCCATAATGAAAGCTGTTTAGTCACAAGCCCAGTGGCCTAGCACTTAAGAAATCAGGCCCAAGGAAATAGTTGAAAATCCTACCTTGCTTTTTGGACACCACTCTGTTCTTGGACTTGAATGATGACTGACCGTGTGGCTCTGTTCACTGACTCGGACTCGGACTCCATGATGCCTAGAGTCGTTTAAATTTCCCTAGTTTTTTCATATCACTCCACCATTATCACCCTGTTTCGTCATTTCTGCCTTTTTTTTTTCTTTCGAAAGCTCTAATATGCTCTCTTTCAGGACTTTGCCCCTGTAGAAATGAGTTTGAAAGCAATTTGGACATATCTCCTCAAGAGAGAGGCGATATTGATTCCGCACGGACTTCCACACTGGTCCAAAGGAAAAGGGCAATTTATTCACAATTTAGAGACGTACCGAAATTTCACATCTTTCTAAATAGCTGACCCACTTTTTCTCCCCTGCAGAACCTCTGTTTCTGTCAGCCTTCTTATGGTTTTATTACATTATCATTTTCTGCGCTAAAACATAGGGTAGAGCAGGCCACAATCGAATGCAGGAGTAAAATGTGACATAAATTAGACATTAGATGTAGTTAAACTGTTGCAAGTAGAACATGCTTTTGATAATCATATCAGATTCCTTTCTTTGAAATGTTGATGTCGGACAGGTATTTCTCAAAAGTAACTTTTTTCATCATGAGTAATGCTGAGTGTAGAAGTTACAGAATTCATACCTAAATAACCTCCTGAATACTGTAACATAGATTGATTCCAAAGAATGGCTAAAGTACAGCCTCCATTTTAGCTGGGTTAACTGCGTAAAGTAAACACTGTGCGAGGTCCGTTTCCCCATGAAGTTTTTATACACAGATCCACCGAAATCAGATACTGAGCAAATAGAATATGGCTTTTCTGCTTTGTGCGCAGAAACAAATAAGCCATGTTTGACATTGGCATATATCTTTCATGTATTTTTGTCAAAACATTCGCCTTGATCAAACAATCAATTGAATGAACTGAGTTGAATTAATTGTCTTTTGCACCAATTAAACAGACTTTTTAGTGACTGTTACAGCTAGCTCCTCAGTCTGTTACCGCCTATGGGGTAAATTGGAACACTTGCTCTCACTCTGACCAAAAATCCTCATAAAGGATAGGTGCTGAAAATAGTTCAGTGTTTACTTGCAGCGGTGACCTGTTTGCTTAATTATTTCGCAAAAAACAAATTGGACAGAGGTGTGCCCTGTTCTCGGCTATTTTGGGGACCAAAACATTATCTTTTTGCTTTTTCCTGCCCAACTCGGAGGGATGTGTCTCGATGACTTCATCCATTCAGCTGAAGAATCTGAATTTTGCTGCATAGTTATCATGTTTTGAGCATTGGCCTGTGAATGTCACATTACGGGCACACCTGCCGAGGCTGCCCCAGGTGGCATGTACCCTCTGAGACAGTGCTACTTGAGTGCTGACTGACCTTTTCCCGTGCGTTGTCCACTGAAGAGTCTGTGGGGACTGTGTGTGATGGCCTGTGGGTGTGTGTGTCCCTCTCTCGCCCCCCTGCAGAACGATACGTGGGGTCAGCAGTACTCATATGCCCTCTTCAAGGCCATGAGCCACATGCTCTGCATCGGATATGGCATGTACCCGCCAGTTGGCATGACGGACGTGTGGCTGACCATCCTCAGCATGATCGTGGGAGCGACGTGCTACGCCATGTTTGTGGGTCACGCAACGGCACTGATACAGTCACTGGATTCTTCACGCAGGCAGTACCAGGAGAAGGTGAGTGGCAGTTGGTTTGGTAAATAAGAATTCCATTAACGCCTTGTTGAGGTCATTATGCTAGAAGTATTTTTACATATTATATCGGCTGGACAGCAATTTAAATCAATTAGAAGATTCTTTATTTAGTGCGTCATCAGCACAGTTGCTTGTGACATGGTTAAGTTTCAAAACTTTGTATCTAAAGAATGTTCCATAAAATGAGAGGCAAGATCAGTGGTCACCAGCTCCTGGTCCTGGAGATCTACCTGCCTGAGAGGTCTAGTTCCAGCCACAATCTGCAACACCATCTCTGGCTGGTGAACACCTTCAAAAGGTTCTTTAAATAAGGGATAAAGAGCAGCAAGTTAGTTGCCAGTTGAAGCTAAACATGACCACTCTTCTAGATTAAGTTTGATGAAGTTTGGTTTTCCAAAGTTTATTGGCCTCTGACATTTGACATCGGTTGGTCTCACGGGTCTAGCTGAACCCTTATCATCTTCTAGTTTATCAAATGATCAATTCAAATTAAATTTACGTAATCTTTCCATTATCTCAAAAGTAGCCTTGTTTGAGTCTTGCCTTTAGATTTGCACTGTGGTTGTCCTGGATTAAGGGTGATGAAAACATCAATAACTGTGTAATGGATATGATAAATAAGGAGTGTGCACCACAGATTAACATGCTTAATAAGACACCAGATCATTTTTTCAATGTATACTGTTAGTTTGCAAGAGTTTGCAAGAGCTTTTTGTACTGCATTGCACAAGTCTTAATTGTGAAGCAAGTAGGGCCCATATTCTAAATACATGTTATGTTCACATGTACATCATTTGGCAGATGCTTTTATACAAAATGACTTACTGTCAGCTTAATATTTTTATTATGTTGACCATTTTCTTGAATTAGCATAGCACAGCATAGCATTTGTGTGTCTTTAGGCACAATTTATCTCCACATGATTTACATAATTAATGTTTTCTAATATTAATTAGAAATAGCTAGTCTGTTCTTGTTACTGGGTTTCAACATTGGTTTTCGACATGTGTGACAAGAAACTGACTCGGATGTTTCTAGTTAATATAATTGATATAAAACAGTATTTTCTGTGAACAAATTGATTAGGACTCAGATCTCTGTATGTGAAATATCGCAGTGAAGGGTGAAAGAAGAGCCCTCAGCAGTGAAAGCTGTCCACACCTCTCCACAAAGATGGTTACGCTGATGATTTATTCTGTTTTGTTCTGACAGCTACAATATACAAAACAGTGCGGGAAAGAAATGCACTGTCTAAAATTGCAAAGGAGATTCGAATAATAGATTTATGGCCTGTAAATAGATTTATGGCCTCTACAGTTTCATGTACTTCTTGTACACATGGTGATGTGCTTTTGGATAAGTGTGCAAGTGTGACACTGTGTTGTAAATGTTGTAAAGGCATGCGTTTATGAAAATCCACAGAATGCAAATGCATGCTTGAAGACACGCCATTATACATTAAGTTTAGGTTTTGGTGGTCTTTCTCATCTTCTTGCTCTCTTTAGTAATGGATTCAAGGAATAGCTCAGCAAAAGATCACCAACATACACCAAAATTAGTCAAGACATATTTTCTCTTTGTGTTCACATTGGAGCTATCAGCCAATATGTATAAATAGTTTCTGTACAAAAATTAGCGCTTTGTAAAATATGTGCTTAAATCGTGAAACCATGAAAATACACCAACTGGACGCTAAGCATGTCATGGCCGATATCTACTTTGAGCAAAAGGGTGTGTAATTTATCTTTGGCCATTTTATTTCTAAAACCCTAGGGCCCATAACTGGCAGGTTTGGCTTGATGTTATTGAAGGTGGAGTTTTAAGTGAAGCTTGGTTTGGAAGTAGGACAGTGTATTTCAGACTCACCTGTAGTGGACAGCAGTGTTTGGGGCTCTCCCTGATGCCCACCTCTCCCTGGGTATGGCAGGGGCAATAATAAGTTGAGCTGCCAGCCTGCCACATGGCCCACCATCTGTGGAGAGAGATGGAGGGATGGAAACAGAGAGAGGCTAGCAACTCTCTTGGAAACGGCAGGAGGGTCATATGGGGACCCCCGGAGAGGTAGATACAAGCTAGAGGCTGGCAGAAGATAGATGGGCAGAGGGAGGAAAGTGTAGAAAAGGAGACAGAAAGATAGACAGAGGCAAACAGAAGGAGGAACAGGATACCTTTGAGAAATAGAGAGTGAGGAAATTGTGGAGGTCAGAAGCTCCTCTAAAGAGGTGAAGAGGCGCTCCACAGAAGAGAAAGTGTACAATTCTCTAAGCCTGTTGATTAAGAAGAGTAATTGAGTGTGTGGTTCTTGGTAGCCCAACCAAAGCCCCTGTAATGATGAGGTCATTCAAAATAGCTCAAAGCACCACACATCTGAGAATCAGTGATAACGGCACAGACAGTCACAGCGTGAGCTTGTTGGAGAGTTTAACAGTATGAAAAAAAAACAACCCAAAAACGATGTTTGTAGAAAAAATAAGTGAACGCTGAAGAACACTACATTGTTTCATGTTATACAATGATTTTTGAGATTAAAGCAAATTTATTTATTAAGAGGAACAAATATTATACGTGTGTATATACTTCTTGACTGCACATTGCAGTGTATGTGTGTTTGCGCGGACGTGTGTGTGTGTGTGTGTGGGTATGATGTACAACAGCCATACCACAGATAGATTAAAGTCTTGCATAGTGCAGCAAGGAAATGAGACATAGTGCCAGTGAGCGAGAGAACAAAAGAAATTAGAAAGTAGGACAAGAGAGAGAGAGAGAGACAGAGAGAGAGAGAGGGAGAGAGGGAGATGGATATTTTGTCAGATGGAGACAGGCAGATAGACACTAGGAGCTGCCATTCTCCTTGCGTGACCCCACAGGGTGTGTCAATGTGCATGAAACTCTGAAAATCTCCAAGTGTCCTTGAAACCTCAAAAGGATCAGTCGGAAACCTGAGCTGCATATTTATTTCACTTTGTTATGCAGGGTTTTTTTTTTTTTGTTGCTTCATTGCAACAAGAAATTAGGACAGACTAAGTAATTGTTGCTGATGAAAACTACGTACAGCTGTTTGATCATCTCTGATGTGAAGCTCGGTGAGGGAGTGAATGTATTTGGTGTTCATTTAGCTGTTCATTTGGGCGCATTCAGTAAACCTAATTTCATTGAACAGGTAGATATATAATATCGATAACGGTGTAATGAAGGCAGTGAATGAGATACTAGTTCCCTCCTACGCTCACTGAATAAGAAATGAGACAAGTTGTACTTTTCTCAATATGTTCAATTATTGCCTGAGTATGAGGGAGCTGCCCGTGGTGCAATGCAGCAATTTAAAGTTCTAAGCAAGTAAGCTTTAAAGGATCCATGTACTTTATTTTATTGTGGCACAACAACCCAAAAAACCCACTTATGGCAGGGGTGTTGAACTCAGGTCCTGGAGGGTCGTGGTCCAGCACGATTTGGTAATTTCCCTGCTCAGAAACACCTGGTTCACCTCGCCAGTTAATTGTCAGGTTTAGTGAATGTGCTTGAGGAGGAGAACCATCAAACCACCGGCTCTCCAGGACCAGAGCTTGACACCCCTGCACTTATGTTGTTTACCATTTCATGTATATTTCATAATTTACTTTTACAATACCATTTCGCAACCTCACAGCACTCTTCCTTATAGTTAAATAGGTTCTTTATTATTATGCATTTAAGACCTCTGTTCTGATTGGCTGCCCTGAATAGTGATTAATTCACAAGGCAGTCCAACAAAAAGTGCACAGAACAAACTGTTCAGCTCGGACTGACATCCTCAGGGACGTCAGGAAAAAAAGATTCAGCAACTTTATTCAGAATCCTCGTTCCTTTGGAAGGCTACAGTGATCCATTTGCTTCCTGACAGCCATGAACCGCACATCGTTGCTTTCCCTGCATCTTCCAGTCAGAAAACTATGGACAGTCAGCCCTAACAATGTTACTTGGGATTAAAACCGGGGTAAACTGCTGTAGCCTGAATAAGTGAGCATGTCTAAATGTGCCCATGGTTGTGACCTCACAACAAGGTTTTTTTTTTTGATGGGGGGGGGTGGGTCAGGGTTCAGAATATAAAGGGTAAAGGGGGCTTTTGGCTGACACTCTTATTCAGAGTGACTTACAATCATTAGTTACAGGGACAGTCCCCCTGGAGGGTTAGGTGTCTTGCTCAAGCACACAATGGTAGAAAGTGGGGATTCAAACCTGCAACTTTGTGGTCATCAGGTTCACCAGACAAGTGTTTTACCCACTAGGCTATTTCTGTATGGACTAGGGAGTGAAACCTTAACATAATTTTGCTCCAAAATAGCAAAGAAAATTCAGCCTTCTATGAAAGGGGCAACTGGTGCGCTTTGTCCAGCCACTTGACTGAGGCAACACGTGCCCACTCTCGTCTGCTGGCCTGTTTCTGACGGACCGGCGCGGCCAAGTGGGCTAACCAGCTGTTCCGCCTCTCAACAGACGCTGCTGGGTCAAACTGCCAGCCATTACCTCAACGCCCGTCCCATAGAAACCTGCTCCCATGGCAACGGCACTAACGACACGATTCATTTTGAGCCAGCCCCCTCGGGCCAGGCTGCCTGCAGAGGGGAAATTAGCACAGTAAACAGCGATTAATATTTCAGACCTAGGCTTTTTAATTCATTTCTCTTAGAGCGCGGGGTTATGTTGATGAATGCCAGGGCTCCTACTGCCTCCCTTGGCCTTCTGTCTCCAGGAGAAGGTCCAGAGGATGGAGACTGAGGGAGTCTAGCACTTTGAGGGGTGTGTCTCAGAGATGGTGTGTGACAACATGATGATGTGTTGTCATCACAATAAATAACGCTGCATGGAACCATAAAAAAGAGATTTAGACCAATTATAGATAGCCTACCAGGGCACAGTACCCATATAAACTGCATAGAAACAATATGCTGATTGGATGTCAGCCCATTGTTGTATTTTATTCATATTTTTTTTCTGATTGTTTTTGCCGTTGTTGTTCATGATATTAGTATTGATGAAAGCCTGCTGAGCACACTGGCTAAAATAATGTATTTATTCAGTTTCTTGCTTTAAAAGTAAAATGCAAGAGTCTAATCAGCATTGTGACCCATTATTATTATTATGTGACCCCTAATTATGCTACAGAAATTTGGTGTAGGTGTAACAGCAGCATACAAGTTATCATATCTGTCTTACATTATTTACATCATGAACAGATCATCCAAAATAAGAACTGTACACTTTTTGTCAGAAGCCAAAATCCACTGATCATTATGATCATGCATCCCAAGTATCTGTTCTTCGTTGTGCAAAAATGTTTGTTTAACAGTCAGTATTCCTAGTCACTGTTGTGTGTCCAAGCCGTTTGTGGTCTGATTCTTTCATCTTGTGGATCGGAATCCTGATAGTCACCCTGTATGGGCCGTCCCATCACCTCACCAGCTGAGCATCAAGGCAAGCATGAAGCTCCCGATCTGAGATAGGATCTAGAGTAAGACTAACAATATCAGTTCCTTTCAGCAAACAAACCTCACCAGACTGTCTTGACCTGCTGAGGAGAATAAGAAGAAAGCAGTTATGAAGGAAGGGCTTTGATGTTAACACCAGGCCTTAGGGTTCATAGGCAGTGATTGTCTTCATAATTAGATTTGCTGCTTGATTTACTGCTGGTCCACTTACACTGCACCTTTAGAGTGGTCTCAGGGAGCTTTATACACGCTCACACAAAACAAGCACACACATCTTCCCTTTGCTCCAGCGGTCAGTAGGGGTGTAAATCTCTCACCGTGAGTCAGGTTGATGATGGGATTTCAGTGCATCAAATTTCTCCACAATTCAATTCAGACTATTTTGGACCGATTAAGTATTCTTTAAAAAAAAGGGGGGGAAATCCCATTAATATGGCTCATTTGCATTTATATTTAGTGGAATTTAGACATTAAATGCAATTTGCATTGTAATTTTTACATTTGAAAACAGTCAGAGGATTTTATTTGGGCCACAAGTGATCTCATAGTTTGTTTATTGAATATCTCATAGAATTCATAAAACTTCAAAGAGTTAATTGAATGAATCCAATTTATTTTAGCCAAAGCATTTTATTTTGGCACAATTTGCCTTATTGAACACTGTGATTCCATTATACACCCGGGCCAAAAATACGCTTGTACTTTCTTGGATGTTATTGTCGTTGATAATTAATCAATAAAAATGTATGGCTCAATGTACAGATTGATATGGATGATAATTATCTATAATTATCTATATTATTATTGTTGACAGTATGACCAATGTGACCATTAAAGTTGACAGGATAACACAGTCAAGCCTCACCCTTCAGGAAAGGGAGTTGAGACAGCAAATCCACACACAGGCTCCTTCAGAATTATTCACATCTCATTATAAGCGAACAAAAAGGGAAACACTAGCAGTCGTAACAAAGGCAACTGGAGGAATTATCATCAGAAAGGGCCGAGTATGATCTAGCCTGAATAGAGCATTCTATTACAACGTGACAGTGTGTGTTAAACCCACTGTGTGTGTCAGAGCGGGACGGCACTCTTTAAATTAGCTTCCTAACAGGGAGGAGAAGGAGACAGTTAACTGCTGCAATCAGTGCAGAGCCTAAAATACACAGCTCAACACTGTTTTTTATCAAATCCTCACATTACAAATGCACATTACAAATCCACACATTTTATCTCACACAGTCATTGCTAAATAATGTATACATGTTTATTATTAATGCATATTGGCCTGCGTACAAATATCAGTGCAGTTTATATCATGTATATTTTTGGGGGGCAACAAAAGACAAGGATTTTTTTTGTAAGAAGTGCTTTGAATGGGAGTAAATGTCCACACCCTTTTTGCACAGGATATATTTGGTGTTTATCTTTCTCCTTGACAGATTCATTCCAGGTTACTTTTCAGGATTTCCTAGATCCTGTTAGATGGGGTATCCCAGGTACATGGAATTTTGAGCAAGGAATTCAATGTATAATCGTAATGTTTTACCATAAGCCATTCTCGTGTTGCCTCTAGAAAAAAGAGGACATTGAAATTCCCATTTTAGAATTTTTAGTCTTTTATCTTATGACATAGAAAAGTAATGTAAGCATTTATAGCAGTGTCAGTACTATATTACGCAGCTATTACCGCAGCTCCATGCAGTTAATTGCTGTCCTCAGATGTCTACTTGCTGATTCATTGCTGAGTTTCATAAGATGAGTTTTTAGATGAGGCGTATAATGTAGCTCTTTAGTTGTTAAACCATCTGTGTCTCGATCCTTTAATATTATTTTCACTCTTTTCCATTTCGCTTTAGTGTCACATCACTGTCAGAACAAAACTTGCATCTCCATTTCTGTCGCCAGCTGCTTTTTGCATTGTGTTGAAATTTCATAATAAATAGACCAATAAAAATAGTACCAGATTTGGTGGGAAAAGCTGTAATTGTAAGTTGTTTTAAGAATGTTTTGTCCTTATTTGTAAAAGTTACCATTTTTGTGAGGGTTTTACAAGACACTAATTTTTGTGCCTTCCCTTCAAATTCACTGAACTGGTGATCTGAAGATAGTATTAAAAGAAATGGCAATGAACCACAATAATACTTGCACAGGACAGCGCTGAGGTCTTCCTGAGGATTTCCCCCCACCTACCTTAACTCACAAGTGCCTAATATAGGCCCTATATGTGAATTCCTAAGCAATTTTACTTTACTAAAGATCTCTCCTAAAGATATCCAACTATATATTAGGAACTCTGGGACTAAGATGGTTTTATCTATAGGGAAAAAATAAAACACATTTTCGAAAGCCAAATTGCCAAACCCAATACATTTTGTAGTGTCACTGGATTCTCTGAATCGAATGGTTGTTATCAAGTCAGATTATGAATGGTGCTACATTCAAGCTAACACCGTTGCACAATAAGATGTCATCCTGAGACTAGTAACATACATCCCCATAATATCTTACGTAACCCGATGAGATTTGCCATCTATGGTAGTTGAGTTACTTTGACACGAATATTATACAGTTTTAGCTTTTCATTGCAAAGAAGTGTTAACTTGACTTTAGCAATATTCATATTTCATGTCCCTAATAATCTTGTAGGACAGAAGATCAAGCGACATTCAGAGGGTGGGCTTATACATAGAACAAGACAAATCAGATTGTGAATTGAATTAGTAAATGTGCATAATTTATAATACAAAGGGTAGTATTTGGAAAGACATTCAGATTTAACCTTTTTACTTGTCAATTTAGTGATGTAGTATTGGAATCAAAGGAGCAGTGTCATGATCACTATCATTATCTTAGTACAAGTTGCAGTAATGTCCCAGGTCCAGGCTTTAGGACACTATCAATTATTGCAGAATTGACTTAAAATCCTTTAATTCTACCTGCAGCAGTGTTATTTGGCGCCACTCACGGCTTACCGAGGTTTAAATTAATTTTTTCTGCTAACTCAGGCAGTAAGCTGAGTGGTCATGTACCAGAGGTAAGTCACACTCCTTCACCGCGTCCCTTACTTCTTCCCTTCATCAGTGCCCTTACTCACTCCTCTGCCCCCTCCTCCAACACACTCACTCCATGTTCTCTCAGCTCCCTGCAGCCATGTTCTACTGCTCTCCTCCCTATACTGTCACGAACACTCCAGGATCAGCAAAGCATCATATTCCCCAATGCCTTTCATTCTGTAATCACTATTGGAGTCCTAATCAAAGTTGTTCACCTCTGCCACCCCAGGTCTTAACTTATAGGCTATTAACTGCCTACAGGTTACTAACTGCCAGTTCTAAAATGTTTTAATAAAAGTGTGATCCATTCTGTAGTTAATTATTTTGTGGCATTTTAAATATACATATTTACAAGAAAAACAGTCCTTTTTATTGCTTTTCAAAATGTGTAGCTAATTGTGTTTTGGTGAAAGCCAATTAGCATAGACCCTTTTGGGAGGTTCTCCAGTGGTCATTCTGCCAGTGGAATGAAAAGGAACACAAATATTTTAAATTAATATAATCAAATCAAATATTTCCCACCCCATAACTCTGTTATCAGATTAAATAGGACACTGTTAGTTCTCTGTATATGATATGTAGTGGCTTTGTGTTGAGCTGCTAGTGAGCAATAGGACGACAGAGGAGGGTTGAGAACCCCATGCTGTGAGAATAAGTCAGATAGACAGCCGAGATGAAATGGGCAGCACAGCCAAAACTTTTCTGATACAAAATTGTACAACTGACACAAAAAACATTTAAACAAAATCAAAACATTTGTATAGATATCTCGCCTACCAACACAAATAACCAGATTGCTTCTAGTTCTGTAAACCCACATTTTCATTAATAAAATGTATTCCACTAAAATTATGGACGGACAGATCATCTTGCGGATATGCAAAGCAGGCAGAATATTATAATTTATCATATGTAGCTGTGGGACTGATTTCACTTTAAAACATTTTAAAAAGTTGGAAAGAACACTTTTTTTTTTTGCAAATGGAACAATACATTTAAACAGCTATAATTTTGATCTATTGAAGTGTTAATGAAAATTTCATATTGTTCAACACTGTAGTTCATTTTTGTTGTTATAAAGAAATGTGATGGTAAAATGAGTTCAGTGTATATAAGAGCAATGTGTATAATTGAAGTGGATTCATACTGTGATGATGCCAAGAACTGTGATATTAATCACTAACATCAGGATAGGAATTTTTGTAGCCAATATTGATTAATTAAAACACGCCTTGATTGGCTGTGTTACTGATTGCTCAGAATGAGTCAGGACAGCCCTATTAATCACCCCCTCATATTCCTCATCCTTTTCCCTTTCTCCCTGCCCACTTCTGTCATTGGGTTAACACCCGTCTGTTCCACCTGACTGCAAAGGGTTCAGGGACGTTTTTCCCCTCATCCTCGAACTCTGCTGAGTTGTGTCTTAGCCAGCCCTAAATAATAAGGTGTGAATCTGGAGAGGCCTGTTTCCCTGGAGGAATTCACCGTCTCCCTGCTCCCTTCATCCCCCATTTCACATGTTTTTCTCTCTCTCACTCTCTCTCTTTCTACATGTTGAGACACATTGCACACGAAGACAATCACACTCACAAGATTGAGGGCAAAAAAGAGACCAGCTCACTTTCAGGGACAATGATTTCCTGCCCATCTACCCGTCCAATTGGACTAGCAGCACTCCTTCAGGAAAATGAACATAATTTCTGTGCAGTGGTAACACAGTATGTGAGGAAGACTCTCATGAATTTATCTAGGGGTGTAAAATGCATCAATCCAATATGTAGGTAGTAATAAACTGCATTGATTTTGGAAGGTTTTCAAAAAGACTCATTTTTGTGATCATTTTTTGGTCAAAATAATACATTAGTGCTGTTCTAAAACATGAAAATAAAAAAAGCTATTGTATATTGTTTTTATTGTCTGTATCTCATAACTATGTCAGTAATTCCTCTTGTCAAGTTTGTGATTTGAGTGTATTTTGCAAAATAATTCTGAAAACAATTAAATGATCAGAAATGTTGGGGGGGGATTTGAGATTTGATGATGCACTGAGCATCATTCTAATGTAACACATCACATAGAGCATAATATTATGAATATTAGCCGACGGGTTGAATGAGTTGTGTCATTTTAGGGAAAATGCAGAAAATATGGAGGTAATATTTATAGCCTGCATGGCACTGTAATACTCTTAATATCAGGAGACTAATGTAACCGTGTTGCTGAGCAGTTATGGCATGTTTTATAACTACTTATGTAAAAGGGAATTAAGCCTTCTATAGCTCTGTTTTGCAATGTCATCAGTGTAAATGCTGGGTTATGTGATATCCATGACCCTGGTAAATCACTTTAGCTTGAATGTGAGATCTGTGTGTTCTACCCTTCGGAAAGCTCTGTTAGTCCAGCGGACTGTCCAGACCGTCCTGTCTGATTAGAGGTTATGGATCTAGAAAAAGAGTAAAAAGTGTATATGGGGAACTGTACATGTGTGAGAAATGCTGAAAACCAACCTGTATAACATACATGTTAATCCTTAATTGGACTGTGTAAGATTAATAGGAACAGGGTCCTCCATCAAGTCTGCACAATTTATATATTGTTTGTTAATCATTATCACAGCGTCGGCAGCAGTGGTGATATACAGAGCATTTGTTTCGGCCCAGCGCAGCAGGGCACGGATCCCATTCATTTTCAAAGGGGAGCGTCGGTTGTGTCAGATGGGGCCGTGCGATGCATGATTAGTTTATGCAAACTTTATGCAAATGAACCTCACGGACCTAGCTTGTAAATTGACAACATTTTTTTGGATCACGTATTATGCAACAGTTTGTTTTGATTACACGTTCTACAGTTTTTTTTACAATAACCATCAATACTCCAAGCACCAGCTGCTAAATAACGACATTATTCTACAGTTATATGTATAATTTTCAACAAACATGAAAAAAGCACAATAGTTACCTTTTTTAAGATTACATTTCACATTGTGGCCCCTTTGGTCAAATAGTGAAGATGAGTATTTGATTTAATATGAGGTTACGCTTTATCATGAATTCTATTATCTGTGTGTGTGTGTGTGTGTGTGTGTGTGTGTGTGTGTGTGTGTGTGTGTGTGTGTGTGTGTGTGTGTGTGTGTGTTTATATGTGTGTACTGGTAAACAGCATGTTATTACATGCCAGCCCCAAATGGCATTAGTAGAAAACGCTGCTGATTTGCCTGTGTAACGCTCCTCTCTGCAGCTCTAATTAACACTTGGCAGTTAAGGTCTTCTGCTCCTCTCCTGCAATTCCCTCAGCAGAGCTGTGACAGGAGCTGCCTCTGCTTCACATCTTCTGGCTTTGGCATCATTCTGTGTGCAGTTGTGAGGAAAAAGTTGGTCTGTGTTTCTGCACCAATGCAATCTGATCTTTATCCAAGTCCTGGTGATAAAAAAGGTTCTCACAGTCAGCACCATCACTGCTCTCTTTTTCTCACTCTCTCTCTTTTCTTTCTTTTCTCTCTTTCTCATTTCTCTTATTGCTCTCTCTCTCTTTTTCTCTCTCTTTCTTTATTTTCTCTATTTCTCTATTTTCTCTCTTTCTTTTTTGTGTTCCCTCTCCTCTGTCTCCCTCTTCCTCTTTCTTTTTCTTTTTCTCTTCTTTGTTTCTCTCTCGGTTTCTCTAAATATCTCCTTTCTCTCTTTTTCTCTCTCTGTCTTTCTTTTCACACCTTCTCTCTATTTCACTACCTCTTTTTGCGCTCTCTCACTGTCTCTCTCTATTTTCTCTCTCTCTCTCTCTCTCGCTCTCTTTCTTTCTTTGTTTTCTTCTCTCTTCCTTCTTGCTCAATCTTGCCCCCCCATCAATTTTGCCAAAGCAAAGGAAGGAAAAAATCAGTAAATAAATAGAAAAAAAAAGGAAATATTGACAACCATAAAATTAACAAAAGATCGATACATACAACTTCAAATTGTAAGTCACATGACAGTCCTTGGTACCTTGGTTTTCTGTTTTGTCTCCCCCTGCTCTATAACTCGTGTTCAATTTTCATTTGAAGTTCTTGGTCAAACCTTTGATGAGCCGGGGTTATTAGAATGTAGATTTTTTTGTGTGCTTTAATTTGCGTTTGATTCAAGAGTGTATAGTCGTGGTCTAGTTCTTAGTGTTTGAGTGTGTTCAGTAAATTATCGATCCTTTCTTTGCAGAACGACAATTATTGATATCCCTGTTGGTAAGGAGGAAACTGTGGGGGGTCTGTTTTTATTGTGTGTATGTGAACAAGAGCAATTCTAAGCTCTGTTGGCTTTTTAACATGCTTTAGTGTTTCAGTAGCTTTTTACAAAGACTGCTGTCCTACTTTTTGGAATCAAAAATTAGGCCCTGTATCTCACACAGACTGAAGATGTAGTGAAAGGATTGTGTGATCTTTGTCATGTCTTTAATTGATAGCTGATGTTTTATTGAAATGATTACGCAGAAGTCTTTGAGGATGTTTACAGGTTAAAACTCCATGTAGAGAGTCGCAGTAGTTGGGTGTTTTGTGTTAAAGTGTTGCATGTAAAGTGCTATTTGTTTCTCTTTTGTTTCACTAATTGCTCCACAAATATGTCCACATTAATTGAACATCTTGCACTGTGTTTCATGTATAAACTCTATTTTCGTATGGAGAGTTATCCTCTGAGACCTGGCTTGGGGCTTTCTCAGAAGACATTAGTGTGGACAGTTTGAGCAGTGTTTTCATTTGTGTCTGTGTGTAAGAGAGAGAAATAGAGAGAGAGGGAATGTGTGTGTGTGTGTGTGTGTGTGTGTGTGTGTTTGTGCGCTTACACAGCCCCAGCTAACATAACATGAAGGGCCCCACATGTGGTTTCTAT
>JBBJLS010000018.1:5429657-5465588 GCA_037577275.1 Bryconaethiops microstoma
CATATGTCACATTTGGGTTTGTGTGTGTGTGTGTGTGTGTGTGTGTGTGTGTATGTATGTGTGTGTCTCTATAGATACTTTCACATATGCTATCTCGTTTGGCTGATTAAGCAGTAGAGCCCCACAGTATATGTTCTGTTAATCGCAATATCGGCCTCTGCAAAACTGATATCGCAGGAGGCTGCAATATGCAAATGAGCCTCAAACCAAGGCGACCAATCACAACTCCAGACGAGTGTTACTGGGTGTTTGAAAAATTCACATTATTTTGTCTAACCATTAAAGACACTGATTTGCCAAGGTATGCTTAAATGGCCCATATTGTACTAATTTATTTTATTTTATTTTTTTCTGGGTTTTTGTACCACAAAAATAATTCAGAATTCATTCTTATATGACCATTTTCCAACCTATGTTTATCCCTTAGGAATAATACTAAAAGCAATTAGAGAAAAGCGACGACATGGGTCCTTCAGTATAGTGAAAGACTGCAGTCGCAATACTCAGATGAAAAGGAGTTAGTCATTTGGTCTAGAAATAATAGAATAGGGATTATTTTTCTTTAGTTTTGCTTTGTGTTCCTTGTTACAGAAAGTGAGTGAAGAGGTAAAAAGAAAAGACTTCAGTAATGAAGTTGGAAGATTTTGTCCTTGTCTTGATTGTAGGGACGGTGTGGAAAGAATGACTGATTGAGTAAAAGGAAGAATACATGAGTGTCTCTGCTAGGGCAGGAGGAAGGATAGAGGGAGAAAAAGGCCAGGGTAAACAGACGAACGACAAAGAAGTCTCTACTGGCAGTGTTATTGGAAGCATTCAGGGAAATATATGATAATGATATTATTATACGTCTTTAGCGCTGCATGAAAAACTCATTAACTCATTTTGTAATCATTTAAAAATGCCAGTGGTCATTTACATTGTGTGAACATTTCAGAATGGAAATCACATTCAAATTAGGGATGGGAATCACCAGTGACCTCCCGATACGATATTATCATGATTCTACAAATATCCTGATTTGATACCTCAATTTTTATGTTTTTTTTTTTTTTTACAGTTTTCAAACCTTGAATCATGGAAAAAAAAGAAAAAGAGTCATACTGCTAAAGCTTTATTCAATAGCTGCATAGCTGAATTAAACCTGAGTCAACACAACATATTCCCAATAATAACTTTCATTCTCAAAAACCAAACCAGCATTTAAACAGTGCAAAACAACTTCTTCAAATACAACAGTGTCATTTTAACTTAAAATTAGAAGTTAACAAAAAGCTCCTACAACCCGGATGCTGTGCTGATAACATGTGAATAGTTTAGATGGTGCCAGCTCAAATACCTTTGTATACATTATAAAATAATTAGAAAATCAATTTTGGAGTCTGGCAATACATGAATCAATACATGACTACATTGATTTTTTCTTCCCATCTCTAATAGATATACTCTGTACTCAGAAGCGGAAATCTTTTGACTCCGAACGCAAACCAAGTTTTGGGTTCAGGCAAACATGAGAGGTTGCCAGAAACCTATTATCATAGTAAAAAATAGCTACTTTCACTCTTTTTTTATGGGATTCATGGTGAACAGACTCATGGATCAGGCTCACCAGGACCACCACAAAAGAGCCTCCTTCTGAAAGAGCAAATTACAGAGATTCACAGCTTACAAATACATTTATTCGAAGAATTGTTTTCCAAAAATAGGTCTGGAATTCAGCAACTGCCCAATCAGTCTATTGCTGTTTTTTTTTTTTTGGGGGGGGGGGGGGTTCCATTTCGCAGCTTTTTTTTCTTCTTTTCAGAGCAGGGAAATTATTTTCAAATTATTGTCCATGGCAATCAATCATGTGCTGCAGATGTGGCAGATAGAGATTAGGCAGAAAAAAAACACTGGATGTTCCTTTGATGGGTTTAATGATCAGGTTATGCTTCGTATAGCTCCGTTAGAATAAACCACCCCTCTTTTTCTCTGTTTTATCAGTATAAGCAGGTGGAGCAGTATATGTCCTTCCATAAGCTGCCGGCAGATATGCGACAGAGAATCCATGATTATTACGAGCACCGGTACCAGGGCAAGATGTTCGACGAGGAGAGCATCCTGGGGGAGCTGAACGAGCCGCTCCGGGAGGTGAGCACAGACAGATGGAGAGCAGAAAAAACATTAACCAAATAATCTCTCCTGTGTGAGCAAGGGTGGGGCGATATTCAGCAACATGCTCTATGTCTCCTAGTTGAGATTTTTTGTTATGATTGTGTTGTGCATAATTCAACTGAATGTGTGGAATTACTAAAAGAAATAAACACAGGAAATGCAGATTTCATTTACTGGCATGTTATTATGGACTGGAAACATTCGTATATAAAAAAGGCTGCTGACCTTTATGGAAGAGACATTTTCCGTTGCCAGTCTGACATGTCTGTCTGACATCCAAATGTTCTTTAAAATGTAGCCTTTTTAAAAATGCATTTTTAGTCATGTCACAACATATCTTTGGTCAATTTTAGTATATTTTTTTTAGTATATACTCCATCCAAAATGACAAATCTCAACATATACAGAACACTTACAAAATATACAATACTGTGCAAAATTCTTAGGCACCTGAGAAATGGATATTTAAAAACTGTTTAGCTAGAAAGTAAGGTTTATTTGTTTATTTTTTGTATGTGTTTTTAAAAATACCAATATTAAAATAACTACAAAAATACTTTTTTCCTCAGAGAAGCCCAGTATTACTTGTAGTTACCATCAAAAAATCAGTTTAGCTCAATCAATATTTTATTAGAATAAATCAGGTCTGCTGCTGATGGTCTTCCAATCAGCTCACAAAATATCAATTCTTCATATTTTGTACTGCTATCTTGTTTGTTGACATTTATTGTAATATTAATGTGTATTCATGTAAGAGAAATGCCTCTCCCTTTATATATATATATATATATATATATATATATATATGTGTGTGTGTGTGTGTGTGTGTGTGTGTGTGTGTGTGTGTGTGTAAACAGAGTTGTGGTTTAATATCATTGTATTATTGTCTTACTATCATTATTACTGAGAAAGTAAAAACTATTTTGAAAATAAATTGCTGACGGGATTAATAATCAGCATTAGTTACTATAACATGTGAAGTGAGTAAAGTCTCAAACTATTTAAAAAATAGTCTTCTAGTCTCGTTATGTATTCATTATGTATACATTTTTAAATAATAATTCAAATCATGTTGCCTCTTCTTTTTGCAGGAAATAATAAATTTTAATTGTCGGAAGCTGGTGGCTTCGATGCCCTTGTTTGCGAACGCAGACCCTAATTTTGTGACGTCGATGCTAACAAAGCTTCGCTTCGAGGTGTTTCAGCCGGGAGACTACATCATCCGAGAGGGCACCATCGGGAAGAAGATGTATTTCATCCAGCATGGGGTCGTCAGCGTACTAACCAAAGGAAACAAGGAGACCAAACTATCAGACGGCTCCTACTTCGGAGGTGAGGGAGTTTTCACTGCAACAGCAATGAATAAAATAGATTATTTAAAATAAAATAGAGGCACACACACATTTAAAAAATAGATTATTTGAAGTAAAATAGATACACACACACACACATACAGGCACGCATTCACACACGCACACACGCGCACACACACACACACATTATTCTGCGGAGCTTAATACCTTTTCAAGCCCTAATGCTCATAATGGTGGCTTGGACAAAGCAGCAGCATGGGAAATTAGCTCTTTTCCAGGTCAGCTGAGGCCGACTTTAGTTGGGAGTGTTTGATTTTGTCACAGCTGGCTTTTTTTGGGAACAGACTTCAAATAATGAGCGCATATCCAATTCTCCGGCAGTTACAAAAACAAAGAGCCTGATCTAACTTTAAAGTTGCTGACAAAACAGAGGGGACACAATAAATCACAGGTGCTGTTTTGGTCTTTCCCAGTTGCGTTAATGAATGATTCATGTAAAGCAATGTTGTTTTCTGTTGTGACGCAAACTTGGATTTTTAACACTGTCACTTTTTACTAACAGGCCAGGTTTTGTGCATTTGATTTATATGTACATCATTTCCGCATGAATAGAATATATTGCATCAATACAGTTTTGTCTGTCAGTTTACATACTTTTCATTGTGACTGTGATAAAATTATCTGTTTTATTCATATGCAAATGATATGCATACTTAAACTCTAGTGTTGAGTACTAGAGTACTATCTTGGTTTTTTATTGGTATGGGGCAAATATCCACTTTTAAAGAGACTATACACATCTGAACAAAGCCAGAGGTGCATTTGGATCTGTGTATTTTGTGCTTGACTTTGATTTGACCTCGAAGAGAGAACAACGACATACGTCCCATCATGTAGTGTAGTGTAGAAACAATCACTGCTAATAATCATTGAGATATTTAAAGTGTATTTACTGTCTATTTTGCAAATTCTTATTGCTTCTCATTTATATAACCATTCCCTTTGAATAGTCATTCAAATCTTTTGGTTAGTTCAAAATGTATTCAAAGGAAAGGAGTGCACTTAATTATAGACCAATCAAACAAAACATCACCAACCAATTAACCACCCAAAGCTATACCGCTTGGAAATATTATGACATAGATTTGCAATCTCAGTTTATTTTTAAGAAATGCTTGGGGGCATTCAAATGAAACAAAACCCCCTATGTTAGATCTGCTATCCAGTAGAGAGTGAAATGGAAAGTAAGGAAGTTTGGTAATATTTTGGTTTCTGACCAAATGAATGTAGAGAACCTCTGGACGTTTACGGTAATACAGACCATCTGTGCAGAAGACACATAATTACCGTGGCTGGTATTACTAGCTGTTTACAAGCACATCCCAGGATAAATCATTCAGCTCAGTATGCTTTTGCAAAATGTATGAAGTACAAACAGGACATCAAGGTGGTGAGAATGCACTGCTGATGTAACGCAGTACTTGGTGACAGGTGAAAGGTGTTTTAACACTCATATGTGTGATTTTGGAACATAATATCATAATTCTTCTGGCAATATACATTTGTCTAAATTTACATTATAGCCCAAGCATATTTTCAACTTTAATACTTTCACAACGCTAATGAAATAAGATTATATATATATGTGTGTGTGTGTGTGTGTGTGTATGTTTTTTCCCATATTTTATTTGCATTATTTTACCAACATCTATTATAGTATATGTGGAGCTGGTGTGTGTTCATACTGTCGGGTAGAGAGGCCTTAAGAAAGCCCTGTATAGCAGCTTTGCTACTGCATTTGAATCAAATAAATTACATGAAGAATGGATTTCTTCATTTTTGAAAACCATCAGTAAGCCTCAAGCTCTCTGGGACGTGTGTGAATGTGCAACAGAAGTACGTCAGTTGTGTTTAAGATGAGGTCAAATGTCGGAACCTCTCTGTGCTTCTCTGCGGTTGACCAGAGCGCAAGTCTGTCTTGGTGTACTTACTCACTTACCAAATACCATTTCACTGACAGACTGACAGTGTATGGGCTGCTGTGTTTAAGTAATGAGGACCGCCACCGAGGCATTTATCTGCATGTGACCCGTGGCTCCGGCGTTAATTACAGCCAGTGTTCACCATGCAAGGCTCCTGGCCTCTCTCTGCTGGAGCCCACCCCAAATAATGAGAAGATGGCAAGCAATCTATCTGTGAGCGTGCCACAGTTAATCAACACTTCACACATGCGACCTTGTCCCATTCCAGCTCTCAAGTCTCCAGCCTCAACACTGGCAGCCATCTTGGCCACAAACAGACAGAGAGGCACAGAGTCAAAAAGGTAGAGTCTCAAAAGTAAAAGTTCTTAAATAGTTCTTGGCTTTGGCATATACCTTTAAAATAATCTTTAAGTTTTTTAGAACTGCTTATGTTATGGTTCCTTAAACTTTTAAAAAGGTTCACCACAGATCTAATTTGGAAATGGTTCTTTAAAGAACAGTTCTTTCAAAGATCCTACTTTTAAACGGTTCTTTACTTAACTAAAAGTGGTCATTCCACATCATCCAGGCTGAAAATGTAAACTACCAAATACCTAACTGTTCCCAGCCAGCCACACCATTACACCATTACACAACACTGAGAGGTAAAAACATTATCTTTTTACAAGACACCTGTCCATGGGTGGGATAATATTAGGGAGAAAGTGAACAGTCGGTTCTTGACAACGGGAGTGTTTCAGGTGTAAGGATTGGAGCAGCTTTGACAAAGACCAAACTGTGATGGTTAGATGCCTGGGTCAGAACATCTTCATTGCTTAGTACCTACCAAAAGTGGTCCAAGGATCACTGATGTGCATGAGAGAAACAGTAAAATGTGCAGCGCTGGGAGGCTTGCAGGACCAAGGATGGGGACCGCTGCCATATACCATCTCTCAAATGGTGAAGGACAAATATCTTAACATCTGTAACTAAATATCGATATCAGTATCAATAATGTTTACTTCTAGGCATTTTGGCTTGTGACAAATTTATGACATTCTGAGAAACCTTTTTGTAAAATTTGAATTAAGAAAAAAATGGAGATAAAAGGGTTTATTTTGCCAGCACTGACCGATGGATGCTTGTGGTTGTTTTGCTGTGTTTAAGTGTGACTTTGCCACACGCCTGAATAGGATCAGCTGAAACGCTAAATGCGCCACTTTGGAACCATGTGCCCTCGCCCACATTATCTTTAAGCCCTGGATCTGCAATTATTTTCCAAACACATTAAATGCAGTGGAGCTTTACGGTGGTGCTGGCCTTTCGCCTGTTATCAGCCTGTTCTATTCCTGGCACCAGTGCATTGCTGGGAGAGCTGGGATAGAGGCAGGAGCTGTGGGGAATTTGTTACCAAACAGGAGGTAGCCACTCATGAAAGTAATATATATAACGTGTGTGTGTGTGTGTGTGTGTGTGTGTGTGTGTGTGTGTGTGTGTGTGTGTGTGTGTGTGTGCGCGGAGGGGGATATGACACATTAAACAGGGTCGGTGCACTCTCTTTTTCTTCCTGAGACCCTCCATTTCCCAAATGAGGGAGTGGACATACACACACACACACACACACACAGATATGTCATGATCTGAATGCCTCACATTAGGACTTCATACAGATCACCTTGTGTGTGTGTGTGTGTGTGTGTGTGTGTGTATGTGTGTGTGTGTGTTTGCACATGTGGGCATTTAACTATGCATTGTGCGTGCATTCCATTATGTTGCATTATATATTATTTCCGTATGTGCATATTCATGTGTGGGTGTGAGTGTTTATCTCTCAGTGGGGAACATTCACAGGCCTCTCATCCTACTGGATATCAATGATTTAAAGCACACGCATGGGATAAAATACATGATTTAGATCACAGAGAATTACAGAGATGAGGTCTGTAGTGTGCAGAGCGAAAGGCTTCCCATGATTAAACTGCATGAATGGGCATTAGGCAAAAAACAAGCAAACTAGCGGAGAGGAGCAAACAGGAGAAGAGAAGGAAAGGAAAGGGAGCGGAAGAGAAGAGAAACAAACTGAAGAGAAGGAAACGGATGAAAGGAAATATAAGGAAGGGAACAGAAAGGAAATTAAATGAAAGAAAGGATAAAGAAGTGAAAGAAAATGAATAAATGAAAGGGATAAAGATAATGAATGAAAATATAGAAGAAACGTTGTGTTTCTGTATACTGTTGAACTTGCATTCTTGAATGCACACATACACACTTTGGAGCACATACATCCTTAACAAATACAACCACTAATATTGTGTAGGTCCTATAGAAACAGTCCTGACTCGTCAAATCATGGATTCCACAAGACCTCTGACAGTGTGGTGTGGTATCTGCTACCCAGATGTTGATAACAGAGCCTGTACGTCCTGTAATTTGTCCAGTAGATTCCACAGATGCTTGATTGTATAGACCAAAAACACCTGGAACTCTTTGTCAAGGCTTCCCAACAGAACATTGTCCAGAGCTTCAAACTGCCTCTACCAGCTTGTTTTTTTCCCCATAGTGCATCCTGGTGCCATCACTTCTCCAAATAAGTGACACATATTGTACCTGGTCATCCACACAATGTAAAAGAAAAGCAATCAGAATGTGGGTTTGAATCCCAGGACTGCTGGTGGCACCACTGAGATACCTTGAGCAAGGTACCGTGCCCACACACTGCTCCCCGGGCTCCGTGTTCCTGGCTGCCCACTGCTTCACTTGGGCAAATGGGTTAAATGCAGAGAAAGAATTTTGTGCTGGTCACACAGTGTGGACACTTTACTTTACATCATATCAAATAGGTTGGACTGTGCGCCACACATGCATCAGTGAGCCAAGATCACATGTTGTTCTTCCTTTGACCCCTTTTGGTACTTTATATCAGTAAAACCCTACACGACCTGCTGTTTTTGGTGATGCGGTGATGCTCTGACCCAGCCCTCTAGCCATTACAATTTGGGGGTGATGGTGTGCTAGTGGTTAGGATACTTGCCTTTGGACCAAGAGGCCATGGGTTCGAATCCTTCAGAATACCACCACTTGGTTCCTGAGCAAGACCCTGCCCCCTGTAGTTAGGGAATGGAAGTCGCTGTGGATAAAAGCGTCTGCTAAATGCCATAAGTGTCAATTTGGCCCTTGTCAAAGTTGCTCATATTACAATGCTTGTCCAGTTTTTGTGCTTGCAATACATCGACTTGAAATACATTGGCTAATATATCAAACCACTCGTCTGGTGTAACGAGATAATCAGTGTTGTTCACTTTACCTGCCACTGGTTTTAATATTATGACCAATCAGTGTATACAGTGTATTACTGTTATTGTTACATTTTTGTCCATGTGTCTTACAGTTTAATTTCTGTACGTTTTGCTCTCTGGATCAGGTTTCCTTATGAAGCATATTTCCCCGTAGCTGTTCTGAGACATTTGGGCCCTTTCTCTGGCCAGGGAGACTTTGCGGAGTAGAAAAATCGAATGTGCCCTCACAAATCTGTCTTGTCATCTCATGGCTGGTCTCCTCTGGCTGCAGCCCTGTCACCCTTAACAAGGTGCAGCTAATCTGTGGAGCACTAAAGCCGGTTACATAGAGCTCTGCTATCAAGCCCTAGCTCAGAGAAAGACATTGAGGGACTGAGGGAATGAAGGAATGAAGAAGAGAATAAAAATGCATGTGTGTGAGCCTGTGCATGTGCAAATATGTGTGGATGTTGGCTTTCAGGCCTCTGTTTGTGTTTTGTACTCAGGTGCCTTTAAATTGTTAGTTTGGCAAATAAAGTACGTATATTCTACACCTTACCCAAAACATAGTCAATTAGTCAAATTTGGTGTTTGAAGTATGCTTCTTCAATTTTGTTCCGGATCTATGAAGCTAATTTAGCAAACAAATAATGAAGGCCTATGGCCCTATTAGAATTGTCCAAACTGCAAGCTTAGATCCTCACAGACTGGACCCAAACCGTGTTGAGTTGTTATTGAATCTCAAATAGACTTGTGTGTGTAGTTTCTGTTACTGTATGGCAGTCTGTTATCTATAGAACCAGAGAAGTCCAGGAAAAAGCCAGGATTTGGGACATCTGCTAGTACCGTTTTAGCTATCCTGCATACTTTTGTCCAAGGACAGCACATCAATAATTTTACATTAGCATTTTTAGTGCCGCTCCCACAAGGCTTCACACCGCTTCAGCAGAAAATCAGCACAGTTTGTCCTATAACCTAAACGTTTCTGTGCACTCTCACCCTCTGTCCAGTCCCACTCTGGCTGCTTGACATATATGTTCATAAATGAATTGTCTGCTGACATAATATGACAATCATGGCCAACTGAATAATTTCATTTTCCTGTGAATTAACTTTACCATGGGCTATGTATTCCCTTAATACAATTAATATGTAAGTATTCCCTTAATACAAATAATATATAAGCATTATATTATTATTTGAGAATAAACCACAGAATATTTATTTTTGGATTGCATGGCATGGCTTTAGGAAACATAAATTGTCTGTGAAGGAGATAATTTACCACAGCAAGCGGGTTTCCATTTCCATTGGTCCTAAATCACAACTCTTTAGCCTTTAAGGACCCAATTTGTGTGCGTGATTGTTTAGAATTAGTTTAGAATGAGTTTATTAATTTTCAGTATTTGTGTTAATAATAATAATAATAATTATAATCATAATAATCATGACAATAATACATTTTATGTATCACCTTTCATACATTTGAATGCAGCTCAAGGTGCTTTACATAAATATTATTTGATATTACTTAGATATTAAGATATTATCATTTTGTTCAGTCTGTTCATTAATTTACAGTATTTCTCTTCACGTATGAATTCTACTCTCGCCCACATTGTTGACTAGTCGGCCCCTGGCTACCGCTCACAGCAGTGAAAGCTATCCCTCCCATGGGACCTCCACCTTGTTGCTTCGGTGCAAAGCTCAGAAAACACTAAACATGTCTTGGCTGATCGACCATTTGGGGCCAACATGGTGTAAATGAGGTTGTTTGATGAACAACCGCTGTGATCTCAGTGCTGTTGCTCCATAAGCTTGGAGCACAGTGGTTAAGGGTAGTCCATTCATTGTCTGAGTAACTTACAGTCCGTGTAGCTGACAGTGTAACTGGGAATATGTCCAGTATTTGTGTGCTGCAGCTGTGTGTGCAGCGCAGACTCTGAGCCCTTGCATATCAGCAGTGGTGCAGACTGCAGCTCTCTCGCAGCGTTAACATGTGCATGCTGTAGTGTCAGGCTGGATCAGGCTCGCAGGGTGCCCAGGCTCTGAAAGGTTAGTGTGTCCACTGCGGCTGCTTGGGGCTCAGTGGACGATGGATATTTGAGCTGACAGAAAGGCTCCGAGCGCAGGTGAGCCTGGCCAGCGCCGACCTCACGCCACCCATACTTCTCCCACCGCCACACACAGGAAAATAGTCTACAGTTTTCCTTCTTATCCCACAGTCAGTCAGTCAAGAGTTTGGTGTCTGACAGTTCTTTCATTTTTCATTGAATGCATGAGGCTAATGTATCTGATCAATAATTTTTTACAAGCTTATAAGTGTCGTCCTAACTGCATACCTGAATCACTACACACTTGGATCACTATAGGAACAAAACTATTTACCTAAGTAATGGTCAGCATGTGGTTCTGCATGAAGGTTTGATAATCTACCTGAGAGTTTCTGCCTCATCTAAATAGCCTGTGGTGGCACTGTGATGATATAGTATTTTGATACTAAATCTAAATGTGTGTGTTCCTCTCATCTCCCTGTCATCAAACATGAGTCTCATCCCCAGACTGACAGAAAGGAAGTGGTGTTAAGCGAAGACAGGGAATAAGAGCACTGTTAGCTCGACACTAACATTATATGGAAAAGCTCAAATGGGATTTGCTTACATCTTATTTCATAAACAGATTAATATCTGTTACTTACTATTTTTTTCTCCCTGAAACGCTGCTTTATATTAATATACTTACAAGAACATCTTGTCAGGGTAGGAGACAGGAACAAGATACAGGTGAGCAGCATAATAAGGGGGCAGGGCTAAGGGGGGGCTACGACCAAAACAGCAGACTCATGTGGATACACAGACACATGGCTAAGTAAACAAAGGCACATGGAGAGTGTAAACAACAACATAGACAAGAAAACAGGGGGGAAAGACATAAGGAACATACAGAAACCAAGGAACGACAAAAATACAATTACTTTACAGAAGTAACCCTTTCTACATACAAATGGTGTTTAATATGTCTAATGGAAAGTCATTCATATTCAGCTGCGAGACTCCCTATCTAGTGTAACGTTTAGTGCCCTTATTCAGTGCACTGTACAGACAGTGGTGGGCTATTTGAGATTGGTCTATAGCATTTTAATATAGGATTTTGATACTCCCCGTCATCGAACATGAATGATTTCACCCCAGACTGACAGATAGAAGGAAACTTAGTACTAAGAAGTATTAAACAAGAAAAGAGCACGTTTAGCTTGACACTAACGTAATACGAAAAAGCTCCAGTGGGATTTACTATTATCTTATTTCATAAAAAGATTAACAGCTGCTACTCATGTAACTTATATAGTGGTTTCTGGAAGAAACACTGCTTTATGGTAATATTAAGCAGATGCATGTTTGTGGTTTGCCACTGTTACAGCAAATCTGATGAAATATGTTTTCTCAGAAAGCCATGTGTGGCACAGATCAGGCAGCACTGTGTAAGGCAGTGCAGTGTATGGTGCAAATCGGGCAGGGAACCAGATCAGGGAGCAACGTGAGCTACATTTTGCGCCCTTACTGCAGAGTTGAACCAGAGGGGGCACTGTGGAAGCTGGACTCACCACAATTTTTTAAGAAGAATAATTTGAGAAGAATAATACATTCCAACAAGACTGCAAAGAAAATATTTTACTTTGACCTCTGGGTGTAATTACTCTTTAAAGGCTACACGTTCCTGCAGCATCATCAGTATTAGTTGCACTTTTATGACTGGCCCGTGCAAACAAGCATGCACCCCCTTTCCATCATGGGAGAATGGCGTAGTAATGTAGGTAGCCTGTTAGCGGAAAGGCTCAGCAGGGGGTGGAGCGATAAGACAGTGATGGAGCTGGAGTGCATGCAGCAAGCTGGCAGGATACAGCACTCTAAGCCTGTTTAGGATTTCATGCAGGATTTTTCTTCTGTTATTCTGATGAGTCACTAGGCGGGCTGAGTCAGAAACGCACAAGAGTTCTCGTCCATAATGCTAATGCGAATGATGTACTGCGGAGGGAAGTTTTAGGTCTAAGGAAGAAGAGACTAGAGGTCACGGTGACTTCACAAAAACAGAACCGAATAAATCTGGTGTCACTGCCGACCGTGGCCTGCAGGGCCGATCGCGTGAAGACAAAAAGGCAGTTTAAGACTGTTAATGCAGAGAGATGGATGAGGCTCTAAGTGGGTGGCAGGGAAAATATCATGTATATATTTCATCGAGTTCCAATAAAAATGGAAATTCAATCAAATAAGTAATGTGTTACGACATAGATAGTATTTAGACATAAATAGTTGCCAGTGTTTTAACTCCCACTCTTATTATACAACAGCATCACCAACCAGGGATACCAAAACTATCAGAGCTTTTCCTTCAGTACCATGATGTGTAAAACACAGTAACAGGTAGGGTGGGCTACCTGAGTGCTTTACTTTGTTAGGTGGGGATGGTTGGAGTGGGATATTATTAACATATGTTCCCACCTTCTGGAGCCTGGACACAGCCAAGGCATAATTACTAAATGATGAGGTTCAGAAAGGATGAACTGGGATCAGGCAGTAAAACAAATGCATCACTGCCCATTTCTTTCAAGTTTCCCCATAACTTCAGCTTAAATCACTGTCCTACTTAACAGACAAACTTGCTTTACATGAAAGAAACAGCTAAAGTGAAAAACAGTGCCTACCTGTGTTCCAGAGTCTGTAATATTCACATGACTCTAAATTCATTCGTTTATCACTTTTACGTTTAGGAGCTTTAAAAAAAATGTAAAATACATGTATCTAAGCTCATGATGCATTTACCAAAAGCTAATATGGTAATGGCTTGATGGTGTGTTTGCTGTGCTGGTACAATTGCTGTAATTATTATTATTATTATTATTATTATTATTATTATTATTATTATTATGTAATGTAAGGTAATATATTATTCTCTTTCGACCATAACAAAAGAAACATGGTCTCAGAAACTCTAGCAAGGCTGGTATTCAGAGATTTTGAGAGATTCTGAATTATAAGATGATGTAAGGAAACTAACTTTAGGATTTTCCTACTTATGTATTTGAATATCATAAACTGAGAACATACTATGCTAAATTACATGCTGTGACACATAAATACTGCATCATAGAAATTCCTTGGCAGAGTACCCACCTCTGTTTTGTAAATACAAGCTACGGTTTTCATTTTTAATACTGTTTATAGTGTTACAGAATTTTTTTCAGATATTTCAGAGTCATCTACAGCTTTGCTCATCATTCTGGGCACAAAATGTACCACTTTTTCTACAGGTTGTTTGAGAAATAGGTACCATTACCAGGTATCTGTACCGTTATCAGGTTGATGTCAACAGAAACTGTCAGGTCGGATATTGTCGGAGAAAAAAATTGATCCAGTCCTAGTTGACCCAACACACGCTCACACTGTGTGAGATCATGTTAGCTGTGTTCAGAATCTGTAGTCATGTATTACTGAATACTAGCTTCACGTTAAAATGATTTTAATAGTTTGATGTGTGACAAAAAAGATTTTATAACATTTAATACATTAATTCTTGGCATCCATCCATCCATTTTCTACCCCTTTGTCCCGCACTCGAGGTCGGGGTCATTCTTAGGTAATAATTTCAAACTTTTGAGCGTTGTGCACTCTATATTAGCCATTAATCCTGCAGATTTAGTGGGCTTGACACACCAATGAGCGTCTGGACTTCGGTTCACGTTTGTAGTGACATGATGTTTGGTGGGTCTCTAGGGGTAGAGGCCTCCCTCTCTCTCTCTCTTTCTGTCCCTCTCTCTCTCTTGCTCTCTCTCTCTCTCTTGCTCCCTCTCTTAAGCTCTGTCTCATCTCGTGTGTGCTATCCTCAGCCAGAAGAGACCCCCGGGTGGAGGGGATTTAGATGAGCTAAGAGCTGCTCTCCTCTTCGGCAGGGATGTGAGGATGGGGGGATTACCCAGGGCGCAGAGACTCCCCCTCGACACACACAGAACAGGGGGACACCAGGGCATGGCCTGCAGCAAAAACACTTCAGTGTCCCTAAAACAGATTACACACACACTCACAAAAACACTGACTCACACTTATACCACTGGTCAAAAGTTTTGAATCACGTCTCATATAAATAGTTGTTGCTCTTTTATTGGCAGTAATAATTTCTTTCATTATCTACATATGAAAAGTTTAGTTCTTAAAAGCCATTAAGTAACATTAAAAACCATTAAAAGCCATTTGAAATGGATGTACAGCATTTGGCAATGAAGATTTTCTGCACTGTAACATCTTTTCACAATTGCGGACCATTTTGTAATATTCTGAACATTCATTTTATTGTTTAAACCTAATTCTAGATGCCATCCACAGCACAGTTTATCATTCTGAACACATTATTTACTTATTTATCCATTTATTTATTGCAACTTTCATATATATTTTCCTGCTGTTTAACTTTTAGAGTTGCACAGAATTAATTTAAAATCATTTATTCGTTCAATTTATGAATCTTCTGAATCATTACAATTATTTATCTGCATCTAAATGTTTTTAATAGTTTTGAAAAACATTGATTCCACTTGTTTGAACTGCAGTAAATTCAAATACACAAGTACAGACGTCACTGAAAGAGAGTGGCAATAAAAGAAACACACCACACACACAAACCGACTTACAGGCAGTGTAATGTGCATATCAGGCCCTTGTCGCACCACACAAGACTATAGAAAGAGAAGGAAAAGACTGTGGGGTTGCTTGATCAGGAGTGGGGTGTGTGATACCGTACTCGATTCTCTTCCTTCCACAGGGTATAACTCTGAAGCCCACCTGAGTCCTTGCAGACCCCCCACACACTGAGCACTCAGAGGACAGGTCCGAGCCTCAGTGAGGTATCATCAGTCCCAGCTCTGCCAGAGTGGCCGCGCACTGCGGCCTGTTAAATGGTGCATAATTCTCCTGATCCGCCATGACGGATGAGGTCTGCCAACCCTCTAAGCTCCGAAAATGGTATTAAGTGCTTCAGCTCTGGATTACAGAAAATTCACATTTTTAATGCGAAAAAAATAGAAAAAGAAATGAGGCGGCGGTGAGCTGGACTTTTTTCTTTGATAGAAAGTTCCCATTTTCAGTCGTCGGAGATGTGAGGAGAGCGAGGCGTGAGCATGAGCTGACGGTGCCGTTTCAGGCTGAACTCTCACACAGGGAAAATACGAGACACTAATCCTCCTGCACAGGTTCATAAAAGGTTCATACAAAGGGCTGAGACACTGCATTTACATTACATCTGTTTAGATGCTGCAGGAAAGGTTTCGCATTATGCTGCGATGAAAAAAAAGCAGTGAATTCACTTGACTCAGGTGTCTATGACTCAAATATCATTTCCACATGAATAAATACATCCCACTCATACAGTTCTGTCTATCGGTATATGTACTTTAAGCAGAGATGTTTTAGGGGTGTATTTATAGAAATGATTTGGGTGATTTGGACTGTCTTGGCTGTGCAACACAAGTGGAAAATGTGATTTTTTTTGGTCAAACTTTATATAAACCACCACATAAACCAGCTGTTCGATGGAGTGCTAAAAGTGAATGGTTTGCCATTATTGCAATTATAGAACATTCGCTGCATCTCATGGGGCTGTGTGTATGAGCATCGGAGGGACAGGATGGAAGGAAAAGTAGTTTATGTCCACACATTTTCATCAGAAAAGATGCTTTCTAACTCTCAATTTAATTAAAGGATAGTCACATACATTCGAACAGATCTGGGCAACTTCCATGTCTCGTTGATTTTCCTGTGATTAACACACTTAAAATCTTAGGTTTTTTACTTCACTAACTATCTATATGTCTGTCTGTCTGTCTGTCTGTCTATCTAATTCCACATATGTTTCCTTACTGTTTTGAATTGAGCAAATAAACAGTAATTGCAATAAATAGTAGTGCAATAAATCATGTGCAAAATATGTTGAAAATCAGCAAACTGCGGCACCCAAACTTTTGCCTTTGATTTTAAATACAGTTTATTACTAAAAGAAAACACTATTTACATATTAAGATTATATGTCCCAGTGTAGATTTACTCATCCCTACTACACTCATTTCATTTAAATGCTGAATTTGGACTCTGATCACTTGATTTCAACTGTGTTTATGTGTCACAAATATTTCAATGTCACTCATTATAGTGCAATTCCATTCCGTTTTGCATATTATGTCCAACATTACTGAAAAAGAAATGCGCTGAATGTCCTTGACATCACACATATTGCTTATTCATGTGGAAACAATGCACACGTTTATATAAAGAAAATTCAAGGGAATTGAACAAGGTTTCCTCTGATATTGGGAGCTATAAAAGTGTAAATGTAAGTGAATATTAGAACTAGGTTAAACTGTGAAATGTCCTCGCTGTGTCTGTTGTAGAGATCTGTTTGCTGACCAGAGGACGGCGGACAGCCAGTGTGAGGGCAGATACGTACTGCCGTCTGTATTCTCTCTCAGTGGATAACTTCAATGAGGTGCTGGAGGAATACCCCATGATGAGGAGAGCCTTTGAGACTGTCGCCCTGGACCGCCTGGACCGCATAGGTAGGACTACCCCTAAAACTGCTTCCCTGTTTGGATGTCATTTTAACTCTCAGAGGTCTAGAGTGATTTTTTTCACGTGATTTATGTTACGTTGTTTCTGTATGTAATTAAGCATAACTGCTAGTTACATGATGTACATTTGCAATTTCTTTACATTCTGTATTCAGTCTGCACTCCTGAATTTTTCAAATTGGTTTGGCATCAAATAACAAAAGAATGACAAAAACTGTCCACACAATAGCTTGTCACCAAATCATAATAAAATATTCCTTCTTTGACATGTTAGACACTTTAGAATCTGCATTTTTCATTGAATCAGTCCGTTTACTTACAATTTGTAGACTTTAACAAGAAAATTTGAGGCAATTCGTTTTCCATTTTTCCTATATTTTTTATTTGATGTCCACTGATAACTTTTGTATGGTTTTGTGTATATTTTTAGACAAACATTTCCCAGCCTTTTTTATCCTTTAGAATTCATTACTTTTGTTAGTTCACCTTTAAGACTGATAAATGTTGTGGATCTCTGTTCTAATTGTGTGCTGTCTTGGGTGAAACACTATTTCAACTTCAATTGGTGGAGCTAAACTGTGGATTAGTCAGCAGTTATACTGTATCTAAAAGCTTAGATTTCGTAAAAATCTAAGCTTTTAGATACAGTATAACTGCTGACGAAATTACATTAATTATACTGCTTAATATTCATATAAGAATTTTGTATACTGAAGAATGAATATAATGTTTTGAAACCTGTGCTACCATTGTTTATATGCTACAATTAAATGAGCATGATGTAGGGCTAGGCTTAATGTGACTCATGTTGAAGCCTCAAGAAATCTTTCTCAGATGACATAATTACAATATTGTACCTGTTGAATTGACCTGATGAAATGTTAACTGACTAGTGGTAATGCATTCTTAGGCTCTTTTTTGAGCTTAAAATGAATAATGTATTGAAACATCATTATATCATGAAAGTATTCAATTATATTCGAATGAACATGAGGGAAAGGCTCTGATATTGGTTTAAGCGTATAGAACGTATCCATTTAATGCCTGCGAATACAATATAATTTCCCCATCAGTCTTTCACATCCCCTGCCGTATTGAGCCTGACAGTTGAAGGCTCAAATGCCACAGCGGCCGGCTATGTTAGTGCTGTCACTGAGGCCTGTGTTTATCTGCCACCGCAGGGGCCCAGACACCCGTCATAGTAAACACTGACACCTAGCACTACCAGCCCACACACTACAACGCAAACAACAAACTGAATCATTTTGCTCCCATCTAAAACAGTCTGCCTACTTGTTACCAGAAAAGGACAACACAGAATGAGCAACACCGCAAATAAGAAAGGAGTAATGTGACTGGAAATCTCTCAGAAGATAAATACCAGCTGCCATAGTCATCATGTATTCAAAAGAATCAACAAGAGTAAATTGAAGATGTGTCTTTGTATTAGTATTTGAATTCAATGAATATAGTTGCACATACAGCTTACTTTTAAGGAAAGTAAACTGTCCTTTACATTTTGGTATGTTTTTATCATTTCTTCACATCAAAACAACCAGAAAAAAGTCAGAGGTACTGTTGATAGCCTCAGGAGATCAACAGTTTGATCCCAAAGGAGGCCACAGCCATTCATGGCCAAGAGTCCAAGAGATTACAATTGTCCTCACTCTCTCTGGGGGGTAGGATGACCTTGGGGATAAAACTGGAGGGAAAAAGGCAAAAAATACAGATAGTAAAACAAATGTAAATGTGACTCTTTCTGCAACTGCATAAATACTTATTTAACTACATAATCACATGTAAATAGTACAGATAATTGAATGTAATAACTCTAGACCAAGACTATAATAACTCTAGACCTTCAGATTAAAGAGTTGTTTTCAGTTTTTTTAGGGTTTCACAATTATCGTTCCCAGCTGATCTTCAGTCCTGGCTTTGCTTGTTCTTCTTTTCAACACAAATCCAACATGTAGAATCACCTTTCTCTCTGGCAGAGTGGACTTACAGGCTGCAGATCTCACTAATTAATTAGAGCATTAATGGATCTGATGCAATCTGCTGATCTGCAGTGGAATGCTCCGAGGTTAGCGCAGGCTATCCAACGGCCTTCAGCCCGCAGCCTAATCGCCACTTTTTCATATCAGGAAATGGCCATCCACAACTGACTGCTAATTTGGTTTCCATCATGTACTCCTGGTTACTTTATAACCATTTTGTGTATGATATTTGTATTATTCCTAGTGTTTTTTTAAGTAGGTGGACTTTGTAATATCCAGTTAATTATAAATGAAGTGTAGCATGCCTGGTAATGACACAGAAAAAAAGTTATCATTGTCTAATCATGGAAAGACGCCAGCAGTTGCTGGAGTGCATTACATCTTTTTTCCGGCATTACAGAACCATTTTTAGTGTTCATATCTACTTTGCCGAAGCATGAGAGGGTTTGCATGATAGTGTGTCTGCCCTTCAACCAGCCCTATGTTTCGGGTCTGCCATCCAGCAGCTACCAAACATGGAAAAGTGCCATTCGTCTGACTAGCCTTTGTCTCTCCTCCTCCTATCAGCACGAGGCCGTTCGAGGCCATGTTTACTCGCTGGTTTCTCTCTCCACCTTATCTAGTGCTCAACAGTAAGGACTAGTCAAACACAGACTGGCTTGCCTGCAGGAGCCATCAAACCCCCTACCAGGCAGAGCTATTTCCACACAGGCCATTCCCCTCCCTGCTATCAGCCCCTCAGCCTGGGGTTCTTCCCAGAGCAGTGGGCTTGCTGAGACTCGGCTGCTGCTGAAAGAAAGGGAGTGCCGAGTAGTGTTTGGCACAAAAGAACGGAATAAAAGAAATATTTAAAAGGAAGACTGATCATAGCAATTCTTGCTTGGTGTGCTCTTTAATATTCAGTGCACCGCCTGAGGGTGAATAATGTCCTTTGTTTTAGAGGTTATTCAAATGATGCATAAATGCGGCTTTTTTTTGAATGAAGAAAGCTCTGTGGGTGTACGAGCAAATGCTGTAGGGCTTTGGCTCAGGATTTCAAATAACTAATTTAACAGATATATATGTCAGTTAATGACGAATGCCCAGAAAGCCTTATTAACGTGCACAGGAAATTACCAGTTGATGTAGAGAAAATCAAGAAATTACATCCGTATCTGTCATAACTGGGCTGATGTTGTACGTTGTGTTGCTTGATTCTGTTTTTTTATATATCCATTAGGAAAAAAGAACTCCATCTTACAACACAAGGTCCAGCATGACTTGAACTCTGGCGTCCTAAACTATCAGGAGAACGAGATCATCCAGCAGATTGTCCAGCATGACAGAGACATGGCGCACTGTGCCCACTTGATGCAAAACCAACCTCCTCCTGCTCCTCCATCACCTACTCCTGTCATCTGGGCCCCACTCATCCAAGCCCCGCTACAAGCTGCTGCTGCTACAACATCTGTTGCTATTGCCTTGACCCACCATCCTCATCTGCCTGCCACTCTCTTCCGCCCTTCGACCTCAGTTTTGGGTTCCATGAAAGAGCCTCTCAGCCGCTTGAAGAGGTTCCAGGTCGTACCCACGTCAGCAAGTCCCGGTTCAGCTGGAGATTCCTCTTCCAGCACTCCAATGCCACGTACCGGTGCGGACACCCCTCTACTTGCATCCTTCCGAGCTCACCACTCAACAGGGCCATCTGGGTCAGGCAGTGCCAGCCAGCAGGCGTCTAGCACCAGCAGTGGTTCCCAGTTTGGAATTAGTGGCGCCTCCGCGTTCCCAACTTCTGGCAACTTCTCCAGATCTGCATCACCCACATCAAGCACTGCACAACTCCATCCTCCTCCGAAACACAAGCAGCCCTTCCCTCCAAGTACACCGCCACTGATCAACCACCTCCAGCAAAGCGGGACAGGTGGAATGACAGATGGCTCAGGTGTTGGAAGCTTGTCTGGGGCGGTAGGTGGGGCAGTGGGTGGTGCATCATGTGGAGTGCCCTCAACTGGATCCCCTGTGGGCACATTAATTGGTGCAACCTGTGGTCTGTTGACTACAACGTCTTCAAACAGTAGCCCTCTTTCCACAGGATCATTCAGCCATGCTCCCAGTCAGCTTCTACATGGTCAACAATCACAAAAGCACACGCAGATGGGCCCGCTGCAGCATTTTGCAGGTGGGGGTGGCAGGACTTCTAGCGTGCTAAACCTTTTCCATACACCTCCGCCTGGATCCCCATCCGCAGGTCATACCCATATTCCCCAGGCTCCTGAAGGCTCACCTTCATCAAACACCCAATCCACCTTGTCTAGCTTAAGGTCCAGCTTTCTTCCCCAGTTGCCTTTAGAAAGGTCAGCATTAGCTTCACTAGCACAGTATGGCTCAGCTAATGCCTCTCCCTGTTACACTCCACTAGCCCCCAGCCCTACGATCCAAAGCCCAGTAACTGGAAGAACTTTTCACTATAGTGACCCTTCTAGTGTAGCAGGCTCCCACAGTTCTCTGCTCATGCCTCAGTCCTCCTGCCCCGGCCAACTACCGGGCCACCACGCCTCGGGGACCGAATCTCCACTAAGCCGTTTCACCGAGGATATGAAACTATTATCCAGCTCTCACCCTACACTAAGCGGAGAGGTAGCCCAGGCTCTAGGTCATCACTCATCCCCTCGATCCTCCATGGATCCTGGCTATTGCATCTCCCCATACTCCTCCCCGACACTGACACCCAAGCCCTGTAGCTCCGTATCAGGGCACATTGCTCCCCCAGTACAAACTCCTCCCGGGTCACGGCACCACATTCACCCAACAGGGACATCACCCTTGCTTCCACCGCGGAGGTCCTCTGAGGCCCACCCATCTGAACTGGAACCACTCTGCTCTAAGCTGCCCTCCAATTTGTGAGGCTAGATCACACCCTCCTGCTCACCCTGGACTTGTAACTGAGTAATAACAATCTTCTTCTGTGTGACACTTACTTTTTCTTTCTTTATCTATCTATCTAGACTACACTGTGTTTTAATCTTCTTTTAGATATCTAAATATTACTGTGATTAAAGAAAAAAAAAAGATTAAGGCTTAACCAGGTTAAATTAGAGCTCTAGATTACTCTTATTTTGTTTTGCTTTGTCATTCTCTCTTTTTTACTCATCAATATATATGTGGAAATATATATTTACAAATATGTTAATCAATTGATAGGAGGGTGTGAAATGCTACATATATGAACATTTGAGGAGGTCCATTTTGTAACTATGCCAAATGCATTTGGTCAGTGTGCTCGAAATGGACAACACAGAAGGACTGTTTTGCAGGAATCTATGCACTGAAGCCTGCATGTAAAAAAAAAAAAAAAACTTTTTTCTGTGTTCAGATCTACCTTTTTAGTCAAAAAAAGAACACATGCTTCAGACAAGCAAATCTCTTTTATCACTGCGCCCTATCCAGGATCACATATTGCTGATCCTTAAATGTATCTATTGGATTGTATGTATTTATTCACTGTATAAACTTTGCAAAACCTTCCAAGGTGGAAAAGAGAGTTTAGGTAAACCAAAAATATTTTTTCTCTTCAGTAATTAGTTCACATTTTGCTTTTTTTTTGGCCTGCACATTGTTGATTTCCATTTGAACCACAGTATTGTAGCGAAATTGAAGTGGGCTTCAGGTCCTCTGCATTGAGGAGAAGAGAGGAAGAAGTTATAGATACAGGGAGTCTTCAACAGTGTCCTAACAAATTCACTTTTGTCTTCCAGGTTCATATGTCAGGTGTTGGACATGAATAGCATCAGTCTGATGAATGACAGGAAAGCCCCTGTTTGTGTGTGTGTGTGTGTGTGTGTGTGTGTGTGTGTATGGCTGTGTTTTCTGAAATGGCTTGATGCAAGCAACAATCTTGTTGGACTGACCAAGATTAGTTTTGCCTTTTTACAAGAGAAACAGAGAACTTCCATGAAAGCCTATGTGTAGAAAGTTCTAATAAAAAACACCTCATATTAATTTTACAGAGCCAGCAACAAGTCAGCATTACATGAGATTACTGGATGTAGCATTGACATCATTTCTTTCTTGGACAAAAAAAATATTTATTTACAAATATCTATTTATTTGTGCTTTATCATTCACAGCTGCTAAAAGATCAGTTTAAGATATTATCAGATGAATGTATTGCAAGAATAAAAACTCTCAGAATTATCAGGAGGATGCTGATCACATGACTGACCTTGATTGGGCCTGCGTAGTGAGAAATGAGCGCCTGGAATAGCAATCTATGCTCAGCTTTGAGCATTACCCCCTCATTTACTCATTCAGGTACCTGACACACATTATAGACACATATTACACTTTACATTGCCTTCTCTTAGACAGCCAGGTCCTTAGCAGCATCATGTTTCCCGCTACAGTGTCATGATGTAACCAGACAGCATAGCACCTCTCTCATGACCCCGGATCTAACTTAGAGCATCTAATTTCTGTCTAAAGCAGGCTAGAAAGTACTTGACAGAAATGACTTTTCACCCTAAAACACATTAATTGTTGGAGTTCATCTGTTAGTTACTGTTTCTGTAAACAGAATATCCCATTTAAGAGGATATGAAATTAAAATTTTACATACACTACCTTTTAAAAGTTTGGAATCAATGGATTTAAGATGATACAAACAAGTTTGAGATAAATGTATGAACAGATTCTAATATTCTAGTCCCATTAAATTTCACAGATTAAAAAAATTAATAGTAACCTAGTACTAAACTAGTACTTATATAATAAAATATGTATGTATATAAAACAGATACCTAAACATAAATGTAAACAGGTCATTACAGTATATAATCACTTTACTGACTTTTTGTTCGTTCAGTTCCTTTTTCTGAAATATTAAATAAAATATCCAAAGCATATTAGCAGTTAATTTGTAATATTTGTTTATTCAAATTATAGTTTAAATGTGATGTGTAGTGTGTAACTTTTGCACAAGCCAGAATTTATTTATTTATTTTTCAATATTTTAATTTTGCTGGTAAACTGTAATTGTGCATTAAATTGTGTTCTCTATAGAGTACTTATATAGATTTAGAAAAACATCAAAACAGGTCATTTGACTAGAGGCACACAATGACTGTAAATTTAAATTGTAGCAGTTATTACTTTAAATAACATTTTAATATAGCATCTGATTCCAAATTTTTCAATGGTAGTGTGTATATATAGACCATCTCATACTGTTATCAAAACAGTCTTTTTCTGTGCCCTTTTTTTGCCCTTTACATTGCTGGAACATTTCATGATGAACTGAAAGTGGTCCCAAATTACTAAGTAATTCCAATAAAACGAAATGTTCTTAAATTACCTGATCTGAAATCAGGTTACATTAACATAGAATTCAAGAGATACAAGGTTTTCAGTTTGGCTCAAAGTAAAAGATGGCCACAAAAAACAAACAAACAATAATGTACACCCTGGAGAAAACCTGACCCGAACCAAGTTTACAAGTTGTGAAAATCTTTCAACTTTTGAGCGGCGAGTGATGCTGGCTGAGAGGGAGGCACAAATGCAAGGAGACACTGATGTATTGAGGGGGTGATGTGTAGCGACAGACAGCCAGGGGCTTGACATGTAGACGAGGACCCCTGTGGCTACTCAGGATGACGAGCTTGTAACAGGAAGGCCTTTTGAGGCGGCTCTAGTGCGAGTTATGATTGTCTCTGAGCACTTGTGGAAATTTCGTGAGGAGGGCAAGTATTGATTGCATTAATGGACACAGCTTTGGGAGGTTTCGAGAGCTAGTTAGTTTTTTTGTTCTGACTGGAAAAAAAACACAGCTTAACGCATAACCTCAGGGGTCGATGGCAGTGGAGGACTCGAATCTGACAGGGCTGCGGAGAGAGGCAGAGAAAAAGCAGGAGAGAGTGAGAGTGATTGATTAGAGGGTAGTCTGACCCAGGCGAGAAACCTGGTCATTAGCAGAGATAAGGACTGCAGTGCATCAATAAAAGCAGCCAGCAGCTGTCAGTCAAAAGCAGCTGTCACTCCAGCCCTGTCTCTTGTCTCAGCTCACACCTCTCAGACTATAAGGCTCCATCACTCACACATGCTCCTTATGGAGAGTGTAGAGGCTGTGGAATTCATGGACAGTCCACGATCAAACTTCAAGCCAACTTTAAAGGGCCCGTATCATGGAAAAACATGCGAGAATTTGCAGTAAGATTTTAACATGAACAATAAACTTTCAAAACAGTCTGTTCTTTCCCCTGCCATCCAAAGCTGGCAAAACTGGCTGATTCAGATTTCTTGTTTTTGTGACGTCACAAAACCTATGAATTTACAGTACTGTGCAACAGTCTTGTGTGCAAACTGTTTAAAGCCATTTATCTGAGCAGTAAGAGACTTTCTGGCAGCAAATACACAAGTAACATTAGAAAAAATGCTAACAAACAAGAAAGCATTAAAGAATTTGTTTTGTTTGTAAAAAGCACTTTAAGTTTTGTGAGCTGGTTAGAAGAACACAGGTTCGGGTTCCAGATTTGACCTCGATGCCTCCAGCCTTTGCACAGATTTGTAAAGCTCCAACAGCAGCTCCTGATTTAACCTAATGAAGTATCAACTGAGGTGAACCAGGTATTTGAGCTATTTGACGAGAACTATAATACTGGGCTTCCATGAGGAGAGTTCTGGGAATGATTAAGCAAAGAGATTAAAAAAATGACTATCTACTATATTAGTGTTATACATATACATTAGCATTTTAAAGCATATAATGCTCAGCTAAACAGGTTTTAAATATCATTTTCTCAGGTGTCTAAGACTTTTGCACGGTACTCTCCATATAACCCTCTGTTCGGTCTGTACCAGCTTACACCCACCTCTTCACAAACATGTTTTAAGGATTGTTTCAACCCAGCTTTTAGAATGAACAATCACAGGTCAATCACAGGGTAGCTCATTTACATCAGTTTTAAAGGCACAGTAATATGGAGAGTATGAAAATGGCCATGAAAAATTTATTGGTTCTGGTTTGTAAACCTACACAAACGTAATTGGCTTCAACAGAAAACTACACAGCGTAGGAAATGGCCCCTTTAAAGCCCAAAAACCCACCACTGCAGCTCACTGGCTAGAACAACACAACTGTAAACACACACATGCTAGCTCCTGCAAGAAGCTGCAGTTGGAGAGAATCCACCTGGCAGCGTTCAATTTTCCCATTCGTGATGGTTTTCATAACATAACTCAAACTGATTCCAACTGGGAGAGCTCCCAATTTCAGCTCCTAATCTGGGCTCAGTTTCCTACTGTGGTTTCGGAGTCATGAGGGAGCGCTCGTGAAGTAGTGGTGCAGACAGTAATGAAATCAGTCGTGATTGAGGATTAGATTTCACACTAACAGGGTTGACTCCTGGAGACGAGAGGCGTTCAGAGGCTGGTGTGCATGGGGACTGGCATCATCATTACCCATTTTTGAACCCAGATTCATTTCAGAGGCTGTGGCTAGCGGTGACGAATGTATGTGTTAGCATTAGCAATCCCAGTAGAAAGTGTGCTTGGGATGTAAATGGCATAGGATCAAAGGGAAAACAAGAATTGGCCTTATCCTTCTTTAACCCCTGCTTTAATCCCAGTACAGATATTTAGGTTGCAAACATTACATTTTATTTGTTTTACAATATGCTATGACATGTATCTTTTCATTTTCATGATGAACCCCTTAAACTGCAGGTTTATTGTTATATTCAGTATTCAGTGACTACTGATGATTATTCAGTAACTTCTATGAAACATATACAAATATTCAGTTGAAGTATGGGCCCACATACATGTTTAAATGGGAGTTCCTCAGATCTTACAAAATTTCTGCATAATTAATATTGCTCAGATGTAGTTAAAAGTCATTCAGAGTGGTTGAAATGATTCATTTTAGAGAATATTGTAAATATTTTCATTTTATTTACTATCAAAAGTCAACAGTGGACCTACATGTGTTTTTTGAGTTTTATATGTAATGTTGATGATGGTAAAAAAAAAAAAATAGACTCTTTGCCTCACTCTTCAGACGGCTGGTTCCCTTCACCACCTCTGCAAACAATTCAGAATGGCTTAGTTTACATTTTAGTGACTTAATTATGCAGAAATGTTGCACATTCTCTTTCTAAGAGGTTAGTTTTGATAATAATGAATCCTTAATAAAGTCATGAATCTGAATGATAGCATATTTAGTCTCATAATGTCTATTGAAACAAAATGTGCTTGGTGAAGACCAGTTATTCCTGACCTAAATGATACAGGCAATCCAAAAGAGCAAGGTTTTCTGGATCAGGAGCTTTTTGACACTGTTGAAATATAAAAGGCACCCAGATTTTGAATATTTAAACCATATTATTATCGTCTAGCTATTAATCCTAGGAGTTATTCAGTAACTTCTATGAATTATTTGGTAACATAGTTAAGTTGTGTAGTTTTTAGAGGGACTGAACTGTTTGGGCCCACATATGGACCCCATAGGGCTAAGGGCTTAAAAACCAAGAGGTCACTGCATGTTATTTTGGTCCTGTGCTGATTGGACTTGAGTGTACAGGTGACTTTTCCCAGAAGCTGGGAGGAATGTCATGTCTTGGCAAGACCCCCCGCACTAAACTCACTACCCTGAAATCAGCTCCTGCGGAGCTAAACGTACCCCCACAGGGTTGGATTGGATTCCATTTACCTCTGTAAGATTAGATAACTCTGATTCAACGCTGGCAATTTGACTGTGTAGGCCCACTGCTAGACTTACAGATTAAAAGATTAAGTTGTTTTGGCTATGATCCATTTATAGACCGGCTGAAAGGGTGCTGGTGTGTGTCAGCAGTAATAATCCTTCAAAAGGAGTGTGAATTCATGGCAACTCCCTGGAATCTTCCTGGACTCAGGTGGTCTATGACTGGGGGCAGATGAGGGCTCGTGCCCTGGCTTTCCTTGGTAACCTTGTTTGTTTGTTTGGTTATTTTAATTTTTTTAAACGTATTTCATTTATTCATTCAAACCATGTCAGTTATCGATGTGTATTTATGAAGACAGATTTCTGTACAGTATATACATATATATTTCCATCAAACGTATTTATTTTTCTGCATTTATTTTACATGATCTTTTTTCCATAGAGGTGTTAAATGACCCCATTTGTTGAATTGTTCAGAGTATTTATCCATAATGATTATTTCTCCACAGGCATATTGTTAGCATTGTATAATCATCTTACATGCTGCCTTTTTTAAAAATGATTTTCCCCCCCGAACTGAAATGACAACATTGCAATGTTGTCATATCCATACATTAAAAAAAAAAAAGAAAATCACAAATATCTGTGAGCAAGAGAACAACATTTCTGATGTTAGATTGAAATATATACATTTATTACTGTTTTTTTTTCAGTTGCAAACCCATGGGAAATAGCAATAAGTCTGATATACAGGTGTGTTGAGTTGAAGTGCAGATGTTTTGGGGATGGTCCGCACACCTCCACTGTGTAGCTGCGCTGCTGTCTGTGGATGGCCTCTACAGAAAGGACTGATGATAAGCACACAAACTGGATATTATTAAAAGGTATCAAATAAAACATACTTATTATATTGTTGTGTCTTCTTTTCTCAGTGTCACTGTGGCTTTTAAATTGGGATAAACACACACTAATTTTAGGCCTCTGAGAAAATGAGATGTAAAGCCGTTAATCTGGGCACTCACATTAGAATAAATACAAATAATTAAACAGTACATTGTGATTTGATTTAGTAAGTGTGTTAGCCTAACTATTTCAAAAACTCCAGTATTTACAGTCAATAATGAGTTTATTTAATCAGGTGCTACCGATGGAGCCGAACCAATCAGTACAATGGCTGGAGAGCAACAAGTCTGTACTCTTTGAGTGTACTCCTTCAGCCAATATCTACTTTTTAAACCATTGTTTTTTGTTTTAACAGCTTACTGTTTATTTGCATAAATTCTAATATTAAATACTACTTCAACTGGCAGAAACACACTTACCAATATGATTAGTAGCTTAAAAAACTGTGGTGACTTTTACACAACAAAGTAAATGGTCTGCATTACTGGGTGGTATTGAACGTTTAAAAAATCATACTTTTTGAACATCTCGGTTTTCCATACTATTTTACTTTAGTTTATGATAAAAAAAGTCGATGAATCCATGCTTCCTGAGTCCTGCTGCTCTATACTAAAAGAATAAAATATCTTGTTTTGGTTGGATTCTTCAGTTTTCTTCTGTGTCTCTTAAAATTATACAAAAGGAAAAAACCGACAATCAATAGCAAAGTGACAGTAATTCCAGTAAAGACTATATTTCACCCAACACTGACTGTATGCTAAAGTTACAATGTATAGGTAACTGTATCCCTTTAATATAATTTGCAACTTTATATATACAACATTTACAGTAAACAGGTACCATAGTAACAAAGCCTGTCAGGTCCTGTACTAGGAGTTGATTCATTCTCATTGTAATGCAATCCCTGTTACCCTCCCTTCTTCCTCTCACTCGCTTTCTCTCTCTGCTGTGGCCAGTCCACACCTCGTTGTGGCCTTACACACACACACACACTTTCTTTTGTGATTGTAAGAAGACACATGAGATTCTGCAGCTTAGGTATGGCATTGGCAGGCAGTGAAAGCGGAAGTGTCTAACTCTGCCCCCGAGAGCACTCCACCATCTGCCTAATTAGAATTCCCCCTTCAGCTAACCTTCCTTTACTGCCGCACCAGCTCATTCAAACTGAGAAGCCTTTGTTTCAGATTGTCTTTTATAATTACCAAGGATTCTCCTCAGGTGACAATGAGCTAGTTTGGGGAGCGGGAATGGTGTGGTAGAGTGAGAGAGGGTACAGAGAAAGAGAGAGAGGGGGAGGGTGCATTTTCAGGACAAAAATGTCCTGATTTTGAGACAAACAAGCCTCACCATACAGTTTCAGAACAAATAAAACGGTCCTGACTTTATTCTATTTATTTACAAAACCTACATATCTCATTATTTTAAACTGAACGAAAAACATTTTTTTTTGGTTTCTGGGGTTAAGGTTAAAGTTGTAATAATATCTATACATAGAATTGATACTCATTAGTAAAACTTTTTATGTAGTAACTTTATTTATGTAATGAAACTACGGCACATAATAAGTATGCAGTGATATTTTCTTGAGGTCTGACAAGTTGTGCCCATTAAAATATATTTGTTTGTCTTATTTATATACAACATACATTGAGCTGTGCCAAATACAGTTTAGGCTTGATTACACTCTTTAGGAATACATTCAGGAAAGGCTATACCCCACATATATTAATGTATTTGGAATAATGGGATATATTACCATGTACACTATATGGACAAAAGTATTGGGACACACCTGTTTTTCAGGGTTTGGGCTAGGCCCCTTACTTCTAGTGAAGGACAATCTTAATGCTTCAGCTTACCAAGATGTTTTGAACAATGCCATGCTTCCACCTTTGTGGGGAAGAACCTTTTTTATTCCAGCATGACTGTGCCCCACTGCACAAAGCGAGGTCCACGAATACATGGTTGGATGGGTTCGGTGAGGAAGAGCTTGACTGGGCCGCACACAGCCCTGACCTCAACGACTCCTACACCTTTGGGATGAAATGGAACAGAGATTGTTTTGAGCCAGACCTTATTGTCCAACATCAGTGCCTGACCTCGTAAATGCTCTACACGAAACACTCCAAAATCTTTTGGAAAGCCTTTCCAAAAGTCCAGGAGTGGAAGCTGTTATAACTCCATATTATAGTCTATGTTTTTGAAGTCCCGGTTGGTGTAATGGTCAGGCTTCCCAATACTTTTGTCCATATAGTTTTGGTAAATGTTGTACATCATTACTGTCAGAACAAAACATTTTTTTTTATTTGTACATTTTTTAAATAAACTGGGGCTACATTTTGTTCCTACAGTGACAAATATGTATTAAGTTCATCCCTATAATTGGATATTGAATAAGATGAGAGGGCAGAACCTGTATGTGTGTGTGTGTGTGTGTGTGTGTGTTTTTAGTAAAAGTGTCTCATCCCACAGGCGGTGTTAACTGTGTCACACTCCTGCAACAAGGTCAAAGATCCAAACAGTCGCTGGCCTCCAGACCTGAGTCAAAAATAGCTCCAGTAAGCTTGAATGATTGGGGCTTGTCCTGATAGATAGATAGCCGTCTCTCAGCCTCTTTTGGGCCAGTGATTGCAGAGCTGAAACAAGATGAGAGGGCAGACCTGGAAAAATATTGAGAATACCTGTGGGCCATTCTGAGGTTTCCAAAAGTGCTGAGAAATATGATATTATTTTCCATCCTGTTTTCCACCATACATTAATTTACATTCTCCTGTGTCTGTCACGAGCTTGAATTATTTAGCCTATACTTTTTAAAGCATGAATAATTAAAGCTGCAACTGCTGAGATTATTTAAACATGATTCTACAAATGCCCTACAAATGAAGTGGCCAAGTAATTTTATAGACTGTTGTTATTGCTGCACTACTCTGGTAAGTGCTTCGCTTCTTTTTTATTTTTAATTAGTCAGCTGACATGCAAAATTATTTAAGGCATATATTCGAGATGTAGTATTAGACATTCAGAAGGGTGAGATTTCGTCGGTTTGGACACATGCTGAGGAGAGACTATGTTGTCTGGTTTGACGGTTTGGCACTGATGGAAAGACACGAAGCGGAGCTGAAGGTGGCAGAGTTGAAAATGTTTAGATTTGCACTTGGAGTGATGAGGATGGACAGGATCAGGAGTGAGTTTATTAGAGGAGGAAAAGTCAGAGATGCGAGGTTGTGTTGGTTTGGACATGTGGTGTGGAGAGACTGAGTGTGTTGGGAGGAGGATGCTGAGGAGAGACTGAGTGTGTTGAGTGAAGGATGGTGAGGATGGGACTGCAGGGAAGAGGAGAAAAGGAAGGCCTGGTATGAGGTTTATGAATGCGGGGAGGGAGTTCATGCAGGCAGTTGGTGTGAGAGAGGAAGATGCAGAGGATAGAAAATGGAGATGCTTGATCCACCGTGGAGACCCCTAATCGGGAGCCTCTGAGAGTAGAAGAAGAAGTATTAGACATGTTCAACACATGCTGAACAGCAAAAACAAACATGTAGAGGCAGAAATAGGTCAAATAAATAAATACATAAATAAACACAGTACATAAAAAGCAAATAAATAAATAAATACATTGAAACATCTAAAATTAGTTTTAATTTTTCAGTGCTGTACCACCTTCTACAAATACAGACCATAGAAGGACAGTTTAGAGACTGGACCAGCATTACCATTCTTTCACAAAGAGGATGAGAAGAGGCTTTGGTCTCTCTGGTTTGTTACAACTGCTACAATTGCACAATCATAATTATTGCTGTTCTGCATTTTTTGCACATGTAACGTCTTTTCTGCATCTTTGCACACAACTCTCTGCCGCTAGAATACGGTACCTGTCAAAGCACTGTATTTATCCTGACTGTAGCTATTGTCAATTGCACTGAAAGTTGTCTTGTCTTGTCTAGTTTTATTGTTGCTCTTGTTCTTTGTCCTGTCTGCACTTGTGGTCTTGTGTTCTGTTCTGTTCTGCTCTTGTGTTGCACCATGGTCCTGGAGGCACGTTGTTTTGTTTCACTGTGTACTGTGTGTATATGGTAGTAATGACAAGAAAACCTACTTGGCTTGACTTTACATCATTTGTGTGCAACTCATTAGCAGAGTAAGAAAAAGCATCTGTACAATCTGTGGCTTTCTAGAGACCTTTTTAGATACAGCCATCAGTCCTATTGAAGTATGACGCACTGTTTTTAATGTGTGTGTGTGTGTGTGTGTGTGTGTGTGTGTGTGTGTGTGTGTGTGTGTGCGGCTATGCTTTTGACTGACATTGCATGGTTATGTGCTATTTGTGGATGGCCTAGTGCTGCTGTCTTTTCTGGAGCTGCAGGGATAATCTGCCATGGCCCTGTTAGGGCTAAATGATAAAGAAATGAATCTCCCTTCACTGCCATGTGAACCGCAGATCACAGCCCTGTCTTCCTTTCACCTTTCACCCTGGTCATACTTTTCTTTCCCTCCTCCTTTCCTTTTATAACCAGAGTCTTTGCTCTCTCTCTCTGTATTAGAATGATGTCTGGAAATGGGGAGAAAAAGAAGAAAAAAACAAATTAAAATGTTTTCATAGTGATATTCCAGGGTATTCAGGATTAGGATGGATTTTGGGCGTGTAAAGGGATGAAACTTAGGCTAAGAGTGCTAAAGCAAGTCAGAACGCAAAGCGACAACAAAAAAGTGGTGAATATAAAACAGGGACAGTGTTTCGCAAGACTGCTCTTGTGATTTGAGAATTGTAATTCGCTTATAGCCTCGTATTTTGATTGAATAATCTGGAATCAGAAATCGGACAAATCAGCCGAGATGTTGGAAAACTTTCTCGTCCATTGCGGTCAGTGCCGTTGTGCTTTTTGGCAGGCGGTGCGGTTGTGCACTCTGACATTCAGTAACTACCATACATCCGTATTAGAGCTTTCAGTTCGCAATGAAATCCTGCCACCAAAGCCCTCTGACATCTGCCACTCGCAAATGCTGTGTGTGTGCCAGCGGTTGATTTTTATTTTTTTTGCTAACGCATGTTTGTGTGGCATTATGATTCCCATCATTGTTAGAGCTCCTGGGATGCTGGCGCTGGCACATGGGTCGATGACATTGCTTAAAAGCAGGTTGGAGGCCTGCTACCCTACTTCTGTGGATTATAAAAGGCCTGAGTGAAGATAAGGACAAAGGGATTTTTGCTACTACTCAAAATTACACGCTGGGCACTTTTTGAAATACATGATGTCCTAAAAGCTAACAGGGCACTGGCCTGGACTAAATCTTTCCATTTGCTCAGACGGCCTCTTAGAAATTCATTTCATATTTGAGAGTTCATGCATCTGATGGGACACTCAACAGACCACAGCTTTAAACAAGATACAAATGATTTAACAATTCATAACTGAACAGTACCAGGTGAACGCTGACCATCTTCTTTCTTACGACAGCAACTTTTTATAATTTGCTTTTATTTCCTGCCTGGAATCTCTGTTAATGCAGAACTTTTCAATTTGCTTTTGATGACAATCTTTTATTGGTTGGTTTGATCTAACTTTAAGGACACTTATCCTACATTTTTGGTGTTTTATCTTTTTCCCCTGATGTCCACTTGTTATTCACATTTGTGACATAATTCTTTTTTACATGACCACTTTCAAACCTTTCTTTATCCCTTAGAATTAAACAGGTTTGGGCGACTGAGTGACACAACTGTCAGAGCGCTGGCCTCATCATCAGGAACTTGTGAGTCTGATTACTGGTGATGCCAAAGCCACCTGTGACTGGAAGTCAACTGGCTTTTCACCCTCTGGGTAGGTTTGCATGTTCTTTCGTGGTGGTGTGGTGGCATCTATTTTCTGTAACCACTGGGGATTCAAAACTGGGTGGGGCTCTGGGCCCCTGTGATCCTAGTAAAGAATTAAGTGGTTACAGAAAATGGATGAACGAATGAACACATTGGGGGTGAAAAAGAATATAAAACCCATGCAAACGATAAGGCACACACACACACACACATATATATTGATATATTGATTTGATATCATATGTCAACCATTTTAGTGATGTATGCAGTAGAAGAGTAAAAATTGTGCAGTGCTGTAAGTAATTTTTTCTTTTTTTTTGACAAAATAGTATTATTTTGCCACAGCTAATAATACTATTCTAATCTGTCCACAGCAATTTAAGCCGTTTGATGATACACCCTTCTTTGTGTTTGTATGTGCACGTGTGTGTGTGTTTGTGCATCTTTGTGTGTGTGTGTACCTCTATGTATCTGTGTGTGTGTGTGTGTGTGTGTGTGTGTGTATATCTGTATGTGTGTGTTTGTGTGTGTGTTGTGTGTGCTCTTTTAGCAGCATCCTGATGAACTCAGACTATGTATCAGATTACAAAGTCAGAAATGATGTAGCAGCTTTAAAAACTTGCATCTTTCAGACACTCATTACTTTAATCCTCTAGGGTCAAACTCATCCAATTTATTCTGAGTCTCTTGGTCTATATGCACGCACACCACACGCACGCATACAAACACACAGACACACGTGCACACACACAGACACACAGACACACACACACACACACTGAGCAAAGGGTAAGGAAAGGGAAGCATAGCAGTAATCTACTGAAATTAAAATTCAGTGCAGACAGGCCAAAAGAGTCCTAAATGCAGACAAAATGTCAATAAACAGTAGATCCTGGGCTGAATGACTTGGCATACCCTCTTGGTGTTATAAGGTGTTATTAGTTTGCCTAAAAGATCAAGATTCTGTCACTGGCAGGGAGAAGAAGAGAGGAGAGTGTAAATCTGTGAGTGTTACTGACAGATGTGTGGTCACAGATGTGACACTTGGAAAGATCTCTTTATTTGGATCTTCCTCAGTGGAAGGTGCTGATGGAGTCAAAAATAGCAGCTGAGCTGCAGAGAGAATGCAGGGAAACAAAAAAGCTTCAGCTGTTGAGCCAACTCCAGAGAAGAGGAGAGAAGAGAAGAGAAGAGAAGAGTGAAGAGGAGAGGAGTCAAGAGAAGAGAAAAGTAGAGA
>JBBJLS010000018.1:5474061-5485575 GCA_037577275.1 Bryconaethiops microstoma
GCTTGGCTTTTGCAAATGCTCATCTGAACAAAGAAGACTTCTGGTCTTCTGTGTTATGGTCAGATGAAACAAAAATTTAATTGTGTGGCCACAATGATGTATCCATCATTTGGCATGAAAAGGAAAAGCCTTCAACCCTAAGAACACCATCTCCACTGTCAAACATGGTGGAGGAACCTAATGCTATAGGGGGTGTTTTTCAGCCAATGGACCAGGGAACCTAATCACAGTAAGCGGCACCATGAAAAAGAGCAAAACAACAAGATTCACAACAACAACATCAGGCAGTCTGCAGAGAAACCTGAACTTGAGCACCACTGGACACTTCAGCATGACAACGACCCAAAACACACAGTAAAAGTGGTGAAGAAATGGTTAGCGGACAAAAACATGAACGTTTTGCAGTGGCCCAGCCAGAGTCCTGACTTGAGATCCCATTGAGAATCTGTGGAGGGAGCTAAAGATCAGGGAGATGGTAAGGAGACCCTCCAACCTGAGAGAATTGGAGCTCATCGCTCAAGATGAATGGGCAAAAATGCCAGTGAAGACATGCAAAAAGCTGGTCAGCAATTATAGGAAGTGTTTGATTGCTGTAATAGTCAATAATGGCTTTTCTATTGATTATTGAGAAGCGTATGAATACTTTTGGACATGCCACTTTTTGTTCAAATGTAAATAAAAGCTGAGAAATATTTTTTTGGGGAAGAACTTTTTCTAGTCCAGCATGACTGTGCCGCAGTGCACAAAGCAAGGTCCATAAAGACATGGCGGGATGAGTTCAGTGTGGAAGAACTTGACTAGCCACACAGAGCCCTGACCTGAACCCCATCCAATACCTTTGGGATGAACTGGAACAGAGATTGTGAGCCAGGCCTTCTCGTTCAACATCAGTGCCTGACCTCATAAATGCTCTACAGAATGAATTGGGCACATATTCCCACAGAAACACTCCAAAATCTTGTTGGGAGGTGGGGGACAGGACTTCACGTTAAAGTCTATGTATTTGAATGCAATGAATGCAATGTCCTTGTTGGTGTAATGGTCAGGCGTAACGATATTTTCGTTTCTATATACACTAAATGGACCAAAGTATTGGGACTTCAATGCCATTAAAGAGGAAAACTAAAGAGGTTTAAATAAGGCACGATTACAACATCCAGAAACAGATTAGGAGCTCTTAAACACATATAGCAGGTTCTCCCACAAATAATCATATCAGTACAAAATGGACTGCTTCTCTCTCAACGTGTAAAACGCATCTTTACGCACGTACGCACACACATGCGTAAAGCTCTCTATTGTGCGTTCATGATCTTTCCACCCAGTCATCTCTTCCACTTCGGCTCACATTAGGTACAAGGAGATGGTAGGACTTAGTCAGGCATGCCTGGCATGTGCTGCTCACCAGTTTCCTTCTTTCTGTCCCATCCTCTCCACGCCTTTCTATAAGCAGCCAGGTTATAGGTCCACCATCACCATACACTCAGCCAATGATGTTCTAGATTATGCAACCAGGCTGTTATGTGTTTTGTAAAGTGAAAATGCATTGGTATATTTCTTCAGGTGTTTGTACACAGCTATTCAGTGGTCTGTTTCCTTCCCCTAGAATAAACGTCCCATCTGACGAAGCAGAAATTTTGCTGCAGACATCAGGACGTTGTTTTCTCCTCTTCATGTTTCGCACGTCCTTCAGCTGATTTGTGCAGTCAGAGGTCCCTCTAGTGTTGGACCACAGCAATTCTGTTGTATAAGAACAGCCATTTTAGTCATATTTGACTTTCTGTCGCTTCATGATCATCTCGTACGGCGTGTGTTTGTGGTACTCGATAAAGAACGTCAAATCACGTCCTGAGAACTGTGTAGGAGACAGCTTGACTACTCTTCTGTAGACCACATGGAACGTCCATGACTGTATGATATTGCAAGCAAGTCAACAAGCATATTAGAATAACTACAGTATGCGTGTTTGTGTGTATATATACATACATACATACATATATATTTATAAGGTATGTAGTGAGACCAGATTTGCAAGATATTATGTGGAATATCCTTGCTACATTTATTTTCCTCCACATTCCATGTGCTACATATGTTTATATATGTCACATGCAGCCCAGCTGGAAGGGCGAAGGCTGGCACTTGAGATATGTGAAGCCGCACTGCTAATGCAGCATCACTGAACAGCTCAGCACATGTGGAAGAGAACACTAACCGATAATTCTGTTACATCAGGACAACTGGGTTGTGTTGATAAGCACCACACTGACTGAATCATGCTCTCTTGGACTCCCTGCCATGGATGAATGTGGCATCGTCAGCATCAAACTCCCAATATCCTGATAATCGCACCGCTTTATGTTAGTCTGACACACAATCGCGTTCCACACTTCCAGACAATGTTATCACATGAAGGGGATTTAGCACCATAGCATTTACTATTAAAAGTATATGAGGCAAAATTTTATCATGATAACAGATTATAGCCCATAGCAGAAGAGCACTCCTGCCCATAACACATATTTTGCTGATTTTTAAGGCAAAAATAAGTCAAAACAACCGACAAAACACACCACATAATCTACTGGAAACTACTTCAGCCCAAGCTGAAATTTTTTAATGGTCGTCACAGACTTGGACATCATTGAAAATCCGTGGGCATATCTTTGACACGAAATCACAAAGAAGAACAGAAGAACTCCTAACTGGCTACAGAAAACCTTTACAAAATGCCAAAGGGGATGTTACTAAGTCTTGACCTAAGTCGGGTGCCACATTTTTCATTTTTGAAGTTAAACAAGTATAAAGCAATTGCTTTAATGTAAATTTAAACTTTCACTTCAACAATATGTAATGTGCCCATGGGTACCCAAACATACGCATACCACTGTACATGTTCAGACCTGCTCTTTTCTTAATATATTTTTATTTTAGACAATCATACATTCACTCCCTCTCCCCACCATTCACTTGATTATGCACCCCATTCACCCCATTCATGTTTGTGGCACGTTATTTTAAATGGTTATTATTAACTGTTCAAATTAAAGTACACAGTGAGGGATCAGTCAATGATATGGTAAGTACTACACATTCACCAACATAACTGAATGCATCATGAACACATGAATAAACTACAGACTTGTCAGTACAGGCCTGTATGTATTTCACATGCTACATTGCCCCCTCCTGGTTACTGAGAAATTCACTAATAATTCATCTGTGAGCACCAATGGAGGTCAATCAAACTGTTTCGCCAAGTGTGAATCAGCAACTACAGGTGCTAACTCATAATTTTAAGTGCTTAAAGGCCAGTTTCTACGTTTTAAACACATATTCTGAGCAAGCAGAGAGCCACGTCTCAACATTTCAGGGCTCTCCGGCTGTCATACCGCCAGTTTAATTATAATCAGATAAAGAAATGTCACATACGGCCTGCTGCTGGTGCCATCATACACAGGTTCACTCAGGTATTTGTACCTATTGATACATTTTTATTGCTGGAATAGTTTCACAAAGAGTAGACCACTGAATTGGGACGTAAGCCCTTTTCACCAAGCACATTGCAACACTTTCTCATTGGGTCTTCTCTTTTTGCTGGTTTGCTTGTTTGTAAAGGTGTATGGTCTTACTCACCCGCCCTGTACGACACTGGCGCTACTGCTTCCACTACCCATGTTGGCCTGTCCTGAGCTTCTCACCTTCTATTGAAGCCCCGTCACTCTCTCTCTCTCTCTCTCCCTCTCATTCTCACCTCTGAAGGAGGGAGAGACAAACCTGCAATCCAATCAGCCCATACCATCAGAGCAAACCCCTGCCTGTCACCCTGCATTATAATCCCCAGCCAATCCCGGCCACTTCAAATCCGTTGGGTATGGCAAGTCCACACTGGCTGCTGGATCAGATTGACCCGCATGCTCTTCTTCTGTATGGCCAATTTAAAAAAGGCTTTTGAGTAATTCAGCGAACCAAATGTCATTTACAAGACCAGTAAGTCCAGAGTTTTCGCAACTTTCAGTGGACCACAGATATTGTTGAGACATTTGGAGTCTGGAGTCCCAATTTTTTTCCCCTTTATTTAGAACAAGCACTAGAACTCAATACTTACACAAACAGAGCAGTCCTGTAATTTTTGACAGTTTTGAGGATAACAGCCCTGGCAGCTGCCTCTAGAGGTAGTTTTGTTCGCTTTCGTGGCTCAGAGTAAGTCATCCACTACTCTAAACCACCTGAATAAGTCTGTGCTTCCTTAATGGGTTCAGTTTAAAAGATGGTGATTTTTCACCGAATTGATCTGAGCTATTTGGACTAAGACTGAGTTATAGTTTTTATGGAGTTCCAAGTTGAAAATTGTGTAAAATGAATTTCGGGGAACAATTCATTTAATGCAACATTACACTGAATATATTATAATATGATCAAATGTATTACATTACAAATATTGTATTATTCAATATAATATAATATAATAATTGATTTGAGAGACTGAGTTCTAGTGTTTTTATGAAGTTACAAGTAGAATATTGTGTAAGGCGATATTGTGTAATATTATATTCAATACAATAAAAGAACTGAAATATTCTGTCATGGTATTGAATATAATATAATATAATATATCATATAATATGATATATTATAGTATATATATATTATTATATAATATCATGTATAATATAATATATCATATCACATAATAAATTATATTTTCATATAACATGATATACATTATATGTCTGAATGTATTCAGGTACCATAAGAAGAAATGTTGAATGAGCAGATGTCTATAAATGTTTGGACACTTAGTAAATAATGTAAAATGAAAAGCACTATCCAACACCAGTCTGCATTTGTAATGAAAGCAGTACTAGTTCTGTCCCCAAATGTTACATGCATAATTGACTAAAGGGGTGTTTTTGGGCAGTGTTTGAGACAGCATACGCTGAGTGATGTCACATCACACTTATGAGTCATCACACTTATGCGGTTGGAGCTGATAGCCAGAGGCTAATCTCTGTCTCCTACCTGTTCAGGCAGAAGAGACAGAAACCAGGGTAAACTGTGATTAGACACAACAGAGTTAATCAGAACATGGTCCCTACTTGACTTTCCTATAATGACCAGAGAAAGGGTTCACTTTTTGTTTTCTGGTAAGCTTACTCAGCTTAAACAGAATCAGTCTTACTACAAAAGGCTTCAGTTTTGATCCTTTGGACCAAAAAGTACATGCTTGAGAATAAGAGATGCTCTTCAGTGCTGCGTCCAAATCAGGAGACACTAAAGACACCAAACAGAGTACTGTCTCTGACCAAAGTACCATCACAGTGACGGGGTCCTCTGGTAGCCTGGTGGTTAGGGATTTGCCTCTGTGTTGTGCGTTCAAATCCCAGGACTGCCAGTGGCACCACTGAGGTACCCTTGAGCAAGGTACCATTCCCACACACTGCTTCCCTGGTGCCCCATTGGTGACAGCCCCCTGCTTCATTTGGTGAATGGGTTTAATGCAGAGAAAGAATTTCACGCTGTGTATGTGTTTACACATGATTATATGGGGCCACTTTACTCTTTATTTTCAAAAGCCGTACAGAAATCACACAAATGAATATACATTTGATGGGAGAAGTTGAAACGTGTTGAAACCAAAAATATTTTTGTTAATGTTGCATTCATTGTTTAAAAAAGAGGTCAATAAAATGTACTTTTGAGAAGTATGTGAAATTTTGCAAAAAGTATGGAAGGGTCCCAGAAATAAAAAATACTTTTCTCTTACCTTTATAAAATAAAAAGAAATATGATGTTTTGGTAAATAAACACATATCAAATAAAATCTTTTAAAAAGATAATTTAATATATTATAACATAATGTAATGGTGTAGGAATGCCTACACCATTACATTATATAATCATCATATTATATGATATATTATTTTATTATATTATATTTTATTGTATTATTATTAATCTCAGGCAGTGAGGCAATACAGTCAGCTGTTGGTCACGTGACCAGAGCTGCTGACTCTTACTGCGCATGCGCGGCCCGCTCCTGTGTTGTTAGGCAAAAAATAAAGAGAGAGAGGAGATCTGCACTAGATAAACACACACACACACACACATACACACTCACACGCACACTCACACTCACACGCATACAGAGGTGGGCAGGGTGAGAACGAATGAGATCGAGGAAAAGCGATAAAAACAACAACAGTGTCAAAATGAGGATTATATTCTCTGTATTGTCTTTGCTTCATGTCTGAATTGTCTGTGCATGTCCATCCTTGGAAGCCCAGGAGAGAGGGAAGCCATCGCTGAGGCAAGGAAAAGTGTCACGAAACGAGGGATTGCAGCTCCTTTCCCTCTCCATCTTCACCTAAGGTAAGAGAGAGGAGGATGAGAAGGGGGAGGGGTGGATGCCTGTATCTCTGATTTTTCACTCTAGTTTTATCAAGAAAAAGGTCATGTCTGGGACTGTAAAGGTATGTGACACAGGTCATCTATATGTGTAGGCTGGTGGTACATACATACAGTATATGGACAAAAGTATTGGGACACATGACACCCGCAGGGACTTTAATGACATTGCTTTCAAATACACAGACTTTAATATGGAGTTGGCCCCCCTTTAACAGCTATAACAGTTTTCCACAAGATGTTGGAGTGTTTCTGTGGGACTTTGTGCCCATTCATTCTGTAGAGCATTTATGAGGTCAGGAACGGATGATGGACGAGAAGGCCTGACTCAAAGCAATCTCCGTTCCAGTTTATCCCAAAGTTGTTGGATGGGGTTGAGGTCAGGGCTCAATGTAGGACAGTCAAGTTCTTCCACACCAAACTCATCCAACCATGTCTTTGTGGAGCTTGCTTTGTGCACTGGGGCACAGTCATGCCATTCTTCCCCAAGAATGGCATGGTACGAAGGGGGTGATGGATATGAAGTGGTGGTGAGACTGTTAGAATGTAAGAATGGTTTCACAGTGGCTTGATGTTAGGTAATGAAACCTGACTCATCTACACTTGTAGTCTTATGATGAGGAATTTCACCTCTGGCTGACACAGGTACCAGTGTACACAGACAGGATCAGAATCAGAATCTTTATCCCAGGGAAAGTGCTTATGCAACAACTGCACAGAGACATAAAGGTAAGAACAACATAAAATATAATATAATATAAAGTCAAAATAAAACTCAACAGAAAGTACTCTGAAAATTCTGTATACACAAAATGTGTTCAGTAAGAAAGGTGGAAGTAAATACTCGAGATAAATAAAATTACTGCTGACAGATTGTAGAATCTCAGTGGTGAGGCATTGTCAATATAATATGATGCTCTGGAGCCTAAGGTCAGCATGCCCAGTGTGATGCATCAGCTAGAGGGCAATAAAGCTCCCCCAGCATTGGGTTGCCTACTCAGGGGTGATGGAGCTCCATCCAATACATTGGGGATGAGTTGGAGTAAAGTCTGAGACCCAGAACACACCATCCAACATCAGTACCTGACGTTAGTAATGCACTTGTGAATGCAATCGAATCAGCACCATGTTCCAACATCCGTAAGGCCCAGATGAACAGAGGCTGCAACTGCAGCAAAAGGAGTTGGACCACATTCCTATTAATACCCGTAATTTCAGAAGAAACGTTGTGTGAGCAGGTGTTTACAAACTTTTGGACAGGACCTCTGCTCATCCTAGGACTCGTAAATAAATGGAATGTGATGAATTTGAAATGAAGCTTTGGTGATGTTGCAGTGAAGGAGCTGTGCAGTTATTGTTGAAAAAAGGTGGCACTAATGTAGAGCGAGGGAGAGGGAGGACAGAAGGAAGAGAGAAAAATTAGATGGCTTTTAGCTTTTATTGACATACATATTATGAAAACAGTGCTGGATGCACCACAGGTAAATATGTATTCATCTTTGTGTGTGTGAGACTCACAGTGTAACAGTGGTGGCAAGGTGGACCAGGCATCTAAAAACTATCGTCAACATCTTGTATCTCTGCAAAATAATGATTTTACTGGAGAAAAGAGAGCTTTTTGTTCTGTTTATTATAAAATTTTGACTAAGTGTTTTTAGCAGTTATTGTTTTCTGTTTAGTGAAAAAAGAAAGACAAGAAAGGGTCACTTTAACCAGATCTATTTGTTCATAGTTTGGTGATTTACAGTGTGTGCCAAAAGCAGAATACTGGGTTCAGGGTAACGTATGGTAACACCAGTGGTGAAAGTCAGGCTGGTAAATTGTGGTATAGTTTCATCTTGCTTTAATCTAACTGAAATATAAGTAAAATTATGGGTATATTTGCTTGTACCAACTGACTAAAATCAGTTGCAAGACTTGCAGTTGCCTTTAATTGCACTGATTTTGCTTTGGTCACTCTCTAAACATGTTGGATACATACTGCAACCCACAGCAGTTTAAATGTTATGTTTTTGGGTTTTTACCTATGGTCTACTGCTTCTCAACCCTTTTCCTGAAGCCCCCTGCATTGCACACTTTGGTGTTTTCTCTGCTCTAACACACACAGACTTCATTAATTGATGAATGAGTTGGATTAGTTGTATCAAGAGCATGGAAAACACCAAAATGTGCAGCGTGGAGCTTCAGGAGCAGGACTGGGAGACACTGGTTTTGTTACTTACAGTAACTGGTTTAGTTACTAAAATCAACTGGAAAATATCAGATAATATATGACAATTAATTTTGGGAATGAATTTACTTTGGTACTATAGCCTAGTGGTGTTCCGACTGCATACTTGGTAAAAGTGGTGAGTTAATCATCATAGGTACTGATTTCACAGTGTAATATGCCTAGAGTTTTAGGATTTAAATCTATAATTCCTTCATAAGGTCCTGCAAATTGCGTCATGAAATTGAACTTATTCATAACGCTTATATAAGAGTAAGGAATAGCAGAATCTCCAGTTACAGCTTTATGAGTAAAACCCATATACGCAGTCCTACATGTTCTCACACACACTCTCCCACACACTTCACCATGATTCATGAAACAGTGAAACAAGCCAGTGATAGCTGTTGCTAGGATACATCTCCGCAAGGTGGAGAGTCGGTGATTAAGAGGACGGAGAAAGAGAGCGATTATAAAATGATGTGATTAGGGAGAGGAGAGACAAACACGGCAAGTACTGAAACACTGAACTGAAAATGGAAGGTTCGTTTAGCTTTTGCTCATTTTATTCATTTTATTTGCGATCAGTTTGTTAAACTCATTTTATTCTCTCATTGTCATTAATCTCTTATATGTCTGCACTGTTAAATATATGGGTGACAAATATGCCTTAGAAAAGCTACTTTCTTTCAAGAGCCATTTTTATAAATGAGATTTAAACTTTAAAGAACCTTCACGTAATATAGAGGTTCTTTAACAGGAAAATCATTTTCCCAGAACTGTAAATGCAAGCTAAGAACCATTTGCAGATGTTTTAAAGATTCTGTGTGTAGGGGTGTTTATAGGTTAATACCATATTTTAAAATATACATTATTGATAGGAAATTTACCTATACACACATTCTTTACCTATTTACCTATACACACTTATTGTTGATACAATTGTAGCTTTCTGTGTGCTACTGTAAATAAAATAAAGAGACAATAAGCCCCACGCTGCCCTTATTATTGGATGCACTTGTTTTGCAGTTTAGATTGTTTGATTCGAAATGTAATTTCTAGAAACACTACTGATTTGTATAATCAGAGGAAAGATGAAAGCTGACTCAAATATATCAAATTTTACATGTATTTTCTTGTTCGGAAAGATAGTTCAGATTCAAAATAAATAAATTTTCAGCCTTGTTGGATCACGGCTTTACACGTTTAAAAAAGATAACAACAGGATTGGAAAGAGTAGAATAAACAGCCCAAATTCCTGCTTTTCTGATGAGAGACTGCTGTGAAAATGTTCAGTTTCTCAGACCTTTGCCTTAGTTTTTAAGAACTGCTGACAATATTTCTCCTAATTTCCAAATAAAAATATTGTTCTTTAAAGGGTCATTTTAAAGGAAATACATCAGAATAAGAGAAATGATGCAGTGATTACAGAACTTGAATAATTCAAAGAAAACAAATCTCTTGTTTACTCTTAAACAAATTGACAATAATTACCTTGCCATCCAACTGGTCGCATTGTTTTGCCATCCAACTGGTCACATTGCGAGAGGAGAGTGTTGATTACAGCAGTGTTTTTTTAAAAAAAATGTTTTTTTTATACTTTTCCTCATTAAAAAAGATTTGATTCAGGTGATCACTAATCAGTACCTCATAAAGTAGAATGAGGTACTTGTGTAGGAATTTAACAGACACTGGCATCTGAAAAATAATGGTATGCATTACATAGTTTATTAGGTCTTTTTGTCTTTCTTGTCATCCAGATTGAAGCAGAGGACCAGGCTCCACCTGAGCAGTGTGTTCTTTGGGTTTGGGGTTTGATGTGAAATGGATGGGAACAGTCTAACCCTGTCAGAGCTGCCTCTGTAAATGACTGATCCAATGGTAAGACAGCATCTTCACTTAAGTACAGTGTGAAAACTCTTGGCATGAAAGGAACCACCGTAGTCTTTGCGAGGTGATAGCTGCTTTGTTGTTAAATTTATAAATGCGCTGCCTATTGCCTTTGAACGTCCAGACAAATTCTTCTGGGAGCTGCTTTAAAGTGATAAATGTGTGATGACTGTGTTCTCCGGAACAAATAACTGCGCCTGACAGTTCTGGAGGCAACAAATTGGGCAACTTAGCTCGAGTTCAGTTATTGCAGCGCGTAGCTCTCTCGGTGTTCGTCGCCTGACTCTCGGCTCACATTTAGCTTCATTTTCAACGAGGGGCCATTTAGGAGGATTAATGTTTAAGATAATGTTGGTGAAGTTATGAGGCCGCCTGGGACTCGTCTTTAAAATGGCTGGCTGTTTTCCACAGGACCTCAAAGGCCAGTGCTGGACGGATGAGGAATCGGATGGGGAGAATGAGCCGGAGCAGTTTATGTATGGAATTCAGGTAAGCAAAAAAAAAAAAAAACTTTGTAAATTAGGTCATATTTTTCTGTACTTTTTGTGGTGTAATTCCAAATTGTGGCTATATTATTTTTCAGTGTTTTTTATATTATGTATATATTTTATTTAAGCAAGTTTATAATGTCATTACAGTATAACTGTTATTAAATTGTAGGGATAAATAAGGCAATTGTGTCAATGTGGAAAATGAAATATAATACAATAAAAAATGCAGTTCAGTTTTGATATAGTAATCCCACAGTGTGGGACTGTATGATTAAAAAAATAATAATGGTTTAAATTGTTGCATTCTTGATTATTTACTCTTGTAATTAAACAAGGAATAAGCAGAACATTATAAGAGTTTTTCAGCAGATTCTTTACAAGCTAATAGCACTCAGTTAGTTTCATTGAAAGAGAGGAAACCCACAGTAGCAGGATCTCATATATGTACAGTGGGGCAAAAAAGTATTTAGTCAGCCACCAATTGTGCAAGTTCTCCCACTTAAAAAGATGAGAGAG
>JBBJLS010000018.1:5485675-5502497 GCA_037577275.1 Bryconaethiops microstoma
CAAAGAGCACACACACACACATGTATGTACACACACACACACACACACACACACACACACACACACACACACATATATATATATATATATTTTATATGGAGTTATCTATAACAAATTCCCCAATGAGTTCTACAAAGAGGTAATTTATGCTAAATGTAGTGCAAATGTAATTAAAAGCCCTGAGTGCTGGTATTGTTGCAGAACTAGCCAAGTTTTTCCGTACAAATACGAAAGGCTTTCAGTAATGTATGCTGTACTGTGAAATCCGTCTAGTGATTTTAATCACAAACAGCATGCACATGTAAACTAATTATTATCTGTAAGAAACAATAAAGCAGCTCTATTTGTGTATTTGTCCTAGTTTTTCTGTGTTTTGAATGTTATCTTCATCTGTCCCGATGAAGAACATACAAATCCATATTCAAATATAAACAGTAAGATGATTAGATGCCCTTTAGATTTCTCCGTAGTGTAATCTGAAATCCCATAATAACAAGCAGGATAATAATTCCTAATCTCTGAGTCAGATTTCCCGAAAAGAGTGAGGCTCAGAATGTGGATGTAAATCAGAACCAGTTTTTGAAAGATACTGCAGTTTAATATGATCAAGATTACAGAGAGCTGAAGAGTGGATTGCAGACAACAAATGCTGGTTTAAGAACTGAGTGTCTCTCAAACAGAGGACACAAATGAAAATCAATGTGATAATTTCTCTTTCTCTAATTTTAGGTATGACATTGGATTAAATGCACATAACATGTTATTTGCACATTTAATACTGTCAGAATGGATGTTTTTATATACGTATAGGATCTTAATTTAAACTTTACAAAGAGAAATGCACAAAAAAGGCAACCTAAGAGATGAACAAAACAAAGATTAGAGTATTGGGGGAAAAAAAGGGTTACATATAAACTCAGGACAAAAAGCCTTAAAATACATTCAAAATATGTTATTGGTTACAAAATATACAATGAATATTAAAAGCAGGGAATAGCTAAAGTAAAAATATATGTTTGCTTTTGCTAACTAAGGATACGTGCTGGGTGTCTTGTAGGCGGGAGTTTCATAATTTGCGAAAGATATGAATAAATAAAGCAGAATTTCAATAATATTGCAGCTAATATAATAATATTTGAGCTGTAACTGGGCAGCTGGTGGCCTAGTGGTGAAGGAGCTCCCATGAAATCACAAGGTTGTGGGTTCGAATCCCAACACTGCTAGTGTCACCACTGAGGTACCCTTGAGTAAGGGTGAGGTTCCCTTGCTGGCGGTAGCCTACTGCTTCATTGGTGAATGGGTTAAATGCAGAGAAAGACTTTCACATTGTTCACACTGTGTGCTGTGCTGTGGTGTGTTCACATGTGACTATAAGGGGCCACTTTACTTAAACAGTAAAGTGGCATTTGACAGGGGCCCTTATCCAGAGAACTTAAACAGTGGTCCAGAAGTGTGTCATTGCTGTACCTCTGTGACCCCTACAGTAGAGCCGGTGTTGAACAGGGCGCTCTAACGGTGGTGTGTTTTGCTCCTCCTGCAGGGCAGCTGTGCAGCTGATCTCTATCGGCATCCCCAGCTGGACGCCGACATCGAGGCTGTGAAAGACATTTACACAGAGAGTGCTGTTTCTATCAGGTACTGTAATCCTGTTTCTGTGTTCTTTCCTGAATGATTCTTCATAGAAAGAGATCACAGTTTTACCACTTTTCCATTTATTTCACAAACTACAGCTTTTTATTCTTGTTAAGCATTGGAAAGTTGTGAACAGTTTTAAATGAAAGTATGTCAAATAAAACAATTTTCCTTTTATAGGATAAAAGAATCTGTAACAGTGCATGTCTGACTTCTATTAACTGGTTGTGTGGTGATGCAGAGACAAATTCTGGACTGTCCTTTAACTTTAAAAACACTCATTAACTGCTTCATCCCATTGGCTGTCACTTAATAGCTCATTAAAAACAGTTGTCTGGTGAACCACTTTGTAATTATAATTACCAAGGAAGACACTTTGATGAACACGAGTGTCTTTCCAGTCCTCTTCTTGAAAAAGCACGGGATTTACAGTAACCTTGCGATATCTGCTTCAGCTGGTCAGTCAAATTAATAGCCCTGCTGGAAAGAGCTCTGAGAGTTTCAGAACCAAATCTATGTTCTGTGTTCTAACCTTATTTGCATTTATTCTACTGCTATATGATGCTTCTACAGACAAAAATACACTTACTGAGATAAATACTTTGAAACATTTCTCTTGGTGACTTAAGATTTTTTCACAATACTGTTTATCTTCTTCAGTGATAAACTATTATAGTGTAGGTCAAAAGGTCGCTTTGGTTGATTTTTTTCTAAGTGAAAAGAAGAAATTGTGCTTTAACCTATTTAGGATTAACCTAAATATGTTAATGCACAGTTTCTATTTATTTCTATTTATTTATTTATAAAAAATATATAAAATATATTGTATGTTCCATAACTTTTGCATTGTTATTTATTTGTCTGTCTGTCTATCTATTAAATTCAACATATAAACAGTAAATTGTGCATTCAGATGTTCAGCAGTGTGATCACTTTAGGGTGTATGTATGCCTTTATCCATGTTCCATATTCAGATTGACAGTTGTTTGTATTAGTCGTCTAATTTAATCTCTGCTGCTCTTTGAACAGAGAGTACGGGACCATTGATGATGTGGACATTGACCTTCATATCAACATCAGTTTCTTGGATGTGGGTGCTCTTTCTTTCTGTACTGAATATGCACTACTAAAGTTGGCTGTACCCATAAGCACCAAATTCTTATTATTTTGCTATGTAAGTAGTTGTGCTGTATTCTGTTTTGTTTATAGGAGGAAGTGGCTACAGCATGGAAGGTCATTCGAACAGAGCCCATCATCCTCCGACTGCGTTTCTCCCTCTCACAGTACCTGGATGGACCTGGTAATCAGGAGTGTGTGTGTGCATGTGTTTTCAGAAATATACCAGATGTGATTGTTTTATTTTGCTGTAGGAAATATAGAATAACCTGATTACAAGTTCTTATTCCAAAATCAAAAGTTTCATTTTTTGGTTATGATTAAGTTTAGGGTTTAAAAATTTGAGATTACATATAAGAGATCAACAGATAAATAATACTTAAGAAATATTGCTATTACACATCACTAAGTAATATGTATGTAAATGTATGTACCTCACATTCTGATATTATGTAAAAACAAACTTGTGTGTATTTGTTCTTAAGTTTTTTTTTTTTTTAATTTGAACTGTTTTCTGTAATAGAACCATCAGTAGAAGTGTTTCAGCCCTCCAATAAAGACGGATTCAGCCTCGGACTTCAGCTGAAAAAGTGAGTCTTTCTTGTGATTTATTTTTGGTGCTTATTTGACAGAAAAAGGGCAGCATAAATAGCAACTTTCTGCTTTGTGAATCTTAAAATTGCAGCATCAGCCCCCCCACCCCCTGCACCCATCCCATACTTAAAGACACTTGCTGAAATAGTGAGATGTTTTTCGGGTGTGTCTTTTCCGCCAGGATTCTGAGTACGTTCACCTCCCAGCAGTGGAAACATCTGAGTAATGAGTTCCTTAAAGCCCAGCAGGAGAAAAGGCACAGCTGGTTTAAGGCTGGAGGAACCATTAAGAAGTTCCGTGCAGGCCTCAGCATCTTCTCCCCGATCCCCAAGTAAGACAGTCATTTTTTCTTCCTCCTTGCAGTTCTGATTAACAGAAAATGGAACCAGAGGCTCTTAATGCCAAGCGTCCTTTGAGTCACATTTTAATTTGTCAAACTGCAGTAAATTACAGTGGCATTTAATATGCTGAAACAAACCTGGGAGGTTTATTTGGTGCAGGTGTATACCTCTTAAAGGGCCCTTGTTTTGAAAGATTGATATGTTTAAAGAAATACAAATACATATATATATATATATATTATATTACAGTAAACCCCCGCTTATCACTGGGGTTACGTTCCAAGAGCACCCACGTGTAGTGAAAAACTGCGTTGTTGTGATGTGGTAAAAAAAAAAGCGCCTATTTTTATAGTGTAAACCCTAAATATGCCCGAGAGTATGCTCCCAAAACACTTTAATTTCATTTTAAATTAAGCTTAATACATTACACTTAAAGAAAATGTAAATGTAAACCCGTATTTGTAGTGTACAGTTTACACTGAACTCATGCAGTGCTAGAATGTAAAATACCAACATTACCCCTGTATAGACTGTACTGTAATTCATGCACTGATGTTTTCTTTGGTATCTGCTGTCATTTTCTTTGGTATAAGTAAATACAGTAATAAATTCATTAACAGTAAGAAAAATACAGGGCTTTAAGAAGAACAAAACGAAAAACACGAGAACACTCAAGACGCTCCACGGGGAAATTCTGCACTGCAGCTGCATCAAAGGGCGGCAGCCAATCAGCAGGAAGGAGAAATAAATAGCGTTCTCGGATTGGCTACTTTCAAACTTGGCGTCTCTAAGTACAGTGGTATTTTACCATCCCAAGATGCACCTTTGTGTTTCTCTCCAAAGTACCAAAACACTTGTGGTGCTTAGCAGCTCAGCACAAGGATGAGAGGGCGTGGCGCACGAGGCCCGGACGTCACAAAAGCAAAAAAAATCTGCAGCTTCCGCGTTATTGCGGGGGTTTCAGCGAACAATTATTAGTTTGGTTCTCAGAAAAAAATCAATGTTGGACTGAAACCGTGTCTGCTGAGCCACGTTAAAGTGGCGGTTTAGTGTGTGTGTGTGTGTGTGTGTGTACACATATATTGTATATGTATTTATGATGGGCGGCATGGTGGCGCAGGGTTTAGCGCTGTTGCCTCACAGCAAGAAGGTCCTGGTTCGATTCCCGGGTCGGGAGTTTGCATGTTCTCCCCGTGACTGTGTGGGTTTCCTCCTGTTTCCTCCCACCAAGAAAAACATACGTGCATTGGGGATAGTGCAGTTGAGCACACTAAATTGCCCCTAGGTGTGACTGAGTGTGAATGGTTGTCTGTCTCTGTATGTGGCCCTGCGACGTGCTCGTGACTGGGGTGTATCCCGCCTTCACCCATTGCAGCTAGGATAGGCTCAAGCCTGCCACCTAGCCCCCACCTAGAAGATGGATGAATGGATATGTATTTATGACTTCTGGAATCTGACAGTAGAAATGTGGCTGTTGCTGTTGGTACTGGTGAAATTAGAATTAGAATCAACTTACATCATCAGTTTAAGGGAAATCTCACTGATTTTTCAAAAGTTAATAATTTATTCCTTGTGATATAAGCTAAGTAATTGAGAGTGATGTGACATGATATCAATGTCAATGTCAAGTTTATTTATATTGCACTATTACAACAACAGAGTTGATCAGTGTGCTTTACAATAAGGTAAAATCAATAAAAGCAGTCACAATATAGACACAATAAAAGGAAAAGAAAAGAAAAGGAAAAGAAAAGATAAGGCAGACACAGATAAAAACCCGTACAGCATATTACAAACAACCCAATCGAGCCCAAGCAGAGCTCAAATTAAAAGCCAAATCAAATAAGTGATTTTCTTATGGGCATTTGCCTTACCATGTGAAATATCACTACTTATGTCAATATTACATACATACTACTGATCTCTATGAAGTGTAATAACGTACTTCTGACTACCATCTGTGTAGTTAGAATTCACTTAACTAAGTTACTTATGCATAGTAGTTATACCCAGCGTAGTGTATTTTCAGATTTTTATTGGATTTATTTTGACTTTATTTTATATATTGTTTATTTTATTGTTCTTGTCTCTGTGTGTCTGTGCAGTCGTAACGTATGCAGTTTTCTGCGGGATCAGTAAAGTTTTCTGATTCTGATTTTTTTTTCCTCCAGGTCTCCCAGTTTTCCCCTGATCCAGGACACGGTGCTGAAGGGAAAACTGAGTGTCCCTGAGCTGAGGGTCAGCAGGCTCATGAACCGCTCCATCTCTTGTACCATGAAGAACCCCAAGGGGGAGCTGTTTAGCTATCCCCCCAACAGCCAGGTCAGACCGCATGCCTTTCTTTCCGCCCCTGCTCCTTACACACAACTCTGTCCTGCCTGCTTCTCCAGCCCTGTTAGCTCCTCTGACCAGTGGGGGACCCTGCTCTTAATTATAGATCCTTTCTCTCAACATTCCTCCCAGAAAGACTTGTAAAATGTGAGTACTGAAAGACTACATGATGTTAAAGCATAAAATATGGCCCCAAATCAGACCTGGATATAATATTTAGCATAATTGGCAGTGCAGTCATGCAGTCTTTCTCATGTTATTATAATTCCGCTACTGGGAAGCCATAAAGAGCCCCTTGCATTTACTGAGCTCCTAGTTTGTCAGGTACACCTGCCATGTGGAGTTCTATGCAATATCTTAGACAGCTAAATTGTTTAAACAATTTATCACAGCAGTACATATGTTTTTGCTTGTAAAACTCTATATTATCCTTCTGAATATTCTTTACACATCACACTCTGATGGGCTACCTGAAATAGTAATTTCAGTGGATGCAGAGAAGGCCTTTGATAGGGTGGAGTGGCCGTACTTGTTTGCAGTACTTGGGGAAAATGTGGGTTCAGTATAACCCTATATAACCTAAGACTAAATAATCCTATATATTGCATCTACAATACTGTGCAAAAGTCTTAGCCTCTTGTGCAAACTGTTTAAAGCTGTAAGGGAGTTCCTGCCACCAAATACACAAATTAACAGTAGAAGAAATGCAAACAAACATTCATTAATTGATTTTCTGTAACCGCTTAATCTCTACTAGGGCTGTGAGCACACGGAGCTTATCCTAGGTCCAATGGGTGCGAGGCAGGGACTCATCCTGGGCAGCATTAAATAATATCAAGATTTGTTTTGCTTGTAAAAAGAACTTGGAAGTTTTGTGAGCTGGTTAGAAGAACACAGGTTCTGTGCCAGATTTCACCTTGATGCCTCCAGTGTTTGCATGTATTTTTTCAACTCTAATAGCAGCTGCTGATTTAATTTAATGAAGTATCAATTGAGCGGAATCAGATCATTGAGGAATTTGATGACCACTACAATGTAATGCTGGGCTTTCATGAGGAGAAGTCTGGAAAACAGACATATACATACATTCACTGTTTACTGTATTAATATTATGTACATTCTTGTATTTTTATATACAGTATTATGCACACAGTATTAGAGGGAACACACATTCTAAGAAAATGTACTGCTCAGCTAAACAGGCTTTTAATATAATTTTCTCAGGTGTCTAAGACTTTTGCGTGGTACTGTAAATGGTAAGTGTTTCTAGTAATATGTCCAATGAGTGTTGGTTACAGGGTAGGTGTACCTAACAAACTGAAAATACACAGTTTTGCATGGACATCCCATCTACTCAAAGTGAAAGACCTTTTAAGGTTGTGTGCATTTCTGTGCCCCAGAGTTGCCAATTAGCGGGAAACCCTCAGATGAATAAATGACAGAAGTTCATGAATACTCCATGTCTGAAAGGGAATAAAAATGAGGTTCTGCTGAAGTAAATTTGACAAGAAGTTAGATCCACTCTTCAATTAAAAGTGCCCCGTTCAGCCTCTCCCAGCCTCTCTCTCCCCTCGTCTCCCTCTGCCTGTCGTGGCTGGCTGGCGCCCTTTCCCATAATGCTTTGTCTCCATTGACCCATCAGACTGTGGCAGTCCCGGCGGGCAGGGCCCCTGCGCAGATTACCACGCGGCAGCTGATTGAATTGTTTTTCTCATCCCAGGCGGGCGGACACTGCAAGAACATCCCCACTCTGGAGTACGGTTTCTTAGTGCAGGTACAGTCGGCTCCGGGCCGCTCCAACTTCGTCTCGATTCGAGCTCTAATACTACAACCATTCTTTTCATGGTGTTGTTATTAATCGTTGTTATTGTCAGAAAGGAGGGAAATCATCACACAGTAGAAACACCTCATCTTCAAGCATGGCTTCTTAGTGTACTTGCAATGGGACTGGTTTGGTTCATGCTGTTCATGTGGGATCTGCTCAAAGGGGAGTGTTGCATTTTGCTCATCAGTAAATATGCATGCTTCATGCAACCGCATTAATGATACATCACGTCTCTGCAAAATCATAAGTGATATGGCATTATAGTAGTTATCTCACATTTAAATTTTTCATCTGTATGTTTGAGATGTGACGTTGTACCAGATCGTAGGTACGATATATGTAGGCTGTGATGCACTTTCTTCATGATGGACTAGAATAGAGGTAAAACGATGAGGACACTAGACAAAGGTCAACTTATGGCAACTAGATAAAAAATTAGGACACTTAGCCATTCGTAGTCAAGAAGTTAATACCCAATGACACTTTTTCAGATTTACCACCATTTTACCATTCTAAACATCACATATAAAAACTGTGTGAACACGTGTAAGTGCAGTAGGGCTGCACAATTAATCGAATTTTAATCACGATCACGATTTTGGCTGCCAAGATTAAATTAAGATTATATATATATAATATGTATGTATTTGTTTTTTTATAGGAGTTCTAACAATAATCGGACAAAGAGAACACGTACCATAATATTACATTTGCAGAAATGCTGAATAAAAGTGTTAAATTAGTTGCTTTAGCCTATACTTTTGGATTATTTCATTGACAAAGGCAGAAGAAGCCTCATTCCACATTGCTTTCTAAGGTAAAACTGATTGTGGCTGTGCTCTCTTAAATAATTTTTCCAGATTCCCATTGTAAGTACTTTTAAACATCTCAAACAGCAATTGATTTAATGTTAATCCTGTGTGGCCAACAGCCAACCTGTAACCAATCTGTAGAATAGAGCTGCTATAATGTTTTCTACCCAAAACAAAATAGGCTTCAGTGTGCAATTCAGTGTGATGTTGGGGTTCTGTGAATATGCATTCATATCACTCAGAAGTAGAATTCTTGATTGAATTAATGAAGTGTTCAAATCTGTAAAATGAGATTATCCTGCTTGGCAGTGTGGACAGCTATCTTTGTCCTTTAGTTGTGCATTAGTGAACAGTACAGCACTGACCTCCTCATCCAGTCTTTTCACTTGTTATCTTCTCCCAGATAATGAAATATTCAGAGCAGCGCATCCCCACTCTGAATGAATACTGTGTGGTGTGTGACGAACAGCACGTCTTTCAGAATGGATCCATGCTGAAGGTATTAAAGACAAAACACCTTAATTATGAGACACTGTAGAGCTCCCAGTGCACATTCAGTGTATTGCTTCTGTCGTACCAGCAAAAAATATCCAAAGTAGTGAGTTTATAGGTGAAGGAAAAACATTCTTAACTTAAATCTGAATTTTAATGAAAGATTTTATTTTAATTAGTTCAAACTATTCATACTTTGTCATATGTCATCAAATGTAGCTGACGTGTTGAAATGGTGAAAAAACAATATTTGAAAAAATAACCCTGATATATTGAATTGTTAGGGATGCACTGATCAGGATCTGATCCAGACTGATTATTATCCTATTTCTAGTCCAATACTAAATGAACACAGAAAACACACACAAGCACATTTCTAGTACTTTTTATCAACCCAATTCACAATATAAATGACATTATTTGCTCTTAAATGGCCCAAGCTGGCATTTCACATTCTTAAATGAAAATTAAGACATCTATTTACATAAAAAGAGTTAAATAAAGTGCGACTTCAAAAGTATATGTCAACTGGCCATTAAAGAAACTGGCTATTGTGCCTAATGAGTCATACATGATTGTACTCCAGCATATTGGGATGAGCGTAACAGTACAGCGGCCTCACACATAAATGAGTCACTCATACGTAAAGTGTGAGTGACTTATTTATGACATAAAATAGCAATGCTAATCAACCACTATCAAAATAAACTGTCCTGTTTTCTTGGCTGATTCTGCGTTTAGACATTTGGTAAAGGAGCTGCGTGTGATAACCATATTACATAGCACATAATAAGAATGCATAGCATGCAGTGACAGGTCATTTAAGTAGTGTTTTTTCTCAGTAGAGAATTAAATTGCAGTTTATCACAGAAAATGGTAGTGACATTGTGAATGTAGGACTGTGGAAAACTCTTTCCTCTTATAATGGGGGAATGCGAAACTTTTGTTCCAGCCTGCGGTTTGCACCAGAGAGTTATGTGTGTTCTCTTTCTACACACTGGGAGTGATGTCAGGGGCTGCAGAGGAAGTTGCTACTGGAGCTGAGGTACAGACACCCGCACACAGTTTTTGTATGTTTATAAAGGTCTCAATCTAGCTGAATTACATGGAAAGGATCATTGATAATTAATGCAAGATAGAGGTCTGACCATCAATGTCGGATGGACAGGTCATTTCAAACATGCTTGAAAATTGAAATGTAATTGTTGGTAAAAGCTTGAGGGCATCACTGGGGGGGCATGGTGGTTGTGCTGCTGCCTCACAGCAAGAAGGTCCTAAATTTGATTCCTATCTGGGTGTCCAAAGGTCTTGTTTGAGTGGAATTTGCATGTTTCCATGTGGGCTTCTGCCGGGTACTCCGGTTTCCTCCCACAGTCCAAAGACATGCAAATCAGGTGGACTCGACATGCTAAATTGTCCCTAGGTGTGAATTAGTTGGTACATGGTTTTTCTCTTCCTTTTGTCCTATGACCATTGCGATAAGCTCCAGCACCTCCCACGTTCATGCTAATTATTAGCGGTTCAAATAATGGATGGAAGTTGCATTTTGCTCCAACTTATTGTATGTTTCAAAGTATGTGTTGTTGCAGTACGGAAAATGATTGATTTTCAAGGCTTTTTGCAGTTACAGTTAATTATTGTTGTGGATACAATGATTTACATCCACTCTTTTGTGCTGTGTGTTGTTTTTAATGTTGTGATGAAGGTGGTGGATCTACTGGTTGCTATGTGTAGAGCTGCCCTGGAATCTCCCCGTAAAAGCATCATTTTTGAGCCCTATCCCTCTGTTGTTGACCCCAATGACCCCAAAACTCTCGCCTTCAATCCCAAGGTGAGTGAGCATCTTTTGTGTTTTACAACTTGCCTGCTTTTTCTGTATATTTGAGTATAAATACACTACACTACTGCAATTTTCTACATTTACATGTTACTCACTTAATATTTACTAAAAATGCTCACAGTGTTCTTTGCTGACAAATAAATGTACATCACCAGTCAACTGCTAGATATTTAACGAGTTATTGAGTGACAACCAGTGGGATGAAAAAGTTAATAAGTGCAGCCTAAAATTTGACTACATCACTACACAACCTGTTAATAGGACGTCAGACATTTACTGTTACAGATTCTTTCCATTTTATAAAGAGAACATGTTTTATCTGACATATTTTCATTATAGTTGTTCTCTCAGAAACTTTACAGTGCGTAACAAGAATAAGAATCTGCAGCTTATGAAATAAATGGTAACGTTGTAAGAACGTGTAGTGTGCAAAAAACGTTTGACTGGTGGTGTATAATTACTGGTGTCATCTACTTTTTCTGACTTCAGGTTTTCTCGCAAGTTCATTAACTTTTCATACCCATTATTCATTTATTGATCTTAAGACTTATTCAGTAATTTCTATGAATTATTCATTAACTTCTAAGAGTCTCATATGGAAGATAAATAGATGTGAGTGTGAGGAACTGAATTGTTTAGGGGTAATTTGTGGGAATAATTGGTTCATTTAACAACAATCTTAACTAATAGTCTATGCAAGCGCAAAACTAGTTAAGCATTCAATTTGGCAAATTTAAATACACATTACTGTAAAAATAGTGCTTTATGTAGATGAGGAGACTTAGTCATGTGTTCACTTAGTCATTAATCACTCTGTCGTCTCCTGGTTTCTTATAAATACTTACCGGTTGAATGCTGTGTGTTGCTGTATGGCTGGGTGGCCACAGAAGAAAAATTATGAGAGACTGCAGAAGGCGCTGGACAGTGTGATGTCCATACGAGAGATGACCCAGGTATACCTGCCACCTACAACAGCCTTCAAATGCTAAAACAGGACCTCTGCTGTCAGTTTTATCTGGCAGCAGGTGCAGTTAGAATGCATGTTTAGCTCATTTTTGATAAAACATGGAGAAATAGGAGTGCTATAAGTGAGTCTGTCGTTGGTGTAATTACACTATGAATGAGGCTTTGCTATAACTGTAGAAATAGCAACGTCTGTTTTTGTTGTAACTCTACTCTGAGTGAGTTTGTCTTCTGTTTAATTGTACTATGATTGTGCCTGTCTTTAGTGAAACTATTATGAATGAGTACATCTATGGTGGAACTCCACTGTGAGTAAGTTTGTTATTGGTATAAGCACGTGGTGGTTGTGTCTGTGATTCATGTATCTGCATTCCTGCATTATAGGGATCATATCTGGAGATAAAGAAGCAGATGGATAAACTAGACCCTCTAGCGCATCCTCTGCTGCAGTGGTAAGTGATAAAACACTGCTGAGGTAAAGCCAAATAGGTTTTGTTTTCATTTCAGCCATATACACAGTACACAGTGAAATGAAACAATGTTCCTCCAGGACTATGGTGCAATACAAGAACAGAAACAGAGCAACACAGACTACATAAGTGCAGACAGTACAAAATACACAGGAGCAAAGAGAGCAAGAGAGAGAGATTGTAAGAACACCACAAGAGCAACAGAACAAAAAAAACATTTGGTGCAGTCGATGTTTGAATGAATACAGTCTTATGACAGAATACTGTACTCTAGCAGCGGAGTCATTTTCTGGATTTCTTGCACACACCTGACACATTGTCTTGATTTCTTTCTTGTGCTCTTCCTCTGTCTGCAGGATAATATCCAGCAATAGATCTCATATTGTTAAACTGCCTCTGAGTAGGGTAAGGCATCTAGTTTCTGTTATCATGGCACAAATGACATTTTAGTAATTTTGTTCACATCTTCATTATTTATCTCTCTGCTGATTTTCTCTTCCTCTGTCTGTCTGTCTGTCTGTCCCTCCACCTGGGTAATATTGTGTCTGAGCAGCAGCTGAAGTTTATGCACACATCCCATCAGTTCCTGCTCCTGAGCAGCCCGCCTGCTAAAGAAGCTCGATTTCGCACAGCCAAGAAGCTCTACGGCAGCACCTTCGCGTTCCAGTGAGCCACTCTTCCGGCACGACACCGAAATCACTTTACACACTTCTGTAGGCAAGATTAACATCTCAGAGATGTTAATCACTGCAGCTTCCGAAATGTGTTTTGCCAGATTTGCTCCAACCAGTTTCTGTGGAATTAAAAGTCATTAGGTTTATAAAAACAAGGTGAAACATCCTCTGATGCTTCTCCTCCTGTAAACAGTAATCCTACTTGGTGCCAGCAGATGGGTTAACCCTGAAGGCTTGTAGACATATGCAAAATTTTCAGCACCCCTGGCTAAATTACAGTTTTGGTTGATTTGTGAATGTGAAAGCATGTACACATCCTCACATAAATAATATAAGTATAATCATCACATTTTTCTGAAAATATCAGTGCACAATTTTATGTATTGGAAAAAACAAAATATAAAAGGTAAATTTTTCCACAGGTCACATAACATTATTTACAGTTGTGTTATGCTATGTTAAATTCAGCAAGTAGCTGTAGATTAAAATGGCTGTTCCTTATACAGGATGTGTACTTATTTTCACCTGGACAATCCATAAAATATGTAATTTGACCAGGTGTGCCCAATTTTTTGCATACTATTGCATATTTACTCATTTTTAGCTACAGATAGTTGCTATACTTTACTATGCTTAGTCTCTCTGAGGCACCGTAGTTTTAACTTTTTATTGTGCAACTTCAGTGCTTTTAGACTGAAAATGCTGCCACCTCATTATGACCCCACACTTCTATTTTAGAACATGTCCTGATAAGTACTGATGACTCTCTCAAAACGTCTGAAAACAGCCAACAAAGACTCATATAAATAGCCTGTTCTCTTTTTGAAGGAGAATAGAACCTTTTTCATATGGTTTCTTTGCTTTTTTTATTGGTAAGCCTGGGCGGCATTTATAAAATCAGACCTTTTATTCATGTACATATTCCTCTCTCTCTTTCTTGCTCTCTCTCTCTTACTCTGTCTTGCTCTCTCTCGCTCTTTCTCTCTCTTTGCACCACTCTAGTGGTTCCCATATAGAGAACTGGCACTCTGTTCTGAGAAATGGACTAGTCAATGCCTCTTATACCAAACTGCAGGTATGTAAATTACATCAGTCAGCTGATCTAAGACGCATTTCCCCATTGGACAGCGCTTGCCTCACCCTGGGAGCAGGTTGGCTGTCCAGCTGATCCATTTTGACAGTAACGAATGCCAGGTCCCCTTGCATCGTCAAGGCAAAATGTGGTGAAACTTTCTGGTAACAATACATTATACTGGTCTGACAGCAGCAGGTACCACACACCTTCCAGAGGATGTGGGGTCAGCTGGGGTCAGGGGTTACCATAAGGTTCCACAGAGGGTTTAAGGGAATCACTTTGAGTGTTTAGGTAGATCTCAGGATGCCCAGCACTGCAGCTTGGACTAACTACTCTGTCTGGAGTCGATATGGATGTGGTAAGAAGTGGACCACCACTGACAGTACTGGGCAAAAGTCTTAGGCTCCCGTGTAAACTGTTTACAGCCATTTATCTGATTAGTAGGATATTCTCTGCCTACAAATACACAAGTTAGCATTAGAATAAACGCAAACAAACATGAAAGCATTAAATAATGTAAAGATTTACTTTGTTTGGAAAAAGTAATTAAAGTTTTGTGAGCTGGTTAGAACAACACGGGTTCACTTCCAGATTTCACCGCGATGCCTCCAGCCTTTACATGGATTTGCGAAACTCCATCAGCAGCTCCTGATTTAATTTCACAAAGTACCGATTGAGCTGAACCAGGTATTTGAGGTATTTAATGAGAACTACAATGTAATACTGGGCCTCCATGAGGAGAGGTCTGGGAAGGATAAGCTAAGACATAGACATACGTAAAATCACTATTTACTGTATTAACGTATTTGAATTCATTCTAATGTTACCTTTCAAAGCATATACTGCTGAGATAAACAGGTTTTAAATATAATTTTCTCAAGTGTCTAAGACTTTTGCATGGTACAGTTGCGCTGTATGTATTGTTCCACTTACAAACAAAATCAGGTTTGTTGTTTTTGGTTACTTTTGCAGTAGGCCTCTGAAGCAATTTTGAATATGATACAGTATCCTAGGACGTCATACATCATCTCTGTTCCACTTACACCTCTTTTTCCACATTCTGTATTTCATCTTCCTCACTTTGCAGTTGTCTGTGTCACCTTGAGTCCTCATTTAGCTTGCTGATAATGGACAGTGATAACCATATTTCATTCACATTTTTTCACTTAACCACCTGCAAACCTTTACAATTAACCTCACATTGTATCCTATTTCTCATCATCTTCATTGTCACCATCGTCACCATCATCATCATCATCAACAACTTTCTGTTCTGTCCGCTTTATCACACTTTATGTCCCGGCTTTATCTTTCTACTCTACTTCATTGCACCTTGTTCCTCCTACCGCACCGTTCTCGTACGTGAATTTCAGTTCATTGAGAATTAAGGCACCTTGCTGCGGATTTGTGACTTGACAAAAAAAGAAGTGTGATGATGGAAATTCTTCATCGACGGTATCTTGAAGGGGTTTTATGCTCTGGACTCCTGGATGTTGTTTGATACTCCTTTCTTTGTTTCACTCTGGCTTTTTTTTCCCCTGATTTCTTTCTTTGAGGCATGTGTATAGTCTGTGTGTGTGTGTGAGCGCATGTGTTGGTCTGACAGCATGTGTGCCATTGCTATCCCAGTGACTCTTGCTCTCTTTAACTCAAGCTGCATGGGGCAGCCTATGGAAAGGGCATCTATCTCAGCCCAATCTCCAGCATTTCCTTCGGATACTCAGGTAGGATCGCCAGATGACGTCACGCCCCTGCTCACCTGTCCTCCACCGTGTTCTTATGCTGTGGTGCTCATGGATGTGTCGCACTGGGTGTGAGCTGAAAGACACCATGCTAATCTTAACCATAACTGCATCACATTCCTTCTCATTTTATGACCGATCATGGTGTGATGATTGGTTGTTCTGATGGTTTGGTGAGATATTCTGCTTGTTCTTCATATATCATCATTTATTCATTTATTAATAAACCGGGAGTACTGCTAAAAGCTGTGAGCTGTAATTCATAAGTCACGCCTCACAGTGTTTAAGCAAGTGACATATCCATGCTTCGTTCACAAATGTGTGTGTTTATAGCAGCCTTTAGACAGACTTTACAGAAATAATGATTGATGAATGAATGATTGTCAGCTTGCAGCTAAGAATGGTCAAATACAGTCACATGCACGTTGTTGCCCCTGGTCGTATATGTTTTGTTGTCATTTAAAGTACAAAATGTTAAAGAGAACACACTTCTTATACACATGAATTTTGTATAAACAATTGCTATAATTAACTTTATGTCCTCCAGAGGGTGTCTTTACTTATTTTCTTAGAAAATCAATAAAGCATGTCATTTGACCAGGAGTGTTCAAACTTTTGCATAAGCTGTATGACCATATTGGTAGCATAGTGGCCAAAATGTTGTGTCTACATTAAAGTGCTGAAGATTTTCAGTTGCTGAAAGAAAGAATCTAGTGTTCTGAATGTGTGATTCATCATGTGCACTCCATACTCCATCACACATCTTGTGATGCATGAGCTTTAGTAGCAGTTGTGAAATATTTTGCCAGATATCAGTGACATTGTTTAGGGAGTCTAATCTCAGGTGTGTGTGTGTGTGTGTGTGTGTGTGTGTGTGTGTGTGTGTGTGTGTGTGTGTGTGTGTGTGTGTGTGTG
>JBBJLS010000018.1:5575000-5607259 GCA_037577275.1 Bryconaethiops microstoma
TGTGCACTGAGACACAGTCATGCTGGAATAGAAAAGGTTCTTCACCAAACTGGGTCCACAGAGTTGGAAGCATGGCTCCAAGAAACATAGAAACACTCCAAAATCTTCCAAGAAGAGCGGAAGCTCTTATAGATGCAAAGGGGGACCAACTCCAGATTAAATTTCATGTAGCTGAATGCAATCTTATTAAAGTCCCTGTTGGTGTAACGGTCCGGCGTCCCAATACTTTAGTCCACATAGTCTAAGTTGGCCAACTGGCTGAGAATATGCAGCAGCAGTAATTAACTAATTGACCATAGTGTAAAATATAACGGTAACATATGACAAGTATAAACATCACCTCCACAGAGGCTCGGGGGGTCAAAAAGCAGATGGCAGGATGTGTATTTCCAGCCAAAACATTACTGTGTTCTACTGTATATAAAGCATTACAGCAGATGGCATGTCATTTAATCAACAGGTGAACATGTGTGACCCTTATTGTAGAAGGTAATAGACAGTAGGTTGTTTATTAAGAAAGAACTAAAGGGTTTGTTCCTAAATGTCTGCAGTTAGGGACGGTTAAAGAGTTGAGCACTCGCTGATTCTCTTGTAATTTCATTACAGCTTTAATAAGATCCCCTCGATTCGCCCCACTGATATTCTCCTGAAGGCTTCATCAACTCAATCAGGTGTGTTACATAAGGAGTGTGTGAAGAATTAAAAAATGTCCAATGCAAGGAACTGTTATCAAGAAAAAAAGTGTGTAGAAAACATTTTGTGTAAACAATTCAAATCCGACCTGTGTAAGGAACTGTTATTAAAAAACTTTACAATAAGTTTAGCCTTATAAAGGGTTTATAAATGATTTATAACCAGGTTGTTAATTAGGTTGTAGACAGTTTATAAATCATTAATAAACACTTTTTAACAAGTTATAACACTTGTCATGCATTATTGCGGGCTCACTATGTGTGTGAGTTTATCTTGTCTCTTTCTCAGGCAGAATGTTAAACTGTCAGGTTCATCAGGTCTTTATTAATAAGATACTACCATTAAAAACACCTGACCTCACCAAATTCAATGTATGACAACTCGCCTGCTTCAATGTATGACAACTGTTATAACTTGTTTATAGCTGCTTATTAATGATTTAGAAACTGTCCATGACTTAATTAAAAACCTAATTATCAATGTGATTGTAAATCATTTATAAACCCTTTATAAGGGCAGTCTTATTGTATAGTGGCTCCAAAAAGAGTGTAGAAAGGTTTTCCATACAGGTAAGAGAACAACACTCCAATGATAGATTCAGGAACAACCTGCTTTGGTTACTCATTGTTTTGACTGTATGGAAACGGACTAGTTTGGACTGCGCCTTCGATGTATGGTTTCCGAACGAAAGAGAAGTGAGGGCTCAGGCTGGAGGCCTCTGTGAGGACCTGAGGTACAACTGACAGACAGGACTGAGTAACAGAGAGGACATGACACGGCAGGGTATGATGACTTTGTCACGTGAAAAAGAAGGTAGAACTTTATTGGCTGTTACAGTGGAAGGAGGAGGAGCTTTAGTCAAGTCAAGTCTAGTTTATGCAGCTCATTATCATACACAAGGTCATTCAGTGTGCTTTACAGGAACGGTATAAAAATAAAATAGAATAAAAGAAAAGAATAGAAGAAGTAACAACAATAAATAAAAATGCACAGAAGATCAATACAAGATACCGAGAGTGAAAAAACATTTCATTTATTGTGCAAAGAACACACCGTCTCCACAATACTGGAGAGAAAACTGGCCTTGATAAATCAGAGGCACTTTCCAATTATTTCATGCCTAAATTACAGTAAACAATCATTCAGCAGGAAATTTGTCTGATTGGTCAGTTCTAGACACTGAAAGTCAACACTCACTCAAAAAATGCAAAACTATAACTGCACACTGATCTGCTCATTTCAGGAATCATCATAATCTACCGCGATAAGATTAAAAATTATACTTTTACAGAATGGTTCTGAAACTCATTGATAGTCCACATTTTTCCTCTGTCCCTGTGTTCCAAGTTTGGCTGGAGCAAGAATGTGGTCCAACTGGTTTGTAGTATAGTTCAGTTGTCAGTGCGTGCATGTGTGCGTGCTAGGGTTGCCACATATATGTAGTTGTTTATCATTTAAAATACACCACCAGCCAAAATTTTGTGTACACTACAGGTTTCACTTCCTATCCATTGGGGTTGTTGCCTCTGGACCAAGAGGTCATGGGTTTGAATCCTACCTTCAGTACCACCACTGGGTCCCTGAGCAAGACCCTTAACCCCAAGTTGCTCCAGGGAGACTTTCTGCTAGTAATCAAGAAAGCAAAATCGAATTTTCATTCCATGATTTTGCATCATTTTTAAATAAGAAGGAGAAAACTGATCACACAAATGATGTCAAAAAATCCAAATCAGTTTAGATATAGAGTGAGTGAGTGAGTAGGTGAGTGAGTGAGAGAGTGAGTGAGTGAGTAGGTGAGTGAGTGAGAGAGTGAGTGACAGAGTGAGTGGGTGAGTGAGTGAGTGAGAGAGTGAGAGAGTGAGTGTGTGAGTAAGTGAGAGAGTGAGTGGCTAAATGAGTGGGTGAGTGAGTGATTGAGAGAGAGTGAGTGAGAGAGTGAGTGAGAGTGTAAGTGGGTGAGTGAGTGAGAGTGAGTGAGAGTGACTGAGAGAGTGAGTAAGAGAGTGAGAGTGAGTGGAGTGAGTGAGAAAGTGAGAGAGTGAGTGGGTGAGTGAGTGAGTGAGTGTGTGAGCAAGTGAGAGAGTGAGTGGCTAAATAAGTGGGTGAGTGAGTGATTGAGAGAGAGTGAGTGGCTAAATAAGTGGGTGAGTGAGTGATTGAGAGAGAGTGAGTGAGAGAGTGAGTGAGAGAGTAAGTGGGTGAGTGAGTGAGAGAGTGAATGATTGAGTGAGTGTATGTGATAGAGTGAGTGAGTGTGTGAGTGAGTGAGTGAGTGTGAGTGAGAGAGAAACGAGTCTGAAGCTGCTCTATTTCTGTTGGGTTGTTTAATCAGGTCACAGATGGAGGACAGAGTGATTAGCTTATCTCAGGAGTGTCACATGCGGATGAAGCACGATGACGGCGCTGTAACCAGTCTAAATGTGCACAGAACACATCAGGAAACCTCAGCACGGAACCCACAGTGCCGCCCCAGCAAGCAGCACTGCAGAACACACTCATTCAGAACAGTGGGGGTGATATGTATGCTATACAGAGGGACAGTTCTCTTCTCTTCTTGAAGGTCACTGGATTTGAAAGAGCCACACAAAATGAGACCCCCTCGTGTTCAAGATGTAGACAAAAATAAAACAACATTCAAATACAGTTCTACAAATTTTCTAGAGGTGGGAGAGAAATTGATATAATGTAGTATCATGATATTTTCCAACACAATGGTATATCGATACAGGGGTATCAACATATATTTAATATTATTTTATCATTTTTAAAATGCATTTAACAGACTTTAATTTTGGTACAACCATCTACTCTAATAGCACAGCTTTTGAAGTCCACAAGGTGGCGCCAAACCTTGTTCCTCTCATACAGAAATTGGAATATCTGTCAGAGGCGCCAAAGCGCTGCAGAGGTTCCTGTACGTCATGCTTTACAGTGATGTATCTAGAACTGATGGAAATATGCTTATACTGCAGTTCTGCAGTCACTGGTGTATCTAGAACTGACTGAAACCTGCTTACACTACAGATCTACTTATTGATGTTTCATGACAATAAAACCTACTTGACTAGACTAGAATTGACTGAAACCTGTACACACTGCGACTTTACACTCAGTGAAGTATTTAGAACTGAATGAAACCTGCTCAGACTGTGGCTTTACTGTCAGTGACTTCTAGAACTAACTGAAATCTGCTCATACTGTGACTGTACAGCCAATGATGTATCTAGAACTAACAGGAACTTGCTTATATTTTGGCTCTGCAGTCAGTGACATATCTGACTGACTGAAACCGGCTTAGGCTATGACTCAAGACCTCGTTATTCTCTTAAGGAAATTGGAAAGGAGGCCAACGTGACCGAGACACTGCAGAGACTCATTTGCAAAATGTGGCATCTTCTTTCAATAATGTTGTAATAATATCGTAATAATATTACAATAATGTCACATTGTGACCCGAATATCACAATAGTATTGTATCATTGCTTCCCACCCCTACTGTTTTCACTGCTGGTTTGAAATTAAATATTCTAGAATAATCCACCTTGTTCTGAGTGTCCGCTTCTTTGGACACACTTTCATATCGAAAACACTGAAAGAGACGCCCCCCAATTGGTAGATTTTGCTACTGTTATATCTGTAATGTTTTAACTCCTACGATATAAATGTTAAATAAATATTCACCTAGATATTTCGCATTCGTTCGCATGATTAATATAATTAAGCAGCAAATCAGGATCCTAACAAATTTTTGATATTTTAAAAGTAAAAAAATAAAACTAGCAATGAAATGAACGTTTTACTTCTTTGACTGTTGGCTTTAAGGCACCTAAAATAAATAACAGTAAATAAAAATAAAAATTTATGATGCAATGGCTGAGCGCGGCGTGTGGAATGTGGTGAATATTAGTGTGACGTTGTTGAAGAACGTGGCTGTAAACGGTGAAGAAAATGCACATATATGAACAATGGATACTGTACATTCGTCAAAAAACACCAAGCGGGTCACATTCCGCTCCCCACAGCACTGTTATAGACATCAGAACACGCCGGCTTTATACTCTGTACATTGTGTTTTTTTCTGCACTTGATCTTTGTGTGCTTTTTACATTTTTGAAAACATAGTTTAAAAGCTGCATCTTTAATGCAGCATAAAGGTCTTCTACAGACCCCCCCCCATAGGCCCCAACCCCTTGAAACAAAAAAACCCACCTTTTACTGGACTATAATAACCTTTGATGCCATTCATGTTCAAAATTAAACACTATACTTAAAAAAAAGGAAAACTAATTTTAAAATGAAGGATTCATTAAAAATGAGAGTCAGGATCTATTAATAAAGTGTGTGGCCCTGATCAACGTAAAGGTGGACCAAACCAAAACCAACTAAACCGACACTTTGTTAGCAAAAGAAGCAACACAGAAGCTAAAAACAACTTCTAAAAACTGAGCCTGGAATAACTAAAACTAGCCCAGAAAAGGAATTCCACCAAATTTCCACCAAATTCCACCAAGGGGTCACAATTCACCACAGTGGTGGTGAATGGAACCAAAGGTCTGCCTCTAAAAGCTCCCTCACAGAAAGTCATTCCATTAAATGATTAGGAATGTGACACCTGACGCCTGAGAATACTGACTCTAAAACTAAACCCATTTATGGTCGAAGGATACATGGATTGCGTCGTGAGGCAAAATAGTCCCCAAAGAAAACTGATTTAGTTCAGATTTGACACCATTTTACCATAAACACCAACATCCATATAAACACTCAGAGACACGTGGAGCTTCACTGGAGGTCGAAGCGGCTGTATTTGTGTTGGAGACGTCTGGTTCCATTCACCATCACTGTAAAGAGTCTCTACAATGAACTGTTTCATTCTGAATGTGCCGAGTCATGGAGGAATTTTATTTAAAAAAATTGGTGGAATTCCCCTTAACAGCTCCAGTCTGTCTCTTGTACACCTGTAGAGCGATCCTTGATGTATCTAAAGCTTTCTTTCTCTGTTGAACGGCTCCCATACTTTCATTAACGAAGCCCTTCATCTTTATTACATTTCTTTAGTCAGAAGGCATTAAGCCGACGTTCACTCTCACTGTCTCTCATCCTCGTTCTCCACTTGTGCTCTTTCTTCACCCATCAGATAAACCAGAAATACGTTCGCTTTGGCTTTCGCTCTTTTTTCCCTCCGTCCTTCTGGATCAGTCTGCATGTGAGCCTTTTTTCCAGTAGACTTTAATGCAGACGTGCCGCACGAGTGATTGACGAGGATTAGGCGTAATAATCTCTCCCTCCACGGGTGCAGTCAAGAGGGAGGACGTCTGATCCGTCACATCTGTCCGTCTGCATGTCTGGGGTTTGTGAAGAGCAGCTAAAGCCTGGATGAAGTCCTGCTTTTTAATCCTTTTCAGATCCAAGTTCAGCCTCGACTGATCGTTAACGCAACGAGGCTACTTGGCTGAATGTGGCGATGTGTACACTACCAGTCAAACGTTTTTGCACACACTGAGATTTTCAACATTTGCACGTTTCTCATTTAATATTTACTAAAAGTACACTCATTATTCTTTGCTAACAAATACATTTACACTATTATCAGCATTTAAGTACCTTTCTTAACCAGATAATGTCATTATTTTATAAAAAGCCACCTAAAACAATCATAATTAAAGTTATAATGTTGTGTTTAGATATTTAATGAGCTATTAAGTGATGAAACAGTGAACGAGTGCATTTAAAGTTAAAGGACAGTCTAGAATTTGACTCTGCATCACCACACAGCCAGTTAATAGGAGTCACACCTGCACTGTTACAGATTCTCTCATCTTAGAAAGGCAACTTGTTTTATTTTCCATTTGCACATTTACATTACAACACAGTTACATTACATTACTCTATTTCCGTTCCACTTTATTGGTGCCACATTTGCACAGTTTTTGGATGTTAAAATTTACCCTTGCACTACACAGCACATTTTTTACTTCATTTATATTTATATTTTTTGTTTATTTATATATATTTGGGTTCAAGTTTTCTAGTCTTCTTGTACTCTGTAAAAACTCATCTCACTGTGTCCATGTGTACAGCTGAGATGACAAAGTTTGACTTTGACCCACCAAGTTTCCAATGCTTAACAAGTACAAAAATCTGCAGTTTATGAAATAAATAAAAAAATTAAAAAACCTGGGGTGTGCAAAAACTTTGGCTGGTATTGTATCTCGGCTCGCTCACATCACAGCAGCTTCTCGTTTCTCAGCTGAAGCTCCAGCCGTCTAAAGCTCATCCTCCTCCAAGAACTGAGGATGTACAGAATCCCTCTTTCTGTCTCCACTGCTGTCTGGAGTTCAGTCTCAGTTTACATTTCTACATCCTTGAGCATCCCGTTCATCTTCATCTCTGTGCAGAGTCCTTCAACACGTTGTAAAGAAGAGGGTCTCCAGTTTCCCAAAATTTCCCAAAGTGTGTATTATTTATGGAGGCTATCTTCCTTTCTACTCTTTTGGGCTACTAGTCGAACAATGTATTTCTCAAAAAACGCCTTAATACCCTTCTTAATACCCTACACTGAAACTGAGCCCTGGATTGATAACCCAGTATGAATCTGCAACGTATGTAGTTTTTACAGTCTGACAGTAATAACTGTGGAGTGAGTTTAATCCAGTATGAGTGTGTAGTTTTTGCAGTGATTTTAATCTGGTAAGAATCAGCAGTGTGTGTAGTTTTTACAGTCTACTGGTAATAATTATTGGGGTGATTTTAATCTAGTATGAATCAACTGTGTGTGTAGCTCTAACAGTAACACTTGTGGAGTGATTTTAACCCAGTATGAATTAGCAGTGTGTGTAGCTTTTACAGTAACACTTCTGGAGTGATTTTAAACCATTATGAATCTGTAGAGTGTAGCTTTTACAGTCTGACAGTGTTAACTGTGGAGTGATTTTAAACCAGTATGAATCTGCAGTGAGTGTATGACTCACTGCAGTATGATTCAGTATGACTCTGCAGACCCTTGACTATTCAGTCAAGGCTACCTGGTGGAGTTTTGGGAAAATTGCACAGACGTTTATCTCTTTTCAATCAAATCCTCTAAAACAATGCCGCCCCCACTGGTACACGGAATCCGGCCGCCCCGTCCTTATCTGTAAAATTTTGAAAGACTGGTGAACCCATTTACTGTCATCTTAAGTTTTTGACTGTACTGTCAATGGGGGATGCCACAGTAATAATTGTGTCTTTTTTGTATAATTTTTTTTCTTTATCCTCCGTGCCCTCCCTTGTCTGATGCTGGGGTGGTGGTGTGTTCGCTTCCTGCTATTTGTGCTTTTGCTTTGAAACTCTGGGGTGATGGAGACGGAGGGAAAAGTCTTGGAAGAGACACGTGTCCAGGACGGGAGCCTCTCCAAGGGGCCGAGAGGAACGCATGGTGGGAGGGAGGGCGGAACGGAGGGAGCTGTTCATTTCTGAGCGAGATACGCTCCTATGGTGAAGCCCACGGCCCCCAGTGCTGCCAGGCTGAACATGGTCACTATGGATGGCCAGGAGCTGCTGAAAACCGACTCCTTCTGCCGGCCGTACAGGTCCACGAAGGCGCCCTGGGAGAGAGACACAGACAGAGAGAAAGATGGAGACGTTTACTTTCAAAGATGACTTATTGATGGACACATCCTGAGGCATACTGTTCAGCAAATGATGGAAAACAATCTTATTATTAAATTACTAATATCTGGGATGGAGGCCTGGACCTGCTGGCATCTACCTGCTGGCACCTGCTTTACCTAATCAGTCCCTCATTACATCAAATCAGGAGCTGCTGATGGAGCTGAACAAATCCATGCAGTGGCTGGAGAGCACAGAGTTGTCTTGTTCCTCTAACCAACTATTTGTGTTTATTTCAATTTTCTACCGTGTTACAGGCACGGTGGAAGTTCACGATGGCCCGACAAATATTCATGACAACCTACAACAGCTTCATTATTGACGCAGAAACCCCACAATGTATTGTTTTTTGGTTTTTGTTGTGTGTTTTTTTAAATAATTGCCCTCCCCACTCCACAGGTGTGTCAGATTTCAAAAGGGAGGCTAATGTGAGATCCAGAAAGTGTACTCTGTGTATCTCCACAGCACACCGAGTTTACTGCCCCCTGCTGGCAGGTATGTGCAGTAAACAGACCCTCCTCTGAGTTTTATGGCGTGAACAAAGCGATCTGGGGGGTCTTCACAGAGGCGCCTGGAGATTTAAGGACCTCCTGGCTGCTCTCCAGCACATGCTAGCACATGCAGGAGACCAAAAGTACCTGCCTGAAAACATGAGGGTTGAAGTCTTGGTCCCACCACACACGCACACGCACACGCACACACACACACACACACACACACACATACACACACACACACAGCACAACAACAGCCCTTCGCTTTGTGTAAGTTCCCCCCTGTTTGAACCCCATCACTGGCTTTGACACTAAAAAGGAAAGTTCTTTAAAGTGCAGGAAAGAGGATGTCCGCTCGAAGCGGCCGCAGCTGGACCGAGGGAGGCACGTCCGAAAAGCAGAAGTTTTGTGTGAAGCAGGATGTCTGAAAAACGCAACTGAAGTTATGCAGAGGGAGCAGTTCCTCTGCTGGGATTCCTCTCCGCAGAAGCAGCCTCAGGCCTCTGGAGATGATTACGAGCCGGTTACCTCACAGTCTTACATAACCGCACTTACGTTAGTGCCACCCCAGCCCTGACGATCTGCCTCAGCACCTCAGGTCACAACGGTAAAAGCCACAGGAATGTCTAATGGGCTCCATTAATAGAAATCTGCCTCTGGCTTTAACAGCAGGTCCAAACAGCATTTTCTTCTTGGGACTCTGTCATACTTCTCTTAGGCCCAGGAAACAGAGGCAACTGAGGCAATATTTTAGCAATACTTTAGTAAAAAACATTTTTACAGTAAAGGCAAATGGTTAGCCAAGGCGTATGTAGTGTCCAAAGTTTGCTTCTTTAGTTAGCAATGAAGCTACAAGGCTAATGTGGCTAACAAGTAATGGAATAGCCAAGAATTACCATGTTGCTAACAACACGCCTATGTTACCTATACACATGGATATGACCATAGCTAATATCAGTATACAGTACATTAGCATAGTTAATAACAATATAAAGTACATTAGCATAATTAATAACAAACTAAAGTACATTACCATAGTTAATAACAGTCTATAGTACATTACCCTAGTTAATAAGAGTATAAGTATGTTAGCGGAGCTAGTAACAGTATATTAGCAAAAGTGATAACAGTATAAAGCACATTTGCATAACTAATAACAGTATAAAGTATGTTAGCAGAACTAATAACAGTATAAAGTATCTTGACAGAACTAATAACAGTATATTAGCAGAGCTAAAACTTTAGCAAAGCTAATAACAGCATAAAGTACATTTGCAGAGCTAATAACAGCAGTATTAGCTGTCTTGAATTCTAAATTATGAGCGTATTTGTGCATGTTTATAGATAAAAGTATTTACAGTAAACCCTCACTTATCGTGGGGGTTACGTTCTAAGAGCACCCGCATATAGTGGATAAGAGCGTCAGCTAAATGCCGTAAATGTAAATGTAAATATAGTGAAAAACCGCAAGGTTGTGATGTGGTGAAAAAAATGCCTAAAAATGCGTATTTTTATAGTGTAAACCCTAAATATGCCCCCCAAATATGCTCCCAAAACACTGTCTTGGCCGAACAACTACACTCGGAGTAAGATTTTACAAGTATTTACAATTTTTCAGGTCAAACTATTTCTTAAACCAGTCTGAAATCATCCTAAAGGGAAAAGCTCCTTTTCCAGGCCAGGGTTTACAGCCACAGCCAAAAAAAGACAAAACCATATCCTATCTCTCTTCTTCACTTCCTTAAGCCTGCGAGAGACGCTGGAGTCAGCAGTACAGCAGGCAGCGACCGCCTGGAGATCAATGGAAATATATTAAAAGGAAAAACTCCTTCTCATTTAACTGAAGAAACCCCACAGGAAGAGCATGTTTCTCATTTACATCTCCACATTCCCAAGCTCAGTGACTATATCATCTCCAGATCCATGTAGGTTAGCACAGACCTCCAGGTTAACCTGTCCTGCACTCTCTTCACACCAGCAGACACTGGTTCAGGTAGTAATTAACCCAAGGAACGGGCCTCGCTGTTACCCAAACCCAGCAGGGGTGCAGGCCTACTCTGGGTATTTTTTAACTCCTGATGGAAAAACAAAAGGCCCAGCCCAGTTCATTCTTTTGAAATGTTCACCCACGCAAAAACCAAACAAAAAAAACTTCAAACCCTCCTATCTGAGGCATGCCTGCGATAGCAAGGAAAGTCCCACGGCAAGAATGGGAGGAAATGTTTCAAGCAGAAATTTTCCCATGGCAGCCAAGTTTAAATGTTGAATGGACATAAAAATGTGGAGCGAAGGTCTACATTAGAAAAAAAAAAAAACATTTGTTTGCTAATACATAAGTCAATACGCATGGAGTATTCACATTCACCTCAAAGTATGTGCAGGTATTCAGTAATTGTCATGTATGGGGACTGTGAGGATGGGCGGTCACTAGAGGCTGTCCTTTTTCTGTTTTTGGTTTTGGGTTTTGTTTCGGGTACTTTTATTATGAAGTGATGGTGGGTTTTGTTTATTAGTTACAGCTGTGTTTAATTTAAGATTAGTGGTTATGTTTGGTTATTGGTTTGTGGGGTTTGGTATTTAGTATATAATTTGTGAGTGACTGACTTGCATTGTCGGTCAACCGTCATTATAGATTTTGGTTTTCTCCTGTCTCCTTTTGTTTAAAGAAGAAGCTTAAGTTCTGTTTCTGGCCCTCGTGCCAGTTTTGTTTTGATTATGAATAAAACGTTATTTGAAATGGAAGTTTGCCAAAGTGCCTTCGCTCTTTGGGGAGAAAGGGGAGTACGTGACAGAAATCTCTAATTGACTTGTCTGTGCGTTTTCTGATACTGTACGACACAATAATCTATAAACATGGGCTAAAGTATGTTAACATAGCTAAAAAATAGCAGCTATCTTGAAATCCAAATTTTGTGCGTACTTGTTCATGCCCCTAGATAAGAAACTGCATAAGTGAGTCTCTTCGGTTTCTTAATGCTAATGGGTCTGATATAAGCTTCCATTACTTATTAGCTACATTATTACTGTATCTGCGGTGCTTAAACTAGAGATGTTGGATGACGGCATGTCATATGTTGTGAGGAGAAGCTGGAGGGGTGACAGCTTGATATATCTCCAAAATGGTAAGGCTCAGTATTTTAGATTGGTCTGTACTGATCATATAAAGATTTCTGGTTATGTATTATGTAAGTTATATAGTGTTTAATTCTTAACCAAACTACTCCTTTAATCTTAGTCATATGGGTGTGCAGGGGTTAAAGAGACAGTCATAACAAAGCTCAGTGCTTTGCATTCCTCCCTGTTTTCCCAGGCTGGGCGCATACAGTAAAGCAGGCGTGGCCTCTCCACTGTACATGAGTGCCTTGTTGTCCTTGTTTCTGCAGATAACAAGCAGGAAAGGAGAGTGAGAGAGATGGTCATGAGAGTGGGAGCCATAGAGGAAGGGATCAGGTGAACATCATGGGACGGCAGCGAGAAGAACATTATGCTCCGCTTCATCATTCACACAAATGTACACACACACACACAAACACACACATGCACACACACAAAAACACCAGCCACGTGACCTCTCAAATGGCTGGTTAAGTCAAGCCTGCTTTTTTTCCATTACGCTTTCCTAATGTTGTTGGATAAATACGGTTTCAAAGCCATGCTGGTCACAGGACCTGGGGTTCCAGAGACCTCTCAGTGTCATGGATCACAGAGGAAATCAGTAATCCATTTCCTTCCTGACCTTTCATCTCGGCTTGCCAACCTTTCCTTAGGATTTTTAAGTCACTGATAGGCCTGCAGAACTCTACTCATCTTCCAGTGCAGCACCAGGCCTCACCACGCCTGGAGACGCTCCAGCCTGAAGCCTTTTCAATAGGGGGGTGACCTTTAGCCTTGGTGGATCTGATGAGAATGTGGCCTGTTTAGGCTCAAGCAGTCTTTGCAGGTGGTCCAGTCACATTCCAGTCACGCTCTTAACAGAACACAGGTAACAGGGTCATACAGTGTCATAAACCACATAAACAAGTCTTTCACATTCTGTAACAAACCAACACGATTTGACAGAAAGACCTTAAGAGAGGAAACGAAATAAAAGATTTTGTCGAACTACTCCTTTAAGGATAACTATTCACACACAAGCAGAGGCTTAGAAACTTATTTCTAGATGTTTTTTAATTTTAGGTCAGTTTATATTGCACAATTATAATTTATTTGCAAACAATTTGATTATTTTAATAAACAAAGCTTAATAAGCAATAAACAACAAAATGATCTGCCAGCAGAATAAAAAGTTTTTTCCAGGCATTAAACAAGTTTCTTCAAGTTAGTTAATTTTATAACGTTGTTTCAAAAACCTCTCAAAAATTTAGATGTTTGTATTGATTGGGTTCGGGAATTTAGTTTTTTTGTATTTAAGTTCGTGTCTGGTGGACCATCACCCTAGCTCCAGTTAAGTGTTTCTCTTGTCTCCGTTTGTTTTGAAGTTTGTTCTGGCCATCGTGCCTTTTGATTTGTGTTTTTCAATAATGTAAAGAAAATGGATGTCTGCGAATGCGTCTGCTTTCTGTGCCTGGAGAAGGAGGGGAAACATGACATTCAGATTGTAATTAAAAGGAAGATCTGAAAAAAAGTATACCTTTGGCAGTTGCTAGTATCGGAATTGAAAAAATCTGACTGCTCTGTGTCCCAGTAAACACCCAGTAAACGCTCCCCCACCCCCACTGGCTTTAATTTTCAAATGTCCCTGAAGGTCTTTACTACTTGGACCGAGTGTTAAACTGTTTTGGAACTGTCCAGGATCCTATATAATAACTACTTGTAGAATTCAGCATCAAAACTGAAACTGGTCTTTCCCTGTTTCCATGGTTCTGAACTCTCTGTGCTTGTTTGGCAGTAGTGTGAGGGGGTTTCTCTATGGGAGTGGACCAGAAACCGCTTCCTCAGCAGGGATGTTTCAGTAGGTCAACAGGCATCTCACAGCGTCTCCTACACAGTGATCTGGAATTGACACTCTTTTATAACGTCCTGCCTCCCTTTAGAGCTCCCCAAACCCGCCCGACCTGCGACGAGTCTTTTCACAGACTTGGTTTGGAGACTAGCTGTCCCCAGTTATCCATGGATATGCAGAAGTGCTGGGGCACTGTTGGCTTGACTGTTATTGGTCATTTTCTTTTCCCACAAGTAGCTGGGGTTTAATTTCTGTAGGGCTTTTTCCCCAGAGAAGGTATTTAAGCAACGACTGCTTGCAAATGATTTCAGTAGTTTTACACAAGGGGGCTTTAAAACAATAGTGTGTATTTACATTTCTATTATATTGTTATTATATCTTAGTTTTATTATAGTTTGTAAATTACAATTACACAATTTTAACTTTAGCCCAAATGTAGTCAATCAGTCAAGACACGTTTCTTTTATGATGGTGCATTTATTGCACTCTGGATGAGTAGAATGTTTACATTTTGCCGGAATACAGTGCTAAAATGCTTTCATTTGATGTGTTGTTTCTAGAAAAAATGTTTTATTTTCTCGACCTGGTTGGTTGGTGTCCCAAATATTTGCATTTTATTTATCTTTATGTACCGGCATCAGCAGACTTCCCACAAACGTGCATCCCTATTACTTTATATGTTGCAATGTGGTTAAAAGAATTATTATTATAATTAATATAATAATGAGATCAATTGTCACTAATTGGTTATATGTACACTACCAAAGCTAGGCCTTTATTTAACGCCATGGTAATTTTCTAGTTCTGGGCCGCTATGTGATTCTAGTAGTCTGTTAGTTGATGGCATTCCACATGAACATGTTTGTGGGTTCTACATTAAACCCGGAGGTCTGAAGCATATAAAAGTGGTTTCATGTTTTGTGCGGAGCTTGTAACAGACATATGAACCTATGTGAGGTAGTGTGTAGCATTTCTACAGCGACTCCTTCAGTAAAGAGTCCTGGCATTGAGCTGCCGCTGTTCACCACCTGACACACACACTGGTGAGAACATTTGAAACACACCCACTGGTTAGACCGCTGCTCTCATTCACAGTCAGTGACATATCTAGAACCTCCAAAAGTTCTCCCTCACTGACCCTGCCCACTGCAAATCAGAACATGATTGGCTGATTCCTCTTCTTAAAGATGCTGGTGGTTAATCTGACATGGTAGGATTTCAGTCATGTTCCTGAAGGCCTGACCAGTGAGGTTACCACAGAGAGAAATGTCCTGATTGGATCATTTTTTTCGTTACCCATTTGAAGACTTTTACCCAACCACTTCCAGCCAAAACATAATAATGAAAGATGGGTAGTGCTGCAGGTTAAATAGAGCATGACTATTGAATGGCAATGACCTAAAAATTACAGGCGGATCTCTAAAGGCCTAGAAGACCCAGAGGGTTCCCTTCTGACAATGTGTAGACTGGAAAAAATAGTTTAAAGTGATCTCTCACCTTTTTGATTGCCCTAATCTGATTACACCTCACACAGCACTGTATGTAGGACCTTATAGAGCAGTGTGTACTGTAGATCTGAGCCCGAAGGCACTGAACTAAATCTGACCCCTTTAGGAATAGCACGTGCTGTCACATGGGCTTCAGGAGCTTGGAGAGAAAGTATGTGGAGAAAACGAACGGCGCCGCGTGATCCTTCAAAGTCTAAGGAGTGACGATCACATTGCGAAGGACCTCAAAGAAAAGAAGCGTTCCAGCGTAAACTCCTTAAAGCAGTTTACAAACAGGCATTCCAAGTAGACATAACACGTGCACCTACAGCCATAACACAGGTACCAAACACGGCTAGTTAAAGGTCGGCCTTCACTGCTGATTACAGTTTTGACTCCTAGACCCAAGCATTTATTATGATCCCGGCCAGCCGGGCCGTAACCACGGGCCTCAGAGCTCGGGGGTCTTTTATAGAGAGGTGGCTTGAGGCGTTTGGGAGTTGCCATGGAGAAACAATACTATCATGAAATTTGGGCCAGGATACAATAATATTGCGAGTTTTCAGTGTTCTGCAGCACCTCACCAACTCCTTTCCAATGTCCATAAGAGAAGAACAAAGTCTAGCGCCACCTTGTGAACTTCAGAAGCAAGGCTATCAAAGTGCCAAAATAAAAGTCAATTAAATACATTTGAAAATTGTGAAATTATATTAAATATATTAAATATATTAAATACATACATATATGTATATTTTGTACAATATTGAGAGAATTTTTTATTTTTATTTAATACTATTTTGTGACATAGTACTTTGGCCTATTTTTATTTTATTCTATTCTATTGTTTTCTCAATTTTGCTGCTCTTACCTTTGTACTGTCCACTTTCTGCCGTTACTAAGCGAATTTCCCACTTGTGGGACTAATAAAGGTTTATCTTATCTTATCTTATCTTATCTTATATCGATACTCAGCTCCGCTGGATCGATACATTTGCGTGGCTGAAAGTGTACCTAAGAATGATTAGAGAACTTTAACTGAAGCATCTGGGGTGTGTTAGTTATCTTGCTGAAAAAGTAGACCTAGAGTAATGTATAATTATATATAATATAATTGCATTTCATATATAATTACATTATGTTATAAATGTAATTATATTATAAAAATATACTATAATTGCATTTAATATGATAATTTTGATCAAAACAACTTAGCACTAATTGTGACATGTTGTATCTAAGCAAAAAATTGTACTTTGCAATTTGCTTCAGAAAACGCTATTTCAACCCTCTGTGTACTTGTGTATGTAGCTGGGCTGACAATAAACGCTCTTGAATCTTGAATCTTGTGAAAATTTCTCAAAGTATCGTGAAATTGTATGTTTGCCAAATCGCCCACACGTACACTCAGACGACACCGCTTCTGGCTTCGGCTCAAACAACCTGCCTTCTGTCTTCAAAACAACCTGCAAATGGCCATGTTTCCCACCATATATATATATATATATGTGTGTGTGTGTGTGTGTGTGTGTGTGTGTGTGTGTGTATGTAAATACACAACAGATTTCTCATCAGCTCATTTAGTTCTTTTCCAAAGCTGTGAGCATATCACAAGCCCCACCCCTCTCCATCCACTCTACCCTGATGGGCTGCTCCAGGATACTCAGTTTAATGGTGTTTTTTCAGTAAATGTGAGGACTGTTCTAAGCATCCTTTGTAATTTTTTGACACTGTTCTGAAATCACCCTTAATATGCACAAATAATGATCTTCCGAATATTGGATTTGTTCATACTTTTCGCTGAAATGACAGACAGCCATATAAGGCTCAGGCCCATGGGCTTCCGAGCTGTTAAATCACACTTGACAATGTCACGGTTGGGAACTGGGTAAGCACTTTCTAAACCAGACACCACACAGATACAGCCATCCTGCCCATAAGGTCAAGGCTAAGAGTCTCAGGAGTGCTGTCTCGGACCTGCCTGAGCGGAAAAATGATGAGCGAAGGACTTTATAGTTCGCCCTCGTTACCAGGAAAACCACAAATCAGCAGTGGACTTGGCCTGAAGGGTACAGAGTCCTTGGATAAATCTCAAAGTGGTGTTCAGCAAACAAAAAACCTGTGGCTATTGATCTGTCAAGAGCAACATGCAAGACACGAGGGACCCCCACTACAAACCAGCAGCTCCTGCCGCGATAAAAGTCCAGTCTGAGGTCGGGCAACATGATGCAATCACTGGCAGTAAAACGTGACTATGATTTCCAAAATGTGTATTAGCCGTTGTTACACAGGCCCAATAGGATCCAAGATGAAATCACTTTGAAGTCTCTCTACTATAGTTTTAAATAAGTTTTTTAATAAATTAGCCAAGATCTGTTGTGTCTGAAGCTATAAGGATAATTCAGTTAACATATAAGCTGTGAGGGTAATTCAACTAACAGGTAATACAATCTCACACCCACCACATTCCTTAAAACATCACAGAACCTCAGACTGCTTATGCCTGCCATTCAGGATGGATAACAGAATACCCAAGGCTGAACTTCCTGCATTCTAGGTCGATCCAGCACAGACATGTACTAGCTGCTGAATTCTGATTAGCCGTCGGCAACCATTCTGTTAAGTGAGCCAAATGGAACTTTAGGAAATCTGAGCAAATGTAGCCGTGTGTAAACACACCAAATTTTAATATTTTAAAATATGAAAATGTGTCAGCTGCAGCACACCCTATGGTTGAAATTTTACACAATTTGGTTTCCATCCTAAGAATATAGTGATGATACAGCGTGTTAAATGTGGTGGAGCTTGAACCTTAACATCTCAAGATATTGCCTCATGAAGCGCTAGATTTTTGCGTTAACGTTATTCACTAGGTGGTCAAACTGCCAAACAAAGGCCTTAAATTTTGAAACAGTTGTTGAGCTGTTGTCCAAAACATGTACTTCAGAGGGCGGCAGCTTGAATGGACATATCCACCTAGGGATGCAAACCTCCTATTCCATATCAGCACACTTAGCTTCATGTGGACTTGTGAATTCTAACTATATGACATTCATGAATACAGCAATCCCCCGCTTTTCGCGGGGGTTATGTTCCAAGAGTGAAAACCGCGTTGTTGTGTTTTGGTTAAAAAAACTGACTAAAATGCCTATTTTTATAGTGTAAACCCTAAATATGCCCCAAATATGTTCACAAAACACTTTAATTTCATTTCAAACTCAGTTTAATACATTACCCTTAACGAAAATATAAAGGTAAGCCTATACAGACTGTACTGTAATTCATGCACGGGCATTTTCTTTGGTATGTGCTGTCATTTTCTTTGGTATAAACAGGTAAATACAGTAATAAATTCATTGAATTTTTAGTAATAAAAATCACCAATAATTTTTACAGGTCAATAATTTACTGTTTGCCGGGCGGTGCGTCTATTTCAGAGGCTTCAGGAGGAATCGTATTGTAGAGACTCACCTGTTAAAGCAGACATTGGATGGCGACTGAGCTCAACAGCCTCTTTTAATTTAATTTACAGTAATAAAAATACTGGACTTTAAGAAGAACAAAACGAAAAACAAAAGAAACACTCAGGATGAGTCGGGGTGGACTGGCAATCTGTGCCGTTGGCCTGTCTTTCTCCAGCTAAATGCAGACTCTGCTAGCTGGTGAAAAGAGTCCAGGCTGTTTTTTAGTCCCAGTCCGCCCCTGCTCTGAGTACAGCATATTTAACCATCCCAAAACGCGCTTTCTTGTGTTCACCCGACAGTACAAAAATATTTATACAATTATATTTTATATGGAAATGTAGCTGAATTTACGTTAATATTTATGTTACAAAATTAGTAAATTATATTTTTCGTAATAATTTAGCACTAAAATGCATGATGAATTACATATTGCCACAAAAAAACCCAAAAGAAATGTGGAGGATATCTGCGGTTTCCACGAATTTCCGGGAGTTTTCATCAACAATTATTAGTTCGGTTCTAAGATAAAATGACTGACTCCGAAACACTTTAATTTCATTTTAAACTCATCTTAATACATTACCCTTAACGAAAAAGTAAAGGTAAACCAGTATAGGTGCTGGACAGTTTACACTGAACTGCCTTCTACTACAACTAATTTCTTTGGTATGCACATTTCTTTGGTGTAAGCGGGTAAACACAGTAATAATTTAATGTAATTTTTTAGTAATAAAATTACAGTATAATGTACATGTAATCACCATCATTTCATCAGCAGTGCATCTTATTCATGGGCTTCAAAAGGAGTCGTATTGTAGTGACCTGCCGGTTAAAGCAGACACTGGATGGAGATTGATCTCAACAGCCTCTTTTAATTTAATTCAGAGTAATGAAAATACAGGGCTTTAAGAAGAACAAAGCGAAAAACAAGAGAAACACTCGAGACGCTCCATGGGAGAAAGTCTGGTCTGCAGCTGCCACACATGTAAATTAGCAGCAAGGAGAAATAAATAACATTCTCGGATTGGCTATTTTCAAACCTCCTGTCTCTGTGTGCAGCGGTTTTTCACCATCCCAAGACGCACTTTCTTTATGTTCTCTGGACAGTACAAAACATTTATACAGTTATATTTTATATGGAAATGTAGCTGAACTTACTTTAATATTTATGTTACAAAATTAGTAAATTAAATTTTTTCTTAATAATTTAGAACTAAAATTCGTAAAAAAAAAAACAACATATTGCCACGAAAAAAGCAAAAAAAAACGGAGAATATTTGCAGTTTCTGCGTAAGACTAATTCTGCAACTCCTGATCCTCAAATGGGGGATTACTGTGTATATAAATATACACCAAAAGGAGTAGATGTTTATACCAGTAAAATAATAATTTAAGAACCATTTGTCCACTGCAAAAGTAAATAAAAATATCAACATGAAGCTGTGGGTCATACTGGTCAGAAGCTCTGTCAATGTAGCAGTAATGGTCAGTTTGCAGTGTGATGGGGGGCTGCTGGTCCAGTCTCCTGTAGAGAGCACCATGTTAGTGGCTGTGGGAGGTGACTTCCAGCCTGCCAGTGTGGAAGCTGAAAGGGCTCTTCAGAGGAGGGGATCATTTTTAATGAGCAGCTGTATGTGTTACCACTTTCACCACTCTACAGGGCTTTGTGATGTTTGAGGAAAAAGGAGTCAGAAAAAGTCAAAATTGAGAGAGAAAAAGAAAGAGAGAATTCAAGTCAAACGCAGGAGGCAAATGAAAGTTGAGTCTTTAATTTAGATCAGTTTTGCAAATTAAATTATCTGCATCAAAGTTATTAAAAGATGGGACATTCTGACATTTGAGAAAAGTAAAGAGTTTGATACTGACATAATTTTCATTATCTTACTTGGTGTGCTGGGTATACAGTACTGAGCAAATTAGCTGAAACAGCAGAAGAAATATTAACAGGCAACAAATTCACATAAAGCAGTAAAAGTATCCAAAACCTCTCATACCTGCAAGCTATGTACCTGATAGTGATCATTTTAAAGCCAAAAATTGTGGCATACTGGCAAATCTGGTTAACCCTTAGAACTTAGAGCATATTAGTAATTTTGGATTTCAACAAATAAAAGTGGTGTAGAACAGACTAAAACCGGTATTTTCTCGCCTACATGCTCGCCGCTTGCTGCCCTTGCACTCGGTGTACCACCGCTCGGCCCACCCTCTGTAAGCTTCCCCCACCTACTTGAGGGCGGAGACTATCCTGAAAATTCTCCCAGGTTCAAATACCTTGTGTTTTTTCTGTTTGTTTCTAAAACTTAAAATAAATTTGGCCATTTTTATGGGTATTTGCATGGGATATAATTTTTAATACCACAGTAGTGGTTATTATTACGTTTTTTGAGCATCAATGCAAACTGTGGGAACTTCCATATAAGAAGTTATTTGGCTGTATGATCACAGTTTACCATTTGCTGCACTGCCAACACATATCTGTACCATTCGTGTTCTAAGGGTTAAAAAAAAATCCATGTTACAAAACCCAGTAGACAGCTACTATTTTTTTTTTGCTGTTGTTTTGTTTGTTTTGTTCTTTATCACACTGACATTTTATTTACTATTTAAATTGTTGTGTTTAACTAATCTCAGGAACCAAGTCCTTAAATTTGCCCTATTAAGGTGTCCCTTTATGTCAGGTTCCAATAGACCCATTTCACAGTTCTAGTTCTTTTCTGCCAGAAGTACTTGTTACTGGGAAACTCCAACAATGATGGCTGTATCCAAGACATAGAGCTTTTGCAGCATACCAAAGTGTCCAAACTCAAAGCAAAAACAGTCTTCCCAACTGACAATGAGCAGAGAAAAAAAATGGGTTAGTGCAATAGGATGGATGATAGGTTTTTAAAAATATCACTGGAATCAGACAAATAATTTGATATAAGTAAAGTGGTCCCTTATAGTCACACGTGAATACACCACAGCACAGCATGCAACGTGAACATGTGAAATTCTTTCTCTGTATTGAACCCATTGACCAAGTGCAGTGGGCTGCCGTGAACAAGGGCTGCCATGAACAAGGGGTGGCCAGGGAGCAGTGTGTGGGGACGGTACCAAGATTACCTCAGTGCTGTCACTAGCACTCCTGGGATTCGAACTCACGACCTTCTGATTGCAGGGGCGAGTCCCTAACCACCAGGCCACCAGCTGCCCCAATAGTTCAAATTTAAAAAGCCATAAGGCCAGCCACAATAGGGAAGATTTTGCACATTTTTTCACATTTTTTGTCTCAGAGATGTATAACTAGTAATGATCACAAAGATCACAAAAATCTCAAAAATAGCAGTGTTCTATGATTGCATGAAAATACCTACTGATAGCAGACCTACTGAATGCAGATACACACGATTCTATGCAGTGTAAAACAAGATGTTACTAAAAAATTTAAAAAAGGAAGTAAAGGCATTTTAGTAAAGTAAGTAAGAATACATGTACGAGTTAATTGAACTTATAATAGTAAGTTTGAACATAAATCATGTTTTATTGTCTAAACATATAATTTGAATTTCAATGAACTTTTTTGCTGCTTCTTTTTGAAGTCAAAATATTTAAGCATTTTTTTGCACCTCATTTGAATCACTGGCCTGGAACAATGTGACTTTCAAAAACATCTAAAACTCTGCTGGTTGTCCAGCTCTGTTTGAGTGACCGCTACACTTTGCGTGATTACTCGCTTCCTCCTTAACGTCCTCCTCACTCCTCACTGCATGCCATGCTGCCCTTGCTGGAGGGCCAATTTTTCTCCATCCATCCTGGCCTCGCTCTGGGCTGGAGGAGTGTTGTGCTTGCTGTCACCTCAACACCTCACACTGAGCTCAGCGCTGCCCGATTCAGACTGACAGCCCCTCTGTGATTGCACAGACGTGGGGGGATATTGGGATTTGAATGGCCGTCCCGATGCTCCTGACTGCTCGCTTTTCTGGCACCACTGCTCACTTTAACCATCAGCACGGGCCTTCTTTTAGACAGGAACCAAATGTTGTGTAGATGCACTCCAGAGACTCACTGCCCATTCAGGTTTCGTGAAAGTAACTCATCACTGTCCCTCCAAAGGAGATCTTTCAAAATACATTTTTTCCCATTTTAGTACTCATCAGCATTAAAACTCTTCATGAAAGAGCTTAATGTAATGATTGTGACGGTCAAGGCAAGCGGGATGTAAATGCAGGATCCAAAAGGTTCAACGTCAAAGAACAAAATCACAAAAAAAAAAGAGCGGGCCGGGTTACAAGATTGCATGAGGAAAAAAACAAAAATGCAAGATGGATCAAAGGATAACAAGAACAGGAGCATGACAAAGGGGAAAATAATCAGGTTTAGTAAAGATGCAAGAAAACGAGCAAATTAGAACAAGATTCTAAAAGCTAGTTTTACAAAGGACAGAGTGAGAAGAGGTTTTATTATGAAACCCCCCCCCCCCAAACATAGACTGAAATAGTGGGTATTTACACTAACTAAGGGAATGAGAATACTTGGGCAGGGGTGGAGACAGAAGCTAGATACAGGTGAACAAGATAACAAGTGGGCGGGTCTAAGACTGCAGGGAGAAGACAGAACATTACAAAAAAACAAAACAGACAAACTTTACATTTACTGTAAATATTAGCTTTTAACAATAGTTTGGAAAATAAAACTGCTATGTTGCTCTTCATACCAGTAAAGACGAACATTTTACTAACTATTTTATGAAAGAAAGACATTTACATTTTTTAACTGAATTGAAAGGTAACAGTGAAAATCAGATATTACTCAGAAGCTCCATAATGAAGGCACATTGTCCTCTGATGCACAGCGTGTGTCAGGTTAAATATACATCTGAACCAGAAATACTTCCTCAGCCTCCAGGTGTTTACCTGCAGGCTCCACATCCTTCCTGAGGAACACATCAGTGTCATGCAATTCGCTGCATCCCTCATTCCATGTGTGTGTGTGTGTGTGTGTGTGTGTGTGTGTGAGAGAGAGTGTGCGTCCTACAGTCCTCAAATACATTACGTATACACTGATCAGCCACAAAGCCATCCGATTAATGTTGTACCCCATGCCTCGTGCCACCAAAACAGCTGTAACCAGCTGGACCCCCAACACCTCTGAAGATGTGCTGTGGTATATGGCACATTAGCAGCAGGTTCTTTAAGTTGTGTGGTGGGAACTATATGGATCAGACTTGGAGAGAACATGCCAGAGATGCTTGATTAGAATTCAGATCAAAATAATTTGGAGGCAAAATCAACACAATGAACTCTTTGTCTTGTTCCTCAAACCAGCTGTGTGTTCTGACACCTTTCCATCATCAGCATCGACATAAACTTTTTCTGCAATTTGTGCTACTGGATTGGACCTAGCCTTTATTCCCCACACACATCAGCAAGCCTTGGGCTTCCACGATCCCGTTGCTGGTTCACTGGTTGTTCTTCTTTGGACCACTTTGGGTACTGCACATCCAGAACACCCCAAAAGACAGTTTGGTCCTTGTGAAATTAATTCAGTTCAATATGCTCACTCTTTTTCCTGCTTTCAACTTCAAGACCTGACTGTTTGCTTGTTGCCTAATATATTCCACTTCTTGACAAGTACCACTGTGACAAGATATTCAGTGTCTTTCACTTCACCTCACAGTGGTGGCTGATCAGCGTGTAATACCTATAGGACATATAGATTTGACATCATGTCCTGGAAACAAACGTGCATGTGGGTATGTGAGCGTCTGTATGAAAAAATGTTTTGTGTACTCCTGTACTTCAGAGAGCAAGAATGAGAGAAAGAACACATGTGTGAGTGTTTGTATGTGTGTGTGTGTGTGTGTGTGTGTGTGTGTGTATGTGCATGTGTGTGTGTTTGTGTGTGTGTGTTTCTGTCAGCTTTGAACAAACAGAGTAGCAAGTCTGCACTGCTGAGGCTTATTCTCATTAGTTAGTGTGGCATCTCTGTGAAGCCATCTGTATCGTCCCAGAGACACCACCAGAGACCAGCGAGAGAGCCATCACATTTCACCAGCACTCGTCCCCTTAAACCACCTCCCCCTGAGCTCCGCAGAGAGCAAGAGAGATAGAGATAGAAAGAGAGAAGGAAAAAGAGAGAGAGGGAAAAGGGATGGAAAGAAAGCAGAGAAAGTTTAATGAGATTTCTGCCTGCCACAGCTGCTGTGAAAGAAAGATATGGCTTTTTTTTGTTGGTATTTGCTTATTTTGTTGTTGCTGCAAAATGCGGCGGAGAACAGTAGCACACAGAAGGCGTCGGGAAAACAAAGCCGAGAGCGCGCCCGTACTGTGTATGACGAGACCACTAAGTGGTACAAATGTGTCCCATTTCAACAATCCATCCACATCATGTCACAAATGGCTGTGAGAGGGGTCAAGCCTGATGTTGCTGTCATATCTGAAATCTGCTAACTACACTACTTTTTTAGGGGGTGGGGATGTTTATTTTTAACATTTACCAGCTGCTCTTTTTTTTACGATGTACAAACAAATTACTTGGAATAAAATCTTACAGTATTTTTTTACATTAACATTAAGAACAAATACCTTCTCTGGTTAGAAATGCAAGATTTCCCTCCAACCAGTGAGAAAGTATTTTGACTCTTTGTACTTTTTTGGATAAGGATACTATCACTGTTGTGGTAACTTCAAGAGTGCATTTGTCTACCATTACTTTACCTTATAGCACTATACTTAACCTTATTTAGGGAATTATCAGACGTTTTTATCCCAAGCGACTTCCATTCCCTAACTACAGGGGACAGTCTTTCTGGAGCATCTTGGAGTTAAGGGTCTTGCTCAGGAACCAAGTGGTGGTCTGCTGAAAGATGGATTTGAACTCATTGAACACCACCACCACCCCATGCCCCTTTATTCCAATATGATCCATTAGTTAAGGAATATAAGTGTACCATATTCCATTGTGATCCCTTTTGTTAGTTTGGAAGTCTTTCCTTCATACTTTTTATGATTTATTCAGGCTTGGCCTGCTTGGTTTGAACAAGAACCCTAGTGGGATTCTCTGTTAGTGTGGTTCATTAGAGCAAGTCAGAACACTGAAATCTGAACCTTTGTCTGGTCCAGGAAATCTGAGACAGGTTGGTCTCTGTTCATTTCCAAGGTGCAGCTTGTTTGAAGTATGAATGTAATACAAACTAAATATGTTTTAACAAACCAAAAACCAAATAAACTGCCATCTCCTCTCTTCAGACCGAGCAAAAGATACATTTCTGGCACGGTTTTGGCATGTGCATGTGTTTATCTTCTTTTCATGTGCTCTGAATGGATAATTATGGAATGGATAGTTTCAGATTTAGAACGATTCTGAAGCACGTTCGAGGCCATTACAAAATACTCTATAAACATTTGACTGCAGACATCACTTACGTCTTGCATAATGTGCCAAGTTTACTCAATTTTGTAAAAGCAATAAGACACTCGAGGCTATGCCTCTGCCACACTTCATGTCGTGCGAAACCACAGTAATGTACGGCCTCTTGTGGCTCATTGCTCTACAGTATCACTAGACAGATAAAATGCCATGAACAAAAACCAATGAGCCCAAATAGAGACAGAACAGAGACAGCAGGCTTCGGAATGTTCTATGGATGTTGTAGCAGTTACTGTAGTCAAAAGTATGTCAGAAAATCTTGCAAATTGGTTTTGTTTGCATCTTGTATGTCAGTGTGAATGCTGAAAAAAAAAAAACAGGTACAAAATGTATTACTGTATAATTTTCTGCTTTTGAATAAGCAATGAAACCAAACTAATATTAACAAATGCTAATTATATATATATATATATATATATATATTTTTGTCATTTAAAAAAGTACAATATGTGAATGTAGAAAGTGAATGTAGTTTACCTTTAAAATGCATTTTGGGCACACAAGTAGACCATAAAGAGTGCTGTTGTGCTTTTGAAGGTACATTTAATCTGTTAGGAGACATACATGTACCTGTTGTTCTAACAGCAAAATTTCTCAATCAAACTGTATTTGGTCAGTATCCGTGATTGTAACTTTGCAATATGGAAGAAAATGAGCACGCATTCTTGCATGTGCACATACATATACAAATATACATATTGGTGTATGTACGTGCACACACAAGAATGTGACTGGAAGGTGCCAGGAGTGTAGTCGGTACCCCTGGCGTGGAAAGGGCTGATATATCATTTACCAAGGTCGTACTCAATTAGACTATTTGTTGAGCATAGCTGCATGGGGTTGGCCTAATCAGGCGAGGAATGAAGACAGCGGCAACAAAAGAGGAAATAAATTAGCCATGGCCTGAGTCTCTCTCTCTATCTTTCTCTCTCTCTTTCAGGCATGCAGCTACATGCCACATAAATGGTCCATTTACCCTTGACACCTTGCTGCTTGGTTCCAGAACCGCACCCTTGATTCCATCTCTCTGGCTCCTCCTTTTCTTCGCTTTCCTTTTTTCCCCCCTCATTTTTTGACTTTCGTAGCAGCTCACCATGCCTCCTTTCATCAGGACACGGTTGATGTTCTGTTGGCCATGCTCTGCCCACATCTGTGCTCCTTCAAGCTTTACAGAATGTTAGCAAAAATCCTATATGACTTAATGAGAAGCTGTAGTGCACATCTCAGGTTTGATCAAAATACCTAAGAGCTCTGATAATTATTTTGCATGCATATAAAAAGACATATTAAAATAAAGTGGACAAGGTCAAAAGATCACATGGTAGCAAAAATATTTCTGAAATTATCAAACATTTGCTTTTGGATTAAACACAGAATTTAATCACAAAGACATGTTTTGCCGGTTGTACTTTCCAGTCTGCCTTGTTTCGATTAGTTATAGAAATATATATGGTAGCATTTTTACACTGGAAACAATATTTTGTAGTGAGTCTAAACAAAGTTACACTTTTTCATTAGGTTGTCTAACCTGGCAATAGTCGCTACAAAAGATTTGTGGGTGAAGCGAGGATAAGACCCCTGAAAGACCAGTTAATCACAGACGGCAGCTTCATTCTAAATAAAGATATATTATGCAAAACAAGGCCCCCTAACCCTTTAATATATTAACTGCACTGTCATGACAAACAAAAACTAGCAATTGAGTCTCCTTTGCAAGTCGCCCTGATTACAGCTGTTCATTTGGTCTTATCCAACAGACCACAGCCCTGCGGTAGTGGGCAAAGCCACACTAATAGTTTAGCAGTAAGAAGCCATTGAGGTTAATGGGATTTTGCTGCTAGATGAAGTTAGCTAATGTCTGATTCGGAGCCTAAAGCCTGCAGATCATCATTAGCTGACACAAATGTGCTAGCTCAGAGACCGAGGAAGAGATGGCCTGCTGTTTACCCAGATTTGATTTGGGCCTGTTTCCTTTCGTTGTTCACAACAGCACGGCTCCTCCTTTTAGTTACCAGTCCACTTAACTCCGACACAAACATGGTGTTCCGAAGAGAGAGAGCAACAGAGAGAGAGCAAATTCAAAATAAGATCTCGTCAGAGTCCAGCATGTTTCTCCTCGAGAGATTTTGATCATTTTCTCTCAGCCCATTCCCAATTTAAGATCTTAAAATGCTCTTTTTTTCACTCGCTGCTCTGATCTTCATTTATCTCAAATAATAAGATCTTGATATAAGAACCACAAGATCCAAAAGAAAACTTGGCTGGCTTATAAATGAGCCTTTACAACATCTGAAATTTGTCTTAGTGATGAAATTCAAGTACTTGATACCAAAGTTAAACAGTTTTGAGATCCACGAGGTTGTTGAGAAGCTAGTGAGAACAGTAAAAGAACTTCTGTCAGATTTGTTTTCTTTTGCTCCTTATTTGTCCTAAAGGAGAAACAAGTCAGACTTTAATATTCTCCAATGTAGACAATTATTTATTCCTGATGAGACAAAGAAAAGACCCCACAAGAGGAAGCGGCAAAACCTTCCCCTTGGGGGTGAGAGAGAGAGAGATAGAGAGAGAGAGAGAGAGAGAGAGAGATACAATGTGAAAGAATGAGAGAATTAGAGAAAGAGCGTAAAACAGAGAATGAATGAATCAGAGGACACAGACCGTGAAAGAGTGTAGAAATAGAGACAGAGAGAGAGAGGAAAGCACAAGAGAGTCACATAGCAAGACAGGGAAAGAGGGAGAGGCAGAGACAAAGAGTGGTAAAGAGAATGGGAGAAAAACACACAGAAAAGAGAGAGAAAAAACAAAAGAAAGCAACAGGAAGTGAAGAGAGGAATACAGACAGAGATAGAGCAAAAAAAAGATAGTGAGAGTGAGAGACATCACAAGAGAGAAAGAGAGGGAGACAGACAGAAAAGATAGAGAGGCAAAGACAAAGAGAAGCCATGAGAGAAAGAGAAAAAGACAAAGGAAGAACGCAACAGAGATTAGGGCAGCAGAGAAAGAGAGAGATGGGGGAAGCAACAGACAGAACGAGGCATTGAAAGAGAGAAAAACAGAGTGAGAGAATGTGAATGATTGAGAGGAAGAGAAACAGCGAGAGGCAGAGAAAGAGAACAAGAATGAATGAGAGAGAAAAAAAACCACAGAGAAATAAACAGAGAAGAGCGGTAGAGACAAAGAGTGAGAGAGATTGAAAAAGTGAGAAACAGAGAGAGAGAGAGAGAGCATCAGACACAGACGAGAGAGAGAGAGGGAGAGAGAGGGAGAGAGAGAGAATGGGTGGCTGAAGATGTTGGCAGATAATTTGATCTTGAAGAAATTCTTTGATAAAGGGACAGCCTTTCCTCTGAGATAAGGAGTAATACATCGATCATCTACTTTTTCCCTTCTTATACCTGCGTCTCTCTCTCTCTCTCTCTCTCTCTCTCTCGCTCTCTCTCTCTCTCTCTTTTCTTCCCTCCCCGTTTTCCTCAAGCTGTGACATTTCCGTTTCCCTGGAGACGGAGTGTGCCAGGCGGTTGCCATAGTAACTCCAGTGCTCTTCACGGCTCTCCCAGTGCCAGAGCTCCTCTCCTGTCGCGGCAGAGGGAGAGAGAGGGAGCGAGAGAGGGAGAAAAAGCACACCTGCTGGCTTCCTGCTAATTGGCTATTTCTTTTTCTCTCTCTCTCCATCTCATCACTGGCATTTTTTTTTCCTTTTTTTGCTCCTGGTATAACTTTTCCACCACTCACTCCTCTCTCCCTGCTTTCTACTGCTTCTTAACCTTTTTAACCTTCTGCTTCTGCACCACTACAACATCTGTATACGGTTGGCATCAGAGTTCACAATGACTAAACTAATAGAAACAATCCAAACCTTTTCAGAACAGAATTACTGGTGTTAAGACATAAAATGTTTCGTTTGCTTGGTAAATGAACCATGTTGGAATTGCAAAGTTTCTCAGCGATGATATTCACGTATATACCTAATACATCTGTTTTTAATTAATTCTGCTTTGGAAAAACAGATATATTCGGTATGTGTGTGAAAATCATCACTGAGAAACTTTGTATCTCCAAAATCAGTCTGTTCATGGCTGGTGATAGAGACCATGATGAATGAACCAATAGAAGTGATCCAAAACTATTCTGAATAAGATATACAAGAATAGCTTACATTAAAAGTTAAAAAGTTTCATTTTTGTGGTAATTTTACCATTATGGAGAGTTCAAAGTTTCTCAGTGATGATATTCACATATATACCTAATATATCTGCTTTGCAAAATTATTAAAAACAGATATATTAGGTTTATATGTGAATATCACACATTCACATATACACTTAATACAGTGTTCGTGGAAACAGATGTGCATGAATTACAGTACTGTATATACAGGGGTAACATTATTATTTTACATTCTAGTGCTGCGGGAGACAGCAGTATGGATACGGGTTTACTTTGACATTTTCTTTAGGGGTTAAGTACAAAACTCAGTTTAAAATGAAATTAAAGTGTTTTGGGAGGCATTTTTAGGCTTTTTTTTTTAACCAAATAAACCCTGCGATAAATGGGGGTTTACTGTATATCTGTTTATTTCATATTGTGTAAAATGAGCATATGCCAGTTAGCATTGTTGTCTATGCAGTTAAATATGAACAATAAGCCCAAGAATGTACCAGGCCTGGAATTGTATGGGGTTAATTTTTAAGCCTGGCTGCTCTCTTTACTGAGAGAATATTTAATGATGAATGAACAAAAAGTAAAAAAAACCAAAACTTTAAAAGCTAAAAATAATGAAGAAGAACTTTCTCTTCTCTTAACAACAACAATGACAATCCAATGTGTCTCTGGCTTTTTTTTGTCAAATGCCTGTCTAGGCTGGATATTCCTCTCCACTGAGCCAGTCATTACAATGTAAAACAAAGCAGCACCGTCAGCGGTGCAGCACAGCATATAGACAGGATACTATTGAGCACACTTGGGCTTCCAGCTCATTTCAGAGTTGCCATGTTGACGCAAAAGATAAAGTCATGAAAGGATCCGTTTCTCCCAGGGTTCACATTCCACATTACCCCAAAGATCAACTCCTATCCTCAGGAGAAGAGGACAAATTGCTTGTCTCCTCATGATAGAGTGACATCTTTGCAAAATGTTGAAAGTCGTTTCTTTTAGTTTTCAGGCGATGACAAACGCCTCAACAAATGGCTTGACATTAAATAATTGTATGATAATATTCCATAATTGTTTCCGTAGAAAACTGACAGCAAAACACGTCTTTCTCACAAATGGAAAACGAATTGTGTCATAGCATTTGTGCATAGAATCTGCTGTCATAGCATTTCTAGCAACAGACAACATGTAGCCTCTCTATTCATAATGTAAAGTAAAAGCACCACTACAGAACACATCAGCATTCCAGCATTTTATCAACATCTAAAGTAAGCACGCTCCACCAGAAGCATAGTTCTAGACATTATTAATTTAGTTTCAGTTTATTTCATTCGTTTGTTAAAGTGATTATAAAGACTACCAACTTCCGAGACTAAGCCCAATAGCTACAGGAATGTATTTTGGATAGGGGTGGAGGCGCAACAACATCATTTATGTCATTTATGTGCCCATTTAAAACGTATTGAATATGCATATCTTACTTAATCCTAGAAAAGATCATAAACATGTTCAAGGCTACAGCTAAATAACCCAGACCTAGTCATGCCCCAGACTCCAGACAGAGCAATAGCACCAAACAAAATCAAGAAATGATTAGGGGTTGAGAGATGGCCAAACAATGGAACATGTAACAAGTTTGTGAGCATTACAGAAAGAAATCCCATAGTGTAACACATAGGGACCAACAGCATGTGGAGGAACATTACTTTTTGTTCATAGCATTTAATTAAAAAAACAAACAAAACAAAGCATAGTAGAGCCTTTAAGTCTAAATATTTATTCAGAACTTGATGCAACAAAGTCAAAAATTCATTGTTTAAAAAAATGAAATTGTAAAAAATTTGTGTCACACAAACTCAGAGAACAATTCTGTCAGCGATCTTCGCTGTAACTGTGATTTACATTTACGGCATTTATCAGACGCTTTTATCCAAAGCGACTTCCATTCCCTAACTACAGGAGACAGTCTCCCT
>JBBJLS010000018.1:5607359-5620472 GCA_037577275.1 Bryconaethiops microstoma
TACGGCATTTAGCAGACGCTTTTATCCAAAGCGACTTCCATTCCCTAACTACAGGAGACAGTCTCCCTGGAGCAACTCGGTGTTAAGGGTCTTGCTCAGGAACCCAGTGGTGGTGTGCTGGAGGTAGGATTCGAAATCATGACCTCAAGTACCCTACCCACTAAGATTACTGAAAATTAACAATAAAAAACTAAACACAAAATTACGGCTAAATGGAGTAAATGGAAATTAGATTTTTTAATTTTTTAACATAATTTTTTAACATTTATTAGTTTGATTTCTGAATTTATCAGTTTGACTTTTAAGAACTTGCATTTTTTTTAAGTCCTGTGCAACAGTTTCTTATTAAGTTTTGTCAATACACTGTAAAACCTGTGTATCGTACCATCAGTAACTACAAAATAATGCTGGGCATGGATAGCTAAAACATACTAGTCAACTTCACTGTACCTGATGTGAAAGTGTATGCAGCCTGGTTACTCTTGAGACAGATTTTAATGACTCAAACGGAACTTTGCCAAACTCTCTAAATCCATTGGTGATGATATATTAGGTCCGACAGGGTTAAATAGTCTTCCTCCTCTTCCAGAATTTTAGATGAATTCCAGCCCTTCTAAATTTCCTCTTCGTGAATTTTAGATGACTTTCACCTGAGCCTCCCTGACAATGATAGCCAAAAAAAGAGAGTAGGAGAAAAAGAAGGGTAAATGAGGCAGAAGGATGAGGCTATAGAAAAAAACTGGATTTTCAGGGGAAGGAGACACTGAGCAGATTTCGGGGCACTTGCAGGGTCTGAAACGACTGGACCTAATGGCCTTTCACTCTGGCCTTTGGGCACGCCAGCTTTGGCGTACCTGGGGCAAGTGATTGCACTATTGATCCATTGACTAACCGAGTCTCATCTGTCCAGCCTGGTCCACTAGCAAAGTCCAATTATCAAAGCTATCTCTGGCTTACAGAGGAGACTGGCAGCCCATTCAACACAGTGATCTGTGTAGGAATTGGAATCCAATTGCAGTCATGCTACCAAACCGCAATCTCTACCACCTTGATAAGCCTGTATTGACAGCAGTCATACAAAAGAGTGACAACTGGTAAAGCACAAAGTTCAGAGTGATTCTCCTTGAGGGTCAAATATGTGAGGACATGTATAGTGGTGCCTAGACCAGGTGCAGTTACGAGGGTCTTGACATACAACGTTTCGAGTTTACGATGTTCGCGTGGGTGAACTAGTTTGGTGGCGTGCAGCGGAAGAATGTGCAGAATATGCAGTAACGCAGCGTATGAGTGAAGGGGTACACTTATCTAAGTTTGTGTTGCTTTGTTTGGCGCATTTTTGGCCTTTATCGTGGCTTCTGAATGATTTTTTTACACTCATGTATTGTCATATTTTCTGTTTCTACAGTACAGTGTACAATTACAGTATATTTATGTCCGTTTCTTTTTTCTATGACTTAGTTGTGTGTTTATGCTATGTAGGATAGGTTATTGACTTCGGCTAGGGTGTGTTCCGACCAAAATTCGAGTCCATCTATGTTAATGATTAAATTGTGTCTTATTTTCATCAGATTGAAGCACATACATAAAGGTCTGTGTACATAAAGGTTGGCTATACATCTGCATAACACAGTCAGTAGTGGAAGCAGCACATTTTAAACAGCAGTAAATACAAGTCAAGTCAAGTCAAGTAGGTGTTTATTATCATTTCAACCATCTGCACAGTACACATTCAGATGAAACAATGTTCCTCCAGGACCATGGTGCAACACAAAGCAACACAAGTGCAGATGGGATAGCACTACACGAAGTGTAAAAAGAAAGAAAGTACAAGAGAAGGAAGTACAAAGAAAGTAAAAGAAAGAAAATGCAAGAATAAATAATACAATAATATAGGACAGGACAACGTACAATGCAGTTGACATAATGGTAACTGTTCTAGTATGAATGAATGCAGTAATGTGTCAGATACTGTATTCTAGCAGCCGAGTGGGTAAATGTGCAAAGTGCAAATCATGAGGTAGAAATCACCATAATGTGTTATTATGCAAAATTGTGCATAAATAGCCTTAAAATAGCATCTACAAGATAATCAAGTACAATCTATAATAAAGAGTAATATAACACATTTACTTGGGTTTGTTTATGGGGAGAAGTTTTAGTGTGTATGTGCACTTGTGTTTAGGACAATGAAGCAGTTCAATACAGTTTGTACTGTGTTCTGATTCTGATTTAGTTTGATAGTCTTGTGGAAAGAAATGGACTGAGCCAAAGCATGGGCATTAATGATAAATTTAATCATGTCTGAGGTTGTAATGTCAAATGTACCCCAATATGTAATGCTTTAGGGTTTTTCTGTTTTTGTTTTCGCTGTTTTCAAAACTAAGTGGAGCAGCTTTGAGCAGTATTAATCACAGTGAGGTGGACATGAACACACTGCACCTTTAGTTTGGGCTAACATAGCATGGCATTTTTCATAGAGGTGCTACAGAAAGGATCAATGTTGTAGTAGATAATTAAGGACTACTCATAAAGTGAAGGTTTCTTGATTATACGTAGTGTCGGGATGTGTTAGATGTGAATGTTTATGATTACAATGTGTGGTCTATTAATGGTGAAGTGATCAACCTGCGAAGATGAGGTCCTGTATAAGGAGCACTGAGGCTTTCTAGCATATAACATTTACTTTGTCAAATGACAAATATTTACATCTACACAATGTCTGAGTATTTGATTATTTAATCACAAGTTCCCTGAGGGGTTGCTGTTTTTCCACTGTCTTGTTTAAATATCTCTGATGCATCTTAGGATTAGTACCAAATCCTCTCGTCCTAAAGATGTTATCCGCCTAAAGTAAGCTATCTGCTGTTGTGACGTACTTTTAAATGAGGAAAATTAATATCCTGAATGACTTGAATTTGATCAACTCTCAAGGCTGATGACATGATAAAATCATAAATACTGTAGATAGTAACAGTACATTATTTATAATAAGTTCTTGCTGTTCTAAAATACTGGAAAAAGAATGTGTCTTCTGTCTGTGTGCCTGGTGGTTCACATTGCATGGTGAGTCTTAACTGGTCTCGACATATAATAGAGTAGTTTATGGAGGGGAAGCAGTTTTAGAGCTCTACATGTTGACAGGAGGAGCTGTCAGGGCCAGTTTGGTCCGGTCGTGCAGCAGGGTTCAGGATATTGATCTGTAATCTGGGCACACAGATCCACAGGGCTGGCTCAAGCCAAACCGCCCACGCACACTCAAGACGCTAAGAAAAGCAACATCCCTCCCTTTCCTTTCTCCTCATCCTACAGACTGCCGCTCCACTTCTCCTGCCTTTTCCCCATCCCCTCCCTCTCCATGGCCTTCTGCTCTCAGAGTACAGTGAGAACAGAGAGCTGCCAGATAGAGGGGAATCATTTTATTGGGTTCTGGGAATACAAAAGAAAAAAGCAAAGATCTTCTAAGATTCTACACTCGGCAAAAACGCTTTCTGTATAATGCTGAAAAAGCTCTCATAACTTGTAACAGCAGCGGAACCCATTTTGATGTTTCATAGAATCGGTTTTAAAAGGCTTTTTCAGGAATTAAATAGAAGAAGTTAAACTTTATAGATATTATACATAATAGTGGTAATAATAATGATAACAGTAAAAACTGATATTCATTGTCTCATAGAGGAAACTAGCATAATTAGAGTTGAACACAAGAAGAACTTTCTGCACTGGAAAGAACAATTTATGCAGTCACTGGTTCTTTGAGTTGTCATGGTTCAACACATTTTCATTATCTTTGCTAAAGAACCCTTGAAGAACCTTTTTATGCGTGTATGAGTATAAGGGAGAAAAAGACTGTGAAATTCAACAGGTTGAATTTGAGCATTAATAATAACTCATAGGCTATATTTTCTTAAAATATTGCATTTTACTGTGGTGTGTGTGTGTGTGTGTGTGTGTGTGTGTGTGTGTGTGTGTGTGTGTGTGTGTGTGTGTGTGTGTGTGTGTGTTTCCATTCTAAATTATAAACTGTGCGGTATCATTGGTCCACAGGTTGTTTTGTGTCCAATAAAAGCTTTGGACAGATTTGTGTTTGGCCCTAAGTTCTCTCTCTCTCTCTCTCTCTCTCTCTCTCTCTCTCTCTCTGATACTTTTTGAGAAGTGTTCCTCTTGTAGGTTTTCTAAAGTTTCTTCAGAAGCTTTATTTCATGCTGCCTTCTTTATTATTCACTCATGTCTCCCATTAAGAGACACTCTACTGTGTAACTGATTCTAAGATACGAAGATGAGAACTGTAACTGCATCTCTTTTATTTACATTATTTTTCTGTGCTTCAACAACACTCTTCAAGTAACAGCTGCAGTTGCCTGAAATTTTTTCTTAATCTCAGATCAGAAGGACTTTGACTCTCATCTGCACTAGTGTAGATGTATGATGATGCGCTAGTGGCTCATCATATATCCCAAGAAGAAACTGCAAAGGTGTAAAGGATGTAGTATTCTTAAAGAATGCACAGGATAGTCTCCAATAGTAAAATGCTTGTGTTTTATGTGTAAGTTTATTTTAAGTTTCTTTAGTTTTGTGCAATTTCATGTAAATTGTCATTATTTTTCTCATGACCATTTTCCAACCTCTCCTGATCCTTTCTTCCATTGAAATGCTCCTCTGCTTTCCAAATCTTTAATAACACAGATCAACAGGTCAAAATCATCAGAGATAAGTTTATGTGGCTTTTGTAATGTTTTTCATGCTGATTTCAAATCTGTGTTTAATTTTTCCCACACGTACAGTTTTTGTGATGAAGCTGGTTCTACATTGCATGATAGTGGTATAATTAGCATATAATAATCATATAATAAGCATTTTTGAAGAAACAGTGATAGTTGACTGACACTGATCATTATATCTATGCCAGAGTGTGCACATATCTGACTTCGCACTGAAAATATTGAAACAGTTACTTGATTGGTGCCTGCGGTTTAATAAAAAATGCATGCAAGTCTATTGCAAATCTAATATTACTCATAATTCAAAAAGTTGATGTGACTGAAAAAAACTGAAAGCAGATCTAAAATCAGTATGAAAAACTGGTTTAGAAAAATGTGTTGTGGTTTCTGATGATTACAATTTTTTTTTTGTTGACCTGTGTAATCACCAACAGAGGCCATTAAACTGATATAAAGAGTATATTTATTTTTTCTCTCTTTTTTATTTTTCATGAGTACACACACACAGCAGTGGGTAGCCCTGTGAGTGACTGTGACAGGCTAAACTCCGTCACGAGCAATATGTTATTCCTATTGTTAGTTGAATGGATCAAAGTCATTAAGTCTTTTCACACTGAGGTAATCCTTCCGGATGAATAAAGCTAATGTGATTTTCAACACACGTTTGTGAAAAGCCTAAGTTTCAGAGGGCTTTTATGAAACACTCACTCATCAAGAACGCGAAAAGGGAGGGAAAAAAATGGATCCACAACGAAGTTCTAAGTATAAGGAAAGAGGCAACTGCTAAAAAGGCTTCAACACTGACTCTCAGAAGAATCCGTGTGCGCGCGTGTGTGTTAACTCGTAATTCTTTCTTTGAATCCATCAGGTTGAGGTGTGTTCCCCTCGAATCAAGCAGCTGCTCTCGCTCTGCTGCAACTCCTTCTCCAGAGAGCAGCTCTGCAATCTTGAATGTCTTATTCTGCTCAGACTCAACTTTCGCTTGGCTGCACCAACTCTAGCTTTCTTCCTCGACTACTGCATCAGTTGGCAGTTATCCCGACACAGAGTTGGCGGAAAGGATGCTAAAATCAACCGGGTGCACGGGGGACAGAACTGCAAGGGCTGGAAACCCACTGAAGACCACCTCTCCACCATGAGGAGGTATAAAGGTTTCATCCGCAAGGTCTGCGAGCTGAGCCTGGCGGACTACGCTTTTAACAAGTATCAGCCTTCCGTGATTGTGCAAAGCGCGATGAATCTGACAAAGGACCTGTTAAGAAGGCAGTTTAAACAGTCATCACTTGGTCACACCAGCTCTTCAGAGATGTTAGACTTGCTCTGTATCGGAGACCACATGTCATCAGGCTTGGACAATCAATCTGTCATTCAACAATGCACAGAAGAGCTAAAGTTGCTGGTGTCGCTTAATCAAGAGTCTCTTCAGGACTTACTAGACGTAGTCTAATTACTTGTACCTCTTGTTTCATCCTAAAAGGGACATTCTGGTTTATGTTATTTGTCATGTTATTCAGTATTCTATAGCGCAGCACTGTATGCTATTTTATATTGTTTTCATCTTTTGGGTCATCGCCATTCCCCCTTTGTACAATACAAAGCATCCATTATGCAAATACATCACATTGGGAATCCCATTGATGTTACTCAGTACTGACTGCTGGCTTTGCCACTGAGCTACTGGGTAATAAATTCAACTAGGCGTGAGGTAAAGTAAGAAAATGTATAGTGAGAAAAACTACCACTTGATAATGTCTTCCAGGTTGATCAGACAAACGTTTTAGCTGTTTAGCTCCATTCACCCTACTTCATTAAGGACTTGCTTGAGGGCACCTTCTAGAATTTTATAGTCATGTTGTTGATATAATGAAAGAATAGGAAATGTCCAGACTCTCCTCACTTCTATCGAAGGCCTTGTCCAGACATACATGGCTATGTTTTAAAATGTGTTTTTTCTATGCATTTAGGTTACTAAAAGTAGAACTTTTGGGAAAACTTCTTCAGCATTGATGTGTATCCGGGAAAACAGTTTTCGGCTTGTTACGTGTGTCCTTTTCTTGTGCAATAGCAGGTATAACCCCAATAGTGCAGGTTTTAACCTACTAACAGGACCTTTTACATGTTTATTCAAAATGCACAGTTCCTCTCTCACTATACTGATGAACACAGGTGCTACATCCAACACTCCCACAGCTTGGTCAGCGTCCCTATAGCTTCCTCTCCGATCTGTGTGCCCTGATTTCTCCTGATTTGTAGGCCTCCGCCCTGGCTAAATATAACAGTAGAGGTGACCAGCATGTGGATCAGACACTTTCAGATCTGAATCATTCTAAAGCAAGGAACATGGACTGGAAATGATTCAACTATTCAACTATTTGGATGCAGTCAGAGTCCCCACCACCAGTGTTCACTGGGTTTGGGTGGTAGTTGCCTAGTGAACCCGATGACCACAAAGTCGCAGGTTCAAACCCCCACTTTCTACCACTGTGTCCTTGAGCAAGACAGTTAATCCTCAGCTGCTTCAGGGGGACTGTCCCTGTAACTAATGACTGTAAGTTGTTCTGGATAAGGGAATCTGCCAGATGCCATAAATGTAAAAGCATGAGACCCATGTCAACCTAACAAAACAGGCAATAAGCTTCTGATTGGCCAACATGGCGTTCCAGTTAGATTTATATTGTTGCCTGTTGGTTTGGCATAATCTTTACATTACATTTTAAAAAATACCCATGTATGTACAAACTAGGTCTAAATAGCCAGGCAGCTGCCTTACTAACTTTAACTTTTAGATTCTTGAATTCCTTCCTCTGATCCATCCGTTCTCTCCATTATGACGATGATTTCAAAACAGTTACTACAGTTATTTGTTAACAGGACTTTTTACATGTTTACACAAATGTACAGTTCCTCTTACTATACTAAGAAACAGAGGTGGCAGATAGTGCTATGGATGTCTTTGTTACATTTTTGCAATTAGGCTTTCTAGCAGTAATGCTAGCTCTTGGGCTTCCCTCTGCATTTACCAGCTTTGCCCAACACAGCAGTTATAGCTTCTCAGAAGTTCTACCCACCAACAAATGTAATCAGTAGGGGGGTTGTCTAGAAAAACTATGCACCCATCCTATAAGATGTGAACAAATTTAGCGATGGCTAAATGTTTCATTTTGGCTGGAATGTCCCTTCAATGTTTTTTCTGGTTTCATGGTCATCAAATATCACATATGAAGCCTAATAAGAAAAAACAACATATAAATAATGTCTGTAAAGTTTCTCCTTCGAAAGCAATGATATCAAATAGAAAGATAAAGAAGACTTCTCCTGCTTAGATATTTCTCTTTAGCAAAAGACTCCATTAGTCTCACGTGTCCTGTTGAATTTTAGTATAGAGCTCAGTAGTGACACACTGTGGTCAGATTTGTCAAGATAATATTGCTCTGCAGCTACTGCCTCACCTCTCCTGCATCTCATTTCTCCTTTTCTCCTAAGCAACTTTAGATCCTCCATTTTGTCTCCTGAGCCATCATAAAACGATTTTTTTTTCTCTGGAGCACCAGTTATTGCCTCTATAGACTCTCTGTACAACTGATTTGAAATCCTGATCTTGTAGGTCAAACTTACTGGTGTAGAGTTAAAGACTACCCAGATGAATCTTTATCTTCGATGGTTCACGAGACTCTCCTAAACTGTCAGTTTATAAAAGATTTCGCTTTCCACCCGCATTCATCTTCTTGTCTAAAAAAAATCAGCTAGATAGGAAAGTCTCCTTTATTTTTCTTTCATATGGGTGTTGTCCACTGTTCACCAACCCTCCTCCTTTGAGATTTCCTGTCTTTTTGTTGACTGACCATATCTAGGGCAAGGGTGCCCAAATCTGGTCCTGGATGTCCAGTGTCCAGCACAGTTTGGTGATTTCCCTTCTCGAACGCACCTTATTCAGCTCACCTATTAGTTTGGTGAGTGTTTTAGAGGATAGGTACTACTAAACTGTGCTAGACAGACCCTCCAAGTCTGGATTTGGGTGCTAAATTATTCATTTATTCATTCCAGTTACATGTAACACCAGTTTTAGGCAACAATGTAGTGTGATTTAAATTCAAGCCAATAAAGGTGCAAGAAATCGATCAGTATAATATCATATTTTTGGTAAACTGTATTGTGTTTTGTTATTGTTATTGTTTTATTATTATGTCTAAAGCCCACTGATTGGCTAATAATATAGTTTTTAGTTCACAAGAAGGTGCTGAGAAATCTTTTTTTTTGTCTTGTGAGACCAAAGCCTCTGTCAGTGATTGTTGTAGGAGAAGAGACTTTTAAAATGTTTAATAAATGCTGCTTTGTTTACTTCATAATTGTGTTTAGTTTAATTCAGTCAGTCTGTAAAGCCTTTCACAGCCCATCATATTTGCTGATTTGTATTCTGGACAAAAAGATTTATTGTGGGAAAATGACATGTTTGGAATTTGATGCAGACTTGCAGTCACACTCTCCTTCAAAATCAGATCAAGTGGGCTTCCAGTGTGAAATGCAGTCTTAAATAAAGGTTGTTTAGGCTATTTGTGTTTTGTTGAGTGTTTCTGCATTTAACATGGCCATGTGATGTCATGCTCACAATTTGGCTGACTGACAGTGTAAAAATGAAAAAGTTGAAAATCACACGCATATATGCAGTATTTTACAAAAGCGTTGAACATTCACAAATTTTGTGAATGTAAAAATTCAATAGAAAAATTGAACTGTAAACAAGTGCATTTTTTGATTTTGAAAGAAAAAAATGAATTTTTAATGTCCCTTATTTAACCATAAGTAAATGATTGGAGATCTCTAATATTGGAAAACCCATAAGTAAAATAATTAAATGATGACTCATTCAATGATACTATTAAAATGAGCAGAGGAAATTCTCAACAATGGTTAAAACATAGACTATAGGAAAAAAAAAGGGAATTCTTTACATGTATGTATAGATGGACAGATGTGTTCTTATTAAAAGAAGTTTGGGAGCTAAAGAAAAGAAAACGTATGCAAGATACAGATTCCATGCACCTACTTGACCTCATACTGACAAAAGCAAATATTACTCTGGAAGAAAAATTGGACCTGGAAGACATCCAGCCACAGCTGGATCACATTTATGTAGACACAGCGAAAGGAGCTTTGATTAGGTTTAGAGCCAAGTGGCTGGAGGAAGGGGAGAGGAACACAAATTACTTTATTTCTCTTGATAAAATAAACTTTTGCTATTGCATTCTATGAAAAGTTTAGAAATCCAATTTTAATGGAAAAAACTAGAAGATGATGAAGAAATGAAGTTATGTATGAAGGAGGCTGTCCTGTCAAATAAATCAAAATCTATTCATCTATAGGTATCATTGAAGAGTAATGATGCCTAAAGACCCTTTATTAAAAGAAAACTAGTGTCCCATCACACTATATATGATAAGGTCTTGGCTTTAGTTGTTTTAATGGATGGAATGAATGGACAGATTCCAGAATAGCTGTAACTCAAACTGGACTTTTGAAAAAAAAAAAGGAATACAAGCTGTAATATAAGACCTATCTTAGATCTGTTGGATTATACAGATGCAGTTCATTCTAAGGCACTTTTGGACTATTGCAAGCCTTTTAACACAATCAATCACAGATTAAAACACACACACACACACACACACACACACACACACACACACACACACACACACACACACACACACACACACACACATTTACTCCAGGATCAATAAAGTAATACAGTTTTCTGATTCTGAGATATATATGGGGTGTTATTTTCCAGTTTATTTAAAATTATATCATGTCATAAAACAAATGCAATTATCATCATTATCATTATTTTTACAAAAGCATATAATACAACATAGCTATAATTTATAGTTAATATAATAATATATAATATAATGTAAGACAATTAAATTATAAATTACATGTGGTGTAATTTTATCATTTTTTAAAAGTAAATTAAAGTATTAAACAACGCCATTATTGTTATTATTGTTTATTATTATTATTATTATTATTATTATTATTATTATTATTATTATTATTATTATTATGTTGTTGTTGTTATTATTATAGTATATTAATACACGACCTGGTACACCAATACGGAACTGTACGTCTTCGGAAGGCCTGCAGGGGGCGGTAGACTGGACGCAATTTTTCCCCCCGCCAGAAATTCAAACTCGGAGTGTTTCAGTAGATCTACACCACTAGTCGTGTCTTCAGGAGGATCCAGGCTTAATCAGTGCTGAGGAAGGAGAAGAGTCGGGCTGAACTCGAGAACTGCAGCCTGGACCAGCTCTGTCACAGCACACGGCCCCTACGAGGGTTACTTTTCTCCTGCAGCCTGACTGGGCTTTACTGGGAGGAGCTCGGTTCCTTTTTTTGTCAGTTTGAGTGTTACTGAAGTAACTGGTGGTTAGGTTGAGTGTTACTGGAGTAACGTGGTTAGTTTGGGTGTTTTTGGAGTGACTGGTGGTCAATTGCTGCTCCACATATTCAACAGGTGGGAAAATTTTGGACTGGACTGTTTGTTGGAACCGTTTTCCACTTGTTAAAAACTCCTTTGAGGTCTTCCCACACTGAGTTTGAGAAATTTGGGAACTGTGATCTCCTTAACCAGGCTCCAGAGTCTCTCCGAGAAGGCTCTGTGGTGGTAGCGTGTTCCTCACCCTCCAGGAGAAGAAGAATGAGCTCTGAATGAACAGTTCTCCTCTGAAACTCCACACGTTCTCCCAACACTGAGGTTTTTATCCAGCAGAGTTCAGAATGACTGACAGAAGATACTCGAGTCTGGACGAAACGTCCCTTCGGAAGCTGGTGAGCTAATCTTTCAGTTCTTCTCCTTATGGTCCATGGTTTAGGTTTGGGGTCTGTTTTTAGCTCGAAACATCACTTATCTGACTGCTCTGAAACCAGACAGATTAAACTAAAAACGTCTGACAGAAAAACTATTTCAGGATACATGAAAGAAACTACAAGCTGTTACTTAAATGTGTCAAACGAATTTTCAATTATAAATATATATTATGTATTGTGTGGGTGTATGTATATATGTGTGTGTGTGTGTGTGTGTGTGTGTATGTATACCATATATTTATAGCAGAACAATATTCTGCTTGATAAGACTATCCCGGACAGATGGGAAGTGTTGCCGTTTGAAAATTGAACTTCGGCCGTGTACACACCTGACTGGTGTAGTCAGTCATCAGAGCTTCAGTGACACTAAATCCGAGCTAGACCTGGAATTATTACTGGCATACGGTTGAAATTCCATATGTAACTAGTTTCTGATGCAGCCAAAATAATACAAAGTTATACAAGTGTCTATTCATCCTGTACCAGTCTAGCCCCACCCACCCATAAGGACTTTATAAGTGGTGTTTCAGTTGAGAATGAGGACCACCTGAGGGCAGCCAATCAGAAAGAACCTGTTTTAAAGGCATGGTAACTAATTCAACTTGTTAATTGGGTAATTGGTCTTGTAAAAATGACTGTTTTAGGTACATAAAACCACATAAACGTCATTAGTGGACCTCAGAGGAAGCACTAAAATGCCCATCGTGGTCCGATCATTCAAACCTCTTGCCAAGGTGGTTTAGGATGTGTGTGGCTACTTATCTTCTGTAGTGTAAACGCTAAACGCTAACACCACAGTACATTATGTGACATGGCAGCACTCCAGTGCTCAAAATGGACAGGAGCAGCGTAAAATAAAACATCCGAGCTTGAATACTGTAAAGTCGTAGACAACAGGAGCAAGTCAGGAAGGGATTGGATGGATAATTTGCCCATTTTATGACGAGTTGGGCAAAGTGCTGCATGACCTGTGGATGGACATGTGGATGGACATGTGCTGGATTCTGCTGACAGTGATACCACCAACTGTACTGTTTAAAGTAATAAGGGGACGCTGCAGGTTTAACAAAACTGTGGCTGTAGAGTATATATAATTGTGAGAATTTGAATGCTGTTGGCAGAGACTTTTGCATCGTAAGTGTGAGATTACAGCAGAAGTGACTGGCACATGGAACCGTGACATATTATGAACAGATGTTTTCCATTACAAATAAAGAAACCTGCGCCCGAGCTGATCGACACCAGGACTAAAAACGGGACACAGCCAAGGTGACTGCATCACTGTGTTCTGATTGGTCATCACTACATGAAAAGAGGCCATTGTTTTTTTTACTGTGCGCTAGGGCTGTAACAGTACATGTATTTGTACCGAACCGTCACGGTACATGGGTCACGGTTCGCTACATGATGTCGTACGGAGAATACACGGTACGACGGAGAAGACGTGTTTGAAGTAATACGGAATCACAGAGGGACCAAAAAGCACAAGTAAATCATAAACCTGGGTCGTAGTGTGGTGCAATAG
>JBBJLS010000018.1:5620572-5641478 GCA_037577275.1 Bryconaethiops microstoma
ATCTAATATTACTCATAATTCAAAAAGTTGATGTGACTGAAAAAAACTGAAAGCAGATCTAAAATCAGCATGAAAAAATGGTTTAGAAAAGTGTGTTTTGGTTTCTGATGATTACAAAAAAAATGGTTTTGTTGACCTGTGTAATTTTCCTCCAGACCCTCCAGAGAACTGGCTGCAGTAATGAGTGTGAATGGGTGAGCCTCAACTGCTGTTGGCTGAATGGATGATGTGTAAATGTGTTCACACTTCAGAACCATGATTCAAGATGGACTGTTTCGTAGCTTAGTCCACATATGTGAACTGTGAGGACTGGGCGTGATTTTTGAAATGTTAATGTAATAGGTTAATAGATAGATAGGTACATAGATAAATAATAAGGAAAACTCCATGGTATGGGGCCTTTAAGAGAGGGTGAAAAGAAACAACTGTCTTTCATTGTTGTCATCCCAGCAGGAGGATCTTTTAAGACTTCTTGTCTGTGTAACCTTTGTTACCTGTCACTGTTTGCTGATGTAGTGTAGCTCCTGTTTGATTGCGTTCCCTTTCTAGGAGCTTCATGCTTCACTCTGATGACTTTTCATCACAGTAACTGTATATCCATCCATCACCTTCTCTCACTCTCTCTCTCTCTCTCTCTCTCTCTCTCTCTCTCTCTCTCTCTCTCTTTCTGTACTGAAAGCCAGCACACCTACTAATGACACGTCTGCACACACACCGAACCATAAAATAGATTTACTGGCTTGGGTTAATTTTGGCCAGTGTAGTACTACATTGTCATATCCAAACTCAACTGCGTTAGTCATTAGCGGTCTGCCTTAATCTCCTTCATTACCCCTGTGCATCAGCAGATTTGCACATGCTTTTGTGCCACCGCTTTTAGTGTCCTGTTTATTTTTAGACTCCATGGCTAATTAGAGTGAGCGTGATAGAGCTACTAGCGTAAAACGGCAAACATTAGCACGAGAAGTGCTAATGAGAAGAGATACCGCAGACAAAGATGGGTAATTTCATTGCTGTATTATTATTTCCCCATTATCTTCCCTGAGCATGGATGACCTCTCTCTATGGTCAGGGAACCAAACAGTGTTTTTGTGGCATTCTTGCTAAATAGACAAGGATTGTTAACTCTCCGGGAAAGTGACAGCTCCATACGAGTGCCCGTGTTGTGTAGTGGATGCTGGCACTGGCCTGAGACCAGTTTAGCTACATAAGCTCTTTGCACTTGGGGTGACATGGCTTGTCCCACATCAGTCCTTGGCAGAGACTAGCGCGAGCTTCTGAAATGAGGCATGTGAGCCATTTCTGTGCAACACTTTAAAGACATCCTGCATTTTTCTATCCCTCATAGAGCAAATAATGTGCAACCTTAATATACCTCCTCATTTCTCTCAGCCATCGGAAGCGAAAAAAAATAAAAAAAAAGACAGAAAGACATAACAGTGCGAATCAGAAGCCATGACGGCACGTCAGTCACGCTCCATAAACTCACACAGTGGTGTCACGCTGAAATATTTTCCCCCATCTCTTCCTGATTCATTCCCCTGGATTTTGTTTGAGACTCATCAGTAACCATAATGCACCTGGCATGCTTCAGAGGGCTCGGGAAGGGAGCATCGCACTCGAGGAAAAAGACAACACGGAGATTATTTGTCACCATGTGTATCTACTGTTGCATAGATTGAGACAGGATGCCTAATGGTAGGCGTTGCACCTGCTAGGTAATTTATGGGCATATTAGTGTCTGCACTGATTGATAACCCAGGGACGCTAATAGTTTTGTGAATATTCTCTTTGTATCTGTTGTCTGTTAAGCAAACAATATTAATTCCATTACCTCTTTTAAGCTTGTCTTTTAAGATGTAAGATAACAGATGCACGCGGAGCAATTGGTAGCAAAGGGTGATGAAGTTCATTAGGTCTATATCATGCAAAATTTATTATTGAGCTGCAAAATTAAGTCTTAGGTTGCCCATCTATTATGGAAATGGTCAAACAATTTGAAACAAATGGATGGATTTTTTAAACCTACAAACTAAAAAATATATCAATGTTAATTTGATGTAACATTTAAAAAAATGTTACATTTGATTACACTCTTTGCAAATGTCATCTGCTCTTTACTTTGTGTAAATATTTCATGTTGAATGGATCAATTGAAATGGTCCTGAATGGCTTGGAATAAAGCCTTATATAAAGATGTAATTTGATGTCGGAGAAAAATGAGATAAAGCCACGTGTCAAGGCACTTGTTCATAATAAGCACTAACATTGCAATCAATATTTAATAATATTAATATTATTAACTTTATTATAAGATTAAGGCAAACCTCGAATCTTAATATATTTTTAATGACAAGAAATCCTTATTACATCTAATGCGTATACGTTAATTTGTATTGATTGTAATGTTTTTGAATGATTTATTTTGTTGTTTTTTTCATTTCACTGCCTAAGACCTCAGTAATGTTTTATCAAAGTTCATAGATACAAGTTTTGCTATTACAACAACATGCTACTGGATTCAGCAGCTTAACTACTACGTGGGCAGGGGGGCAATCGCCCTCGGGCTCTACTGAATCCCTCATATAGGTACTGGCATAAGTGCACAATTATCATTCATAAAGAGGTCCCAATTCTCAACAACATATCTCACCAGTTGGATTACTGGCCTGACGTCTGTTTATCTTCCTCTCATTCATGATACAGCTCATCCATGATAACTGTTTTTAAACAGACTTTTTAAAGTCTGTTTAAAAACAACCTGCTACCTGAAATACCACAGGCTAGATAAAACACCCAATAATTAAATAAAACTTTGTATGTTTAGGTGCCCTGTGTGGACAAAGTCATGGCACTTCATTAAACAAAACCCAATAGGATGATTTACACATGAACATATAGGTTAAGGCTGCATGCCAGTGGGTGGAGTAGCGTTTCTTCATTGATGGTAGGCACTTTGAAAAAATAGGTAATCATGCAAATTCAAATGTATTTTTTATTCATTGTTTGTATATTTGTTGCACTTGGGCCCACAAAATCCTAGTTACACTACGGACTGAATGCAAATGAAATGTGTAATAATGAATTTGATTGAATAAGGAGTTTAAATTCTGTTAGAATGTGGGTTCTTATTTATTCTTTATGGTAAAGAAGGTCCTAGAAGAGTTTTGCAGAAACAGGCCAAGCCTGGTGTTCTACTGGATCGGACACTGAATGCATCTCCAATGAGAGTTTGATTCCTCGAGTGCTGGACTAGACGTACATTGGGAAAAGTGCTGTTGCGTCGGCTATGTGTCCGACAGCACTGTAACACTTTCGCCTGGCCAATTCAGTTGAGTTTAGCCCAGTCATTGATGCAGTAGTGGTGAGATTTGGGGTGGTGGATGGGAACTAAGCTGCACACACACTGTTTCCTGCTCTTTTGGGTTTGTTCTGGTGGTCCATCTTTTGTCATGACTTTTTCTGTCCGTCAGCACGGTCATTATATGCTAGACACAGGAACAGGCACCAAAACACAAATACGCCTGCACAAGCCCACTTAGAAAGATGGGAGAGGGGGGGAGAAAAAAAGAGCAAAAGAGAGAGACAGAGTGAGAGTGAGAAAGAGGGGGGAGGGCGAGCGAAAGAGTGGCTGATGTAACTCGGCGCAACACTTCCCACAATCCTCGGCTTCACTTTACTCTCCGAGACTTTAATAAGGCAACTTCACTAGAGCCATACATAAAAAAAAAAGGCTTTTCACGAACGCTTACTTTTTCACACTCTGTTTGCCTTTCTACATTTCATGCTTTTAAAGCACGCAGTATTGATCTATAAACCGTCTCTTCATCTCGGCATAAGTAAACCCACCGCACCTGGTTCTAATGCTGCCCAGAGGCTCTTTCAGCTGGGATGATGTAATCCCCTGAGGCTTATTAGAAATATTTTACAGCCGAACCATGCAGGTCACATCTTTAAAATTCGCTGAATTCCTCACTTCTTGCTGCAGAGAGGAGAGCAGAGGAGGGGAAGACGAGTTTTTTTTTTACCCTCTGTGGTAGTACCTGCTGAACGACTTCTTCAGAAAGAGGAGCACTATTGGACACATGGGGTTTTTTCTCTCTATATTGGTATTTTGCTGAGGCAGAGAGATGATTTTCTTTTTAAACTTGGTGGGAATATCATGCGCTCTGATCATTACACATTGACCTGAGGCTGCAGGCTTTCTGAGAAATCAGATAAGATTAAGCCACGTGGTTCTGATTTGGCCATGGTGCGAGAGATCTCAGAGGGATCATTCATTATGCTTTTATCCATAAACACCATAGATCTTTTTTTTCAAAATACAAACAATTTTAACATTCAGAGTAACAGAGATACACAAAAACACACACTTTTGTGTTCAAGCATATTTCCAGTGTATAGTCCTTACCGTTATACAATAATGATAATAATAACAACAACAACAACAACAACAATAATAATAATAATAATAATAAAAATAATAATAATAATAATAATATCCTGTAATATCAAAAAAGCAACATATGTATGAGTGACGAATGTATGAAGTTTAATTTCTAAGCCATTTTGGAGCATTACTTTCTGTCTATTCACAATAAAAAAAATCAGACATTGTGAAAAGCAGTTGAACATGTAAATAATGGAGATACAATGTTTGTGAAAATATGAAAGCAGACCCATGCACATTAACTCCTAATCCTAGATTCTTACCTCTCTCTCTCTCCCTCTCTCTCTCTTTCTCTCTCTCTCTCTCTCTCTCTCTCTCTCTCTCTCTCTCTCTCTCTCTCTCTCTCTCTCTCTCTCTCTCTCTCTCTATCTCTCTCTCTATTTCTGGACCTTACATTAGAGCATGCAATCTTTTCACAGTCAAACCTACAGCATTACAGCATCAAAGCTGCCTCTTTTCCTGTGGCGCTTCTTTACTGCTCTCTGTCTCTATTACTTTTTACCTCTCTCCTGCTCTGTTAATTTTTAATCTAGTCAACTTGCCAATAAACTCCGTTTTTATTTTGAGGTTTCAATTAAATTCAAATGCATTATATAACAATGCATATGCACAAGTTATGGTGATGAAAAGCTTTTTGACAAACAGAGTTAGACTTGATTGGACTTAATTTATGCGGAAACAACGTTGACGTTCACTGAAAGTGATGGAAGGCAAACACTGTCGTGTTCATGCCTGCGAGGGTTTACATTTCCGCTCCTTCCTCCTGCCTATATGTTGGGTCAACATCCCATTTAATACCCCACTATATACATGTTAGTGTTGTCGCAGGAGAGTACTGCTTTTAAAGCTTACTCGGTTAACCTGCTTAATAACCATGGCTGCATTTCTGTGTGGATAGATGTGAGACAGTAGAGATGGGCTAAAGGATGAGTGTACTCCACTCTTCCTTATTTGCTTTCCTGCTCTTGTCTCTTTCTGCCTCATTCATTTGCAGTTCTTTAATTCTGCTATCAGTGCCTCAGGACTGATTAAATTAGTGCATGCTTGTCTACAAGTGAGGTGCAAGCATGCGGCAAGTGCATGTGCATGCGTATATGTGCTTCCACATAAACAAACAAACACACACACACACACACACACACACACGAAGACACACACATCCATGTTTGCGTGCATGCAGACTCACAATGGAACAAAAACATCAGGCAGAAATGCACACACATCTATACATCAGGCAGAAATACACATCTACACACTTGTTTGCTTTGCAAATTAAAGGATGAATGGATGAATGCATTCATAAAGCAGAAATAAATGCATATATACACAAACATATATATGTATATATATATATATATATATATCCCTCAGGGCTTGTTTACTTCTAATTGCTCGTTTTCTATTTCGCAATATTTCGTCTGTATCTGAGTTCTTCTAGTAGTATCTAGTGCTCCGTATTAAACTTGATAGTCTGGAGTTAGTACTGTTGATCTGCTGTGATATTTATTTGTAACTATATAATTAATTACATAGCTGCATTTATTTTCAATAACTATTTAGATGTAAATACATATTTTCATAAATAAATGCACAATCAATTGCATGTGAATTGCATGTGTTTTCGATGTATGAAGTTAGTACATTATGAATTGCATTTACATTCGGTTCGTTATGATATTGAGATGCTTCTCATTACATAGTTATCAGGTAAAGTATTATATTTACATGTACAGTTTGTGTTGTCAGGTTCAGGTGTTCATGTTTAGGTTGGCTTGCTTTGATATCAAGAAATGAATAAAATAAATGGATTTTGATTCCCATTAAACATGCATCAATAACTGCATCAAATCCAAATCGAGATAAAATAGCTATTGCTTACAAACACAAATGTGGTATGAATTGAAAGTTTATAATCTGCACGTTTGAACATTTTCCTCTGCTTGTTTCATTGAGGTAGAAGTAAAAAATAATTCATATCAAATTACAACATATTCTGATCACCAGTAATGACTATAACTTCCAAAGCTTAAGGATGTGCGTCTCCCTGAGCTCGTCTCCCTCTCTGCCCTCACCCTCGCTCTATCCTCGCCAGTGGTTTGTCTGAGAGTAGGAAATCATGCACACGCTCAGAAGCTGTAATCTAGGCAGCGGTCCTCTGCGTATGATTAAAGACAGCGTTTATGCCCCTAATGAACACACGCAGATCTATCAGACTCTGCTTTTGACCGGCCGTGGCGGCGCTAAATCCGTTAAAGACCCTGTGATGTCACCAATTTCCTCTCATGTTCATTAACTTGGAAACGTATTTAGTGAGAAGGTATCAAGCCGCTTGGCCCAGAATAAAAATGACACTCAGATTTTTTTTTCTTTTTGAGAGTAAATGTCACAGTTTCAGCTTCAAAGGAGCAAGGAAAGTGCTTATGCGGGGGACAGAGGGGATGATATGATTTTTGGAGGCAGAGGAAAAGTGACTTTTTTTATCCTCTACTCGGTCCATCTGAACACGGGTGAGAATTATTACTACCTTTAGCACGATTTGAGATGGATTCAATTTAGTTGAGGAAGTAATGATACTGTAATTTAACTGATCTATGATTATAATCTACAGTGTGAGTAGTTTTTAGAGAGTTTTTACAGTCTTACAGTAAAAATTGTTGAGTGATTTTAATCCAGCCTGAAACTACAGTGTTATTAATTTTTACAGTCTGACAGTAATAATTGTGGAGTGATTATAATCTAGTATTTATCTACAGTGTAAGTAGTTTTTACAGTCTGACAGTGATAATTGTGCTATGAATGTATTCCAATATGAATCAGCAAAAATGTAGTTTTTGTAGTCTGACTGTTATAATTAAGCGATTTTACTCCAGTATGAGTCTGAACGGATTTTAATCCAGTATGAATCTATAGTGCGTGTAGGTTATAGATTTTGGATGTAATTATTGAGATAATGCTAATCCAGTATGAATCTGCAGTGTGCAATTTCTACAGCCTGATAGTGACAGTGATTTTAATCCATCATGAGTCTAAAGTGATTTTAATCCAGTATGAATCTGTAGGGTGTGTAAATTTCAGAATTTTGACAGTAATGATTGAGATGATGCTAATCCAGTATGAATCTGCAGTGTGTGGAATTTTTAAAGTCTGACAGTGATCATTTTGGTGTGATATTAATCCAGCGTGACTCTACAGCATGTGTAGACTTTAGTAATAACTGTCGTGTGAAAAGTCTTCCGCAATGCTTGGCTGAAACCGGAGCTCCCTCGGGAATAGTAGTTCTGTTGTAACCCACCTCCGACTAATGGAGTATTATACAGTTAGTTCGAGCCACACAGTCCAACTGAAAAGTGTCTTTCTTGTGCTATGTCAAATAACATCACACTGTTTTTAGTAAAGCTGTATAATTTAAATAAATATTTATGAAAAAAGAACATTTATGTAAGAGATAAGATAACCCTTTATTAGTCCAATGGATGAGAAATTTGCATTGTTACAGCTGCAAAGTGGACAGAACAAAAGAATAAAAGTAGAAGCAACATAAGCAATAGAAAAACTATACAATATAACAGTATAATTATATATATCTATGCCACTTGATTCTGCATCTTCACTCATGTTTAATAGCCTGCAATTGACATCTGTTGCACAACTTGGATATAATCATCTGGGCTGTGACTTTTCAGTCCTGACTATCTGTGGAAAGTTGTTAAAAATTGCACAAATATTCCAAGAGCTCCTCAGGTAAAACAAATTCAGCTCCAACTGTGCTTTTGTCAGTCACAAAACTCTTCCTATAAGTAACTCACTTACTCAGAAGTTTTTTTATGGTGGGGGTGGACCTGAATAAAGTCAGTGGGGGGAGACCTCTCCTTCTCTCATCTTTATTGGCAATTGTTCCAGTAGCCTAGGGGGAGATGGCCCAGTTTTTTCCACACTACACTCTTCCAATCGCAGGTGTAGCGCGGCTGCTGCAGTCCCACACTGTTATTGGCTGCTCTGATGTTAGGCCAACTCACTGGGCCAATCACCGCTGGCTCCAGGAGGATTTCCCAGCAGGTTGTGCCGCATTGAAGATTGGAGTTTATTACTGAACAGTACCTACTGTTTGAGAAATGCCTCAGTGTCACATTCTAAAAAAGGGTTTATAGATAAAAAATGGACAACTTTACAACTCAATCTATGGGAAGACAAGAGGTCCCACCTCAGATTAAGTTCACTAGCCTATTGGAACACCACATCTACTGCTGTAACACAACCTGTAGCCTGACAAAAACCTGCGAGGGTCACGCTTTTATGAAGAAAGGAGCTTTATATGTGGACCGAGGTAAAGGTAAGGTAGGCATCTTGAAGCAGAAGAGAAACAGTACAACAGCAGTGCTGAAAGTATTTCACCTGAGAGCATAAGTAGGGTAGTGAGGTTTGAAATATTTTCCTAGTATCATTTATCTGATATCTATCTGGCTTAGATCCTGCAATCACAGTTTTTCATAGTCCATCTCCCTCCTTCAGTAAATTCTGGACTGTGTTTTTGTTTGTTTGTTTGTTTGTTTTGTTTTTTGGCAGGAGGGTGGTGAAGTGGGAAACAAAAGACTTAAATAAGAGCTGTCATCTGCCTCCGCTAGGAATATGAGGTTTATTTCACTGAGCATAACTTTATAACTATATATGCTCAAATAATGTCGTCTTTAATGGATTATAATCTGTTAGCCTTATTTATCATTGCATTTTCAATATTTATGTTCATGTACCGTGTATATTTAGAAGGGATTTTCAGATCTAATTGTTAAATGTACCCTTCCGTGAGCCTCATTAATGGTTTTATCTGATATCTGATAATTGAACACATATTGAATCTTGAAAGTAACTAGATTTAGAGATATTAAAAACAATAACACTATGAAGATACCTGTGATCTAGCATAATTGATGATTAAGACTTAACCCTTTCAGTATTGCAAGCTTGAACTAGACAGGCTTGCAACAGCTTTCTAAAAAGCTTCATATTTGATGTTTTTCAAAATACTGCACATAAAGGGACATGTCACCTTGTAATCTGACTTTCAGGCAGTTGAATATAATTTATTCACTGAATATTTCTTATTTTTATTAGAAAAAAACGTGATATAATAAAGAATGACCAAATTCATTTTCAACCAGATTCCACCTGGGACTGGGATTGAGCAACACTAACAGAATCTGGGTGTGGCGGTCACCTTGGCCACAAAACCACATGTCTGATTAAAGCTTAGGCACAATGACGCCTCCTTTTCTCTCTCTCTCTCTCTCTCTCTCTCTCTCTCTCTCTCTCTCTCTCTCTCTCTTTCTCTCTCTTTCTCTCTCTCTCTCTCTCTCTCTCACTCACTCACTCACTCCCTCTCTTTCTCTCTCTCACTCCCTCCCTCCCCCTGTCTCTCTCTCACTCTCACTCTCACTCCCTCTCTCCCTTTTTCTCTCCCCCTCCCTCTTTTTATCTCCTGCATTCCAGTTGTGTCTTATTAGAGCTGTGCTGATAGTGAGGAAGAGAGAGAGAGAAAGAATCAGTCTTGTAGTCTCTCTGTCTAAGGAAAAATCTATGAAGCTGCAGTGCTCTCTCGACCCTCGCTGTGTCCGTCAATGTCCAATAAGTTAATGGGGTTTTGATTCCTGTGCTGGCTCCGGGCTCGCCACACACATGTCTCTAGTGGGCTGCTGTTGTAATGTGCACTGTCTAGGCCATAAAAATAAAATGGGGAATGGGGAAAAATTGATATGTGAACGAGTGCTTTCTGTGATTAATGCTCAGGAGTCTAAAGGTATTACAGTTATTCTGTTAGGCTATTCAAACGAAAATAGATATTTACATTTAAAATGTATTATCATATTTTAGTCAGCACTTCTACAACTTTTTCATCTATTGACAAATTGACAAAAAATGGTAACAATGTATTGCAAGGTTTTCTGTTCTAGGAAAACACAACTGTTCATTCATGATTGGAAGGTTGGCAGTGGGATGACGCTAGTATACACGGTAATAGTGTTAGAGTAAGCTACTTTAACCTTTTCTGCTTACTGCTTTGTTCATGCTTAACATGGTAGTGGGTGATATGGACAAAAATAGTCACCTATGAGAAAACAGTATGCCTATTTTTTAGTGGTTAACTTTACTACAACTAACAAAAAAAAATATTATTGTGTAAAATAGCAAAAAAACAGGATGGAACAATAATAGGTAAAGATAAAATAAGAATGGACTTTCTTTATTTAGAGGGAAATTTTTTTCTCATTAACATGCTGAGTGCAACAAGACGAATAAAGATAAGACAATAAAGAGTTAAAAAAAAACAGTAGTAATAGGGATAACAAAATAGCTTTAACAAAATAACTAACAAATACAATAACAGATATAATAAAATAGAGTATTAGTGCAAGTGGTGGTGAAAAGTGGCTTAGTGTTTGTGCCATGTAAATATGATGAATGCAATAAAATGAGATAGCAGCAGGTGATAAGGGGATGAGACTAACAATCGGTAAACTGGTCATTACTACTTTACTGATTTAAAGACAAACCAAGGTGCGCTAAACTCCTCCTGGACTGAGCATGAGCTGCTTCATCACTAGAGGAAATGTTCTTGCATAAATAAACCATAATTTCGTTTGTTAATCGGTTGTTTGACGACCTTGCCTCTGTTAATCCCAGGCTGTCTTGATATTCAAGCATGTTTTGTATTAAGGTGATGAAACAGGTTGCTAGTGTTTCCACCACCGGCCTCAACAGTGGTATAGCAAACATTGCAATGTATGTTCTTTTGTTCCGAGTCGTTCTTTTTAAACCACCTTTTTTAAACCACTTAAAAACAAAGCAAAAAAAACAAAACAAATCTCTGGCACCTCGTCATGAGTGGGTGAATGTCACTGCTCTGCAACTCACTGCTGATCAGTCGCTTTGAGTTTAGTTCAAGTCAGCTAATACATCACTGCCACACCATTAGAACCACGTGGATGTTAATGTTACAGGATTCAGTGACAAACAATAGTAGTGAGCGAAGTGACAAGCAATAATGATTATAAACTATTTAAAGTGTAAAGTGGCCGTTTTTGTGAACACAACACAGCACAGCTTAGCACACGGTGTGAATCATGTCAAATTCTTTCTCTGCATTTATTATGATGAGGATTTGCATCTTACACCACGTGCACTATTAATGAAATAGCATTATATTCAACACCGGTCTATCTGAGAGTATAGCAGCATTTTTCAGAGCAGCCGTTGCTCATACATCCTGAAAGCAGTGCTGTGTTGGTGTGGACTAACGTCATTCTGAAGTCTGGAGCTGATAAGAAAGCATAAGGCCTCACTGATTACACTTTGGCCTAAGCCGATAAACAACGCAGCATTACTGTACATTGCGGTTGACGATAGACATGCAGCTATACAATGTGATATTAAATTATCCATTTGACGTGAGCTTGAAAAAAAACCCCTCAGTGCTCTTCTTTGATTTGGAATGTATCAGCTTAACCTCAGATTTTGAGGTTTTGAACGTTTCTGCTCTACTGCAGTTGCTTATAATGTATATGTTCCGGTCGACTTAACCTTGTTGACACAAGTTCTCCAGCAGACAGAGTAGTGTGTGTATGTGGGAGACAGAGAGGGAGAAAGTGGAAAGAAAGAGAAAGAAAGAGCGTAAGAGAACAAGGCTTCATTCACTATCGTAACGCAAATACACTTGTTTTTTAAGGCCTGTTCCAGCTGAACACTAGAGTAATGCTATTAGCAGCAGGCTGATAAAGCAGTAAATGCTTTACATTATTTTCTCTGCTCTCTCTCTCTGACTGCTGTCTGAGAGGCCACTGCTTCTACTAAATGAACCGTCTGTCTTTTTGTGTGTATGTGTATGATTTGATAAGATGAAAATGTGCTATAACTTTTACACATGCTACATTTTTTACATCTATTTTTCCTGTGTTAAATTCAGTCCAGCAAAAACGCTTAAAATTTGAATTCATTCAATTGTACAGAACAGCCATATGCTCTGTATAGAGGAGGTGTAAAGTTATAAAGTATCGGCGACAAAGTTTCTCGGCTTGTTTCAGTGAGCTGTGAGTGGGAAAATATTCTTTAAAAATGATTCTTTGCTTTTGCTGCCGCTTGTCATAGCTGTGACTAAAACTGTAAAAGTCACAGTTGAGGTATCAGTGTGCGAGTGTAGCGGAGGGCTGAATTCTGTGAAAGCTGGCTTTGGGGGCTGTGGGAGTCTGCGGGTTTCCTCTGGCTGTTCATAGACGGCGTAGAAATATTTCCAGCAAAAGCTGGGACAGCTGTCACAGTGCAGAAAGACATGTCCATTGACCCTGTCTGTCCCGTCTTCACTCCACCAGTGTGTCTCAGCCTATATATATATTACTCCAACAGCTGCCTGCCGCTGTTACACGTGTGTCAGAGTGGAGCATGTGAACGAGACCCTGCAAACACAATAGGATAAGGAAAGCTACTCACATACTCAAGTTCACACTGTCTACACTGTCAGTGCCTGAGTGGTCTGGCCTGCTGGGCCGGACAGTAAAACTGGGACCATGTTACACGAGTACCCCCAACAGGGACATGTGATTTTTTTGGTTGAAGCCTGAGCTAATTCACAGCGAGCCAGTGATTGCAGTTCTAAGTTGCAGCGCCTGATTATTTATTACTGAAACTCGCTTTTGATGACTTGCGGCCCATTCGCACTGAGTCTGAAACTGATGGACTGCGACGCTGCGTAAACATCTTTAATCAAAGCCAGCTTGATTTTCTGTGTCATACTGAGCCATTAAAAATCAGGCTGACCGATCAGGGACCAACCAGAGCTTCGTTGTCATGGGTGCAGACCAAACAAATGCCAGTTAGAGCAGCTCGTCTTGCTTGTGGCAGAGTGCAAAAACTTCTACAATAAACAACACTGACTGACGTTAAAGACAATCTATGGAGGAACATAGACAAAAGGCTGAGAACAGTGATGACGTTTTTGTTTATGTAAGTGTATGAATGTCTGTTTATGCCCTTTCTGTTGTAAAATGGGGTTTACCAAGTGTGTGCGCATTTTAGTCGCAGTGCTTCAAAGAAAAAAAAGTGTCTGTACTACTCAAGAAGTCGAATTTTCGGTGTTCTTCCATCTTCTTCTTGAGTTGCTAGAGTATTACAGAACAGAACCTTTAAGTTCCACTTTGTTTTTGTTTTTTTGTATGTGGGGTGGATAGGCCTTATTCTACCAAATACCAGTTCAAATCTGTACTGTATTAAGCAACAAGCTAGTGAGCACAATTTGTATCCAGGTTAGTAAATCGACCCGGAAAAAGTGATGAATTGACGTGACTTGCGTCAAATATGTCCACTTTTCCAAAGTAAGTCAACATGACTACTGCCAAAAGTGAATAAAATGAAAATAGAAGTGGGTCATATGACCACAAATAAAATTAATACTTTTATATTGATGTTAATCAATAACATCAGTATAAAACATATTGATGTTTCAATTGTGTACGCTGATCAAGCAGTCGAATCTGAATGAATCCTGTCACTAACCAGTGAACCGAGGCCCTTCTGCCTCCATATGTCTTTTGCCTTCAGTATCTTGTAGTAAAGGCTGTGCTAGGCGTGTTCAGTTTGGTTCAGAAAGTAACAAGGTGGGCAACGGATGATCAGCAATTGTTCAGTCACCAAAACACTTAAAACACTTAAAAACTATTTGTTGGAAAGTACAGATTTTCCATAATTTGTGGTGTTTAGAGACAAACTAAAGGCCACAAGCTTGCAGGGACATCCAGGTGTAATTTATTTGTACAACTCCTGACTGTATAAAAAAACGTCTCGCTGTGAAAACAAATGTTATCTGACAGCCCGTGCTTGCTGTGTTTATAAGGCAGATGTTGTCCACCACAAGCAGTGATGTGTTCCAGCCCTGGTTCATCTGATGCGCCTCCAATCTCAGCTCGACTCACTCTGTCTAAAAGTTCTGAAATCATATTGAACGAATGTGTGCGTTACATGACAAAATAGGATGTGGCACAACAATGCAATTCTGTTTACTTGCATCTGGAAACAATAATATTAGATGTCCAAAAGTTTGTAGACGCTTGCTCACTGAGTATTGCATTCAGCCACAAGAGCATTAATGCTGTTATAAACTGATGGATGATTGGTTCTGGATCACAAGCACCACTCCAGCTCTTCCTAAAGGTATTGGAGCTCCGTTTCTCCAGAGAATGCAGTTCCACTGCTCCACAGCCCAATTATAGATGGGCTTAATATGTCTGTAGCTGTTGCTAGGAAGCTGTATTTTAGGGACACATGATCAGAACTGACCAAACAGTAGACTGTTAGTCAGTGGTTTATAATCTGAATAACTGGAGCCGGGTAAATGCACTTCTGCTGTATTCGAATGCTGCTGTTACTCCTGTAGCAAAATATCATAGAGTAATGGTTCATGACTCATTGTGCTAAATAGTTAGTTACCTCTTACTTTCAATGATTAATATTATTTCAAAAGGCAGTTTATTTTTCACTTATGAATTTAAAATGCCAGTTTGGCTTATTAAAAATGGAACAAGTTCAATTTACTTGAACTTTGACAAACAGAAAGTGCTTGGAACAACAAGTGCGACTCACATGTCCATTTAGTCTCTACAGTATGAGTCTCAGTTTAATTTGCGGCGGATAGGAATCAGCCACAAAAAAAATATAGATTTTAAACTATAGCATCAGCCCTGCACTGGTTTAAACCTGGAGAAGATTCTGAACTGATGAAGAAAACCTCTTTCAATTAGTTAATAGAAAACCTTTTTCAAATGTGTTTTTTTCAATCTGTGTAAATTTTATTTAATTTGTGAACAGAATAAAGAATTCTGAATGTTAAATTAACTCATCCATTACTGGAAAAATGAGTCATGTCCGGGGTGAAATTAAAGCATTGTAGGGCAGTTTAGTCTGCATTCTCGCGCCAACACTACTGATGTAAAATTAGCTTTTGAGCGTCCCGTTCAGTTTGCAGTGTTTTTGAGATTATTGAGATTAAACGTTCTGTGCGTGCGCAGTTGACCACCTGCGTCAGCAACGAATGCATCAAGTAGCTAAACTTATTCAAATTGAGAATGTCTGAATACTTTTGAACGTATCAGGGGAAATGATGGACACTTTTGAATAAAACAGATTCACTCTTTCCGGTGCAGGAATAAGAAAAGCTGACCTGATCTTGCTGATGTTTGTTCAGATTTTTTTTTTTTCCCTGACCTTTATCATAGTTTTTTTGGCGGCTTTTACAAAGTGGACTGAAATCCCCTCTACGTTTCTGTTTACTCCTAGTATGTGTCAAATCAAGCTGAATTCACCACAAATGGGAAATTAAATTGGTATCAGTTTCGCTCTTGACTAAGCTCGGCTCATAACGATGCCCGAAATGACGACAACGGAAGGCTCTTCCCCAAACAGGAAGGTGCCACTTTTTCGCTTTCCTTTAAGTTTTGACCTAACAGTATGATTGAACATGTACATGTGCAACAACTGAAACTCTTCCTCACTACACGAAACCTCACAAAGGCACTTTTTTTCAACGATCTTCTGACGCAAGTGCCTGCAGTTGTGGAGGGGGGGGTTTCTGTCTGACTTTGCCGGCCTTTTATGTGGCGCAATGTGACAAAAAGGCGATGTGGCAAAACATTGTCTTAAAAGTTTCCCCTTCGACCCCTATGTTGGTAATCAATCGATGAGTCAGACGTTTTGTAACGTTGGATGCCTGACCTACATCTCTGATCTCGGAAAAGCCTCCATAGATCCATTTGTTTCTGAGATGCTGGGCGGAAAACGCGCTGAGTCAGTGGATTCTATATGTCTTGCTATAGTAAGCTGATTTGACCGAGTTGCACTGCTTTATATGGAAAGAGAAAAATCTCCACTCATCACTTTGATGGTCTTTTTTCTCTCTCTTGGTTAGATGTTATCCGCTATTTCGTGAAGCAGATTAACCGTTATAGCATCCTGGCACTTCGTATCTAACATGAATTTTGTAATAGTGTCATAATGTCGAAGCTTTTTATTGATGCAGACAAAATTATAAAAGCACTTTTTGTGTTCCTTTACATATCAACGGTTTTCAATTTTCATTTCATTTCTTTGTGTTGTCTCTCTTCTCTGTGGTTTGTGTGTGTACAGTAAATATAAAAAATGCATCACATTCATTTTTTTGTTTCATTTTTAGCAATTGTTTATTTTTTTCCTGCTGCTTCTGTTCATTTTTTTAAAAATGTGTTTACGTTTTGTCAGTGGATGGAGAGCAAACTAAATATTCTGTTTTTCAATGAAAACATGACTGAACAGTAATAGTTCGTTTATGGCGGAACCCAGACCTTAACAAAAATGCACCACATTCATTTTTTCAAAAACTTTTTAGGATAAAGTACTAACTTACAGCAACAGCTATGAGTGACCATATTTTTCAAAAGCACATTTACATTCATCATTATAGTTCACGAACCTTAGAAAAACCACAAATCTACAGTTTTATTCATGTGAATCAGACTGACATGTTTCGACTGTGTATATTCAAAGCCGTTATTTTAGTGAAGCATAGTTTGTAGTTACTGGTGCCATATTTTGAAAAATTACATTCAAAATGAAAAAGTGAGACTTAAAACAGGACAATTAGTTGTCTTGGTTGGCATTAATGTGTTTCCAGATGAATGAAGTTGAGCTAAAAGGTGGAGGGGTTGATGTATGTAATGAACAGGTTCTGATTGAACACTATAAAAAGTGCAGTTACATTAGTTATGCTCGATGCATTGTAACATGTCCAGGGTGCACAGTCACATTTTTGCATTGAGATATCACGATTTTTAATGCATTGTTCATCTTTTTCACTCTACTTTCTCATGTCATCATCATAATTTTGCTTCTGGTCACAGTAGATCTAGACTTTATATCACTGCTGTACATTTTTTTTCTCACAGTTGCTGTTGTTATTGTTGTTGTTTTTTTACTTTAATATTTTTAGCAGTGTAAAAAAACGGATGGTTGAATTTCAATGCATGAGGCAACATTCAACCTGGACTTTTTATTATTTAAAACTGTTTTTAAGAACTGCTGACACTGGCATGGAAATGGTTGTCATACTCATAGAGATGCAGATTTCAAAATAAATCGGTGTGGTCTCTTAATTTTTTTTTTCCAGAGCTGTATTCTAATAATTTAGCAGTAAAAATAAAAAATAGGTTCTCTTCTATTTCTAAGCCAAATCTGTGACATTGACCTTTTTAAAAAAAAAATCTGATACATGAGGGTTTTTGTCACATCCCTCATGCATTGAAGTGCATGTTAGGACAACTGGCAGCATTTTATCTACTGATCAGTGACTTTATCAGAGCATTATCAGAGTCCATGCCAGCCTGAGTACTTGCTGTTCTTAAAGTAAAAGGGGGCTTACCAATAACTAAAAAATCTGGAATTCACATAAAAAGTTGCTATGCTGCTACTATTATATGTAATAAAATCGTAAAAATATTCGTAAATAAATTCTAAGCGTTTTGAGATCAGAGATTTACATCTGTAGTATATTCCTTGCTGTTACAGGAACTGTGTGTTCAGTCTGCAACGCTGTGCAGAATACACTTCTACAGTAACTCCAGAAGTTTGGTGATGATGCTCATTTTGCAGCCGTAGATATCTGTGCCTAGAAGTCATTTCTGGGATAAAGCTGTCTAGTGTTTGGGTGAGGGAATCCTGGGATAGCCGTGGGTGTTGGCCTACTTCTGGAGCTGTCTTCATCCTCATCATCCTCCTGATCTAATCCCTTCTGCCCTCAGAGGAAGCAATTAAGATGGTTCCTTTAAAGGCTGCAGTTAGAGAGAGAGATTGCCCGCTGATGTGACGGATAAATGAAGCATAAGTGCTTGTTGTGCAGTGGGAGTGCTGTTTAAAGGAGCTCGTCAAAAACTTGTGTGTGTGTGTGTGTGTGTGTGTGTGTGTGTGTGTGTGTGTGTGTGTGTGTGTGTGTGTGTGTGTGTGTGTGTTTGTGATGTTATAAACTCTTAAACTCTAGCTGTACGTGGTTCCATGCTTCAGTCCTTCACTCTCATAAGTAAAGCATTCACATATTGTCAGTCTTGACACAACCTCCTTATAAGTAACTTTACATAATTTTGCTTTTAATGTCACTAGATTTTATCCGAAGTTAGTTTGGACTATTTCTATTGGTCAATTTGTTCTAAAAGGTTTGCATAGTATGAAGGACATCTGACATTTTTAAATGTGAAACAATGTCATTATATGAAAAATATTATAATTGAAATAAAGAACAGTTTTAATATGAGAGCAGCAAAATTAGTTTAATCAAAGTTAGTGAATAATTTGTCATAAATACTGAATAGTTCATAGTAGTAGTTAATATCGAAACAAAGTACTTGACTGAAATGTGTAGCGTGTCTACATTAGTAAAATATGTTACATCACTGTAGTTCTGTTTATTTATTCGGTAACGGTTGTGTGATCACATGAGAACGATTCGCATTTGAATCGAGTGGATTCAGTTAATTGCTTTTTCAGTAGCTATGTTGCCTCCCCATGAGTTTTCCTAACACTCGTGTTATATTCAATGATACATATTTTCAACTTTTCTCTGGCTCAGAAAATTGCTTTTTCAAAGAATCACAAATAGAAAATTTTAAAATGTATTTGCAGCTTTAAAAGAAAGTGGATTCCATGAAAGACAACAAATACTTGCAGAAATGAGTTGAAGGGTGTGCTAGCGATACACTTTTAACTATCTATACATTGTCTTGAATGATATTTTTCCGTCATTACACACTTCATTTATGTGCTTTTCTGCTACTTTTCTGCTAATTTTTTGGGGTAAACTTACAACATACATGTCCAACATACTTTTATTATGACTTCTAATATATGTGTGTTTGTGTGTATCCCCAACATACTTTTGTCATGACTTCTAATACGTGTTTGCGTATGTATGTGTATGTGCGTGTGTTTGTCTGTGTGTGCGTGTGTGTATGTGTGTGTCTCCAACATACTTTCAGTATGACTTCTAATATATGTGTGTGTTTGTGTATTTGTGGGTATGTGTGTCTGTGTGTTCGTGCGTGCGTGCGGGTGTTCGTGAAACACTATCTTGTCAGTGAGGTGGCATTATCAGTATTAATTCAGTTCTAGGCACCGTGTTGCGACAGATCTGTCACACACTCTGAAAATCAGATATCCAGAACAGTCTTGGATTTTTTCCTCTCTGATTGTTTGTAGTTGTTGATTATTATCTTGCTTTCTGGCTTCTGCAAGCTTTTATCACAGTGCAGGGTATAAGCTGAAACAACGTATTTAACCGTTTTCAGCTGTGTTCGTTCCTTATTTAAAGACGTGTCATACAGTAAGCAAGTCCGTTTGAGTTTACTTAACAACTCGACACAGTCTGAGATGAGTGTGTGATGATTTAGGCAAGCAGTTTGCGTGATGCCAGTTGGTGAAATATAAACTTTAATTACTTGTTAGCTACATTTGCCATGTAGTGCGAAACTAAAGACGTAAACTTCATGCATCAAACATGTCTTGCATGAATAACTACATTTCGAGGGTAAAGATCTTGATTTGATTTTTGTTTGGACAGTCACTTTTTATAACACAGGTCAGTCTTAATCATTCTCCACCAAGCACATAAAAGATGAAACATTATTGTATCAAGCCCCATCAAATTTAATATTTTGGTAATGATCTTATTCCAGTAAGAGGTTAATTCATTTCCCTCCCCTATCCTCCATATACTGGAAGGATGGCATGGCCAAGGGTTTAACTGTGGTGCTGTAGCTCTCTGGTTCACCTGATTGTCGTGTTGGTTTAATGTCAGTAAGGGTATAGTAACGTTGCGTCTCATGTGTAGCCGGACTGTTCCTGGCCTCAGGCGCATTAAGGCCAAGTTTTGCTGGACTCTGTCTGACAGCTGTCTAAGATCAGGGGAATTTGGAGGCCGAGTCAAAACCTTATTCTCTTTGTCATTTTCCTCAAACAATTGTTGCAGTGTGGCAGGGAGCATTATCCTGCTGAAAGAGACCACAGCCATTAGGGAATACCATTGCCCAGAAGGTGTGTACTTGGTCTGCATGACAAAGTAACATCCACATAATTGTAAGACCCAAGGTTTCCCAGCAGAACATTGTCCAGAGCAACACACTGCCTCCACTGGCTTGCCTTCTTCCTCTAGTACATCCTGGTATCATCTCTTTCCAAGCAAATGATGCAAACGAACCCTGCCATCCAAGAAAATACAATTCATCAAACCAGACCATAATTCTTTCATAATTCTGTGGTTCTGTTCTTTTGCCCACATGCCCGTTGTAGGGGTGGTGGTGGCCTAGTGGGTAGGATTAGAGATCGATCGATATATCGATTTACCGATATTTTTCCCGATATTTAAGCATTTTACCATAATCGGTTATCGGTTTTGTAATATCGG
>JBBJLS010000018.1:5646175-5667038 GCA_037577275.1 Bryconaethiops microstoma
CCAGTGAAGAACCAGGAGCAGATGATTCCAGATGATCAGGCGGTGATCAGTATACTGGTGGTGCTAAATGCTGAGTGTTTGGAACACCTTTATCTTTGCAGCCTGTCACAATAAAACATTTGTTCCCATTTTTTAAATTTACTCTATTGAATATTCCAAGGATAAAACAGTTTGACAGGCATAAAATAATATTTTTGCACCAGCATGTTGATTCAGAGTGAAATATAAAGAAATGAGAGCGAAATATAAAGACTTTGCACAGTGCTGTATACATTCTTTATTGACAGGTTTGTCTGCATTTCTGACTTTTATCTGCTTGTTTTAATGTCTGACAAATATAATAAAATAATAGGAATACAAAGGATGATTATAGTCTTTCCACAAAGCAAGATTGATAGGATGGCAATAAAATGTCATCATATTCAAATCATAATAACAAGTCTCCTCTTTAACTTACAGACGCAAATATGATATTGACTGAAAGTAAAATATTTATTAACAGAATGAGCAGAATGGGCGGAATGTGACAGAATGCGTGAGAATGACTTAATTTGAAATGATGTGAAGCTTTTATGATTGTCATTGACAGTTAACCTGAATGTTTATTCTACACTGCATTTAGACAGTCTTTATATTCAATGTACCTCATCAGATAAATCTCAGGCAGCTTTTCTAAGATTAACTGTTTATGAACTATTTATTTCAGCAGTAAATATGTATTTGCCTGGGTAACCCTGTGTAGCAGTAGAATAAATACAAATAAATATGATTTATATATTATACATTATTATTTAAATGTATTATTAGATATTTTTACATTTTATTCAACACTTTACTGAAGGCCCTTTAAGACAAATAGCATGCACATACATAAACAGTAAGTGTGCTTTTGCCAGGGCAACACTACAAATCAATAGAATAAATACAAATTTATATAATTTATGCATCATACATTTTATTTTTAAAATGCATTGCATTTTTTTACTTTATGCAACACTTTACAGAAGGATAGCATTCACAATGCCACATTTTATTATTTTATTATTTTATTTTGTTTCGTGTTCTATTTCTGAATAGAAATTATCTTTTGTGTTTGATACATAAAATTTTAGACCAAAAAGTCATAAACGCTGCTTTTGTCAACTTTCATATCAAGTTGAAATAAGATTTATGTCAAGTAATATACATTTGTCAAATCTGTTATCATGAATTTCTTATGTAGGGTGTCATCCACACTTTAGATTTTTCATTAAAGTTTTACTATTTACTACTTCTAAATAAAAACAGTAAGTAAGAACACAGGTTTGGTTACATCAGCAGGTTGCATGAGTGGCACAAGTGTCTTGGTCCTATTGTCAGGTCCATCAGAGCTCAACTGTCCATTTTCTTTCCTTCTCTGGATGGAAAAGATGGTCCTTCCTCTTCCCCTGTCACTGAATGAGATGTTACAGAATCAATGGTTGGGGTTCTCCTTCATGTACCTAAGGATTAATAGCAGATATGGTATATTCACCTAACTGGGAGGAAACACATTCTAGCCTTCACCCTCCCAGTCTTGGTGGTATTGTGTGATGGGGTGAGTTCTATTTGGGGAACCACCCCTCCCAAAAAAAATAAAAAATCCATGAGCAGCACCTAATTTAATTTAATGAGGAACTGATTAGATAAACTGGGTATCTGATAGTAACTATAATCATAGAGCTTCCTCAAGGAGAACTCGAGAAATATAAAGCCAACACTCCCACATTCACAATGTATTGTTACTTTTTTATTCCTTTTATTAATTTATTTAACAAATACAAATAAACACTTATTTGCCTAGGAAAGAACTGAACATATCAGAATGCCGAAGACCTTTGAACAGTAATATGGATTTCATACTGAACCACAATGATGTGTATTAAAAAATGTTAAAAAAATAAAAAATACATAATTAGGTTGATATGGTGTGAACTCCCTCTGCTATTTCAGGTTTAAGCTTGGAAAGTATCTCTTCTTTGCAAAAAAAAAAAAAAAAAAAGGAGACAAAAAGTCCTTGTTCAGAGCTCAGTAGAATGATTATTTGATATATGGAGCGTTTAAAGCCAAATATATCACACATGTCGGGCCTATATATCATTTGTAATGTTGTATGAGCATGCTGACTGGCTGCAGTTTGGCAGCTTTTCTGCAGAGGAATTTTGCACTGGCAGAAAACAATCTAACGCCAGCCCCATTGATGATGATGAGTTCTGTGCCATTGAACAGAGATCTGTTCCAATTCCACAGGCTAATTCAGCCATTTGTCTTCAGCGTAATTGTGGCACTTTGTCAATGTGCTGAGTGTTTTATTTATCAATCAGATTGATGTGATCGCTTTACAGAAACAGGGCTAGCAGAATCCGACACATGCAAAAGCATGAGAGCAAATAGCTCTGCCTTGTGTGTGTGTGTGTGTGTGTGTGTGTGTATGTGTGTGTATGTGAGTATGTGTGTCTTTTGGGGTAGAAGAGTTATGCCTATTGCTTACACATGGTTTGAGAATTTTACCACCTGTTACTTCTTGTGCCAACCTTTTCATTCCTTTCTTCTTGTGGTCAAATGTTTGGGGACACCAACATTCGCACATACTGAAATCGTTAAGATGTCTAAAACAATTCAATCAGTGGTTTGATGTTGAATGTATTGAATAAAAATGTATTGAGTGAATGGAACCAGATGTAGAATTCAGTGCCTCTAAAAGCTCCCTCACAGAAAGTCATTCCTTGAAATGCTTTTGAATATGCTGTGATTTGCCCAAAATATTGCTTTACTATAGCTCTGACATCAATTTTTGTCCTATTGTTTTAAACACATCCATAAGTCATAATGCAGAATAGTCCCCAAGGAAAGATTTATCACAATAGAGAAAGGAATCATGCCAGAAAGGGTTCTTTAAATGATGCTGCAGCAGAACCCTATTGCTTTCCTGAAGAATCATGTTTGAAAAAGATATTTCTACATGTGTAGAGCTTTTTAAATGTTCAAAAGACCAAACAAGGTTCCTTACAGAACCTTTTAAGAATAGTGAGCAGTTTCTGTACACTTTAGAATGGTTCTTTATACTCAAAAATTTCATTTGCAAAAGAATACCAACAAAAAAACATTCTTTGAAACCTGGATCGGGTGTGATGCATATAGTTGAAACTGTGCAGGGCTATGGATCCCCAGGACTAGGACTGAAAACCACTGTTTTAGGGCACCAAAAATGGCATCATAGAAGAAAAAAATGCTGTTGGCATCATTATTTTTAAAGTGAAGCTTATTTATCTGCCTATCTTTTAACAGGCATAAAACGATCTGTCGATAAAAACACATTTTCATTGCTATGAAACCTTTTTGGCATGCCCCAGTAAAATTTAAGAGTAGTCTATAAAATCGCACCCAGCAACTCACTATTAAGTTTTTAAACTAGCCCAATTTAGCGGTAAAACCAGACAACAGTGATATGAAAAGTGCCACAGATCATCACATGGAGCTCATAGATTATAAACCAAACCACAGTGAACAAAGAAATACAGAAGTTACAAGAATGAAATTATGATTCACTTATGCATTTAGTATGTTTATTTTTATATTTGATAAATATATATTCTTCCTCTGCATTTAACTCATTCACCAAGTGAATCAGAGATGCCACTAGCAGTCTTGGGATTCTTCTTTGCTTTCCCCTTTATGATCTTCTGACACTTCTTATAGTAATGAAATCCTACAATAAAAAAATCTATACACGTATTTATATGCACACAGCTGCATAGTGTATGTGAACTTGTGATGTTAAGTTTTCCTTCTCTCCTCTCCTCTCCTCTCCTCTTCTCTCGTCACCACTCTCCTCCTCTGCTTCAGGCTACGGCTTTTCCAACGATATCTCCCTCTGGAGCCTCGTAAAACTGGCTGTCACACTGATTAATTTGTTAGTCTTGTCTCTCCGTGTCTGATCCTCACCCCTCCTCTCTGTCCCTTCAGTGAAAAAAAGCCCATAAAGGTAATGTAGTGCACTAGCCGCTCGCTACCTAGCGTGATCTATACGCCAATCCATCCCGAGCCAGCCGGAGCGTCCTCTTTATACTGCCGAGAGGAACACCAGATTCCTCATCCAATCCTGCCCGTCTGGCCCAGTGCCTCCAAGAAGGCCTGCATGCAGGGGGTAAAAATAGTTCAGGTGATACATCTGATGCATTTTTTTAACAAAATAAGGAGTGCTTTTCTATACTTGATTATACTTTTCTATACTTTAATGTTTTTCATTTTTAGTTTATCTTAGCATTCAGCATTATAAACATACATTATTTGGAACAGCTGGTTGGGTTGTGTTCCAACCTAACAAATAAAAGTGGTCTAAAAGCATCTAAAACTGGTGTTTGCTCTTCTACTGACTCGGCGTTTCGGCCGGTCTCCAGACCTCCACCTTCTGTGGATTTTCCCCACCCACTTGTGGGCAGAGACTATCCTGAAAGTTCTCCCGGGTTCAAAGATCTCAAAGAGTTTTTTCCAGTTGTTTCTAAAACCTAAAATAAAATAAATTTGATCATTTCTGTTCTTTATGGGCATTTAAATATTGCACCATTTTTTAAACCCCAGCAGCGGTTATTATTATTACGTGTTTTTTTTAATTACAATAACTTTGGTTCTGTGTGACATAGGAACACCAAACAAAGCTCAGTATAACGTTTGACACATAGGGGGTCAAAACAAACCGGGGGAACTTCCATGTAAGGAGTTGTTCAGCCATATGACAACAGTTTGTGTTCTAAAGGTTAAGACTAAATACTTGAAGGAATAGATCAGCATGTGAGAGGGAGAAACTGTCTGATGTGTTTCTAGTGAAGTCTGGAGTACCGGATCATATATTGTTTCAAATTTTATAATCTCTTAAACTGTTCCTTATGTGTAAGTTTGTCATAGACAAATATACACTCATTTCCACCTTCCACTTCAGCAGCATCCAAAGGATTAAAGTGTCTCGTTCTCATTCGCAAAGATCACAACACAACGTCATTTGTCTCAGCAAAGACAATATAGATCCAATCCAGTCCATCTGGCCCACTGACCCCAATACCCCCCTATAAGACCTGCTGCGCCGAGGTAAAAATAGGAGTGGCGAGACGGTTATGGATATTAGTGTAGCTCTAGGCTGAGAGGATTGGAGCAGTTAATTTTGACTGGTTTAGGCTGGGCAGGTTATTTTCATCACTAAAAAGAAGAAACTTGTATGAATATCTTTTAATGAGCCTGAGGGGCAGCTGAGTTAAAAAAGTCCAGACACTTAAAGGAACAGGTTAGTGTGTAAGGTGAGTGATAAATTAATGTATTACAAGGGACATCTTGAGTTCTAAAAATAAGACCAAACGTTTTTTTTGTTGCTTTTCTTTTTACATTCACAGACACTGACTGACCCTCACCCTCACCTCTGCCTCCAGCCTGGACTAAAGTCCAAAAGCTGAAATGTCTTGTTCTCTTTTTCTCTTTTCCGTGACCACTGCAATGTTACATTTGTCATTGTAATGACAATATAGATCCAATCCGACCTGTCTGGTTCAATGCCCCCAATACCCCCCTACAGGAAAGCCTGCTGGGTTGTGGTTAAAAATAGGAGCAGCAGGGTTGTAATGGATGTTAGCACACCTCTAGGCTAACAAGATTGGAGATGTCTTTTTTTGGAGGGTGGTGGGTAGGGGGTAAGGGACTGATAGCTTGAGCACTTTCAAAACTTTTCAGTTTTTCAGCATTAAAGGAAAAAGCTTACATTACTCAGTCAATTTTTAATGAGCCTGAGAGGCAGCTTAGATCATTAAGTCCAGAAAAAATCTGAAGAAATCAGCAAGTAGCACTCATTTGTTGAATTACAAGTGAAGTCCCTAGTTAACAAAATGTTTCCAGTGTGTCATTTTTCTCAGCTTACTATCACTTGTCACCGTTTTAAGTATCTTTTTAAAGTGTAAAGAACCTTCACATAATGTAAAGGTTCTGTACCACCTTCTTCTGAGAAACTTTACAGTATGTGGAAGCTCTTTAAACTCTGAAAAACTTTCATTTACAGAAAGCACCATTCATGAACAATTTTTCAAAAGACTCTTTTGGGAACCTAAATTGATTCTTCTGTGGCTCCACACAAATTATCCCTTTAGGACATTAATTTTTAAGAGTTTATAAAACTGAAGATAAAGATCCAGTTTGGCCAGTCTAGCATGCCCTAACAAATGAACTAGAAGCAGGTACATTCATAGCAGTGGAATCTCCTTTACAATGGTGCACACAAACAATTCTTGGCTATTCTTGATTTAACGGACATTTTAAGCTTATAAATGATATCCCACATATTTTTACTTGAAATTAATATATCTGTTCTGTGTCTACTGTGCTGCAGTTTTACAGAGACTCTTTCACTACAAAAGAGGCCTGGCATTCTAAAGTGGAAACCTGGTTAGAGTACAACTCCTAATCACAGTCAGGTTTACGTCTTCCAAAAGGCCTAAAGTATTGTTTTTTTACTAAAATAATCCCACCTATTATCAAATTTGTTGATTCCTGTCACTTCCCAATTTTTGCAGGTAGTCAATCTAATGCGTAAAGCTTTGTTTTGTTCCTGTCCATGTCCTGAAGTTCCAACCAATGAGAAAGCTCGCTAGATAGCAGATGGAAAAGAAAAATCACAACCAGACAATTTCACATTAGACATATTAAAATCTGAACATGTTTTATTTTTATTTTTTAATCATTACTGGACTATTTGCAGGGTTTAAATACAACAGGTATGACTGCATTATTTAATTAACATAAAATAGTAACCAAAATATTAGGGCCTTCTGCCTCTGATGCGTAATAACCATCAGTTCTTTTTAGCAATGCATGCCGCTTTTTGCTACATAGAGTATATTCCCACTCTAACATGCACTGCTGATTCTGTTCTAAGTTGTTCCTAAGCAAAACACTGATTTTGCAATGGACTTAAAGCCCTAAATATTCATCAAAAGTACAATCTATTTAGCAGTTAAGACTATCTTGGCTGAGACTTTGAAGTCTTTTAAGTTCAGATGAGACAAATATGTGGTTGGAGTGCATGACTGTAGGAGGAGAGAACACTCTGATAACCTGAGCTGCTAGACAGCTTCTTCTTTGTTTTTGATTAATAGAATTGGGACTGAGAGGTAAAACTGAGGAGTAGGGAGAACATGTGGTGGTGGTTGGGTACAAAACCAACCATCAGTGGCAGAAAACTGAAGGCTGACATGTAATTATATAAAATGTTACCTTGGAAGGAGATGGAGCTTCAGGTATTGTCCTTCTCCCAAAGATCAGTTATGTCAAAACTTAATTAAAGTATATTTTTGACAAGCTGTCTAACATTACCTTCACAGACACTGTTTCACCCTCAGTTTCATCTCTGACCCATTCTGATGTCTTGTTTTCTTTTACTTTTCTCCACGGCTCCTGAGAACTGGTTGGATGCTGCAAAATTATGATAAATTACGCAACAATATGTGTCAGCTAATAATGAAAATGTACCCAGTTTTGTCGGTCTGGCCCAATGCCCCCAATACTGGCTGCCACACACAGGACGTCCCGCTGGACTGGGGGTAAAAATAAGAGCAGGAGTGCTGTTATGGAGGTTAGTGCAGCGCTAGGCTAACAGGATTGGAGCTTCAGTCTCTCCCTGGGAGGCCTGCTGAGGATGGCAGTGTGAACAGCAGGTTCACTGAGGAGGAAAGCAGCGAAAAACTTTTTCCAGAGGGAATCAAAAGTGAGGTAATTAATGAGCTTTTGGAAGAAGTTCACAAAGAAAAACACTCACACTCATAACCACACACACAAATTCATATCCACAAGCACACAAGAAGGCGATGAGGAGGATTCCACAAGGGAAAATACAGTGCAAACGCTTGTTTCTTCTTTTTTTTTTTCTTTTTTTTCCTCTCTTAGTGGTAGGGAACCCTTCTAAAGTCTAAAAATAGCAACACTCCACCCTCTCTCTCTCTCTTTCTCTCTCTCTCTCTCTCTCATCAGCTCGTCAGCACCCTTCTCTGTCTTATTTAGATGCTACTAGTGTTACTCTGCTCTGGAAATGGTGTGTGTGTGCGTGTGTGTGTGTGTGTGTGTGTGTGTGCATGTGTGTGTGTGAGGAGGTGATATGTCACACTCCTGAGCCTCAGACAGGGTTGGTGTCTTCCTGCCAAAGACACGACAGCCAATTTTTAAGATCAAGCCCCCTTATTCTCCTCTCTTTTATGTCTCTTTCTTTCTCTCCCACTCTCTCCTTCTTTCTCACTCTTCTCCACTTTTGCATATCCCTTTCTGTATTTTTGTGTTGAAAAAAGCACAAAGTGATTGTCGTGTAAAATTGGAGCAAAAGTCTAAGCCAGAAACTTTTTCTAAGTGAAACATTAAACGCATTCGGGGAAATGCAGCTTGCTGTTTTATTGAAGAATGAGGCAGCCTCGTGGTCCGGTGGAGGATCCTATCTCCAGCTGGACCCGAGCTGGGTATTTCATAGGCATTTAGGATACAACACAACTTTCTCAGATTACACATCTTTATTGGTGCTCCACCATTAAGAAAAAATTCAACATATAGTAAAAACATAGACCATGCCTAAAAGCAGACAAAGGGCACATTTCGTTCACCAAATGGTGACCACAGATAGGGGCTCCTTATAGCTTCTAACACTAAATAAATACTGCATGGGCTATTGGGGGTGAAAACATACCATATTAATTAGTATTTTTATCATTAAAATCTTCATTATGAGAAATAGTACGTCATGTGTGTGCTCTCCTGGTTAAGGTGCTATGAGTTGCTTATTTGTCAGCAATCATCAACTCATTAGGAAGGTGTTCAGAGAGGCATATTGATTTAATGAGGTCAAAAGGTGACAGAGAGAGACAGATATGAAGGAAGGATGTTGTTAGAAGCTACTTGGAAGTATGGGACTCCACCCTGTCCCTCTCTCTCTCTCTATCTATCTATCTATCTTTCCATCTCTCTCTGCCAGAATCCCTAAAAAAAACTGTTATTCTCTAAAGTGTCTAAAAGCAGCACTATGCTTCACGATCAGGTGGAGATTATGTCACACTTTGTGTGTGTGTTTGTGCATAGAGCTATGAATCTGTTTGTGCTTGTGTGTGTGTGTGTGTGTGTATGTGTGTGTGTGTGTGTGTGTGTGTGTGTGTGTGTGTGTGTGTGTGTGTGTGCTGTGTTCTTCCCTTGGGGTAGAGCGATGTGCCTTGCCCAGTCTCTGATGAATTCATCTAATTAACTGAGCCTTGATCTGCTGGCTAATCCTTTGCTCTGTAATAAGGGATTAAAATGCATCTTAAACCACCTGCTGTTACAACTGCCAGACACTGGCTTTACACGTGCCCACAACTACTCATCCGTGTGTGTGTGTGTGTGTGTGTGTGTGTGTGTGTGTGTGTGTGTGTGTGTGTGCGCGCGCATGAGTCCTCTTATACAGTACATGATCTTCACTGTCCTCATAAAAACTAAAATCTCTAGTATCGTTACTATAAAAGCAAGTGAAATGGAGTTACAGGATCTTTGAAACTTCATAAAATGTTTAAAAAATTGACATTCATTTCAGTGACATTTTAGCATGATATCAAACATGATTGACTCTCTGGGTCTAATGTATTAAGCCTTCTGCAACAGTTTCAGGCGCAAATCCAATGCATTCTACTCGTGAGTTAGAACACGTCAGGCTTCTGTGTCTCACACATGCGAGCAAAGGCAGCATAAAACTTGAGGAGATTATGCAAAAAGTGGGTGGAGATAGTACATATGTGGCTAATTACATTTTCCACAATATTTACTAAAGCATGACAAACTGGCAGCCTCTGGTTTCGCATTTTAAAAGCAGGTGTCAATTTTATTTGAGGGCCTCAGTGTATGTGCTGTTGAGAGATGACAGTAGAAACAGCAGAGAAACTGAAACACAAGCACTGAATACATGCTGATTCAATGCTTACCATCGACAGAATACTGTTTAAACTCCATGTGCGAAGAGGCGACAAAGTTTTTGGTGATGTGGCCATAATTTGTCCAATTTGAAAGAAAAAAAAAGAAAAAGAAAGAATTAAATAAAGAAAGAAACTGAAAGAGAATTCTAATATCTATTCATCCAAGTAAATTATGTCTTTGAAATTTTCTAAAAATGTAACTTTTTCATAGTAAAATTATCTTATTCTATTGACAGATAATTCTACTTTCTTAAAATATTATTTCTTGAAAGAAATTTCTTGCAGTGAGGTGACCATGTTATTTTTTTTTTTTAGAGCAAAAGTGTTTTCTTGGATTTTAAACCAAAACATAGTGAGCCCCCATGAGTAAAAGAAGAATGCCATTGGAGGAATATCAGGATTGTCACAGAAAGGGTTGAAGGTGTATCTGGGCGTTGGCTGGCAGGAGGTGGCCAGGGGTGGCAGGGAAAAGTTTTTGTCACACTTGCTAAAAGAGGACATATAAGTGGGACAGGAGAGAGCGGAGGGGGTGCACAGGAGAGGGGGTGTTGAGGGGTGTTGAGGGGTGTGGGGGGGGTTGGGTGGGGAAGCTTGTGAAAAATTTGAGTTTTTTTTCTTGAACCTCATTGGGTACACAATGGAAAAAGGGGGAACGGGGAGAAAGGAAGATGCCGTGTGCCAATTCGCTGGACCAACGGGCTGCCAGCCCATTCTGCCTCGTTGCTTAGCAACTCCTAGTGTACCCTGGGCAGCTTAATGACTCTTGTTGCTGCGGCGACTCTGAGAATTCTAACGGGGCAGATTCTTGGAGGTTAGCGACCAATCATGTGAGATTAGAGTTCTGAGACTGACTAATCACCAGGCAGGGGCCCGGCGACCTTAAATGAACTACTGCCAAAAAGTACCTGCGCCACTCTGGCAGGGTCTGTCCCTATTTTCAGTTTTAGAAATATCTTAATTTTCTAACAAATACAAAGGCAACCGAATTTAAATGCTCACACTACATTTTTAATAGCACGTCTGAACTTACAGGCTATATCTGTAACTATATAAAAATGTATGGATACCTCTGTATCATTATTATGTACATAATAAAATAGTAATATATTTTCATTATCATCCAAAGTGTGTGAGTGGGTGTGGTTGTGTATGTGTGTCTGTCTGCGTGTGTGTGTGTGTGTGTGTGTGTGTGTGTGTGTGTGGGTGTATGTGTGTGTTTGTGTATGTGTGTGTGTGTGTTTGTGTGTGTCTGTATGTGTGTGTGTGCGTGTGTGTGTATGTGTGCATTGATGGAAAGTGGCTAATCCGATGAACTGGTCTGCAAAAACCAGTGAATCGTTCATTCTGGGGGACCAGCTCTGCATTAACTAAATGTGCCAGAAACAATGACTGTGCAGGTTGCCTTGGGAGAGCCAGACAGTGTGTGTGTGTGTGTGTGTGTGTGTGTGTGTGTGTGTTTGTTTACATTTGTTTATTCATATATTTTTGTTTTTGTTTGTGTGTGTGTGTTTGTTTACATTTGTTTGTTTATATATTTTTGTTTTTGTTTGTGTCACACACACTGGGATAAAGCACTATTAACTTGCGTATGCACATGGTCACACAACTTTGCACCAACCAGCAGTAACCCCTCTCTCTCTGTCTCTCTTTCTCTCTCTCTGTCCCTCTCTCTCTCTCTCTCTGTCCCTCCCTCTCTTTCTCTCCCTCTCTCTCTTTCTCGCTCTCTATTTCTCTCTCTCTCTCTCTCTCTCTTTCTCTCTCTCTCCAGATGAACCGGCCCATCCAGGTGAAGCCAGCAGACAGCGAAGGACGGGGAGGTAATTAACCTTCTTTTACATACATGAACGAACACACACACACACACAAACACACATTCACACCTCCCCGAAAACATGCTCATGTGCATGCTATGCGGTGTGTGTGGAGTGGCATTAATATAGGTCAAACGCCTCTGTTGACTCTCCATCTGTCTGGGTCTTCCTGGTTCACTGTCACTCGGTCCAGTTCAAAGACACATTAGGACTTTTTCCCCTTCATGTCCCCAGACTGAGGACTCTTTCTGATTACAGATGAGACATGCGTTTACAACTCATCCTTCCAAATGCTGCTACTCTGCTACTAATATATCTCAACTACACTCTTGAAAAGGACAGGACCAGGATTTATTTACTGAAGGACCTTTTAATGGATGATTCTTCAAAGAACCATTTTTATAAATGAGATGTAATAACCCCTTTTTAAAGTTTTAACAACCTTCACATATAAATGTGCTAAACCAGTTAAAGGTTTCACATACGTCCAAGCCAGGAAACATTCAGGAATCTTTTTAAAAAGTGCAGCCAAAGCAGCTGGTGCAGTCATAATTTGGATAATGTCAAATGATGAATGGTGTGATTTGTTCAGTTGTAATGTATCATTTTTGTCCAAAGATAACCCTGTATCTCCATTTTTATTCAATTTTTTATTCTTCTACATCATTTGAGCACAGCAGCTGTCCTATATTGGGTGAAATGGCCAATAGAACTAGTAGAAATGCTCCAAACTGACTTAAATAAAATAATTTATATGTTTACAATGAAGCAGCAGAGGTAGGTTGTGTGGGTAATGGGTTCTTTATTGGGTCGATAAGGTTCCTTTAGCACTGCTGTGGCTGATTTTGCAATGAAAATTGGAAATTGCTTGTTGTTGTTGTCTCTGCCGTAATGGACGCTAACAGAATGTTGCATAGGTTTGTGTGTAAAAATGACCTGTGTAGTCGATTGCCCAAAAGAGAAGAAAATTGTATTACAATATATACACTGTAACACAAAATATATAGACTAAAATAGGTAATTGCTTCATTTTCCTTCTGTGAACCATCTCAAGTTCAACATATTAATAACTTTAATTCCGTTGCAATATGGAGGACGTTTGGTAGGACTGAGTGTCACTTGATGAATCAGGTTAGTCCAGAATCTTTAATTAAATCATGCTCAGCCTCCTTAAAGGTGTAGTGGTGAAGATTTTTCCATTAAGATATAGCTGTATAGTCCTGACAAATCAGCAGCTATCAGGACATTTTGTCATGCTTGTGGAACTTCAGCAAATGCCAAACATGTCCTCACTGCCAAGTGAGTCAGTCTAACTTTAGAGAATAAAGACAAATGAGTTTCCAGCCCACCAGTCTACTGTGCTGATAAGCACTGGAAAAAGATACAGAGAATTAAATTGCGAGCTTGAAGGCAAACAGACATTCACCGCATGTTCGATGGGACTTGGGATGGTGAGGGGAACCTGAACATTTGTTGTTTCAATGAATTCATCAGTTGCTCTTAAATGTGTGCCAGTCTTATATCCTTTAATTGCATACTTCAAAGTGTTTGTGAAGGAGAGAATCTGGATTGCAAACTAGGGTGTTTGTCTTGTGTGGAATTGCCAAGAGCTCTCGGAATGAACAGATTTTCCTCTGTGGTGCACTGCAGTTCTGTGGAGCAACATAAACAAAATCATTTTTTAGCTCTGTTCATTCAAGTAACTCTGCATTTGAGCTGTGTGGGGTGTTGTATGGTAATGTTGCATGGTAATCTGCAATGAACAGAATTACTCTACTTTATCTGCTGCTTTGTGTTCATGTTCATCATTGTCATCATCATCATCATCGTCATCATCATCATCATCATCATCATCATCATCATCATCGTCTTCTTTGATTCCTACTTCTGCTCTTTTGTTTTCGTGTTATTTATCACAGCTTTGTCTTCATCTTTTTCTTCTTCATCGTCTTTATTTCCTTCTTTCTCTTTGTTTTTTCTTCTCTTTCATCCTTGTCTTCTTTTTTACTTCCAAGTCTTCTAATTTTCTTCATCTTTTTCTTGTGCTGCTTTGTGTTTGTTTTCCTCGTTATCATCAACATCTTCTTTTTCTTTGTTTCTTTTTCTTTGTTTCCTTCTTCTGCTTTGTGTATTCCTGTAACTCATCGCTGCATTCTTCATCTTTTTCTTCTTCATTTTCTTCTTAGCATCCTTCTTCTTTCTTCCTTTTCTTCTTCTTCCTCTTCTTCTTCTCTTCCTTTCTTGTCTTCTTCTTCATCTGGTGCTGCTTTGTGTTTGTCCTCATCTTTTCCAGAATCAGTAACAAAATCAGAAAGCTTTATTGATCCCAGAGGAAATTGCAACTGCACAGACACACAGAGACACAAAGATAAGAACAATATAAAAAAAATTATAGTTTCAAGTCAAATAAAAGTCAAAATAAAACTTTCCAGAAATACTCAGAAAATGCATAGTACTAAATGCTATGTACATTATGCTACGTACACAAAATGCTGTGGTCAGTAGGAGAAGTGGATATAAATGCTATAAATAAATAAATTACTGCTGAAGTATTTTACTAGATAACACAAGTAGTGGTTAGAAGTTGTTCTCTATACTGAGTTCGTTATTGCATCTAATAGTGATCTAGTAGTTTAGAAGTAGTGATACTGGATATGATAATAATATTGCATGAGTAGTAACATAAGTAACACGAGTATTTACAGAAGTAGTGATATTGCACATGAAGTGACATAAGTAGTAGTATTTTCTTCTTCTTCTTCTTCTTCTTCTTCTTCTTCTTCTTCTTCTTTTTCTTCTTTTCTTCTTCGTCTCCTTCTTGTTCTTCTGTTTCTTGTTCTTTTTCTTCTTCTTCTTCTTCTGCTGCTGCTGCTGCTGCTGTTGTCTGTAGTTAATTATAAGTGTGAGCGCTCGACTGTCAGTAAATTTTCTGTAAATGACCCTGACTTGATGACAACAATAAAGTTCCTCTTGTTACTCACAGTCTTGGCATGAATGTAGTCTGAGCAGGGAGTTTGTGATTTACAGGGACGTGTCTGAATCAGACGTTTCGTTCTGTCACTCCAAACCCATTCACATCAGAGGGCTGTCAGATGGCCACTTTAATTAACTGCCATCTAAAAACAGGCCAAAGCAGTGACATGGCCTGGGCCTAAGCCAATCAGCTTTCTCAGCCAGAAAAATTAGACATGGGGTGTAAAGGAGGGAGGATGGATGAGGCTGATATCAATTACCATTCTCTTTCTCTCTTTGTCAGAGAGATGGAGTGAGAGGAGAAATAGTGCAGAGACAGACAAATGAAATACACAGGGCTCTGGTGCCTTGGGAGTGTCAGACAGTGTCTGTAGACTGTGTGTGTGTGTGTGTGTGTGTGTCTGTGAGTCTGTGTGTGTGAGAGAGAATGCTAGCAAAGCTGAGTGAAATAGGTGTCCCAGGCAGACTAAACAGAGATATTGAGTTGTAATGGTGGCTGGACTTGAGCAGACAGAGCAGCCAAGTGAAGAACTTCTCCAGCTGACAATGATTGCAGATTTACAACTCTATTTAGAGGACAGAAGAAGGGCAACTCAGGCCAAGAGACTTTGCAGTACTCACTTTTGAGTGCATTTGTGTGTATAAGCAGGCCTATATGTTCTATCTGTGCATTCTAAGCCTGCACAATACTGCCTAAAGCACATCTTAGAGCATTTTATACAAGCAATACACCTGCTTTTCAGGGTTTGGGCTAGGGCCCTTACTTCCAGTGAAGAGCAATCTTAATGCTTCAGCAGACCAAGACATTTTAAACATTGCCATGCTTCCAACTTTGTGGACACAGTTTGTGAAAGAACCTTTTCTATTCCAGCGTGACTGTGCCCCAGTGCACAAAGCAAGCTCCATAAATACATGGCTGGATGAGTTCGGTGTGGAAGAACTCAACCCCATCCAACACCTTTGGGATGAACTGGAACGGAGATTGTGAGCCAGGCCTTCTCTTCCATTAGTGCCTGACCTCATAAATGCTCTTCAGAATGAAACTCCAAAATCTTGTGGAAGAGCCTTCCAAGAAGAGAGGAAGTTGTTAAAGCTGCAAAAAACTCCATATTAAAGTGTATGCATTTGATTGCAATGCGATTTTAGTCCCTATTGGTGTAATGGTCAGTTGTCCCCAATGCATTTGTCCATATAGTGTACATTAATAGGTATATAGTCTAGTGTTAAGAACATCTGCCATCTTCTCAAAATTGGTCAACGACCTCAGAAGCCACACTGCTCAACCACTACAACTGTTCAATTGAATTCTGTCCACATGTAATGTTACATCGATGTACTTTTCTTCAGATCGTTTTTTAATATGCACAATATTTTTTTTTATAGTACTGTGTCTGCACACTATTCACAGAAGTAATATTAAATATTTCAGCAAGTTCACATGAGACTTTTGCTTCTAATTGGTGGGTAGAGCTTCTTTAAGGTGCACACATTGCTGACAAAGGTCATGCAGAAAAGCATTGTCAGTAAAATGGGATGTTCTTGAGCAGCTACAGACAAGCCTAAGACAGCCATGGACCACCGGCTGGAGGGGTGTACACTCTTCAAAATGAAGGTGCGTGATGTCATAGAAGTACCATTTTTGGTTCCCTAACGAACAGTTTCTATAAATGAGATGTATGAACAACTTCTTTAAAGTTTGAAGAACTTTTACATTATGTGTAGATTTCTTTAAAAGGTTCTTCATGGTCAGACATCTCAATTGCAAACTTGATTTCTAACGGAATTAAAATGATTCTTCTTTGGCATCACTCAAAGGACCCTTTAGTAAGAGTATAAAGGTTAATGTCATTGCATAGTGAAGCAGTGGAAATACATTCTTCTGAGTGAGGAAGCATCATTGAAAGTCTTTAGGGTGAGTTGAAGTGCTGTTTGAATGCTAGAACTAAACGTTCAACTTCATTGCCTAAGCTCATTACGACTCTCGTGGGTGAAAGGAATCAAATCCCACCGGCATCATTCCAACTTCTAGTGTAAAGCCTTTAAAGAAGAGAGGAAAAGTGGTTACTACAGCAATGTGTAGATAAACTACCGGTAATACTCTTGACTCTCGGAAGAAACGTTGAACAAGCAGGTATCTGGATACGTTTGGACAGGTATTGGCTATTCAGTTAAGAGACATATAAGGTTGTTCCATCTGGCAGCAGTCCAGGAGATTTACTGCTGCTATGACTCTGGACTCTGCTGTCTGGGTTATTTTTATGTTTACAGCAGTGCAAATAAATACGAACAGTAAATAACTCCTTTTAACTGTAGCTACAAAATGCAGTTTCACACTGTTCAGGAGGTCCCACAGTTCAGCCTTGAATTTTTATTTTAAAAAAAGTTTTAATTTAGTTTTTAATGTAAACTGAATTAAAATATTTAATTGGATCATGTTAATAAAAAATATCTGAAGAATCTATTCCCATTTTACTGATGAAATAGCTACTTAATTCTAATTCTAATTAATTTTTGTCACAGCTATAGACTATAAATGTCCAAATTAGGATCGTTTTGGGAGGTCTCGAACAATACCTTCATTTTCAAATGCAAGATTTGATAGTTAGGAAGCCCAGGTATGTGAGTACTTTTGTGTTACCACAGGCAGAACATAGAAGTAACATGCTTTACCTTGTGATATCAGCACCTCCAGGAGTAGAGCCCCATTCATCACACAGACATCGGCAATTTTCTATCATGGACAGCCTCCGAGGGGTCTCTATTGTGTGCCTCTGAAACCATTAGGGCCCATTAGTGGACTACATACTGCTCCTCTAGCAGATTCCCCCTCTTCTCGCTTATTCTCTGCCCCGGAGAGAGACCGCCCCTCTTTGTGGAGGGACAGTGTGGGGCAGAAGGACGAGCTGGTGGAAATATTAGCAATATTGGGAGATGATTCTTGCATAAAACAGCATGACTCTGGAATGTCATCTGGAGTGGTAATGTAGCATCTAAGGCATTTTCAGACTCTAAGAATGATACACAAATTCATATAGTATTAAAATCTAATATGTAATCACGTATACTACAGTACCTGCCCAAGAATAACATATACAGCCTTAATAGGGCTTAATTCACTCCTGGTCTTGCATATGTTGGTCTAACTAATCAGCTAATTAACAAGCCATTCCTGAAATGAAGTTGGTGTATTAGAGCATGGACTACACTGTGCAGCGCAGGGGTTCTCCAGGGCTGGAAACCACTGATCTCATTCTCACTTCAGACATCAATGAGTTATTAGGTGCTTTCTTTTGGTTTTGTTTTGTTTTGCCAGGGATTATCTCAGATATCAGTGATGAGAAAAAGAGACAGAGGGGAGATGCAGATTGTCGTATCTGAAACTTGTTCCAAGCAAAGCTTGGAGGATGATAATCAAAGGAGAAGTCTATGAATGAAGCCAGATAAGCAATGTGCTGGAAAGACACACTAAACTTGACTTCAGTGCAGAAGAACATTCTTAAGATTCCTTGATGTCCTTTAGGACGTCATTGCCTTCTGCTTTATTTAATTCTCTCAGGAATGATTTTTATCTGAGATCTGTTTTGACCAGCTCTGGCCATCCTCTGTATTCTCGTTCCCTTTATCAGAATGCTTTGATTCCAATTCTCTGATATGAGAAAGGCAATCAAAAGGAAAAAAAAAAGAAAAAAACTGTCAACCGTTTGCCTATAGTGTGGACAAGGCCTGAATAATGTACATTTAAACCACTAAAGCGAGCCAATTTGCCTCGGCACATACCAACTAGGAAAGTACCGCTATCTTGCTACCCGGCGGCCAAGAGAGACAGAGATGAGGGAAGAGATTGGGAAGGTTTAAAGGAGGTGTGGAAGTGGAATGAAGGGTGGGGAAAAGCCAGGCAGCAAAGGTGGGAGAGATAAGGACCAAGGCAGGTAGAATTGCATGTTAAGGCAGTGAAGAGAAGGGGGAGAGATATAGTATATGTGATATACTAGAATATACCATACCAATAGGAAACCAGTATGATTTCCATATACCAGTGGCGAGCCCTTAGAACCTTTCAGGCCTTCAAAGAGATAATCGTCCTTGTTGTATTTAAACTCTGCATGTATTGGAGGCATACTCCTATTTCACTGTTAAGTTTTGGTTGGAAACAAACAGATTACTGGGGACACGGCAGGCAGAAATCCATTTTCTGGATAAATTGCATCTCTGACATGTCTTATCTTTAACTGTAATCAGAAAATGTCAAAACCACCTACACTTGGCACAGTCATGATGTGTCATATATCACTGAAAAGCTTGTTTGCTGTAGAATCTAACTAGAAAATACAGATATTTCTATTTCCAGTTTATTAATGACAGCATTCAGAAAAATGTTGCATGTTCTCTGAGACATTACAGTTTTTATTTGCTTGTTTGCTGCTAAATAAAGTATTCCTAATACAAATATATTTGCAAGATTATCAGTAACAGACTAAGTAAATTCGCAGGGGAAATTGATCAAATCATGATTTTTCCCTTGTGGTGTCTAGGTAGATGCACTCAAATGAGTTCTTCAGTTGATTCTGGAGCTGAACATGTGAACATAATGAGAAAGTCACAGTGGAATCACCATGTTTTATAACAGTGGAAGCAACCAATGTTTTAATTTGCAATGAGTGGAACAAATTATGTGAGAAGAAACTTCAGTCCATGTCTTCTGGAAGTCCTAGATTTGTCACTGACTGTGCAAACAAGAGGTATAACCACTTGTAGAGATTGAAAATAGCAGCAGCTCTAGCCTTTACTAAAAAAGTATGTAGGCTCATTAAGAGTTTTCAGGACATTACTGTGTGCAAGCAGCCTAGTCTTCCTATCCATGAATCACATAAAAGAGAGAAGGGATGTGTTTTTTTCAGTGTACAATACGATAGAAATAGCGCTTTATCTCCTTACTTGACTCATTAGGACATAAATATGCCACAAAATGAGAAAAAGTTTGAAAGTATTTAAAACTTCCATTTCAGGTCCCAAAATACTGATGTCATCATTAAATGTTGAGTGTCCCAGCGAGGATTGTTATGCAGCAGCACAGATCAGTCGTCGACATCATTAATCAGCTTTAAAACTCGGATGGACGAGTGGAGTGGGCCTTTAGCAGTAAGGCAGCCGAGTGAATCTGGACAGTAAATCAGCTTCCTGTCCTCTAACTGACATTTTAGTCCCCAGTGTGTTCTCTTTCTTCTACACCACAACTTTCAGATTCGCCTATCCTCTCCCAATCTCCCTCTTGCTCACTTTCTTTCTCTTTCTCTCTCTCTCCCCCTCTCTCTCTTTCCCTTTCTCCACTGACCTTGTCCTCCCTTGTGTATCTGGAAGAAAAGATGAGTCTCCATTATCTATGATTGGAGATGGCCATAATCTAAACACAATCTATGAAGCGAGTCTCACATCACAGAGCCCGGCTTCTTGTGGGACAAGACCTTTTTTTGGTAGGAGGGTAGCATTTTTGTTCTACTTTACCATGTAAACCCTTTACACTCTGAGCTTATTATTCCGTTTTTAACCTCTTATCCACTTGTCCATGGCAGTAACTGCAATTAGTCATTCTCATATAATTGTCATGTACATAACATACCCATAGTAGGTCCTAAATACAAAATCATGTTACACAGAAAGGTGTGTCACATTAAGAGTCTTGCCCAAAGGACTCAAAGGACTGTACAGGGAATCAAACTTTAGCCTGACATGTAGGCCTCTATGCTGTACATTTCTTGTTGTTTTATCCACATTCATTTACTGCCAGTAACCATTTAAACAGGTCCAATCTTTATACATTCCTTGTTATTGTATCCACATTCATTTACTGCCTGTAACCATTTAAACAGGTCCAATCTTTATACATTCCTTGTTATTGTATCCACATTCATTTACTGCCAGTAACTATTTAAACAGGTCCAATCTTGTTTTTTTTCTGTTACAAGAGAGAAAAAGTTCATTTTGTGGTACTTCAACAAAGTACAGGATGTGCATTAGATAATGTTTTAAGTAGTTAGTTCACACACACACACACACACACACACACACACACACACACACACACACACACACACACACACACACACACAC
>JBBJLS010000018.1:5667138-5686352 GCA_037577275.1 Bryconaethiops microstoma
CACACACACACACACACACACACACACACACACACACACACACACACACACACACACACAAATATTTAAGGTTCTCGCTAGTAATTACGTGTTGCCATTCATGTGCAACCATCTTATGAATGCAATATTTTTTAATTGAATGCAGCATAACGTATGGACCACTGGGGAATCAACATATAAAAGCACAATGGCATTGCCTCTCCTCATGATTTTCACTGGTGTGTCCTTTACAAGATACAGACCCTGAACATTCTAGTTTTAGTGATTGTAAATCCCATTTAACACCTACAACCCTTAATTAAAAAGAACATTTTCAGCATAAATTAGGAATGTATACCATTCTGCCATTTTCAGCTTCACTCTGAAGCTGGAACCGTAATTAGCACTCTAACATGCTCACAATTTGGGCTTTAATCATTTCTAAATATTTGGATTAATGAGGCTGTGATTGCACATACGGGATGAAGTCAAACACAAGCACTTGAGGACAGGCCAAAATTTGATGTGCCAAAAATATCTTCATGCCATATCAGCTGTACATCAGATATAAAGGGCTGACAAAGTGAAGACAAAGCAGTTAGGAGACTTGGATGGCTGTCTAAAGAATGACTTTGATGGTATTAGTTTTACCTGGTGAGGTGTGGTAAAGTTATTATGACCACAGTATCTCTGTACTGTTAGTCCTATCAATTTCCAAGGCATTCATGTTTAAGGAATACCTGTTTCAGCATCTGTAAAAAATAGCTGGTTTATATATATATTAAAAAAAACCCAGTGAGAATATAGATCACATACAACAACATAATGGTAAATATTCTATCATATCCTGTAGGAAAATAACGGTCATGGTTTTTCTTTAGTATAAAGGATGAAACATTTACTTATATTAGCCCACATCAAGCTTAGGTGATATAATGGCATTAAGTTGTACTGTAATATTTAGAATATTTAGAATATCACAGTATTACAAAATCATGGCAGTGCCAAAATGATATAAATTCTATTTCATTTCTATCTAGTAAGAGGCCAAATAGTGTGTCTCACTGACTGGTGGTGTGGGATAGAAAGAGGGGGAAGATCTGGGGGAAAAAAATCAGAAAAGTTTTGCATGACAGTCTCTCAGTGATAAGTCAAATCTAAAAAATGTTAAAAGTTTCTTCAATATTGACCAGTTTTGCTATCTCAGGTTTATGTCTATACACCTCTAGCATTATTGGAACTAAACCTGTATTGTGTTGTGTGGCACTTTTGGCCTGCTTGGCAAGTTATCATTAACTTAGCGAAAGCCTTCCACTTAAAACACCAAAGAACAGGTTCAGTTCCAGCAACAGTCATTAGACTCTCAGACATTCAATTTTTGTGTCTAAAATTGTTTCAGCAGTGCACCAGTTAGTCAGAATCGAACCTGTGTACATGCTTTAGTTAGCCTGACTTTGAAATAAGTAGCTACAGCCCTTAGACAGGCATTGATATTTATTAAATAATGTATTAAAAATCATGCATTGTTTCTTTTTCTGCATGACTATGCAAACTAAACTTTTTCTATTACTTTGGGTCTGAAATGTCTGTCTGAAAAGCACAAAAGTGAAACATTTATGTCCCGTAGGTAACAGTGATATTTAGAGACTCTGGTCAGGCTGATGAGTATTCTCAAGTACATGATGGCAAGACTAAAAAATAAAACAAATACATCAATAGTTGTATTTTATGTAAATTAAAATACAACTATGCATGATTGTAAATTACTGAGCTAATGGCTCACATTCCAGCTAAATAGTTATAAGAGAATGTAAGAAATTACACCTGGAACATTTTTGGTGCCGCGATCACCATCTCTGTGGTTTATACAGATATCCACTGACTTGCCCCGTGAATTGCTCCTAAACACTGAAGATGTCCTGTGGTAACATTTCTTTATGGACATTTGTCTGGAAAACTCACTCCTCAAATAGAACTCTCAATAAATGACTAACTGGAAGTTTGAAGAATTCCATGGAGCATCACAGTCAATTTGCCAGTGTGAAACTTTTCAGTTTAGTAGGTAGCTTGGCTTCTCTCCTAAGGCAGTATATCTGTCCATTTGTGGCCTTTTTCACCTTTTGACTAAAACTTTCCTTCAGTCAGATGGAGTGTGAAGCTGACAGCAGCTCAAGCTGTCCAGGGCCTCTTTGTGTCCCTCACCGCAGCAGGTGGATGTGCTAAAGGCTACTGGGTAAAAAACAGACTGGGCCGCCACACGGGATTCACCGCCCGAGTGCAACTTTCACCCAATGAGAGATCTTCTCCAATCATCATGCAAATGAAGCGCTTCAACCCAATTCCAGACAAAGTTAAAGTCAGAGCAGCTCGGAAAACTGCTTTTCACACTCACCTTCAAGCAGTTTTTTAGTCTCCGGCTCATCAAAGCAATAACTTGCCGTTCGCTTGGCATCCATTCCATTTGCCTTGTCGGAGAGGGCTCATGCACTAAGCAATGAGCAATCTCAATTTTAATGGATACAAGTTCAGAGACCTATATTTGACTTGAGAAAAGGAAGCCATTGCACATTTTTTGGCATTATTTTTAGAAAAAAGTTGACGAAGGCAGGGCCTAATTGTAAGCCACAACTACTGCATGAACTTGATCCCAGGTTAATCTGTAATGTTGTTGTTAATGGCAAATAATGTTATATTAGATAATTAAACGAGGCATTATGTGCACATGCAAAATCCGCACCAATTTGAAATGGTGTCAACTTTTGAACTTTAGAAATGACCATATTAATTTGTGGGGAATGGAGTTTCATTAGGATGTGCTAAAATTAGTCACTATATTAAGCTCCCATAATTTCAGTATGACATTATTTTTTAAAAATGATGGATTTAGGTTATTCCTTATTAAATAAGAAAACACCTTTCCTATTTTATATCAAAGAAAGAACATTTTGCAAACATTTAGTTCTAATTTATTTCTTATTTATTTGTTGTTCATTTAAAGCACCAGGCAAATGTTTTTGCCCACCACAAGTTATTACAGCTTATCCATTTATTTCTTTAACTGCAGATTTTTATTCATGTTAAACACCGGAAAGGTGTTGAGTGGACAACTGTACATGAAAATACGTCAAGTAAGTTTCCTTCCAAACATGGAAACATGGAATCTGTAACAGTGCATGTCTGACATCCTATTAACTGATTGTGTAGTGATGCGGAGGCGAACGCTAGTGCTTTAACTTAAACTGCACTCATTAACTGTTTCAACACTTCACAGCTCATTAAATATCCAATATAATTATAAATATATTAGGAGGCTTTTTTATAGGTCATTAGTGCTGAATAAAAAATATTACATGTTCTGGCTAAAAAGGTACTCAAATGATTAAGATACTGTAAATCTACTAAAGAATATTTTTAGTGAATATTAAATGAGAAACATGCAAACGTAGAAAATCTCAGTGAGTGTCAAATGTTTTGACTCTTGTGTAAAAACATTTGACTGATATGTACACTTTCTATATGTATACTTTCTCTCTCTCCCTCTCTCTCTCGCTCTCTCGCTTTCTTCCGTCTGAAAGCAGGGGAAATTGTCTGGAAAATGAGTGCCTGTCATTCTGCTGCCATGTCCAGGCGAGTGGACGGCCCTCATTCTACAAATGCAAATAACGAAAAGGAGGATCAAAAGAGTTATCAAAACACTAGTGACATCTGACAATTGCTTGTCTCAGGAAGCCTTTTCATTTCAGCTCGCTATATTAAAAATTAATGGATTTCACACAGACGCCATATGCTGTCAAGATTGATGCTTCTCTCAGTGGAATAAAGTGTTACTTTTTCTGGTAGGCTGTAAGCTTGTGCGGCATTCCAATGCCCCATCCCCCCTTTTTTCCCACCCCCACCCTCCTCCGATCTCAAAGGCGCAGGGGATTGAGTTGTTGGGGAAACCTACTTAGACAAAGTTCTCTCTCCCTCTTTTGTTTGCAAATATGTCAGCCCTCCAAACAATTAGTCCCAGGCAAGAATATTGGGTGGTTAACATGTTTTTTTAATGACTGGCATGTTTTTTCCAGCTTCTGCGAGGCAGCTAAGAGTGATTCCAGTTTTCCAATTCATGGAGAAAGTGAGCTATCGGAGAATAGAAAAAAAAAAAGCGGACAGCTGCCTCTGACGATAAAAGGCTCCTGCAGAGGGGCCTGTGGGTGTATTTCAAAGGAAGTGTATATCTGTGTGTGTGTGTGTGTGTGTGTATGTGTATGAAGGTGGTACATCAGAAAGCACAACACTGATAGTCTGGTTACTTGGCACTAGTGCTGGTGCTGTTGTGGACAGAGACAGAAGCTGCACACACACTGATGGAGATAAAAACTAAAAAAATGAAAGGATAGAATCACCATAGAGTGTCTTAGAAAATCACTGGAATTTAAATTAATTGCCCAGAAATTACTTTTACATGTGAACACAGTAGACAATCCAACAAAAAGTTGGTAAACTGCTTGAAATGAAGTGAAATGTGTTTAGAATAATAACCAAAAAAAAGGCTGCACCATGTGCAAATGTGAATGGAGGAGATTTTTGCTGCTACTGGCATTAAAAAAGGTTTTCTCAATCTTCCTCAACTGAGGAACAACCATCTTCTTTCACTCCTATTCTTGGCCGGAGTGGTCATGTTTCGTCCTTATCCATATATAGTGCCCATTCACTATGTATTTGTAGATAACCAAGGCTTTATAACAACTTTAGTGGGTTTGTATTCCATAGCCTATATAATCTGATCTTTTCCACTCTTGCGCTGCTGGAGGGCACTTTGGTAATTATTTGCTAGTTCTTTCCAGGTAATGCAGATAAGGCGAGAGGGCTGCTGAATAAATGCTGTTAAAATAACATCTGACTCTATGGAGTAGTGAAAAAAAAACAGCTGAAACTTTCAGAGATGAATTACAGAGATTAATTATGTATATGTTCAGAAGAACTGCTGCTAGTTTTATGAGGTCAAAATAATTAAAATGATCAAATAACTTTGCCTAGTCTGCTTTGTAGTATTACTCTTAAATATTTAAATATGCAGGTGTATACTGCAGGATAATGCTGCATCGGGCAAGGAAACCATGAAACCAATCATGAATGAATTAACAGATTAATTATATTTTTAATTCTACAAAGGTTTTGTCTTAAATTTTGTCTGTTTACAATGTTCTAGCAGTGTTAAAGTTTTGGTCCAAGATCTTATTGTGACTGCAGAAGTCAGTCATTTTTTTATAAATGTAATTTCTAGATTTAGCTTGGCCCGGTTTTCAGTTCACTCTACTGCACAATACCACTTTTTTTAATGTCCAAAACCGATACTACAACTTTAAATATCTATCAATACCAATACTCTCTTTTTTTTTTTTAAACTAAACTAATAAATTGTTCTGAGTGCATTAACCTCCCTTTAAACCCCTTCAAAATGCATTTACGTCTGTGTTACGTCTGACACATCCTTTCTTACAGCATATTGCTCAAAATTCATTTAAGTGTTTATATGATAGTTCAGGCTTTTTCAAATATGTGATCCATTCTTTTTTGCCAGTACTCCTGGGTGCCAAAGCCATTATATTGAGGGATGTCCCTTCACTTCATCATTCGCCCCCCCACTCCAGCCGGCACTGTTCACATGACTTTACCATAAATAGGGTTGGCAACAGTTCTGTGAAACACATCATTGTTTGTATTTGAAAGATAAAAGACATGTTCCGTATATGGAATGCATGTTGCAAAAAAACATGACAGGAAAATTACAGATTTGCCCACTAATGAAGATCGCACAGTCTGTATGAAGAAAACACGTAAGACTCCCACCTTTGTAAAACACTATGCTAAGCTAACCTCAAGCTTTCTCTGGAGAATAAATATTCCATGTTGCTCTTTTTGCTTCAGGCATGAAAAGCTTCAAACTCTGAGACTTTTCTGTTTAATATGTAATCTATTGGCTCTTAATCTGACCAGTCTGCCCTGGAAATTGGTGTGACAAGCCGTAAAGGTATAAGGCTGCCGTTATTGCACAGTCTACAGCGGACTTCAGCCAAATTCTGCAGCACAGTAGAAGCCCTTAATGCAAACGATATGAAGTTTGCTTAGTGAGTAAAGGTCAAAGCCTCAGTGCATTCTGCCATTAAGCAGCAGTCATGCTTCAGTCCACAAACAGCGCAGGTGGAATCTCGCCATGCTCAGGATGGAAATCATGAGACCCCTCTCTCAGTGACTATCAATTTAAATATGTATTGAGAAGTCAAGCTGAGCTGAAGGCTAAGCAGTGCTTTGTTTCAAGAGGCTTTTAGAGGCCATCTACTCCACTTCATAAATGCACTCTAAAGTCCAGAGATGGGTTAAGGAAAGGAGAGGGAAAAAAAACTCACCAATCCAATAGGATCAGCCTGGGAGACAGGTGCAAAGTGGGCTAATTAATTGAAATCCATATTGTGTGTGTATGTGTGTGTGTGTGTGTATGTGTATGTGTGTGTGTGTGTGTGTCTATACAGCATGAAATACCATGTTGTTTCGATGGTGTGTGTTTGAGGGTTCTTGTGGTTAGAAAGTTCCATTAATGATAGAGGCTGTCAGATAGACTGGCGAAAGGGGAGGGGGCAAGAGAAGAGAGATAGAAATGAGAGAGAGGGGGACAGAGAGAAAGTGCAAAGACAGAGAGAATAGTAAAGAGAGAGAGAGAGAGGCAGAAAGAGAGAACAAAACAGAAAACCAGAGGGTGTGGGAGAGAGACTGGATGATACAAAGAAAGAAAGAAATAAGAAAGAAAAGAAAACCGGAGAGAGTGAGATGGAGGGAAATAATGGAAAACAGAGAATAAGAGAAAAGGTGGGAGAGAGAATGGTAAGGACAGAGAGAGAGAATTAATGAATGAGAGAATGAAAGAGAATGATAGAGAGAGAATATGTATGTTGGTGAAAGTGAGTGAGACAGAGAGAGAGAGAAAGGGAGAGATGAATTATAACAGGAGGTCTGGCAATGAAAAGATAGCGGACTACAAATTCAATTTTTCTCTCTGTCCCTCCCTGAGGAAGAGCTCAGAAGAACACTCCCTCGCCCCCTCCCAACATCTTCCACTGAGGGTGATTTATTTTTTTACCCTTTGCTAACACGTTGGAAATGTTCTCTCATTGTTCTCTTGGCTAGTTAATTAGCCTTGTAAAGCTGACATTAGGTCTGCGAAAGGCCCCGATGGGGAGTGAGCCTGCATCCCCTTAAGGCTGGAGCACCACGGGGGCACAAGCAGTACAGAGAGAGAGAGATAATGAGAGAGAGAGAGAGAGAGAGAGAGAGAGAGAGAAAGAGAGAGCACAGAAGCAGAGAAACTGTGTCAGTTAACCTGAAAACCATTTGTCATTCTCTGCCTCGAAAAACACCAGAAGTAATATTCATTTTTTAGTTTAAAGTCAATATGAATTGGAAGTCATTACTTTGACATATTTCCCTGAGAAACATAGTGTAATGGAGAGTTTCTGGTTCATGACAGGTGGGAGTGGTGTGAGGTAAAATATGATACACCTTCTCGTTTTAGAGAAAGTGTTTTGAAATGATAAATGATTCACTGTGATTTATATCAGCAGGGACAAAAAACATAGGAAAGACATTTCTGATTTTAGGTTGACTTTAAATTTTAATCAAATTATTGGTGGTTTTGTTGCGTTTTTAAATATCTTGTACTCAAGGGCAGCTAGTGACCTAGTGGTTAGGGTGTTTGCCCTCCGATCAGGAAGTTGTGTGTTTGATTCCCAAGACCGCTATGCACCTCTGAGGTACCCTGGAGTAAGGTACCGTCCCCACACACTGCTCCCCAGGCTGCTGTGTTCCTGGCTGCCCCCTGCTTCACTTGGTGAATGGGTTTAAATGCAGAGGAAGACTTTCGTGCTGTTCACACTGTGTGCTGTGGTGTGTTCACGTATGACAGAATGGTCACTTTCACTATATTTAGGTAAAGATCTGCAGAAACCCATCAGGTGTCCTGATTTATATTTAGCAAAAAAGCTAAAACCGTAAATAAAAACAAACATATATTTAGTCAAATATTAGGTTTTGCAACATTTTGACTGTGTACTCTTTCAGGTTAAACATGAACAACTGAAATAACTAATGTGAAAAGTTATGTAAGTTTTTAAAGTGAAAAGAATTAAAGTGATTACTTTTCTGCCGGTCTTAAAACTAAAAGTGAAAGTGACGAGACACAGGTCCGTGCCTTCAGCAGGCTGACCAACTCATGCAACAGAGTAAGGTGCATATTATTATTTAGTTTAATCTTTAAAATGATGTAATGAAGGAGTTCATATGAAGCAGTGTCTATAGTAGTTAAAAAGGGGTCTTAAACACAATATTTTTGTGCTCTTAAACTATGTTCTACTGCCTCTGATTAAACACAACACTGATGAAAAGAATCTTCAAATGCAATTTTCCCATAGTTGGGTGTTCAGAGGTGCTTGACTTTATAACCTGGTTTCTGTCTGGAATAAAAGCCCCAAAAGATACAACATTTCACTTGGACTTTCCACACGTGTGTGCTTCAAGTCATTTACCTTTAACCCAGTTACACAGTTTGAAGGTTTTTCACTTCATTTTATGCCAAAAGGATTCCAGAAAAAGAAAAATTACACCTAAAATAAATCTGTATATGTACAGTTACAGACTGTAGCTCCTTTCTTGATGCACAGCTCGTGTTTGCCATCCTCTTGCAGAGTGGGCAGTAACCCTACTCCTGGGCATCTACCATCCTAGTGACTCTAGTTCCAACCCTAATTGACCCCAGCTGATCTATCTAATTATTGCATTTAGAAGTCCCTCATTATCTGATGAAGTGTATTAGATTTGGGTTAGAGGTGAAACGGGAAGGTAGGAAAGTAGATCTACAGGAGGAGGGGTGGTGATTATTGCTCTGTCCCTTCTTCAGTGTTCAGTTTGTAACACAGAACGGATTTATTTTTGGTGGGTGGACCACTCCTACTTCAAATCCAAACAAAAACTCAATGCTATATTATATTTGTATTTACACCAGTATCACATGTTGGTATTACTGCTGTGTTGAGGGTGGTCCACCACTCAGATATCTGGTTATCAGTGTCCTTATGGCTGTTCATTTTCACTGACGGCCGGGGTACATGCTTAGTGATGAATTGCCCTCTACACATGTGCTACAGAGTGTAAATGTTAACCTACACAGATGCTTCTAATTCTTTCCTCCATAATAATCCCTGAAGTAGTTTCAGGTCACTCTGTTCACCCCAGTCAGAAACTAATGCTGGTATGTAGTCTCAAGATTATGCTTCCACCTAGCACAGTTGACAGAACCTTTCTATTTAAGCCTTTGTCTTATGAATACTTTTTATTTTATTACAGCATTTGATCTTTTAAAACGTTTTAAAGCGGTGGTAACACACCACAGCACACAGTGTGAACAATGTGAAATTCTTTCTCTGCATTTAACCCATTCACCAAGTGAAGCAGCGGCCAGTCACCAGCATGGCGCCCAGGGAGCAGTGTGTGTTGACAGTCTCTTGCTCAAGGGTACCTCAGTGGTGCCACTGGCAGTCCTGGGATTCAAACCCACAACCTTCGAATCACAGGGGAAACTCCCTAACTACCAGACCACTCTTTTCATAATGTAATTACTGTAATTACTTGTTTAACGGTTTTTACAGTGTTTAATTTTTTTAGTACTTATTCGTTCACTGATTTCATATTCCTTATTTCCTGCTGCTATATCTTGTTTTCTTTTGTTTGTTATTAATATTATTGTGGTATAAACTTTATTCCTTACACCCCACAGAGTTTGTAGCACAGACAGGCACTCACAGGCACACACACTTCTGCAGCCCACTCTTCTACCTAAGTGACACAGTTCCCCTCAGTGCATTTCAGTCCTTGACACCTACACCCACACACACATCTACTCACACAGTTTCTATGATAAGCCTTCCTCCACATAGACACAGCTTTAATCCAGATGCCCTGTCTGTGGATGTGTGTATGCGTGTGTGTGCATGAGAGAGAGTGAGAGAGAGAGAAAGAGAGAGAGAGAGAGATGGGGTCTGAATGTCCTTGCACCCTGCACATCTCATTTGTAATTTGAACTTTAAGCTTGTAAGACAGGTCATGGCTTTTACTTAATATCTGTCAAAATGGTCCCCTCAAACCCTTCAGTCCAGTTGAACCTGTAGACGTCACGTTATAGTCGATGATAACTAAAGAAAGATGTTATTTCATGTGAAAAATTTTTCACTCAAAGCTCATTGCTCTAAGAATTTACTAAAAAAAGAGCAGATTCTACATTTCCAATCAGACTGAGTGTGAGATATTTCATTATGATTTGAATGTAATGGAATGTGTTGTGTGCAGTCCTGTTTTACAGAAATCGTCTATGCTTTACATTTTTTAACAATGAATCAAATGGTCAGGAGTCCATTCTGACACCTGTAGAATGTAATTGCAACCGTAAATGTAAATAGTAACAATCATTATCATCACTGTTCATCACCAAGTCAATGTAATTTTACTTTTTCTCCGAACTAGATATTTTTTACATCGACATGCATTTTGCATACTATTAGTATTTACGTCTCAATTTTCAATTGCTTATTGAGTGCAGTTACAATATGATATACCACAGGCAATGGTGTAGCTGTGTAACCAAAAATAATCTAACCAAAAATAAATCAACAACAAACACAACTTACTGCCATCATACTACCATCAGAGCATCAAGTGGAACAGGAGCACCACTGGAAAATCATGTATAGGGCTTTATCATGTGTCTTCTTTATATAATAGGCTTTTATAATGATGAAACTGGTGAAAATTGTCAAATTTGGTGAAGTTGTCACATAGATCTATTTTTGTTTTCCTTCCTCTCCTTTCCTGTGTTTAATAACTTTGTTTTTATTAAACGGGTGTTAAGTATTTGTTTTGTTTAAACTGGCGGAATTCTTTGGTGATACTGCTGCCTTTGTCAAAAAAATAAGGGCCATTTATATATCCATTTACAGCAGGAATTAAGGGATATGCAGTTACATCATGACAAACTTATTAAAATAAATAGTTTATTGTGTATTTAAACATTTAAACACATGAGAATGAAAAAAATATATAAAATTAATAATGCATGTTGAGGGGGGCAATAATTTCAAATCCTATCAAATCCTTAAAATTTCATTGGAGCACAGGGACAATTCACTTTGGATTTCAGAAATCTCCTTTAGGATAGGAGCCTGTGTGACTGCTTGAAATTCCTGCCCTCCAGATGTTTGTCCCTCCATTTTCACATTCAGCTTTTATTTATATATATATGTATATATATGTATATTACATGGTGCAGAAGTCATTTGAGCCATTTTTTCATATTCGTTCCCATTTCTTTCATCTAATCTACTCAATATGCCAAAGATAAGATAGGTTAACAGGCAAAAACTAATAATTCACACGAACAAAGTGATTTAAAGCAAAATATAAAGAAATGAGGGGTGGTTCAAGACTTGCACAGTACAGTATATTTTAAAATGTCTGCTACTTGAGATAGGTCAAACATTTCACTTATAAAAGGAAACATTGTGTGTGAGTTTGAGTTTGTGAGACACATTATTTGTTAATCAGCTGCTCAACAAAAGCAAGTGGACTTTTTAAGTGTCTCAGTATAGCAGATCAAGGATAAGATATAAAAATGATTGAGATTCACGAATGAAACCTGCAGGCAACGCAGCAGTAGAAGAGGGCATTTCCTTCACTCTCTCTCTCGCTCTCAGTTTAATGACTCATGTAGTAGAGCGGACGTCTCTTTTTCTGCAAGACTTTGCTAGATCTCCTTCCACCTCTCCGTCTCTGGACGTCTCACACACTTCATTCCACAGCACACTCAGAGATCCGATGCATAATGTAAAAGAGCAGTAAGGTAGAAGAGATAAATGATCTGTCACATGCTATGGAAATACTGAGATTATAATAAAAGGGTTTAGCTTGAGAGATTAAATATGACTTAATGTTATGTATTTGGGTCATTCGAAGATAATCTTTTCTTAAGGTTTCATGCTCTTGTACTGGGTTTAAATTAGTTAGTAGGGCTGTTAAAATAAAATTTGACACTTGTATATTGGTTGAATCCAATAAAACAGCACACGTTAAAATGTGGATAATGTCTGTTCAAATGTTTAAGGTCTTTGCTGGTGAGTCAGTTGATAACATTATCATTATTAGAAACATGATTAGTCACATTAACAACAACGATTTACTTGCACTTTAATTAGAGTTTTAAATTGCAGACTCCTAACAGCTTTTGAGCAACTTAGTTTCTCCGAGCATGTGCAGTGCTTCTGTATACTGTAGAGCCACAAATGTTCCAACAAAAACTTTATAAATAAATCACTTAATTACTTGCAATATCTTATATACAATATTACTACTTAGGTCAGTATTACTTTTTCATTACTTAATATTGCTACTGATCTTCTAATACGTGCAATAACTTACTCCAAACTATCATTTGTGTCGGTAGTTTTTTCTCTCAACTGTGTTACTTTTATATAGTATTTATACCAAGCATTTCTGTACAGTAAGAAGGTATTTTCATATTGAACTTTTTTCTTTCTACCGATTTTATTTAGACTTTATTATATTGTTGCTGTGTCTGTGTCTATGTGTGTTGTGGCAGTCTTTACATAATTTCCTCCAGGATCTAGTTTTCTGATTCTAATTTGATGACATTGCATTCAGATAAATAGACTTGCAGGTATAACAGCTTCTACTCTTCATGGAAGGCTTTTCATAAGATTTTGGAGATTCTGTGGGAATTTGTGCCCGTTCACTCTGTATAGCATTTATGAGGTCAGGCACTGATGTTGGACGAGAAGGCCTGACTCACAATCTCTGTTCCAGTTCATCCCAAAGGTGTTGGATGGGGTTGAGATCAGGGGTCTGTATGGGTCCGTCAAGTTCTTCCACGCCGAACTCATCCAGCAATGTCTTTATAGAGCTTACTTTGTGTATTGGGGCACTGTCATGCTGGGATAGAAAAGATCCCCAAACTGTTTACACAAAGTTGGAAGCATGGCGTTGTCCAAAATGTTTTTGTATGCTGAAGCTTTAAGATTAAGCCCTTCACTACAAGTAAGGGGCCTAGCCCAAACTCTGAAAAACAGGTGCATCGCAACACTTTTGTCCATCTAGTGTCTGTAGTGTGAAAATCTATGTTTTTGCATTATTAGTTGCATTCACTTTGTTAAGATCTTGTTATGCAAGTAATCACTTAAATTCACACCATATTAGTGTATAATGTAGCACTAGTGCATAGTGTAGTATAGTGTAGTGTAATACTTCAAAAAGTTCTTGAAGTTCTTAGAAGTCTTTACACATTATTTACTGTTGTTAGTTATTGTTACAAGTAACGATGCAGTTTTAAGGGATTTTTTTCACAAAACAGACCTTCAGGTCTGTACCAATACTAACAATGCTAAAAATGAATAAAGCCTAATATACAGCAAATTTGTCACGCCTAGTCAATCTCGGTCACGCCCCCAGTGGAGTTCCTCGCCTGAGTATTAGGGATTCCCCAGCTCTAGGCACGGAGGAGGTGCGTCATGGGTTGTTGTGTGTGTGGTCGTTGGGTACCTAGGCAACCCAGGTGTGAGTGAGTAATGTCATTAGTCTGTGAGCCGGGTTGCTAGGTACCTAACGACAAGTCCACCTGTTCTTTGTTTCAGTTAAGGGCTGTAATTATTGTTTGTGTCATTTGATTGGCTGTCGGAGTGAGTGTTTGTGCTTAAATGCCAGTCAACCCACAGAGTCGTTGCATTTTCACCCATATTCCTACTGTGGCTTTGGGTAGTATCATAGGCAGTAGTTTATGAAAGCTGTTTCGCTCTTGATTCATGACCACAGAGAGACAAGAGAAGCACACACGAAACCTGTCACACCTCCATTGGCTACGGTCTCTTCAGTGGCAGTGGAGAGCCCCAGCTACCAGCCTAGTCAGGCTCAGCTGAAGCAGCTGGATCCATCTAGAGCGGGGCTAAGTGACAGTTCGATTCATCTGTGTGTGTCTCCCTTCCTTTGTGTCTCCTGCAGGCGTGAACACGAGAGCTCCTCACATGGAGAGAACTCTACGGAGCGTGGAGCGACTATAGAGAGAAGGTTTCGTCTGGAGAGAAGGTCCTCCAGGGTTCTTGTGCACCTCTTCTGCATTTGTGTGTGTGCGTGAGCCGACGAGACTGATTGTATATAGAATTGTCATTAAAACCCACTAAACCAGTACTGTGTTTCCTGCTAGTGCGTCCTTCCCCACACCTGCCACGACAAAAATTAGTTATTTAATATTTAATATAGTCTAATATAGACTTTATTGAACAAATAAGACCTTAATAAACCCCTAATGTGTGTTCTTTAAAATCAGGATTTACCATATTTTTCTATTAAGTATTAACATGCTGCCCAACGGCTTCTATAATGATGAATTAACAGTTTTTGGTTAATTTATTAAGTATGCTTTTAAAAATAAAAGGTACATAAATGGTTCTAGGCTTAGATGTTTTGTTCTAGGGAAAGAAATTACTTGTTATGAAGTCTGTTATCTAGGGAATCTGTAATAAGTTCTTTAGGGAATCAAAGGTGGTCATTCTTCAACAAGCGCTGCATCAGAAAGGCCTCCTCACACTTCTCACACTGACTCTTCACACTGTTCCCAACATCAGGCAAACAATATCACAGCATCAAAGCCTGGCCAGACTGTGGGAGCTTTTCCTACAAACCATCAGACTCCAAACCACAACGCCCCCCCACCACCTCCACTACCCCACTCCCACCCCCCTGACCAACACGCCTGAACTGTGAACTGACTAAACTTTCCACCTTGCTCTTTACACATCACTGCTTTTATATTGCATACGCTGCTACATGCAAAAAACATATCCATGTCACACTTGTTCTAGTTTTTACTCTCTGAGGGTTTCTGTGTTTTTCATAGATTGACAGTATATTTTGAACCACTGCTGACCTTTTGCACATTCAAAGCACACGATTACATTCAAGTATTATTGCTTTCCACCTGACTGCTGATGAAACTATTACACATATGTTCGGATGGTAAAAATGTACCTTGTAGCACAATTTTTTTGGATGTCAAGCATTCTACCTAACTGCACTTCCCTGTGTCAAATTGCAGATTTTTAATTCAAGTTTAGAGTTTATATTTATAGTTTATTTATATATGCGTCCTTTTGTACTCTGGTGCCACATTGTCTCGTCTCACTGTATATGTGTATATAGCTGACCTGACAATAAAGTTCACTTTGACTTTTTGACTTCGACTATGAGATCACTCTAAAGGACCCTTCTTTGTACCTTTATTTTTAAAAGAGTGGGTTTTTTTTTTTTTTTTTTTTTTACCAAGGATGACGAATGTGTGAAACATATGACCTAAGGTCTGATTATCTGAGTGAGATGGGCAGCATTTTCCACCTCCACTTCAGGCTGCAGTGGGGGTTGTGGACAGGAGAGGCTGGTTTGGGGAGTCTGAGGGTGCAGCACTTGACCATCTGGAACTCTGAGAGTGCCCTGACACTTCCAATTTATCTCCACCTGTGGGAGTGGGAGGTAAAGCTCCATGAATCTCACAGGACAGAAGAGCACACAGCACTGCAACTGACAAAACTTACAGGACAAACTTACAAAGTACGATACCACTTTACAATAAGACTACCCTTACAAAGGGTTTACAAATTATTTATATTCCATTTGTTAATTAGGTTGTTGACAGTTTATAAATCATTAATAAGCAGTTATAAATAAGTTATAACAGTTGCAATACATTGATGCAGTATCATTATTTGGTAAGATCTGGTGTTTTAAATGGTAGTAGCATGTAAATAAAGACCTGATGAAGTTGACAGTTTAACATTCTGCCTGAGAAAGAGACAAGACAAGCTCAGCAATTAGCAAGATCTAAGATCTTGCCAAATGGTGAACCTGCATCAGCGTATGAAAACTGTTTAAACTTGTTTATAACTGCTTATCAATAAACTGTCTACAACCTAATTAACCAACTGATTTTTAATTGTTAATAAAGCCTTTAAAAGGGTCATCTTGGTACCCTAAGTACAATAGGCCAGGGAAAGTTGTATCTCTGATAGTTTTTGATGAAGGGCAAAGAAAAAGTGAAAACAAAAGTTCTTCATCTGGTCACTGTTTATAAAAGCTCCAGGAACTAAAGTACTCGACTGCTTTCTTATTCTTGGTTTTGAGGGCATGAGGAATGCAGGATGTTTGTGAACATTGCATGTTGGCAAGACTTCCAGATGGTCAGTGGTGGATGCTGCTCATTTTAGGTAGTGGTAACAGACTTATACAAAACTTTGGCAATAATTGGGTAGATTTGCTGCATTTGTGGCTGCAATGCCAATTGTACTTCAGCATAAGATTAAGATGTTTGCCTTTAGGTTAATTTGACCTGGGCTGAAAAGTGTATACCACAGCTTGGTGTTAATATAACACTGTACAACCTATAGGAGCAACAGCAGAAATTTTCTTCATTAAGCAGTACAATATTCTCAGCACATGTAGCTTAATTAATCTACTATCTTGTTTCTTCTTTCTTTCAAATGTTGTATCATACACACTTCCTACTTTAAACGATAAACTCTGCAATCAGTCAGTTATGTTTCAGCCCATTTATTCGTAAAGGAATCATGTTTTTGGTCTGTTAGCACAGTGGCTGTCATTCAGCACTTGCCTTTTGTTAAGTCTCAAAGACAAATGGGTCTCTCCTTGTTCCAGGGATTGGACGGATTCCAGATAAGCAAAGTGAGTAGGCAGGTAATTCACCCAAAGTCTGGCAGCCTAAAACAGTTCGGGACTCTGATAAGGATCAAACTCAATTTGACTCAAGAGACGAAGCGTTCCTGATCTTAGTCTCTCTCCGTGCCAAACCTGCACCAATTTTAATGCCACTCCCTAATGCGATCAATAAATCCAGTATCTGTATCAGGAATGACAGCATTTCACAGTTCACATTACTGTCTTTGCCATGATTGATAGTGGTGGGCTGGATTACGTAGAGCCAAAATCCAATAGGAATGTACTTTTTCAATAAAGCTGAGAGCAAGAGATAATATTGGCACAGAAAGTTTAGCAAATGAGCCATTTAACCTTTTGAAGGCCCCAAAGGTGTAATCCAGGAGGAAGTGTTGGAAAAATCAATTGATCTTCTCTCAGTTATGCTAATTCAATTTTCTCCAATGCATTTTGTAAACTGAAGCCCGAGCAAACATTTTGGCTTCAACAAGACTGGAAGTAATGTCAAGGTTTAAAGACTTTGACATGGTCTTTAACCCATAATCAGTACCACAACATCTGTGGCTGCTTTGGAGCATTTCTAATTGTCAAATCATTGTGAAATGTTCAAATTATGTAAATAGTGGATTTTCATTATAAAATTTACTTCATTTAGAATCCATAGTGAATACATTTCTATTATTCTACTTACTTGGTTTTAATTTCGAAGAACTGAAGATAATTACTTTCCTTTTAATAAAATGAAGAAATGTTATTGCATAATCTATTCTAAAATACCTCGGACAAGAATGTAAGGATCAAAAGTGAGCTTCCTCATTAAGGAATGAAAAAGGATCAGTGGGTGCTTTTGTAAATTTGTAGTAACATTTTCAGAGTCACATTCAGGGCTGTAAAAGTTTATGCGGTCTCCAACTTGCAGATCAGCTTAGTGGAACCTCTATACTGCTGAAAGAGGGAGCCCTATTCTGTCGTCTTTAACATTCAACACCATCATAACTGACCTTGTAAAAGTGTACTTGCTGCATTTATTGCCACTACACCCAACTGTCCCCAACCAGAACAAATAGGCCATATGAATCCAAATGACAAATAAAAAATTTTATACTGTATGTATTTGAAATTCAAATGGAGTATCGTTAAGGCTCAAGGATTTGAGTGCTTACTGTTCACATAGTCTGTATTTTTTTATTTTTTTCATTCTCAGCAGGCTATGCAGTAAGACACTTCATAAAACCACTGTGCTCAGTTCAGAGATTTTCATTATCATATAGAGACGAGGATGCCTAATTACCATAAAACTGCATTTCATTAAAAGTTTGTTTCACTGAAAATAAAGACCGTTGAAGGAACTTGGCAATTGTATCACCCTGTGTGGTAAATTCTTACTACTAAAAGGAGATGGTGGAACCCAGTGGTGGTATGCTGAAGGTAGGATTTGAACCCAAGACCTCTTGGTCCAGAGGCAACTATCCTACCCACTCCAGATTGTCTCCTGTAGTTCAGGAGTGGAGGTCGCTTTGGATAAAAGCGGCTGCTAAATGCTGTAAATGTAAATGGACATATGTGTGGCCAATGAAAAAAGCCTTTCACATGAAAATAAAAAGGTCACCTCAATTAGTTTGGTGCCATTCATGGCTTCATTTCAGTTTGGACCCTTGCTCCTATCTCCTCATTTTGATGAATGAATAATTGATTTAGGTCTGCTTGTTTCTCACGGGTATTGATTCGGAAGAAACCTTTGACCTGGTTCTACCTTCACATTTAGCCTGTGCCATGGCAGGTCATTTTTACATGAGGCATCGATGGCTATTAATTACATTGGTAAGGTTCACACTGTAAACCACAGAGATGTCTGAGTGGGCTATAGGTTTGCAATGCCGTCATTTAGCCAAAAACAAGCTTAAGGAGGAGAAGTCAATATTAACATGCCAACAAAAATGAGTGAGTGAGACAAAGAAATACCACCAGCCACTGCAGTACAATCGCAGTCCATATGCAGGTATAGAGCATTCGTGTAACGCTGAGCCAACACAACATTTATTCATGGTCCAAGGCACTTATCCTTGTGCTTGAACTTATCCCAGTGGTCACAGAGCAAAAAGTGGAGAAACCCTGCAGGGCAGACACACAGATAAACAAGCACATTCAGCCCTAGGGACAATCTAGCATTAAAAACCAGCTTAGGATCTCCTGACATCCATGTCTTTGGACTGTGGGAGGACACTGGAACACCTGGCAGCAAACCACACGGACAAAGGTAGAACATGCACACTCCACACTGAGAGGATCCCAAGACCATCACAACCCTGCCATCACAGATTTACAATTCAGTTGAGTAGACTACATTGAATAGCAGAGTAGCATTGGTCTTAATCTGAATTATGGAAGACCGATTAACACTTTTTTCACTTTTATATATATGT
>JBBJLS010000018.1:5729850-5744254 GCA_037577275.1 Bryconaethiops microstoma
CTCTCTCTCTCTCTCTCTCTCTCTCTCTCTCTCTCTCTCTCTCTCTCTCTCTAGGATTTGTGAGCTTTGATAACCCATCCAGTGCTCAGGCTGCCATTCAGGCCATGAATGGTTTTCAGATCGGCATGAAAAGGCTCAAGGTCCAGCTGAAGCGGCCGAAAGATGCCAACCGCCCTTATTGATCCACCAACATCCACATCCAGGTAAGAACCACCACTCACACGCTCCTCATATTGTTAAACTGTGCTTAAGTGCTTTTGGAGCTGGATTTTACCAGAGGAAGTAAAGTAGTGTAATTTGTTACATGTGACTGGCAGATAACGGCGCAGGATAAAATGTCTGTGTAATATCCCCACAGATGCAATGAAATTCCAACAGTGCTATGGGAGTGATGCAACACTCAGCAACAATAATGGCAAGCTGCTCGGCCATGTTTGTTAGTAGGTTTTGTTATTTCATTAGCATTAGGTGGGTTGCAACAGAACAACTATTACAGAGTGAGCTTCAGATTCAGCCAGTTACAGACGACCACCCACACTGCCAATTCATACCGGATTAAAATCACGACTGTCATTGGAAATCATTTAAATCGCAGCATCTTCAAAGATAAACCTAATTCAGATCAGACAGGACTTTAGGCACCTCAGTTCACGCAATATTTCACTACCATTTACACAAGAACCTAGACTATTCCAGCTGGTCATGTTAAAAGCATATATCACATTTCAGCTGTAAGCGTGGTATGGTAGAAAACAACACAAAATGTGATGGAAGTCTTTGAGCAAGATGGATGAGCTTGTGTTTACAATACATAATGCGTAATAAAAAAAATTATTTTTTAAAACTAGAGCACTGCGACATTTAAAAACATTATAAACCAGTTGCAGTCCAGGCTCCCCGACGAGAGAATTTTTCCACAGAGTACATGATAGACAGATGTCCTCAAATTAGAGCACTGGGAGGCTTGAGCATTACAATGGGCCACACAGTGAGGATCTGGCAACCTGCAACTCAAACTCAAAACAGACTTCACACTGGTGTCAGCAGGAGGGTTTGTCTGTGTGTGTGTGTGTGTGTGTGTGTGTGTGTGTGTGTGTGTGTGTGTGTGTGTGCGTGTGTGTGTGGGCTAACTTCCACCATGTAGACTCTTACGCCTTGTGTACTTTCAGCCCTTTTTTCAGGAAACACGTTGTCTCAGAAAATGTCTCTGAATGTAAGTGTTCATTTCATCCTCTCACTGCAGTCTGGTCGCCTCCCATCTGACTGATGGTGTATGTGTGTGCTTTCTGTGTGATAGAGAGGGGAAAAAAATGAACCTCATGTTTTATACTAACTTACTAGATCATGACTTGCTCTCATTTCCGTTTGCAATGTTTTCAGCTTCTTAATGGAGGTTTTAGACAGTTCTAACCATTTAAAAAAAAATGATTTGCCTGAAAATGAGTTCATGAAGTGCTTCGGTAATGCTCATATCAGTTCCAAGTGAAGGAAAAGAATTTCCATGGATTTGTTTTTTTTTTCTTTTGCACCTAACCCACCTGAAACGCAGGCAGGGCCAGTCTGCCCTGTTGCCTGGCCGCATGAGCTACATGTCTACGGTCAGGGGGGGCAACAGTTACCCACGGCTGTAAGTTCAAACCATGGTGTCATTTTCTTTTGGATGACGTCATGTGTTCTGCTGTGGTGGAGTGGCATGACGTGCTGTTGATTTGTTACTCTCTTTCTCTATATCTCTATTGTGGCCATGTTTTTGGATTTTGTATTTTATGGAGTGCGGTATTTTGTTTGCACCTTTTTGGTAGCTGGTAGCTGTTGTCCGTAAATCTGCTGATTGGTTGATTTCCATGGGATGTGAATTTGACCCTTTTTTGCTGTCGTAATGTGAGTCGTGTGCTCTTGTTATTTTGCGTGTGAACTTGAGAATGTATCGATATTTTGCTCTCTCTATCTTTCGCTTTTTCTCAATCTGAGCTGTAAATCTCTACGTATTTCTTTTTTTTCTGTTTGACCTGATCTGCTTTTCTCCCTCTTGTATTTATGTACAGTTTTTAAGGAGATGAGCTCTACTTCCCAGTCACTAACTGAGCAGTCTTTAGGATAACACTGTGATTGTAATTCCAGTTAAACAAACCCCCTCCCAAGTCGTGGTGCAAAGGCAAATGTTGACTTTGGTCTCCTCTCCTCTCCGTGCTATTTTCCATTGTATCTCTATTTGGAGTACTTTCCTGTAATTGTTTTGTTTGCCCAACATGGGGATTGGTTCCTGTTTACTTATTTATGAGGTTGCTAACCAATTACAAAATGATTGCGGAGCTGCGGGCGCTGCTGTGGACCCGCACATGGCAACTTCATCAACCCCCCTCTCTGGCTCTCACAAACATGCGGACTCCAAAGTCTTATTAATGCATCTCTCAGTGAATCATAGATAGTATTATAATTCTAAACTCACATATAAAATAATACAATACAATACAGTGGATTAGTATTTAGCATAGAATCAGCAAAAACTTCATACTGGCCACTAACTACTGAACGCATGATATTTATGATACGTTAATTTTGCCATTTGGTAAATTTTGCACTCATGCTTCTTTAAAGGAACAGTTCAGCTATGCATATTAATGAATGACAACTAGTAGTCACCAGTTAACACAATATAATTTAAATAATGCTACAAGTGGGCTATTGACTTGCATTCATAGTTAGCAACGGTAGCATTATTGATTAAACTATTTATTTAACAGAATGGACTATTTATTTACAAAGAAAAAAAACCCAATCACATACCCCAAGTTAGGACAGAGCTTTGAAATGCAGCATTTAGAGAATTTGGTGCATGTTTTATTTTCTTTTAGGAAATAAAATTGCAATAAAGATGGGATAAAATGGGATTTACTGCCTTCTTCTTTTTCATAGGAAATCTGAATATATTGTGTCTCATTCCTTTAATACTAAAGCCAGTTATCTTTAGTGTGAACAGTTTGGGCAGCAACATAACTACATTTATAACTGAAGTATCATTTGTAAACTTCTGTTGAACTGTAATATTGTCTTGCATATTAAGAAAACGTGTTTTAATATTATTCTGGTTTAAAACCAAAGTAATATCCCAACAGGCAACATATTTTTGAGTTGGAACATGTGAATTGAGAAAAGGTTGGCTGGCTTGCTTATTTATTTATTTATTTATGTATGTATGTATGTACGGCCTTTTGAATCATGTGCAACAATAATGCACCAAACAAGCTATTGATAAAGTATGAAAAGTAGCCACTAAGCTGTTTTAGTCTTTGGAGTATGACGGATTAGAGAAAAGAGTGGCATTGGAGTTATTCACAGAGGGACCGCGTTTGTATTGTGCATTTATGTGGTAGATTCCCCCGCCCATCGAATTAGTACTGCTTGGTAGAGCTAGAACATCTGTAATCAGATTTTTTCCACCCAAAGCCCTGAGAGACTTCTATTTCTCCCATGTTTTTGTTTCCGGTTAAAATGCTTGATTATGAAATTGAATAAGAAAGTGGAACTAAGCATAACTAAGGAGTATGGCACATGTTACTGGTGCTGAGAGAAAGTCCAGCTTTCTTTGTTTTTCACTGTCATTAAATGAGATGTGCTTATATTTTCATGCACAGCAAACTGAATGTCTGTGTATGTTTCCAACGAAGTCACCTGTAAGCTTTTTAAAATGAGATATTTCCTTATGGTCAGTGAAGCTCAGGAAATAATACATTTTAAATCCATGAAATTTTGATATCATGAAATGTTAACCCTGTTTACACCTGGCCACTTCATTGTGACTACATGTGAGACAATTCAGATAAGATTTTAGCCACATGCATTTACCCTTGGTGTTCAAATGCATCGCTCTTCAGCCATCCAATTGCCATGTTTGAATAATATGCAAATCAGTTAATGTACAACAACCAATCGGTTGCGCTGCTCCTCAGTTTTCTGTTCTATTCGAAAGAAAAGCACCATTTTGTACAACAAAGACAATGTTTACAAGAAGAGACTTTAGAATAAGGAATCTTCTTTGACATCGCCATCATGAACTACATGCATTAAAACACAATGTGTTGTAGCGAGGCAGTGAAAAATGACGAGGTGAGGAAAAATTGAACTAAACTGGTCCTTTATTTGAGCTAACCGGAACTGAAAGAGCAGCAATGCTGGATTAAGTGTCTTCTTTTCCATAAGCAGAACCACAGTTTGAGGCACTGTCACAGTAGTGGGAAGTTTTGGCCATTGAATGTGTCTTGGGTAGATGGATGCATTTATACAGCTGTAACATGCGAATGTGTCTCAGACCACCTCATGAAGTTTTAAACGCATCTTGGGTGGGTTTCACATCTGCAGTTTTATGTGGCTTGGCCTTATTCAGGTATAAACCTCATACTCAAGATGCATGAGTACCGGGTGTAAACAGGGTCTTTGACACAATGTAAAGATCAACTCATATTTTAAAATGTTAAGAAAGTTAACTTAAAAATTTAAATTGTAATGTTAAGGAGTTTATTCAAAATTCTTAATTAAAAAATAAAGTAATTACTGATGAGCCCAGTCTGATGCATAGAGCTGTAAAAGATTCTAAAATGACTGTAAAAGATATACAACATCAAGAATAGTGTGTAATAAAATTAATATCAGAATTCATCATGTTTTAAGAAATGGAGATAAAATTGCAAGGCAGAAAAACATTATGTAATAAAAATGTATACAGCTATTTACAGTTTATTATTTATCACTTATCAAAAATGATCATTTTCTGTGTATATCCTGCAACATTGTGGACAATACTTGTCAAATTATGTTAAAACCATATCACAGTTTTACAATTTACTGTTCACAACTAAACATACTGTATATACCTTGTAATATAAAGCCATGAGCTTCTGTTCTGTAATTGCTGGATTATACTTGATTATTTGATATTTCATATGTTAATTATCACATTTATTTTCTTAGATTCCTGTGACATGCAGTTAAAAGGTCATTATCGGCCTGTAATGAGGCGTCATATTTGTTTGTATAGTTCAGTCGTGTGCCATCAGGTTGTCGTGTCACGTCATGTTCATCTGTCCATTCCTGCCCGTGTCTCTCTCTCTCCCCTCTGGTGATCATGTTTAAACCAGACTCTGTTGAGTGGTGTAAGATACAGACACGGACACTTTTAATGTCTGTCCCTTAAGAACGAAAGGGGTAGATGTCAGGGACTCTTTTTCACTTTATGTTCTGTGGGTGTTTTTCTCAGTGTTGGCTGTAGCTGTTGGTGTGTAAAGCTGGAAAACTCTCACTTGAGTTTATCCGTGCAGACAAAAAGAACAACATACAACGTACTGGGTTCATGTTTGCTTTTCTTGTCTCCTTCTTCTCCCTTGTTTTCTCTTCCTCTTTCCCCTGTCTCTCGCCTTCGCAGGATGAAGGACTACAACACCTTATTTCCACAAGTGCAGTATAAGTACAAAAGACTTCTTCGCTCTGCCACATATCATGAAAGAAGAGTGGTCCCTTGATTCTGCGGGAAAATCGTCGAGAGATGTTAGACTGGGTGACTGAAGGAACAAGGAGGATTTCTTTCTTGGCTAAATGTTTCTCTCTTTTTTTTGTTCCCTCTCTCTTTTTTTCCGCTTTGGCATCTGTGGAAGCAATTTTTTGCAGAGACCAACTTTTTTGCTGCTGTTTTTTAGACAAGATGGGAAAAAAAAATCTTTATAGACACATTATGCTCAAAGCATGCATACACAGATATACAATCACACATGTAGACACACACACACACACACACACACACACACACACACTCATATACACACACAACAAACTCTTTGCACTTAGACAGACATGCATAAAAATGCACTTCAGAAACATATTTTGAAATCCTCATGTAAATATTAATATCTCTATTTACAAACACATACACACACACACACACACACACACACACACACACACATACACACACATACATACATACACATACATACATACACACCAGCCTGCTGCCATTTTGGTTTTTGTGCCTATACAGGTGTTGTGGTCTGTGCCAGAAAGCTCTGGAGAGATGGAAGAGATGACGGTAATCCAGGATTCTTTACATGCATCATTCCTTAGGAAATAGGGACCAAAGGACTACACGCTTTTTAAAAAAGAATATAAATATATAAATATATAAATATATACATATATATTTAAAACAAAAAAAAGAAAAAAAACTTACCTTGTAGCTGCGAGTATTACAATTACAAATAGTAGTAGTTGAAAGAAAAATAATTAAGTCAGTATCCAGTGGCCTATGTGAGGATAAAGTTAAAGGAAATATTAATATTGATTCTAAAAGGGAAAAAAAGAAGGAAAAAAAATCAGAAACATTTGCAACGGGAGCTGACGGTTTTGCGCTGGTGGCTGTTTTTGGCACCAGACGGTAGATTAGAAATGTAGATTATAGTAGTAGATTTGCTAATTTTTGCTGTTTTTTTTTTAACATGAAGAAAATACTTGAACTTGTAAAGAAAGGGTGAAAATGTACAAAAAAAGAAACAATATGAACTCGAAATGAAGAAAAAAGACAAAACGCACGCACACGCACACACACACACACACACACACACACACACACACACACACACACACACACACACACAAAAATCCAATGTCCTGAAAGGCACCGAGTCTCTCTCCAGAACATACAGAACATATTTAACCAGTGGATAATACAGCTCATCGCGATCTCTTCACCACACCATCCGACAGTCACTTTGGAATTGTTTTGAAGGGAAATTGGAGAGAGAAAGAGAAAAAAGAAGCAAGAAAACATAAAAAGAGAGCTTCTAAAGTCTGTACTTGACAGGGTGCAGGCTTTCCGTAAGCCTTTTTTGATCAAGCGACAATCCACTGTAAAGACCAAGCTACAGGATATGGTGTGTACTCTTTTTTTCTTTATAGCCTTTTTTTTTGTTTGTTTGTCTGTTTGTCTGTTTGTTTTGGGTATTATGACAGGGAGTGTATTATCTAGACACTTATCTCACGGTTGTTACTGCAGTGGGGCAAAAAGGTGTCTTCAGAGAGTGGACTTAACGAAGTAAGGGACGAAGGAAGAGGACGAGGGAGTCGATAGCTACAGAAACTGCCAAACGAACAGACTTGGTGTTCAAGAGGTGAGACGACTGCGGCGCCATTTTTTTTCTAAGCAAGAAACAAATCCATCGGAAATTACGTCACGCCGGTCTGGGGAGGTCCGCTGAAGCCATCGCAAACTTAATGGGATGCTTGAGGTACCGAAACACGTGTCTTTTCTCTTTTGCAGATATATCCCGAACTTTTACGGCAAAAGCAAAAACAAATGCACTCACAGCATCACCATCTCCAAGCTTTTCGTCATTAAGCTTCGTCGTAATCCAATGTAAATGCAAACACTATTAATACGCTTTCTCTAATACCACCTGCTACCATAAAACTGGGGAAGGACTTACCATGGTCTGAACACACCCGTCAGTCACGCTCTCCCAAGCCTGTTTTGCACTCAAAGGAGAAAATGCTGTCAATGATCTGAAGTTCAATGTAGAGAACATGCTCATTAATCAAATATTTGGAGTTGATGTCCATGATTGTACTCCTTTAAACAGTCACAATTTTCTAAATACCTGCAATGCTGCCAAACAACCCTGTTTTTTTCTTTCTTTTTTTCTATTCATTTTAAAAAAGCACTTATTTTTTTGAGAATTTTGTTTTCATGCAGTGAAATGTACATTATATCTCTGTCTGTTTTGCTGTTTATTTAATCACACACTGCAAAAAGTGACATTTTTGAACATTGTGAATGTAAGCAATATATCTAATATTTCTTATAATGAGATTATAGTTTGATTGGAAGATTATTCAACAACAAAAACATGCTTGGATGCCACTGCTTTAAGATCATTTCATCTGATATGATTATTTAAAATCGTTAAAATAAAATCAAATCTAGTCAGTAGATATCTAGAACATCTAATAAACTGAATAATCTAACAGTAACCTCATTACAAGACATATTCGATTTTTATGTCATCGAGATCATTTTTTGCAGTGTACTGGTGAGAAAATGTAATCACTGAACAAAGAAATAAGCATTAGCCTGCTAAATCCACTTCTCTCTCACTGATATGGCGTCCTTGGGCATGGGCAGGCTCAAAGCTTTAGTGCACCAGACAATGGGGCAGGCAGGAAATCATGGATGTCAACAACCAAGCCTGACCTCTAAACTTTGATGCCAGCATATCAAACCTCGCTTTTATCCTTTAAAATGAAAGCTCCCTCGAGGATTCCCAAAGGACCAAAACCATGCAATTCTAATCTGCTGCCTCCCCTTGCCAAATGAAATTTGTCCTTCCTGCCTGCTTGAAGTTGACTGGAGTTGATTGATTTTAATGAGGAATCTGAGCATCGTTCAACAGTTCCGTACAGCCTGCCCATATCTGAAGTTTGAAGATAAAGTCTAGACTCCTTACATACAACTGTACACTATTGGACACCCATGGTCTTCACTTATCTTCAGATCATTTCCAATACTTGTGGTGAATGTTCAGATGATTATAAGGCTGTGATGCTTTTTCTGAGACCTGAACTGCTGGCTTCCAAACCTAGTTCTGGGAAACCACTGCCCTGCCCTGCCCCAACATACATGATCCAGCTCAGGGGGTCATTATCTAGGCCTTCATGACCTGGATCAGGTGTGTTGAGGGCAAAGTGTACCTGAACATGTACAAGCCAGTGAGATCCCGGGACTTGGCCTGAAAACTGCAGTCTCACCCGGGCTGATAGATAATCAAATGCTCTCTGCAGTGTTTGGTACTTTGGGATTGTATTATCATTATTTTCTGTGTTTTTTTATGTTCTCATGAACCTTATTGTAATTCCAGTCATGGAAAACCTCGGTTTGATTTCAGTCTTTCAGTCCCTGTACATACTTTTGTTTGTTTAATCCTGCCCTTAAAAGAAAAGCTACTATATGTTTGCTGGAGTATAACACAAAACCTTAACAATTTGCACTAGTTATGACCTCAGTACTTGGCACTGATTTATTCAGTCTCACTAGATAACAAAGCTTCTGAATAATGAGCATTTTCAACACTCAAAATCAGTCCCGGCCTCTCATCCTGGACATGTCGTTTCCATTATTGTGCAGACAACCAAGTTTAAAGCTCTTGGTCTAGGATTGCAAAGCGTTCTTTGTTACAGAATAAACATGACAGAGACAGATTTTAAAAAAGTGCCAAACAGTATTTTATCTGAAAGCCTGCATTTTCTGAGTTGCGTCTGCCAAATGGCCTCCGTCATTACTGTTATCTCAGCGCTTAACTGTACCTTTGTCTGGGGACCATGCTTCAACAAAAAGCCCCATTCATTTTGTGCTGCCTTTTTGTTGAAGCTGTAAATTTGGACATCTGCAAAGCACACATATTATTAAGCACTGGAAGAATATTTGGTGAAGCACAGTATAAAAGGCTACTTTAATACCCACAAGCCGCTGCCCTACTTTGCCCCTACCATGGGTACCCTCAAATTGCAATGGGAGACTTTTCAGTGTATGGCATCAGTCCTGATTTCTTATAGATACACCTTTAATAGGACAACACATCATTTTAGTTCCTCGCAGCTAAATACCGTTTTGTTTTCAGTGATGTCTGCAGTAAAAACCCAGAAGTTCCTAAAGAAACAATTGGTATATTGGTATACTTCCTTACATTGGCCCTATTCTTACATTTCTACAATGCTCTCCATTCTCTTTTCACTCTCTATTTTATTTAGTTTCCTCACACAGAATAAAGAAGCTGTTCTGTTTGGGTCAAAGCATGTAAAAATGGGGCTAAAAACCCCCTCTAAGTGTTCGGATAAAAGTGCCATATCCCTGTAGTCTCAGATTGGAGGAACACTCTTCAGAAAGCTAAATTTAACAATGTTACATCAGGAGTGGTGTTTCGAAACATGGTCACTGTCTAACTCCCGGTGTTATTAGATCATTGGCTTCAGTCAATGCCTTGGATCATGCATTCCTGTCCAAATGCCAGTTTTGTTTAAATGTGGCCATAGCCCAACTTGGCCTGAAATCAAATGTCCAGCAAGCCCTCTCTGATGACTCTTGACCTGTGAAAAAGCCAATAGTCACGTTCAGTTTAATTCCTCCACCATTCCCAGCCTGGCTGATGGATGTTGTAGTTGCGAATTAAAGACGGCACTCCATTCTACACGCCGAATCAGGTTGCTCTAGAGATGAATGTGGAATTAGTGAAGCAGCCAGAGGACGGGAGGGGACCACGTGCCAGAACACAGCCCCTCATCTTCATTACCCCTGAGGCTTTACTGCTCTCCCTAAAATAGCAATGATTGTCAAGGAAAGGAAGTGAAATGTAATTGACTGAAAGTAGAGAGATAATTAAGGGAACCTGTTGGACAGCAGAGGAAAAATTAATGCCTCTCATTTAATAGCAGGTTTTGGAAAAAAGCTAGAAAGATGGTGAGGGGGTGTTCTTCACCCTGTTTTTAAAACCAGTGATCAGTGGGTTTTTTTGTTGGGTTTATTTTTGGGGAGGGGTGGTAAAAAGATAGATATACGATGATGGCGCAATGGCAGAGGACAAGGGGATGTATTTGCTGCAGCCGAAGTGCCACAAGTCCAACTCCAGTACTCAGGGCATCAGGTGAAATGATGTCAAGACTTGTAGGACCTTGCAGGCATTGTACATTTTGGCCCAGCCTAACAGAGGGCAATGGATTCTCTAAGCATGCTGTATTACGAAATATGATGATCAGGGGGGGGGCGGTGTCAGCCCACGTCGGGAATCAGCTTTTATTTATCAGGCGGTCGTGCCATTTTGCATCAAAGGAAAAGCTTTGATCCTCACAGAGACATGAAAAAGAAGAAAAAGAGCACCCAGTCACAGAAAACATGAAATCAGGTTTGATAAGGCAAAAACCAAGAAACAACATGGAGGAGGCAGAACTTTATATTCCTTCATGTTAAAGGGGGATAAAAGGACAAGATGAAAACAAGATGGCTTGCAAACACTGTACAGAGACTTTTCTCAGCTAGTTTAGCTGCATTGACCATGATGTCAATGAAATGTGAATACACAGCTGTTGGTCATGGGTGGGTTGGGGATGTTCTCCTCTGAAATTTCAAGATTGATTCAAGTGTATTATTATGATGAATTTAATATTCCATGGAAATAGGCCAAACTGTGTAAAAAGGACAAAAATTCCCTCCACCGACAAACAGCGAGTGAGTACTTTAATGTTTACACTTGCATATTTGGAGATTAAGGACACCTGAATGAGCCTCCAGCTGTGTGTTGGGCCACCACGATGAGTAAGGGTTAATGGGTGAGTGGTGTAAAAGTCTGGCCCGCCCTGGAGTCTGCCAAGAACCTGGTGTAAGTGATGGCACACACACAGCTACTTGTGTTAAATGCAGTGTGTCTGCATGCCCGGAGGGTAAAGGGTGGAGGGTGATAACGTATGTACATATGACCCAGGCATAGGTTGCATTAGCAGGTGTTTCAGTTGTAATCTGCCTTGAGACGGGCAAGCCGGGCAAGCCGGGGTGGGGGTGGGAGGATGGGACACCTGCGTGCCGAGACGAACCGGCCCACCGTCTCTTCTCCAGAGTTCTTTTTACAGCCTGTGACATCTCTCTACCTGCCCACTCTCTCCTGGGCACGTACTCAATGTGTAAATACAATATAGCTTATTTTTCAATTCTTTTTTCTTCTTTATACGCTACATGAGAAACTACGATCGAAAACATTGCAGGAAAAAAAAAAGATATATTTCAGTGAGTCTAAGAGGGAAGCTTTAAAATACTTTATGAGAAAAAAAATGAGAATTTTTATTTATGTTTCTGATGTTCAAATGAATTTTATATGTGGCAAATCATATTTATTAATTGTATGTTTTTGTATGTTTTTTTTTTTCTCTCTGAAAGCTGGGATGACCTAATTTGTCAAAAGATTTACTCTGATGTGCTCCGATGACTTTCAAGTGGTATTTTATGATGTGACACTCCATGGTGAGGTTGGGTACTGAAAGAGAAGTTACTCGTGATTGAAACCATTGTGCAAATCCTGTAGGGGTGGGAATGGATATGCTTTATGGATATGTTTAAAGATTGGTCCACAGTCCATTCTGAAGAGTCTCTAGAATCCTTTCATTCTTTTTGAAAATCGCAAATCTTTGAAACCAGATGTTTGCCTTGAAATCTTCCACAGTCTGGAATCATCGCTAATGTCTTTCCACACTTGTTATTTTTTAATTGCAGTTGCAAACGAAGGGAGGAAATGAAGTAGAGACATTTCCAGTTATTGTCTGCTTAGAGCACAAGCAGGAAGAAAAGGGGTGGCTGGCATGAACGTCAATTTTCGCTGGTTATTCATCTCGCATTTTTAAGACTGTGAGTCAGTGGAACACAGTCGAGCCGTCAGTAGCTGAGAGAGCAGCTGGAGAGAGGAGCTGGAGAGAGGAAGAATGGCTTCTCGGATTTGTTAATCGGTGGTGTAGATGCCAAACACTGGGGGACGTTTGCCTTAAATAAAACACGTTTTCTCTAGTAATGCTACCTAGACATCAGCCATGCCACTCCACTTTTATTGCAAACTCATGTTCTTGTGTGGCGTCGTGCAGTGCCTCTGCATCGGAGCTTTGCAAAGCCCCTTGAGGTGTCCAGTTCATTAATTTAATGCCATTTTAAGGACCAAAATGAGCCAAAGTGTAAACTTATTAAGCAGTTTCCACATACGGATGCCAATTTGTCTTTGAGGAGAGGATGAAAATGTGTTCTCCAAGTAAAAAAAAACAGACCACTGCTTCACATTCCCAGCTTCATATTAATACTGTAATCACAGTCTGTTTTGACTTTGACTTTATTCTCCTCTGTTTTCTTTGTAGGTTCATGCATTTGAATTGCAGTAAATGAGTTGGATACAATACCTTTTTCTTTTCAAATTAAATGCGAAAAAAAATCTTGAAGAAGAATTTTTGTTTGGTTTCTTTTTTCTTTTTTTTCTTGAAACAGAGCTGTAAAATAGCATTGGCACGAGCCTGTTCTCTCCACACACAGGCTGTTTTTTCCCCTCACTGCTCCTGAACTGTGTAGCTCTAGATCATTATATTCTCTGCTTAGGCTAAAAATAAAGCACAGTCCTGTAGACTAGCACGGCTCCTTTTCATTCATTCATCTGATTACTTGATTCCCGTCCTGTCTCTGCTTCAGAGCGCTGCAGCCAGAGCTGTCTCCTTCACTCAGGAGGAAATGCCTTTGGTTCCCACAGCTGTAAAATTTGTGGTGGCTTTTTTGTCATTGGAATTATACAGGGGATGCATTTAGCATGTGTCATTGTATTAATTGAGATAATAGCGTTAAGCATATCTGAATACCAAATTAGAAGCGAGGGCTGGTAGCAAATCGTTTAAAAAGGGCGAATAATGCATAATAAATGGGAGGGAGAGTGGGAGGGGGGTGGAGGGTGATTTGATTAAACTGGAATAAAACATTGTTTAGCACCCCACCCCTCCCCCGCACATGAATTCTTTTAGAAACAATAGCAGTTGGAATACTTTTTGCTTCACAGACCTCAGCAGATGAATACTAAAGTATAAAATGTTTCATTTAAAACACACTTTTTGCCACAATAGCAGTAATGTCATGTCCTAATGTCCAATTACATCCTAAAAGTAGATACCAGTATGTCTGTTCTCACTATGCAAATGCACATCCTGATTTGTAAATTGATTGTTCACAAAATGTGTGTAGTTTCAAAGTAAAACAAAATGTGGCATGTAAAAATGAAGGTGCTGTTCAAAAAATTTTGTTGATTTGAAAAAAAATGACAAAATATACAATTATAAAGAAGCTTTTAAAAGTTTAAAGACATTTATCCTTGTGTGGTGGTCTGTAGAAACCTTTTGCATGTTGCATCCTAGAGAAAAAAAATATTTCCCTAGTTTCAGGAGCTCATTATCTGTTGATTTTTTAAAAATCAGGCAAAACAACAGTTAGAAGGATAGCTAGTTAACATCCACATTACTGTTGCTTTTCGTATACTTTCATGACAAAAAGGAAGATTATCATTCAAACAAAACCATGGGCAAGTTGGTAAAAGTGCATATGTGTGTGTGTCAGCTGGTAAAAAACTCAAAAACTGCAAGAATAATGCCCAAATTTGAACAATTTCATGTTAAACATGAACAAGGTTCATAAACAAACTGAAGTAACTGATTACACAGGTCAACAGGTCAAAATCATCAGAGACAAGTTTATGTGGGTTTTGCAAATCTGTGTTTAGTTTTTCCCATACGTACAGTTTTTGTGATGAAGCTAGTTATATATTGCATGATAGTGGTATAATTAGCATATAATAATCATATACTA
>JBBJLS010000018.1:5765782-5784554 GCA_037577275.1 Bryconaethiops microstoma
ATATAGCATAGTTATATATAACCTACATCAAATTTATATATACATATATATATATATATATATATATATATAAATTTGATGTAGGTTATATATAACTTATGTTATAAAATGAAATACAGCAGATACTTGCATGTTGAGCATGTAATACATACAGAACTCAAGTATGATCTCATGTTCTGGCTAGGTACTAAAATATATGTCTGTGCTGTCAAAGTGCATGTGCCTGAGAGCAAAAAAGAAGATAATGTTTCTGTATTTTTTCCTCACTCTCTCTCTCCCTGCTGCCCCTTCGGCCCTGCGCCCTCGTCACACTGCTGCCTCCATCCCAGCTAATCGTCTCTCCTGCCCCAGTGGCTGGGACGTGCTGAGAGAATTAAAGTACCTTACCAATCTTCTCCCTCTTTGCTTCCTCGTCTGCTTTCCTTGTTCTTCCACTGTCTCTGTTGTGTTTTTTCATGTCTGTTTGTCACAAAAGCAAACTGTTCAAGAATATGTTTGATTACTGTTTTGCTGCTCTTGATTGTGTGTGAATGTGACCTGTCTGCCACTGAAAGATACTAACGGCCAGCGCCAGCATCTATTTGAATGATAAAAGAATAGACAATAAGCACAAACACATGTATCAGAAGCACATCTCTTGCTCTCTCTCTCTCTCTCTTCTTCCCTCCCTCTTTCTCTTTCTCTAATTCTTTATCTTTCTTTATTTCCTTCCTTTACTCTCCATCTTTTTCATTAAATTTTTTTCTTTCTTTCTCATCCTCTCTCTCCCTCCCTCCCTCTCCTCCTCTCACTCTTTCTCTAATTCCTTATCACTTTTTCTTTTCTCTCCCTCTTTTACTTTCTCTATTTCATGACCTCTTTTTCTTTCTTTTCCATCCTCTCTCCCTCCTTCCTCCCTCTTTTTGTAATTCTTTATCACTCTTCCTTTCTCTACCCCTTTACTTTCTGTCTTTTTTATTACCTTTTTTTTTCTTTCTCATCTTCTCTCTCTTTCTCTCCTTATCTCCTTTCTGTTCCCCCTCTCTATTTGTGACTCTATTCAGGTCTGGCTGTGGTCTAATCAGTTTCATCATGGTTTCCATTAGTGTGAGAGAATACGGAGTAATTAAAGCGTGGCCAGTTGAGCAGAGCAGAGAACGAGCGAGCGAGCGAGCGAGCGAGAGAGAGAGAGAGAGAGAGAGAGAGAGAGAGAGAGAGACTCAGCCATCCATAGCAGACCGACAGACAGGCTGAAGAATAAAAGGGTGCGGTGTGTGTACAGGTCGTGTATATGTGTGTGTGTGTGTGTGTGTGTGTGTGTGTGTGCTGTGCCCACCGCTCACAGAGACACCAGCCCCGCATGTTAATGAATAGAGATTATTGCACTAATACGGCCCCTTGCAGCATAGACAGGAGCCATCACAGCCCCGAGATGAACACAAGAGCAAGGAAATGAACACAAAACAAAATCAAGAAAACAAACGATACAAATCCCTTTCAGAAACATGGTATTAGACATTCACTTTTCACATTCACATGCGATCAAAACAGACACACACACAATGACTTGTATATAACCGTGTTTATATTTGTACTAAGAGTAATACGTGATCATTTGAATTAGTAATATAAATAATGTGAATATAATAATTAGTGATTTGATGTGTATCAGTATGTTCACTTAAGCATTTCCAGGCCTGTCCTCATGGAAGTCTGTTGTTTGGTGTTATTCTCCAGTATCTGTTTAGTGAAATTGAGTTCTGTTAATAGAATTCAACAGGGAACATCGGGGAGAAATCTGCATCCAGACGTTTGTTTCTTACCAGCTCATAAGATCAACTGCTTTTTTAAAACAAGATTTTTTCTTACTTCTACTGCTCTTTATTTTTATTTGCATTTATTTTGTACAAAGTATTTTACAGGCAAAAACACACTTACTGACAATTGCTCTTAAACATTTGGTAGGCCAGGGGCTTTTTCACAGTACTGTGTGTCTGATGTAGTAATGGCTGCATACATTTAGCATTTGTGCAAATGTGAATTATGCAAGAGCTCTGTTTCACGTTGATAAAATGTTCCTCTTTTTCTGTTTTTCTGAATTTTTTTGTCCGTCATTGTAATTTTATGCCATACTATCCTCTACATGCTGTCTCTCTTTCTCTCTCTCTTTCTTTCTCTCTCTCTCTCTTCGATAATGAATCCTTCTGCACTGATACCTCGGGTAGAAAATGATAATACATCCAGTGATTCAAGGTTATGTACCTGCAGGATATGTACCTGGATTGCCTGATGAATTTGACTGATGAAGAAATATTATAGGCACACTCCAGTTTAACCTTGATGTGAAGAATTGTGAGGACAAAGAAGAACAAATCGCTTAACAATTAGTTGGAAACCAGTGGAGCCATATGGTGTGCAGTGAGCCCCATTCTGATACGGCATTGACAAAGATTTAGTACTTAAAACCAGAATAAAACATTTGCGTAACATTTCCCAGTTCTCCTGTTCTTCTAAAATGCTAGCAGACCTATGAGAAAGATTAAATAGAATAGTATGCTATATGGACAAAATTATTGGGACACACTTGTTTTTCAGGGTGTGGGCTAGGCACCTAACTTCCAGCGAAGGGCAATCTTTACTATACCAAGACGTTTTGCCATGCTTCCAACTTTGTGGACACAGTTTGGAGAAAAACCTTTTCTATTCCAGCATGACTGTGTCCCAGTGCACAAAGCAAGCTCCATAAAGACATGCTGGAGGAGTTCAGTGTGGAAGAACTTGACTGGCCGCACAGAGCCCTGACCTCAACCCCATCCAGCACCTTTGGGATGAACTGGAACAGAGATTGCGAGCCAGACCTTCTCGTCCAACATCAGTGCCTGGACCTCATAAATGCTCTACAGAATGAATGGGCACAAATTCCCACAGAAACACTGTTGGTGTACTGGTCAGGTGTCCCAATACTCTTATATAGTCTATATAGTGTAGATGGAAACTAATTGTAGTGTTTTATTTAGGTCTAGAAATGAACTGTATCTACCGTAGCATTCTACAAAAGGGTAAAGAAAGGACATCACTGTAGAACCACGTAAATAGGAAGAGAGCCTTTAAGAACAAAGTAAACAGTGTCAAATCTATTAGAGGATATTAAACATTGGCTATGATTGAAATAGATCCATATTTGTGTTTTAGGGCACTATAATGTACGAGGTAATTTTTCTCTTTCAGAATTCCAGAATGGAAGCAATGGACAAAGGAGCATTAGCTAACATTAATGGTGGCCACTGAGATGCTAAAAATGAAAGTCAGGTTCTCTGTACAGTCTACTAGGCTTTAGAAAACACACTGTAGTGACGACTGTAGGTTACTGCAGTCATGAACCTACAATGTGGCCTAGTCAAGTTTTTTACTTTTCGCTAGACCTCCTTGTCTTTTGTACTTTTCAAAACGTTCTGCTACTAATGTTAGCTTGTTTATACAAAGTAAGAATATTGGCACTGATAGATGAGAAAGTTTCTATACTGACCGAATGATTCATTTGTTTGTCATACTTGGGCTGTGCCCGTTCAGAAAGGAGGCACAGGAGCAGACTTCCATTCTTATTCCGTTTCTCTGTATTTCCAAACTTAAAGTAAACGGCACGATGGCCAAAAAACTCATAGCAAAGATAAAGAGTCCGAACAGACACAACACAGGGTATGTGTGAGGGTGAACCGACAAAAGAGGGAAACACAAAGACAGCCTATATGCTGTGGGCTTAACATGAAACACTTGGTAAACATTATTATTTCATCCCTGGCCAGCCGAGGGCTCCCAATGCTCTCACCGACCAGGAATGAGACCACACCCACAGTCAAACTAAAAATCCTTTAACAAACTCAAATAACTGGCCTCTAGCGGCTGCTGACTGGGGATGTCACAGTTTTTAGCACTATTTAAACAGTTCACCCTTCATGTGACCCAGACATTATTTTTTTTGTCCTCCATAGAAGACTAGTTTTGTACCTGCATTTACCAGACCATCTGTTATAGCAGAAGTGTCTCATTTTCTTTTAAGAGTAGATCTTTTAAAAGAGCTTCAAAGTGATGCAACATGTTTTCTATCAAAAAAGGACATTTTCAGAAGTTTTTTCAAAGCTCACTTTAAAATATCACAAGGAATGGGTTTAAATTTAACAGTGTCCTCCATGTGCCACCATGGTGCTAGAAAGGGTTCTTTGCATGGTTCCAAATTGGAATACATTTTAGTGACTTAAAGAACCATTTTTGTTATGAGATTCATGTGAAGAACATGTTATTGTTTAAAGACGCTTTACATAATGTAAATGATAGGAAATTCTTCTAAACTAAAGTTTCTTAAGGTTCTTATTATCTTTAAAAGCATACTCACACAACTCATTTCCAAAAATGGTTCTTCAAGATATAAAATGCTTCTTCTATTACATTGCTTAAAGAACTGGTTGTGGGACATTTGTACCTGTACCTATAGGGCTCTGGGACAGAGGGACTCTGTATTTGTACTTTCCACCTCTTCAGATAAGAAGAACTCATTATTCCATTCAATTTCATACAGACACTGATAAAGACTGTCAAAAAGGCACTTCTGTTTCTAGACTTTTTTACAGTAGTCTCAGGAAAGAACTCATTGCCCAAGTGTACAGCAAGAAAATAGTGTGCAATGCTTAAGTGTTGAAAAGGAATCGAAGGGTATTAGGGATTTTTTGTACTTGCTAAAGGCTCAGTTCATGTGTTCACTGTAACAAAAAATCATTAATAACTGAGTAATGAGACTCAATGCAAACTCTAGAAACATACAACTCTAGGTTTGAAGAAAGAATAGCCCTTCACATCAATACTCAAATCTCACCCCACCCATGAAACACAGTGAAAGGAATATCAAGGCCTGGACAGAATCCTAAACTCTCAAAAAAAAAAAAAAGAGGGCAAAAGGGGTTTTATGTGATGCTACAGAAGAACCGGATCTGGTTCCATAAAGAACTTTTCAATAAGTGGGTTTTTTTACAATGAAATGTAATATATGAATGATGTATAAATAATGTGTGCATGCAAAGAAGTGCTAAAGAACCTTTACACTGTGCTAAAAGGTTCTTCACATGCACATTCACAAGTCTTTATTAAACAAGGTTCCAGCATGGAAGCTGAAAGATTCTTCTATTGCATCACTCAGGAGGTCTTTGTGGCACATTTAGATTAAGGAATATACCACTGGTAGAACAATAAATAAGAAATTGATAAATTAAAAAATACAAACCTTACATAGGAGTAGACCAATAGCAGATTGGCTTAAACAGGAAAACTTCTGCAGTGGCCAATTCCGGTCCTCAAACCATATGAGAAAATCCAGAATGGCCTGAAGAGAGCTGCTCACCTAACAAACCTTAGATATATTAATAAATGAGGATTAAACAGTGAGGATTAAAGATCTAGAATTCCATTGTGCAAATCTGATCAGCAGCCACAGCTAATTTTAAGTGGACTTTATTGCTGTGTGAATTTATTTATCAAGACAGATCAATCTTTCACACAGTTACGATTGTTTCAATTTCCCCATTGTCTTAATCTTAATACCAATTGTAATAGTATTGTTCAAATATGTCTTTGAATACAGATTCACATATGTTTATACATATATTCTCTTGAACCTGAATAGCTTGGTCACAGTGAATAGCTCTCGGATTGATCACCCTGAAGCTCAATATGCTCTCGTTTCTCGGGGTGCTATAAATCCAATTGTTTTAATTTCACTTTGATCAATTATTCGCTGAAGCTTGGCATGTTCTGAGCTGCTGTTTTGATGAACAGAGAAGCAGAGAAAATGGTGGGGGGGTGATTTCTTACTGAGAAGAAGAATAATGGAAAGAACAGTACGCTGTGGAGGCGATGCTCAAATGTCTAACACAGCAAATCGCTTTTTTCCTCCCGCCGCTGTCATCCTCTTTTTCTTTTCTTCCCCGCCACCCCCTCTTTCTCTCTGCTGGCGATGATGGCTGTCTCAGCACTCTTTTCCGCCGCAACTTCACAATAGGCCCTTATTCGAGGAGGCATTCCGGCAGCAGGAGCTTTCGCAATGACAAGGTCTCATTATACTGGGGCACAGAATTAGAGTGCACGCCCACTCGTACCTACTGCAGGGTACTGCCCTACAGCATTGTATGGATCTAGAGCAGAAATGGGAAGGATCTGGTTTATGAGGTACACCTACTTTTCACTTGCATTCACTGGCCATGTTGTCAGAGGCATCTAGAACAGGTACACTTTGTGAGTTCTACTGCTACTGTTCACTGTAGCCTGTACACAATATATCAGCCCCTTTCTACTGAATGGAAAGGAACCAGTGCAGTACAACTTCTCACCAGGCTTTATTTGGGTGGTGGACAATTCTCAGCATGGCAGTCATGTGTTGTACACTAATGGCCAATAAATTAAGGTAAGTAAAGTGGCCCTCATTTAACCCATTCACCAAGTGAAGCAGGGGGCAGCCAGTGATGCAGGGAAGATACCTTGCTCAAGGCGCCTCAGAGGTGCTACTGACAATCCTGGGATTTGAACCCACAGCCTTCTGATTGCAGGGGCAACTCCCTAACCATCAGGCTACCAGCTGTACAAGGTAGGTAAACTTAACAGACCACTCTTATAAAACGTGTCCACAAATGGTTCTGTAAGAGATGTCATAAATATAAAAAAAAAAAGAGATCTAAGCCTTTTAAATGCTTTAAGAACCTTCACCAGTTTAAGGCTTTTTCCTAGAACCTTTACATCATGCAGAGGTTCTTTAGAAAGGTTCGTCACACACATATTTATTTTTTAAGTCAAGTACTTGTACGTTCATATATATATATATATATATATATATATATATATATATAATGTACATGGCTGGATGACAATAAAGCTCTCCTTGTCTTGACATATCATTTACAAATGTACAGTGTTGAACTGGGAATATTAGAGATAGGTCACTAGTATGGACAAAACATAAAAAGCTAAGAAAAAAAACCCTCTTCAATGGTAAGGTTATTCTTACATATGCCCCTGTGAGATTCTGGTAGTATATTACTGCCAAGGTAACAACAATCTTTTTTGTTCGTTCTAGATTAAACACAGACGTCTGAAGCTGGTAAAGGAAATTATATGCTTTTTCTAAACAGCATGTGTGAGACAAACATATTTATCTATATTTACTCTGTATTTAACATTTGAGTGTTTCTGTTTGTAAAGAGGCCTTGTGGAGAACTGTCACTGTTAGTTGACAATGATGGTGAATTTGACATGATAAGCCTTCAGTACAGAACTTGAAGCTCTAAAGGTCTAACCAATGACTGTTGCATATATCTACATACCACCGAGTAAATGTCTTAATTAGATTCTTTTTCGATGAGTGTTTCAAGAATCTAACCTTATTGTTTAAATCAGAACTTAATAGTAAAATGAGAGTTATACTGCAGTACTTTTCTAGTTCATATTCAAACATGAATCTATTAATTAAAGCCCAGAAGATCCAGTGAGTTGACCTCTCCACAAATGATATTTCAATGAACCATCAATCAAAAGATTTTTAGTGAGTCATAACTTGCTCTTCTATGGCATTTTGCAAACATATTAAAGAGAATTCATTTAATTGGATGATTTTCATTTTTTCAGAAATATCTTGATAGATGATGTTCAAAATAGAAAAAAAGTTAAATAAATAAAATTATAGTCTGGCACCTTTTAAAAATATGCATTGTATGACTTGAATAGTTCGCGGCAGCTCCTGCTGACAGTTGAACGTGTTGAGCTTAAATATCTTTTCCACCTCAGACTCTCACGTTTGTGCTTGGTGCTTTCTGCATATGCTCTAGCTGGTTTTTGAGTCTGGCTTTCGGATGGCTTCTTTTGCTCCATTACACATTGTGCATCGTTACACACGTGGCAATTAATGCAAAAATGAATATAGGTGGAATGGTAACATTACAACATCATGATCACCTAAGGGTCCAAACCTCACTTCAGCAATCTATGGTCTTATCAGAGGCTGTGTTGGAAAGCTAAAGTGGTCACATTTTCTACTGAAGCCCAGCATTAGCTGCTGACATGTGAAATAAGCAAAGACCTGGAATACACACTTTTTTGGCTAGGCTTTGTGTGTGAGTGGTGCGTGATTCTATTCTGCTCCCGTTACATTGCAGAGAGGCTGAAAAATGAGCGTATGGATCAAATAATGAAAATGAACCACAGATGAGTTTTAAATTATAGCTTTTTTCCAGCGTGAGAAAACCTTGTCAATATCTGGGAGAGAAAGGCACACTTCAGGGGCCCGACTTTGTTTTGCTTCATCTCTGATTACCATCATAATCCAGCAGCCGCTCCACTTAGCAGTCCATACACACGCATACACACCTCATTCACGTTTATGCCCAGTGCTATGATTGCCTTGTATTTAAAGCTCCTTATGCGAGGCTTCGCTACAACAAATGCTTTTCCAATACCAGTCCCAGGCGAGCGCACTTCATTTGAATCTGTGAAAGGCGCACTGATTCCATCAGCAGAAAGCTCCGTCAGGCGCGGCAAACACTATTCAACAATCTAATGACAGATGAGAATGAGAGGTTTTATGCTTTTTAGTCAAGGCAGCTAGACACAGCCAAGAAAACCCTTCTATAAGAAGGAGTAAAGGTCACACAGGTTGTACAAGTATAGGTAGAGTACCTATACAGGTAAGGTATAGAAGTGATTCCACTTTTTGACATTCAGTTCATGTTAAATTTGTGCCGAATGTACTCAGTATAGTCAATCCTTATATGTTTGTAATGATACAGTTATACTTGTATATATATTATCTAATATTTGTGTCAAATATAGTCAATATAGTGATTGTTACATTTATATAATGACAGTTATATTTGTATTTATAGAATTTGGAAACACCTGTACATGTTTACCTCATAATTACAAAACCTCTGAAGCAAAAATACTACAGTGTCCATTTAAAAATACAAGACAACACTGTCCATTTAAAATAATGAACGTTCTTAAATGTACACTACTGCCGAAACAATTGAGATTTTGCCTCATTGGCAGTAAAAAGCTGAAACACTCACTTATGTTGGAATAGCAGGTTCTGCTATCTTCCTATTCGCAGCTTGTTAACCTCTAAACTTTTCTACGCATACCTTTTGTTTGAAGGTTGCCAATTCCTCGGTCCGAGGGGGTTCTGATAATTCATCCAAATGGAAATCTGCTGTAAATCCTCACAGCTGATTGCCTGAGTGCCGTGGAGAGTTGTTAAACAGGCCTGATGAAGGACGTCTTGATTCCAGTGTCCTTGTCCTTTCATGATTTTCGTTTCGAACATATAAGTGGATAGTAAAAGGACAAACAGTGCTTCAGTGCTCAGAAGTAATGAAGAATAGACTTAAGAACTTATTAAGAATTCATTTCTTCATTAATTCTGTGTTATTTGGCAACTGCACCGCTAGGAATGAAACGTTAAATACATTTAATAAATAAATACCGGTTTTGTCATTCAGATCATTTGTTTAAGCCAATAGACCATCATTTCTGGCCTCAGTAAATGAATGAAACATCTCCGCAGCTCTAATATGTTGCTCCCTTTTCTAAAATTCTGTTGGTATGAAAATACAGAGCTTTGGTCAGGGTTCAGTTTTAAGTCCACTGTCAGGGGACCCTCTTGCTGCCTCACTTCAACATTACTGGTACTTCTTTTGCATTATGATAATTGCTGGCACAAAATTACCACCTCATTTTAGCCCTGCTTCTAATTATCGGGGTCTTCACCACAAGGCAGACACAGAGAGCAATGGTAAAAACATGCACACACACACACAGACAGATGGGGGGGGTAAGAGAGAGAGAGACGAACGGAGCATTGGCATGCAATTACACTCCTGCAATTATAGTTCCATTGTAAAGCAGGGATTTATGGGGGATTTGTGCGCTGATTGCTCTCCATTGCAATTAAAAATGGGACAAATCTGGTTTAGTCCTGAAGAAATATGTCAACTTGTTCAGGTTTCTACTTGAAGTAGGGCTGAACAGGAAAATGTGTCTTTACCCTGCAGTTATGAAGAAAATGTGCTTTTAATCTGTACTAATAACTAAACTACGTTTACCCTACGGACCTATGGAAGCCCATGCATTCCGCCTGCATTAGTGGTGCAACAGTGCTTTCACCCTTTTGGATGTGAAGAGAATTTATTTTAGATGTGAAGAAAAATCTTTTTTGATTTATTTAACACTTATACAGAGCATGTGTTAAGCCTGGAATTAGGAATAAACTGCTTTTGACCTGCAGTCATAACAAAACTATGCAATTACTTCTTAGTTGGATAGGAACTGTGTGTTCAGCATGGAGTTATGATGAAAATGTGCCTTTAACCTTCAGTTATTAAGGATGTATGATGGAATAGTGCTTTTAGCTTGCAGTTGTTAGGAAATAATGCTTTTTGCATGGGATTATGAAGACACTGCTCCTTTGTTCTACAGTTGTGCAGTAACTATGTGTTTACCCTTCAGTTAGAAGAAGAAACTGTGTTTTCGTTCTGCTGGTATGAAGAAACTAATTTACCAGCTGCTGTGGAAAAAACGTGCTATGAAGATAGTGTGCAAAGTTAGTGATTCAGGAATGACATGGATTTACAAATATCAACATTTATATTCCACAACGAACACATACACACACACACACACACACACACACACACACACACACAGTTGACATTTCCTGGGTTGCCTGCTGAGTTAGATGACCCAGCTCCTCTATGCAGCATGACGGAGAAGGCAGTGACCCAGTACGAACAGGCACTGCAGGGGAAACATTCTCTCTCTCTCTCTCTAAAGACCCTGTAGCCATCTGGTAACATGCTGAATAGACTGCGTTTACATGCGGGTCTAGGGAGCGACAAACACACCCATTGAGAAGCACTGTTGCATTATAATTTGTTCATTTCGAGTGAACAGCTTGGTAACTGGACTAAAGGCTTGCGCCTGGTCTCAGTAAACAACAGAAATGTGTTGTCCTTGTAGCATTAAAGGAGAAACGTGCTGCATGTTCTTATTTTGCTTGTCAGAATGATGAACATTATGACTGGATTACCAGGGATCACGGCCACATAGACCACATGGTGTGTTTACAGTGAACACAACCTAAAGCTAACATAGTAAATAGCAATATAACACTTCTCCAGTGTGGCTAGCCCAGTGGCACCTTGTCTACAACCACCACTTCAGGCTTCAATGACTTTTAGAAGTTTCAAAAGGTTCCTAAATGGTTCTTGGCTTGCAAGTGTGGTTCCAGGAAAACCTTGCAATTATACTGGGGTTCTTCACATTCTCAGAACTCATTTGCATAGTTTCTTAAAGAACCATCTACTAAAGCTTCTTCAGGGCATAAATTCCCAATCCTGCTCCTGGAGTCCTCCCATCTTTTACATTTTAGTGTCTTCCCTCTCTAACACATCTTCAACACAAGCAAGAATGGTTTCACGACCAGGTTTGGAAACCATTGCTTTGGGGCACCTGAAGTGAATCCTCCATGGAACTGACCTGAAGAATCCTCATTGGTATCTTAAAGTATAGGTTAACTTTACAATCTTTACTAGGTATAAAATTGAAGCTTTCAAAGACAACCTTGAAGCTTTCAAAGACAGTGTATGTGAAGGGGTCTGCTAACTTGTTGCTGTAAATCCATAATGTGTTTTCCTTTTAAGTTTTAGTTGGATGTTTATTCATTTCTCTAAAAGTTCCAAAATAATTTTTTTTACCATTTTACATGTGTCACAAGCACCAAAATGCCCACATACAGAGACTGGCAGACCACTGTCATAAACAGCTCTTCAATCTCACCACATGTCTGATTTCCTGTCATTATGCCCACTGGAGCATCTCACCGAATGCCACCTTGTCCTCTAAGAAACTCTGAATATGCTAATGTCCCGCCAGGCTTTATTAATTAGCCCACTGCTTTTGTACATGCTGTGTGAATTGGCTGTAATTAAATTGATTGGAAATTTCCAATAAACTTCATTAGGGAGAGCTGTGGTGGTACAGAACAGAGTCTCCTCACGCAGCAGCCATTATCAGATAATGATGACAATTACAGAGAAGTTTTTAACCAAATGCAGAGGTAACAACTGCGCACAAACTCATTTCAAAGGTTAGAATGAAAAGCATGTATTGCTTGTTTTGATGCCCTCCTCTGGGCAGACATGTTTTTGGACTTACTTGACATGATTTATGATTTTTAGAGATGATTCAGTTATTAAATGCAGCAATATTTACTCAAGTCAAATGCAAAGCTTCAAAATGCATCAAATATTGTAGACCTCTGATTACAGATCTCTGATTTCAAGATTCAAGATTTCTAATATAAGGTACATCCTCAAAGGTATGATTTATCTGAGAAACTAGGAAAGTAGCAATGTTTGTTCAATCTCTCAGTCTTCTCTCTTTCTATGTCCCTCTCTTTCTTTCTCTCTAACCTCATTCTCACTCTTCTCTATCTCTCTTCCTCTCTCCTCCTCTCTCTCTTTCTCTCCCACCTCACTCTCAAACCCCCCCTTCAGTTCTTTCTGGTCAACACTGCAATGCAGATGTGAGCATCATACTCTGGCAAAGAAAACTTTCAGAGAGAGAGAGAGAGAAGAAGGGAGCGAAAGGTGTTGTCAGAGTTATGGAATGTTAATTACGCTCCTCCTGCTCCAGGCAAGCCCTTCTTTTCTTCTCTTTCTCTTCCTCTCTCTACCCATCCCTCTTCCTTGCTCGTTCTATTCTCTTCCCTTCACTGGAATTGCCACAGTAGCTCATAAAGGGCCGAAAGGGGACAGGACTGGATGGGAGAATGATTATCGATATTTGTCGCCTGGCGCATTCTCAGAATTTTATTTGCCCTTGAGAACCAAACAATGAATGACACACTCACGCACGCACACACGCACACACGCACACACATACACACACACAGGCACATACACACATCCATAGGTACACCCACCCACACATGCTGTTGTTTTGCTCTTTTGCGATGCTGTCAGGCAGGCGGGTGATAAATGCTTCTCGTCTGTTTGTGGTTAAGGGTATTATTTGTTCAAGCTCTTATTTTCCTGTCAGTGACCCAAACTTTTCCTTCGAAGTGCTGCAAAAATATGGTTATACAGACATACCCTGTGATAAAAATGATTGTGTGTGTGTGTGTGTGTGTGTGTGTGTGTGTGTGTGTACATGTGTGTCTGTGTGTCAGAACTGGGACACGAATGGCAAAATCATTTATTCAGTTTTTGTTTCTAAGGTTAAGGTTAATGTAAGGTTTAGCGTAAGACAACAAAAATGGATTTAGGCTTACAGTGCAAGTGTAGAGAGTTAAATATTGATGTCATACATGTAGGGCACATTATTACATATAGGCAGGTTTTATTGCATCCTATATGTAAAAAAATAGAATAAATCTTTTAAAAAATATAAACTGTCCTGTGTTTCCATTGAGTATGATTAAAGCTGGGTTTTCTCCTCTTGTTGTTCCATTTAAACATAGCCACTGATGTGCAAGATCTTATCAGCTGGAAAGTGCCAACTGATAATAACGGAAATAATAACGGTGGATCCAAATGATGAGCTATGCAATGTGATAGGCTCCATCATGGCACCTACCACATCATGCCCAAAAGCGAGCCAGTTCCAACCAACCAAGAATTGCATGGTTATTTCAGTTTTTTTAATATCATATGACTATTCGTGCCATGTCTTGTAACTTAGATGCAACATTTCAATTTTGTGAAATATTGCTTTGTCTGTCAAATCATCTGATAAACCACCTCATGCGATCGTAAAAACATTTCAGCGATATACGACCTTTTCCAAAATTCAGGTGTTGCCATTAGCCGTTTTAGTTTACACACCTTTATGTTGTTCCACATGGTCACTGTCAAAACAGGACAAGGAAAAAAACTAACCTTTCAATATAATTTAATGTAACAAGATGTTGTGCCATATTACATAAACTTCCATTTAAAATTAAAAGTGTTTAGTCCTTCCTATAAAGTTACTGTTTTGGACATTGATAGCAACAATATACAGGATACACCCACTGGACATGTTACTAGTCACATCTACCTCACATCTAGACTCTATTTTCTATTTTATCATCTGTATTCGTGATATAGATGCACTTTATGGTTTATAATTACAGCCTGTAGTTCCTTTCTTTCTCTGCATCATTTGTTACCCTTTTAACTCCATTTTTCAGTGGTCAGGACCTCTATGGGACCCCCAGTGTGCAGGTATTATTTGAGTAATGGATTATTCTCAGCTCTGATGTCACACTGGCATGGTAGTGGCATGTTGGTGTGTGTGTGTGTGTGTGTGTGTGCATATGCATGTGTGTGTTGATGTGACATTCTCCATGGTGCTGAAACTGGCACGTTCAATTATCATATTCAGTAATCATATTAGGGTTTAACTTAAACGGAAGAAACAGGCTGAGGTGTCAGTCTCGTTGAACTACGATAAAACAGTGAAAAACATTGGTAAATACCCTCCACACACACACGCTGCATAACCAGCATCGTCCACAACAAACCTACCCGCCGCCCCCATCACCACCACCACCATCATTCGAAAGCTTTCTTGCACAAATTAATTCTGTCACAATGCAGGAACATGCTGTGGTATTATCCATTTACTTGACAGATTTTAGAGAGAAATGGCAAGAGAGAGAGAGAGAGAGAGAGAGAGAGAGAGAGAGAAAGAGAGAGAGAGAGAGAGTTTATAATGCAGTAACATTGCCGGTTCCCTACAGGCAGCTGTGCATCTCTTTATGAATGATGAGGGTAATTTCTCCCAAACAGCCGAATGATCACTCTGCCACACACACACACCGCCCCCCTCACCCCCCAAACCCACTGTGTCTGTTGTGGGAATAAACAAGAAGGTTTGTTGGCGTATATCCTGCTATGGACAAAGTGTGTTTAAGTAAGAAATGATCATGTACAAAAGCCTGGAACTACATACAAATATGAGATTCAAAGGTTAAGAAATGGATAAACATGCATTTTGTGGATTAGTAATGGATTAATACACCTTAAACTTGTAACAACATCATTCTCAAATTAAAGGTAAACTTTACTTTAATATGCTCAAGGGTATGTTTTTGGTACATTTCAGGGCACATAATTGTACCATATTTTAGAATTCTTTTTCATTTACTTTTTTATGTAAATACCTGACTCCTTGATTTTTATTTTACTTCCAGTACAATAATTAAAGAAGCTGGACATTTGTACCTTTAAAATTCACTGAAGCTTCACCAAAGGACTACTGTGACAAATTGTGTTTCTAATAGAGTGTCCTAGATTAAAATTCAAGTGTAAGTATTGCTATTTTTGTGACATAATATCTCAAGTATTAGAGAAAGCATCTCTTCAAAGATGGAGTAGGAACACAAAAGAACAAGGTCAAAAATGTCTATGTAGTGCATTGGGACTTCTCATTAAATTCAGCATCTATTAGTGTAAGAACTGAAGTTTGCTACGTGCCATTCTTCTCTTTATGGAATCATTGTAGTCCAAAGTAAAACCCAAGAAAAAATAATCCTAATAATCAAAGGTGTGACTCATTTCAAAGCTAGGTAACAGAAGTAAATTCTGATTTTCCCTCTGTTTTGAATGTTAACGAAAAATATTATATGGAAATGTATATGAATTTCAAAACTAGACGTGAAATGGGTTTTAATCTTTATTGGTAAGAAAGCAAGTCAACATTTCTAACAATGCAACATTTAAAATTACAACATTTAAGACTTTTCTTAAGGTTTACATGCAATTTTTTTTTTCCGACTGATTCTTTGATATGAAGAAACCTGCAACTACTCTGTTAAATCTGGGCCATCTTTGTGAAGTTGTGCAAATTGTTTTCCCGACTCTCCCCTTTGGTCTCTCACTAGCAGCTCAACACGGCCTCACAATATTTCACACAGAGAGGTTCAAAAGTATCCTAGTAAAATGTTTTATTTGGTCATATTGATTAAAAATAAAAAAGTCACCTGCAAAAAGGGGCTACACACAAAAAGCATGATACACTATATGGACAAAAGTATTGAAACACACCTGTTTTTCAGGGTTTGAGCTAGGCCCCTTACTTCCAGGGAAGGGTAATCTTAGCGCTTCTGCAAACCAAGACATTTTGAACAGTGCCATGCTTCCAACTTTGTGGACACAGTTTGGGGAAGAACCTTTTCTATTCCAGCATGACTGTGTCCCAGTGCACAAAGCAGCTCCATAAAGACATGGTTGGATGAGTTCGGTGTTGATTGCCCGCACAGAGTCCTGACCTCAACACCATCCAACACCTTTGGGATGAACTGGAATGGAGATACCCACAGAAAAACACCAAAATCTTGTGGAAATACTTCCAAGAAGACTGGAAGCTGTTAGAGCTGCAAAGGGGGGACCAACTCCATATTAAAGTCTATGTACAAGACAACGTCATTAAAGTCCCTTTTGGTTGAATGGCCAGGTGTCCCAATACATTTGTCCATATAGTGTATGTGTTTACTGTTGACATCATGTGTGCTACTGTTTGGGTAAGTTGTACTGGCTTGTGGTATAAATTTATAGTTTTGATTGATGTGAGTTTTGCAGGGAAGATGGGTTTCACCAGATTTTTAAGTTTTACTCAGGCAGAACTACCTGGTTAGTGAATGTGGCTGTTGTTTTGACCAATGTAGTCAAGCCCTTGAGGACAACTTTAATACATTGATTAGCTATTTGAAGGCTTGCGATACATTTCGATGAAATTATTTAATATCTTTAAGAACATATAAATAATAGAAAAGTGAACAAAATTAGCAAAATCGTGTTAATCAAATAAAGTTAATGCTAAAATAACAGGATTCTAAATGAATGTGTTGTTAGCTAGATAATAAAATGTAGCAACTGAACAAATGCAGCAAAAAAACCTCCAGAAAGCTACGCACCACACAACACACAGGGGTTATTTTATTGCTTACTAAATTGCTGATCAGGTCAGTCAATTTTCTGGATTTTGTTTATTTCAATAAATCACAATCCATGTTCAACTACTATGTTTTAAATAATGTCCCTTATCTGTGCTTACACAGTCAGTGGTAAATTATAATGATATTTAGTTGTAGACCTGAATTAATTCCTTTATGTTGGCCTGTTAGAATATCAGCATGACTATTACCATGATTTCTTATTCCTTAATACATCACAGCGTATTGTTGACAAGGTCATGGTTTGTCTACAGATAATAGATGTAACTGATTTTAACTGGACATAACTGGCTTACTTTTCCTTATTCATGTATTGTAGTCATTCTCACCAGTGCTTTAGTAGAACCTTCCGTACTGTTATATGCGGTTCTTTGGAATATGATTTTACAAAAAAAAAAATGGTTCCAAGTCAAAGAACCTCTGTGGAGTATTTCTTTTTGGTAAAGGGATTAAAGATAAAATAATATGTTGTAATGAAACGAATTAGATGAAAATCTACTGGTCTATATACAGCTTTGTTTCTCTGAAAGAAGAAAAGACACTATATTTTTGCCATGTTTTTTGTCAAAAAAGCAAACGTAACCTGTTTTTTTTTAATTGTCAGATAGTTTTTCAGAGCCTGCCTAAGACGTCCATGAAGAGGATAAACACCACACACACATGTTGCACGGGCCTCACAAAGACACACAAAGAGATGTTATGCCTAGAAATGATTGCTTTATGTGCAGAAAGACTGATGTAACTGTTGGTGGAAAGGAGTGGTTAGATCTCATGCCACATACGAAAGAGGCGGGGTGAAAAGGTCAAAGGGAAAAGTGTCTGCCTCCTATAGTTTACCAGTTACACCAGTGCCATGAAGGCTTTATGGTGCAACATACACCTGCTGTGAAAAAGATCTACTTGATTTAGAAAAGAATGCTTTAACTGCTGGGCTTTATCGTGTCGGTTTTACTGTGTTTATCTCTGAAAATGAAATGCTGAGTATTTTGTTTGTCTTCCAAGAAAATGTGATCAACAGTCATGGCTTAATGAACTGCAGATTAAAAAAGCGTAGAGCCGTTACAAGGAACTAATGAAACAATCTACACAGTCTGTGGGCTTACTTTCTTTATCTGGAGCAATCTGGAGATTTCTTTTTTTTTTTTCTTTTTTGCAGGATTTACTCATTCACAGTTTGTTGTTATTACACTAAGACGTGAAAGTGAGAGAGAAAACGACAGAGTGTGACAGAGTGTGTGATATAAAGAAAGTGTGAGAGAGTCAGGGTAAAAGTAAGAGAGAGAAAGAGAGGGAGACTAAGAGAGATTAAGAGTGAGAAAGGAAGAGTGAGAGATACTGAGAAAGAAATTAAGAGTGACATAGTAAGGTCTGTGCACTGAAAACATCAGACATCATAACACATTCAGTTAATATATGTCAGTAATGGCCAAATGTAACTAAATAGTAATAAGTAGTAAAATAGTAATAGTAATAAAGAAACTAAAAACACACACACACACTTGGTATTACTCTATGTGTGAGGGTGTTCTACTGACATGTAATACTGTAATATCATAGTAACACCACACCTACTCCAGTCTTTCTTTTCTTTTAGTTTTTCCTGCTAAAGTTGAATCTGTATTAAAAACAGCATGTTGCTTTGTGAGGACCAGCTAAATGTCCCCACGTCTACATATTTTTCAGTATTTACATACACACACACACACACACACACACACACACACACACACACACACACACACACACACACACACTCACACACACACA
>JBBJLS010000018.1:5784654-5816609 GCA_037577275.1 Bryconaethiops microstoma
ACATATATATATATATAAATATAATGTGTGTGTGTGTGTATATATATATATATATATATATATATATAATGTGTGTGTGTGTGTATATATATATACACACACACACTCATGCATACATATATACATACATATACATTATATATATATATATCTCCCCCCCATACAATGACGTCAGCAGAAAAGCGTCTGTCAGGTGCTGACTTGCAAGTGAGAGATTACGTGAGGCAGGAGCTATTCTGTAAGAACGTGCCTTCTATCTCCCTTGGCCAACAAAAGTGAAACCATGTTTACACTGGTTTAACAGAAATAAAACAAACAACATATATATAGATGTGTATTTTACATCAACAAAACTTGAATATTCATTTTCAAAATAATGCTTAAGACCAGGGTAGAAAATATGGGGGAACTCAGTGTTCAAGACCCCATGACTGATACCTGAAACCCCCAAAAGTCTCAAGATCCCCAAAAAAATTCCCAAGTGATACAAAATGGTGGAAATGGGGATTGATTTAGCTAAACAACGTTCAACTCGAGTGTTTCTCTGAGTGTTCTTGTGTGTTTTTCGTTTTGTTCTTTTTAAAGCCCTGTATTTTTATTACTGTAAACTAAATTAATTTATTACTGTATTTACCCTGCTTATACCAAGGAAAACAGTGCGTACCAAAGAAAAACACGCTTGCATGAATTACAGTACAGTCCATATAAGGGCAAAAATTTTTTACATTCTAGCACTGCGGGAGACAGCAGTTCAGTGTACACTGTACAGTACAGATACGGGTTTAACTTTACATTTTTTTAAGGCTTATGTATTAAGCCGAGTTTAAAATTAAATTAAAGTGTTTTGGGAGCATAGTTGGGGGCATATTTAGGGTTTACACTATAAAAATAGGCATTTTTATTTGCCACGTCACAAATTTGCCTTTTTTCACTTTCGTCACATGCCTTCCTCCTGAAAAATATTTGGTTTCATTTCGTCCATCTGTCCCTGCCCCATCAACAAATGTTTGGCTTCAATTCGTTGCTACCCCACCTCCCTTCATAAACATTTAGTTTCATTTTGTCTGTAACCACAGAGTTATTACTTAGTTATTTTGCACATCTCTTAAAATAATATTATTTAGATGCCATAATTAACCACAGTTAACCAAAATGTAACAAGCATGCAGATACAATCTACAACGGATTATCTTTCAAAGAAAAATGTAATATGGCTTTTATAAATAACTTGCTTTTGAGTCATTTATTTGACAAGCTTGAGCATTTTTCTTATCTTCCTATCAGTGTAAGCTCTCCCATTATTTCTTATGCATCTGTGCACTGTTAGCTTAAGCTACCAGTGGAAAACATGAAAAAAAAAGTCCAAGTGCTAACTTCAAAAACATTGGTGACATACAAAAACTTCAAGCATTCAAAGTACACAGGCCATACGTCATACCATAATTCAATAACAAAAAAAAGTTTGGAATAAACACCCTTCAACTTACTTAACTTATAAGACCTAATTATCACTGGACAATATGAACAAAATTTGTTTTGGTTACACACAGCTGCAGTGGCAGAACACATCACTAAACCATTATTGCATGCATGTCAAACTATTTTATTTCATTAGCTGAATAAACAATACACATTCTATAAAAACATGAATGTATTTGCACTGCAGCATTGTACAAAACAGAAACTGAAGAAGAAAAAAAAATAATCACATATCTGAAAAGGCCACTTTGCAATGGACAAGTCTGTGACTTGGAATGACTCTAACCTAACCTGATTTTGTTTAATCATCAACCATCATGAATCAAAAATCCATAAAGAACAAGTTAGGATAGCCTGCAATGCTTCATAATTTCAGTGAATGCACTATTAGTTAATGGCGCATGCACTTCTTTATCTAACAGTTTAGCTGCAGCGGTAGAAATTTTGCAGACACAGGTCTGCTAAATGTGTATAGAGGAAACTGTGTGGCCCACCAAAGGATGATAACTAATACTGGTAAAGTTCTCATGCATAACACAGGTAAATACTGGAAATGCCCCATGCTGCTGCACATAGCATTCCAGTTAAGAGTGAGCAGCTACTGAGTCCCTAAACAAAAGATCCATGTCAGACAGAAGCACATAATTATATGCATGTCTGTGCACGTTCAGTAGCCAAGCTCTTTGAAGGCTGAACTCCACAAACTGCATTGTTGTACCACAATGACTTATTACAAACAATTGATGCTAAACAATATTTTGAAACCACAAACATAAACCTGAATTATGACTTGTAACTTGTGATTCTGAAACAAGACAACATTATGATGTTTTTAAAAAAATGTTTTTTGACCTGTCTGCAATTTTTATTTTTAGAGAGAACAAAAGAAATGGGGAAAGAGAAATATGTTTAGCCATCACTCACCTCCCAGATGGTTGCATAGGATAGTGCTGGTTGTACTGAGGCTGCTGGGAGAACGGCTGCCACGGGTTAGAAGAAAACAGCTGACTCTGGAGAGGAAAAGGAAACAAACATCACATTTTTTACAAGCATGTTTAAAAAGGAAAGGAGCTAAACAACAGATTTAGTGCATTGTGCTGTTCGGTTGCAATGAGGTGCTATTTTAGAAAATACCCTGGCCAAACAGTTTATCTTAAATACACCTTCAACAACCTGTGGTATGTAAACAATATTGTGCACAACAGCCATGCAATCTCTGATAAGCTAATGTACCAAATAACCACACACAAAATCCCCAAAGTTGAAGAAGTCACCACTTAAGCACTGTAGTGACATAATTCTTTAGTAGATTCTTGATGGCCCAAACCATAAACAACAGGTCTCTTTCCAAAGACAATTACAACATCTAACTGGGAAAAGGAAAAAAACCCGACAGACAAGTAAAAGGAGTGAGAAAATAAATATGAAAGAGAGACTGAGTCATAACTAACTTACTGGCCCCATTTCCACTGCCAAATCAAAATGAAAAAACCCAGGACTAAAGTTCACTGTGGCAGGCATATACAATACTGCAGTTCTACATAGCATGGTTTAAGTGTCCTAGTCAAGGGCACAACAGAATCAGCCAGAACACACCACATTTGTGGTGTAACTAATATCTGTACCACGATGGGTCAGATTGCAGATGGCCACCCAAGGAACAATATGAAAAAATAAAAGCCCGAAACACTGTGACAAAATGTTAAACTTTTACCACGTATAACTTTCTTTCTCTTCCATTTGTACCATCCTACCAGAGTCAAGTGGAAGAGTGGAGGGGCTTATGCTACGCTAGCACTTATGCTCTAATGGGAAGCCTTCCTTTCCTGAAGCTACTTATAAATTGAAGGACTTTACCTTTTTTAGGCTAATTTTATTATTGGGTTACCACTATGGGCACTGACAAAATTCTATTTTAAGAACATTTATTTATCTCACCCACACCATACAGAAACGAAATCATTTCAAACCTGAAAAACTCTCCAATTTTGCTCATGACATTAAGCCCTAGTACTTATCAGTACAATGGTTTTGCAACTGCAAAATAACAAAATATATCAGTGAACACTTTACATTTCTATATAGCATGGTTACAGAGAGTGCTGTATAATTTTCAAAATACTGTGTTCATCAGACGCTGTGAATACCTGTGGAGAGTGGTTAGTATACTTACCCAAATGTGTTAATATTGTGTAGGTGCTAGAAGTCTTTACATTCACTCAAAAAAGAAATAGGCTGGGCCCACCAGTTTTCTGGTACTGCTGTAAGATCAGACCTAGACCTAAATCACTGAGAACCACCAACAATTAAATTACTCAAAATTGTGAAAAATGTTTGACATACAAATTTGTAGGTGTGTATAATTGGAATTGGCCAGGATTGGGGTTTAATGTTTTGTTATTTAGCTACGAACAATTATTCTATTTTGGTGGATCTGTGCAATGATTTACAGAAATAATGTGTACTACACTGAAAGCTGCATGTGCATATTCATGCAACTGACAAACCGCCAGTCCGCGTGTATTACAGTGGGTTTTTTTTTTAATAGTGTGTGTTTAGGGCAAAGTGGACTTGCTGTTGTCTCTTAAAATTGAAAAAAAAAATTAGATAACTGCATTCTGATATTATGTGAAGTCACGGAGTGATGCCTAATGTGGTAAGAGCAATGATGCTCTGTAGCAATGAAAAAAGAAATGGTGAAACAACCCAGTGCTTAAAGAAGAATTTAAAAAAAAATCTGGAGATGATGTGAAGTGGACGATCTGCAATACCTCCGTTGAGTTGGGAAGTGGAGGACTGGGCACACTATACTTGGGGCTCCCCAGCTGAGGGCCCTCTGGGTGCAGGAAGTCCTCCGTATCCATCACAGCAGATGTGGCGAGAATGGGCATCAGGCTCTGTGTAGCAGCATGGTGACCAACGTGTCAAAGGGAGCCAAAGGGTTCATGATTTTCCAGCCATCTCTGAGAAAGGGGAGAAAGAGACAGTGAGACATGTCACGGAGACAGCGTGAGACAGATTGTTGTTGTAAAATGTTCGCAGTGATGTGAAACTAGATTGCCCTTGTCTCGGCAAATACCAAATACCAACCAGAGAGAGAGTGATCTTTACGTAGGAGGAGAAAGCCAACTTTCTGAGGCTTTCATTTAAACTATGTGTGCCAGGCAAACAAGAAGTTAAGCTTAATCTCTATATCATTACATCGTAATTGAAATAACTCTTAAAATAGCGATGCCCCGGTCCCGTAGCCTGCCATTACCACGAAGCTGGGGTATGTCAATCAATTGGTCTGGTTAAACTTTGACAGCTCAGTTTAATAAAAAACTTTGTGGTTGTACTGTGGCAAAAAGGCTAAGTTAGCCAGGGAAACGAAGCGTCGATGTCCTGCTCGGATTTTGACCGAATGCTGGCACACTCCGCACTGTCTTATTAAGTTAGCCGAATAATTAATACGTTTATAAAACCAGAAAGGGGCTGAGTGAGACCCAGCTGTATCTATACTCGTACTAAGTGTCGGTTCTGGTCGTTAAAAGAGCCGGTTTTATTCAAGAGAGGCCGAAGTCTATTGTTTGTCCGGCTAGCTGCCTGCTGCTAGTTGCTCGTTAGCTCGGTTGCTAACGACATTTCGACACCCCTCTCTCTCTTTTGAGAACACGTACTCACGTCGTACACTTCAAACTCATTTCCTCACCTTCCCCCCGAACTGCGTTCTGATTCTGGCTCCGCGGGGGTCCTTAAGCCATTATTATTTAGTATTTTCTAAACACGGTTGTTTCAAAAACACTTCCTGGTCGCCATCTTAATTTAGGAGGAATCTTCCGTTGGCTTTGCTGACGTCACGCCCTCAATTGGCCCCGTGCCGTTTACAAACCGCACGCGACCTGGTAAAGACCACTGAGGGGCCTGTACTTTCTTGATATTTTTTTAAATGATCGTCCCTTTTACTTCTATTCACTGGAGGAACTATGGGCTGTGCACAGGGGCCCATGGTGCAGGGGCCCTGAAAGGTCTTTTGGGCCCCTTACATGAAGTAAAGTCGCCCCTAATAGTCACATGTGAACAATGTGAAATTCTTTCTCTGCATTTAAACCATTCACCAAGTGAAGCAGAGGGCAGCCAGTGACACAGCACCAGGGAAGCAGTGTGTGGGGACAGTACCTTGCTCAAGGGTATCTCAGTGGTGCCACCAGCAGTCCTGGGATTCGAATCCATGGCCTTCTGGTCAAAAGGGCAACTCCCTAATCACCAGGGCACCAACTGCCCTGAAGAACCCACTTATACAGTCATGACGTAAAGGAAGGTTCCACTGCCTAATTTTTTTCCCCCAGAATATCTGCATAGTTCAGTCACTGAGATGTAAACAAGGTCAGTCAGACAGTTTTGATATGAATATTGAATTGTTTTATGGTATACAGTGGTGATAGGAACCAGGATTCACAATGTATACAATGCAAATAAATACAAATGTAATGTTCTCATATGTCATTCCCTTATATGTAATGCTCTTACATGCAATATGTGATGTCTCCTGTGTAACGTCTTAATATGCAATGTTCTTATATGTAATAAAGTGTAAAGTGGCCATTTTTGTCATATGTGAATACACCACAGCACAGTATGAAATATGGTGTGAATAATGTGAAATTCTTCTCTACGTTTAACCCATTCACCGGGGTGAAGCAGTGGGAAGCCAGTGACGCAGTGCCCGGGGAGCAGTGTGTGGGGACAGTACCTTGCTCAAAGGTTCTTTCAGTGGTGCCACTGGCAGTCCTGGGTTTCAAAGACCTTTCAATCGCAAGGAGCAACTCTCTAACCACCAGGCTACCAGCTGCTCCATAATGTATGTAGTGTTTTATGTTCTTCAGAGACTATTTTGTCTTGATGTGAAATATTGAATTGTCTTAGTGTTTACAGAGGTGATGGGAACCAGGGGCCAGAATGTCTACAAAGTAAATACATGCAAATGTAAAATTCTTATATGTAATTCCTTTACGTGTAATGTTCTTCCATGCAGTATGAGATGTCTTTTGTGTAACGTTCTGCATGGATTTAACAAAGTCTTAACAAAACCCGTATGAATTGAACCATGTCTAACAAAGTCTGCATGGATTTAACCAAGTTTGCACAGGTTTCACCATGTCAGGCTGGTCTAGGTAGATGCTCTACAAGGTCACATCAAAGGGGAGAGAATCCTGAACAGAGAATTTATAAGGCAGTCTTTGCCCTTAACATTCCCCTCTACACCTTTCCATCCTCTTTTATTATGGAAGGCGACCCCAACTGACCAGTTACACACGTACATGGTATGCACACACTCAAAAACAAATCAATAAATAAATACATCCATAAATGAAAACAGAAACACACAAAACAGCATCAGGTGGTCAGCACTGTATTGATATTAGAGTTTGAGAGTGATCCACCACCCAGAAACGTCCAGTCAAGAGTGGTTCTGTGGTCAGAAACTGACTGTTGGTAAAATGTTGGAAGATGACTAACAAAAACAACAGAGGAACTACAGACTATAAGGTAGATGCTTCTGATAAGGTGGAAGGGAAGTTACTTCTTTGATGTAATTATTGTTATGTGCAGGTCTACATCCTCCTCCTCTTCATTATTAACACCTTCTCTACCACTGTCATCATCACTCCTTTACTGTGTCGTACCCCTGTGATTCATCAATAGTTTACCTAATTGTATCATTTTAATCCAATGGTACTGCATAATCTGCAGGCCTACTAGAACTTTTTTTCTCATTCATAGCCAGCTGGCCCTAGTCACCTGAAGCTTCCAGTTGTCTCAACAACATTTTTGGAAAGAATCACCGGAGCACTTATTAGTGTTTCTGAACTCCAGTCTTGGAGGGCATTGAACTGCACAGTTTATTCACCAGACACATGACTCGGCTAAAATCTGCCACAGGACCGAAGCTGCAGATACTGCTTGAAAACGCTTTAGTTAAACATAAAGTTTAATACTGTAAACTTTTAATAAATATTAGTGTTAAAAGATTTAGCTTCAATTTAGAACATTTAACTTTAGACGAACATTGTACCATTTGCTATTTTATCTGCGCAATTGGAAGGTGACAGGGAAACCTCTAATGTACTGTAGTGCAATGTAATTTTACTTGGACCAATTATATTGGTCCATGCATCACAAAATGTTCATACAATGTAAACAGGTGCTGTTTTTTAAATGGATAAGAGTAAATACTTGTTATATACTTGTTTTTCAATACAAAATTTTATTCATTCATTATCTGAGCTGTTTATCCTTAAGCAGGGTTATGGCGGATCCTAGCGGTCATAGGGCAAAAGGCAGAGAAACACCCTGGACAGTCCATCAAAGGGCTTTTTATCATTGTAAGAGAACAGACAAGAACACAAAGCTACTACTTGCAAAACAAAGGCAGAAATGCTACTTCATCACAAATAAGCAAAATGATATGAATGCTGATACAAAAATGAAATTGTCACGTACACAGGTCACGTGACACACAAGGGCAACCGGAAATGAGTGCGTCACATGATATACAGTATAAGCCCAGGTCATTGAGTCTACACCTCGAATCATCCGTCTCTTCAGACCCTCTAACCGTGAGTACTCCGGTATTTTCCTTACATTGTGTGCGAGTGAGAACGCAGGTTCTGGTGGGAATCCTTATACTTCTCATAGCAATGTGTATGATCTACCGACTCTCTCGCACTACTCTGCATTTGGGTTCATACACCATGTTACAGTGGTGTAGCGGCTATCCTCTTTCATCCTGACAGAGTGACTGAGTCCAGAGTCGTGAACCCAGTGCACTGTGTGATACTGTTACGCAGCAGGCTGCCGTGATTGCACAGCTGGAACGAGAGGTGGTTGGCTTGCAACAAGCACTTCACGAGTCCTTTGTGGCTCAGACAGAGCTTGCTCAGCGAGTCACCGCCCCCGGAGAATGCTGTGCATGAGCAGGCTGCTGGGCGGGTAGTTCCACAGGCAGCACCCCTCGTTCCATCTCCGTCATGGCTCCTAGGACCAGACCAGACCAGCCCTCCCAGCGATAGTCGGTTGTCAACCTCCTTCCGTCGACCACTCTGGAGCCGGGGGGGAGCCCATGCAATTAGGGCGCACCTCTCTGTCTCAGGAGGACAGAGATAGGCACTACCGCAAGGGACTCTGCACCTATTGCGCCTCCCCCAAGCCTCATAGTGGTGTCTGTCCTTTCCGGGGGCTCCTACCTGGTCCGTTGGTGATATCTTTTACCTCACCTCCCCTTTCCCATCTTACCATCCAGACTCACATTCAGCTGGGCCACCAACAGATCATCTCCACTGTGTTTGTGGATTCGGGTGCAGCAGGGAACTTTATTGATCAGGTTTTTGCTACCCAGCTGGGTGTGGGACTTGAGGCGTTATCCCAGCCTATTAATATGACCACCATAGATGGTCGGGCCCTTTCCACCAGTCCCAATACCCATCAGACCTCGCCCTTGACCGTCACCATCGACCGTCACAGTGAACAAATTCAATTTTATGTCATAAACCTCACCTCTCCTTGTCTTATTTTAGGATTCCCCTGGCTCCTTCAGCACGACCTGCTCATTTCTCGAGCAGCGGGTCATGGAGGACTATATCAGTGAGGGGCTGTGCCAGGGGATGATTTGGCCCTCTTCATCTCCAGTGGCCGTTCTTTTTTGTGAAGAAAAAAGAAGGGGCCTCCATACTTGTGTCAACTGTTGGGGGCTGAATCGTATTATGGTGAAGAATACGCACCCGCTTCCCCTCACTAATACCACCCTGGATGCCCTCTCTGGTGCTTAAATCTTCACAAAACTGGACTTCCAGAGCACCTACAATCTGGTGTGCATCAGAGGAGGCGATAAGTGGAAGACGGCTATCATCACTCCTACTGGTCATGCCGTTTGGATTGTGCAAGAGTCTGAGGGACATGTTAGGCCAATGGGCCTTCATATATTTAGATTTATTTTTATTTTACCATTGTTTAACCAGGAAAGGGAGTCCTGGCCAAGTGGCAACATCACAACCCAGATAGAAAAAATGACTTACAAGAACTATAAGCATATGAACCAATTGAATAAACAGAATAAAATATTCATTTAAAACAATTACAAGTTAGCACCTTAATCTCTGTGTCCTTCAGAATAAATTTGAACTGATCCCAAGCAACAAGATTTGTAAGTTGTAGGGTACCTTGCAAATTATTCCAATCAGAAGGAGCACAATACTGGAACGCCATTTTCCCACTCTTTGTGCGAACACTGCAGACATTCAGAATATAAAAGTCCTGTGATCATGAACCATAAGGTCCATCTGACTTCTGCTGAAGATATGCACAGAGATAGGGAGGAAGCTGGCCTAAAAGACCAAATTATATACTCATCTATACCAGCACGTCAGGGCGGTCCTGCAGAGATTGCTGCCCCACCAACTTTACTGTAAGTTGGAAAAATGTGCTTTCCACCAGCGTACCACCCCATATTTGGGTTTTGTTATAACCCCCACAGGTGTGGCCCTGGATCCCCAGAAGCTGGACGCTGTGCGTAATTGGCCCCTCCCCAAGTCACTGAAGCAACTCCAATGCTTTCTGCGGTTTGTGAACTTATAGGAGCTTCATCCAGAACTTCAGTTCAGTTGCAGCGCCTCTTACCGCCCTTACCAGGCCTTCATACCCCATTTCATCTTGATTCATATGCTCTTCAATCCTTTAACCGTCTGTGCCTACTCTTCACCTCAGCTCCCATCCTGCTACATCTGGAAACCTTTCGTTGTGGAGGTGGATGCCTCTGATGTGGGCGTAGGAGCGGTTCTCTCCCAATGAGGTCCAGGCCGGAAACTGCATCCTTGCAGTTTCTTCTCCAGAAAATTTAACTCCATGCAACAGTGATACGGGGTAGGGGACCACGAGCTGTTGGCCATCAAGTGGGCCCTGGAAGAGTGGTGTCACTGGCTCCAGGGTGACGGTGATCCATTAACGGTCTGGACAGATGAATCCTAGGCAGGCGCGGTAGGCTCTGTTCTTTGAACAGTTTAATTTCCACCTTTCATACCGTCCAGGGTCAAAGAACACCAAAGCCCATGCACTATCACGTCAACATGAAGTCGAGGCACCCCGGATGGTGCCCGCGCCTGTCCTTGTCTCTTCTCCAAGGCTGTGCACCTGGTGGCACTAGCTGGACTCCCCACGGCCGAGCTACAGCAGAACTGATCTTAGAGCACATAGTCCGCTTGCATGGGTTGCCCAAGGACATCATCTCGGACAGAGGGCCCCAGTTCACAGCCAAGTTCTGGCAGGCCTTCTGCCATCTGATCGGTTCATCCAGCAGCCTCTCCTCCGGATACCATCCACAGACGAATATTCAGATGGAGCGGGCCAACCAACAACTGGAGTGCTTTTTGAGATGCTTTGCGGCTGATCGTCAGTGCTCCTGGGCCTGCTACCTCATTTGCCTGGAATTGTCACATAATCTTCAAGTCTCCTCTGCTACAGGTCTTAGCCCTTTTGATGTATGCCAAGGTTTCCAACCTCCGATGTTTGAACATCAAGAACCGGAGGTTAAAGTACCGTCGGCCCAAAAGTTGGTCCGCAGGTGCTGGCAACTTTGGACCGCAGCATGGGCTGCCATCAATTGTGCCAACGAACAATACATCAAGCACCTCCCTGATTTGTTGATCCTTATAAAATATCTCATTGGATTAACCCTGACACCTGCCTGCTGTGCTCTGGGTCCACCCAGTGTTCCATGTATCTCAACTAAAAACTGCTTTTTATTTCCCTTTGTCTCCCCAAATATCATGTGATGTGCTCATTTCTGGGTGCCCTTGCGTGTCACATGATATATAAGCCCAAGTAAGGCAGGTAGCCAGTACTCTGTCATTGAGTCTACACCCCAAACCATCTGTCTCCTCAGACCCTCTAACCGTCAGTACTCCGGTATTTTCCTTACCTTGTTCTGGTGGGAATCCTTACTCTTTCAGAGAGCGTTCTCATAGCAATGTGCGTGGTCTACTGACTCTCTCGCACTACTCCACATTTGGATTCATACACCACGCTATACTTGTGTAGTGGCTATCTTCTTTCATCCTGACAGAAATGAGCTATTTAATATCATTGCATGAATAACTGTCACTACTTAAGTTATAACACTTTTCACATATGTTTAGACAAAAAGATGACTGTTCAGAAGTGAATTATACAGGTCTGGAAAAAATAAGAGACCACTGCAATTTATTTTTAAATCATCATCTCTGAGTATGACAACCATTCCATGCCAGTGTCTGTTAAATTCCTACACAAGCACACCTCATTCTGCTTTATGAGGTACTGATTAGATGATCACCTGAATCAAATCTTATTTAATCAGGAAAAGTATAAAAAAACACTGGTGTAATCAACACTATCCTCTTGCAATGTGACCAGTTAGATGGAAAAAGACTATTAGAAGTACATCAAAGGTAATTATTGCCATTTTGTTTGAGTGAATAAGAGATTTCTTTGAATTATTCAAGTTCTGTAAACACTGCATCATTTCTCTTATTTTGATGTATTGTCATTTTCTTTAAAATTATGCTTTGAAGAATGATTTTGTTATTTTGAAATTGGGAGAAATATTGTCAGCAGTTCTTAAAACTTTTGCTGTCTCTTGCTGGATGGCCTTGTGGTTAGGGCGTTGGCCCTGCAATCAGAGGATTGGGGTTCAAATCCTAACTGCTAGTGTCACGGCCGAGGTACCCTTGAGGAATGTACCTTCCCCACACACTGCTCCCCAGGCGCCTCATTGGCGGCAGCCGACTGCTTCACAATGGATTAAATGCAGAGAAATCATTTCACTGTGTGTTTTACTTGTATGACTATGCATGTGATAAATAAAGATTCTTCTTCGATTTTTTTTCCAGAGCTGTATATGCTACTGCTTCTATGGGTATGTGTGTTCTTTTTTTTTAATTTATTGATTTTTTTCTCCCTGTAGTGTCCAGCAGCTTAGCAAGCAGAATGTGAAGCTGGATGCCATGATTCACCAGACACCTTTGCTTTGCCAAGTGGGGCTTTAACGGTATAAGCCCCTCTTGTTATCTGAATTTTTAATTTTTTTATTTATTCATTCATTTGATTTATAATTAAACCAAATCAGACATGGGTAGAGAAAGAAAGAGACACAAGTGAAGATAAAGAGAAAAAGAAAGGAGGCAATAGAGAGAGAGAAAACAGGGAAAGACAAAGAAGAGGTCCAAATGAAACTGCTGCCACTGTGTCATTGCTCCGAATGCTGCATCTGAAAAACAAGAACCAGCCACACAAAAACAGAACAAAATACAAACCAAGGGCAAAACTGTACCAGCACAGAAACAACATACACACCTACGGTCAATGCTGTAACAGCACACAGAACCCTGTGGTCCTGGGTAGTTTTGTTTGTATGTATATGCCTATACCTGTGTGTGTATGCATGTGTATGCATGAGCGTAAATGTGTGTGCGTGTATATGGCTGTGTGTGTGTGTGTGTGTGTGTGTGTGAGTGAATGTGTGAGTGTGTGCATATGCGTGTGCATGTGTGCCTCTGATTGTCATATACGTTTTCCTATGGGTGTTAAATGAAATCATTTCAGTTTTGTGGATCCAGCAGTAGCATGTAATACTACCAGTATTTTGAATTAAGGCCATCAGGAGATACACAATATGGACATTAATGATTTTGGCGGGGTGGGGGTTGTCGAGGTGCGCGCAGAGGACTGCGTTTCGGCCGTGGTTCAGTTGACTCACAGCTGTCGATTTGGCAATACTTCGATATCAACGTAAGAGCCGCATGAAACCAGGCAAATAGCCGCATGCGGCTCGCGAGCCGCGGGTTGGCCACCAGGGATATAGTGTATCACAACAAGCCTTGCATTTAGTGAAGGTGGCTGTGTGGTTTCATACTAGCACCCCCCTATGGAACTGCCTTGTAAGCACATGTCTTTATTATCAGTATTGTGTGCCGGTGTTCCACAGTTCATGGACTTTGATAACCCATATAACGAGTAGCTGCAGGCCTCAGACATAAGTGTGTGAGAGAAAGACAGGGTTGTCTCCTACCGGTGCTGTCGACGTGATTATTACTCAGGACAGCCTACATGGCTTCAATTTAAAATACTGGCGTTTATCTCTGGGTCTCTCTCCGTGATTATATCCCCCTGCTGCCCCTGAACGAATTCGAAGGATGATGGTTCTTCCCCTGGAGATACGGGTTTTTGTCTTGTCTCTGACAGCACCCTTTGTGCTTTACACAGCGAATAATATCTCTTCATTCCTAACGTAAGTCATGCTCTTCAAGTCCTTGTAATAGCTTTTAAGAGCTTTTGTAATAGAACTATATATTTCAAGCACTTGCTATGATTATTTACACAGATCCGTCATCTGATTGGCTGGTTAAGGTCCATGCAAGTAGTGCTGGAATTTCTGCTTAGAGCTTTCACTGATACATTTCTCATACGGAATTGCTTTCTTAGAGAGTGAGGAGTTATTTTCTTTTCAAAGAACTGATATTACCAATGCAGGGCTATGCCAGTTTATTGCAAACAGAGCCTGTTGCCCAACGTTCAGTTCAGTTTGATCAGAAAATGAGCCAACAGGCTGTAAAGAGCCAGACAGTCTCAGGGCCAAACTCAGTGAAGAAATGTCCTTTCTGTTCTCTGTGGAAGCACAGCTACAGACATCTGTGGGCTTACCCCCATCTTTAAATGTTCTCTGTGTGTGTGTGTGTGTGTGTGTGTGTGTGTGTGTGCGTGGGCGCACGCTGTTTACTTAGGCCAATAAAAATACTGGGACTTGAAGGAGCAATACTTATTACGGTTTTCATCATGGCCTACCTGTGTGTCCGAAATGAAAAGACAATGGATCCTCTCTATTATGGTAAGGTAGTAGAAGTTCTGTTAACTCAATTGTAGTTTGCGGTAACAGTGGAGAAAGAAAGCTAAACATTCATAAGGGAATTCTCCCTGTAGTATCACTACAAAACACATTGTACTTAAAATGTGCTTAACCCTACCTTAATTTATCCCTGAAAATACACCAAACCCCTTAATTTGAATTAAGTGGCTGTTAATTTGTTAACCCAACCCCAAAATGTAACCTTAAAATTAAATTTAAGGCGTAAATTTGAAACCCTTTAATCTTAAATTTGAGGTGTTAATTCAGGAAGTTATAGTATTTAAGGGGCAAATTTGAAAAAGTAAGGTGAAAATTCAGTGCTTTTACCCCTTAATCAGCCTTAATCTGTTCACGTATACCCTTACTTTTCCTTAATTTCATGTATAGGATATTAAGGTCAAAATTAAGGTAATTTTAAGGGGCAAAATTAGGTACATTGTAATAATGTGTGTTTGTGTGTGCGCAAGAGAGAGAAAGAGAGAGGAGCGAGAGAGAGAGAGCAATTATTTGTGTTGAGAAATTAACTTTAAGGTCCTTTTTAATCCTGGTCTTAGCTGTAATGGAGTCCACTCACTTCTTGGTGGACCATCCCTGAAACAACACAGAGTAATCAATCAGCAGACGGGCCTCAGGCTCCCACAGGCTTTCTCCTCTGTTTGTCTGCTTGTCAGTCTTAATCCACATCCCTCTGCACTCCTTACTGGCCTGCAGTGGCTTTTTTTAAAAAACATTATGAAATGTCCTTTCCAGCACTGTGGGGTGGACATTCAGGAAAAGCAGGCCTATTTCTCCATGATGAAAAAAATCCCGTCTCAGCTACATAGCCATAGGCCATCATAAACTCCTGTTGGGAGAGAAATCAATAGCTGCAGAGGAAAGAAAAAGAAAAAGAAAAATATACAGGACTGAGAAAGAGAAAGAGGGAGAGGGAAATAAGTGTATGGATTGATAAAGAGCAAGTCGATGAAAATGCTCAGGCCTGGGGCCTAATTGTGACCATTTTCTCACCATGTCTTTATCTCTATTTCAGTTTTTGCAGTATTTTCTTTCACCTCCGTTGCTGACCTCACAACTGCCCTGGAGCAGGATGGTTATATAAAAGGCTTTTTGGCTTTCTACATTAATAAGGTTAATACACAGAACACCTGCATTAATTTCCAAGGTCTGGGATGGTTATTCAATGAAATTTGATTACTTGATGAAAAAAATCGTTAAATAAAATGTATCCCTTGATTAATCAGCAATGATTAGCTACCAATTTGCATTAAATATTTATTTTAAATGGCTCATATCCTACCTTTTTTGAGGTCCTCTTTTTTGTATTGGTTTATGTACCAAAAACAGTCATAACTCGTTGCTACATGACCTTTTTTCCGTCCTCCCTTAAACCCTGAGAATTAAACAGGTTGTTTTTGCCTTTGCGACTGATATATGTAAATTAACTCTTCTCCTATTGCCTGCCCTGTATTGCACCTCAATCAAAAAGCAATCCTGGCTGAAACACCCCACAACACGAATGAATGGCGGTAAACTGCTAAACTCCTGAACAGACAAATATAAGAAAATGGATTGTTTTAGTGACATCACAAAAACAATGAAACATCAGGAGTAACAGAAAAAAATTTGACTATCTCATGTTTTTCAATGTATTTTAATAAAACATCCCTAGTTTATCTTATTCTAAAATAATTTGCAAGTGTATTGTTGGCCTCTAAAAGTTTATCTAATTGTAATCAGAAGTAACAGGTCTAAAATACTGATGCACAATTTTTGCTCTTGTTTATAAGGTCATCCCTTACTTTTGTAAGGTCATCGCTATCATGGTACTTGTACTTTATACAGATAAACCAGTGACAAAAACTGAAAGCCATCATGACATCATCTTCCCACTGTTTTTCTGCTGCAGGGTGAGCCGTACTTGAACACAGCCCATTGCATCATGATGAACTACTGGAGTGGAGTGGTGCACTTTATCCTTCTCCTCACAGTTGTCTATCGCATGCGGAAAGGGTGAATATACTGTAGACACAGAGGCCCAACGTGAACACATACAAGCCACAATGGCCTCACGCAGGGTTACGTTCAAATTACGGTTTAGTTATTTAGTAGTAAATGCATCTGTGTATACCAATTTTTCATCAAAACTGTAGCTATGAGGCTAATTAAGCTAACAGTAATCATTGTGCAAACTGAAGCATCATGCACTGGACTCAAAGCATAGTGAGTTGTCGAGTAATCTCAAATATACTTGCTTATGTGGTTTCTAATGTTGTATGACATAATGTTACCTATAAAACTGGACAAAAGCATGCTGCTTAGGTAATAGCAGTGTTAGCAGCTCTATGCCTAAATGTTGTCTGTACTTTTGTCCACATAAGAAACCAGCTGCATTAGCATCATAACTCCAGTGTAAAACCAAACATGCTTTATCTGAACGACTATATTTGGGGTAAATTTGAATTTGGCCCGATATTTAATGTACAGTAAAATTTTTTCTTACTCATTTTTTCTTGTTCTTTATAGGAGACCATATCGGAGTATAGCTGTACTTTGGGCTAGCTCTATGATTGCCACTCAAATTGTCTTCATCCCAGGCATTGTCGTAGGTGAGGGAACTGAATCTCCCTGAGACTGACAAATATATTCCCTGTTATTTCATGTTAACTTATGTCAGTAACATATCAATTTAACAAAGCAATGCATGCTTTAACTTTTGTCTTTTGCAGGAAAACATGCTAAGTCCATCTATCCAGCTTTCTGGCGCAATATTCTTTTCTTGATTCTGCCCATATGTACAGCTGTGAAGCTTCTCAATAGGCCAAGAGAGCTGCCAGTTATCCCAGCTGACAAGGTGACTTTCCTAATATTGGCTCCAGTTAAGCCTAGAGTGTAGTGAATTCTGTTCATATCCAATTCTGAAACTGATGAGTAGAGTATGGATCCTATCAAATATTCAAACCGAGGACAAAAGTCATTCAGCAAAGCATGTATTTCTTATACATTTATGCAAAATATGTAAAATATGATAAATATGTGTACAAGGTTGTATTTGAAATGTCTTCTGCATCTGCAGGTTGAGGCCGAGCAGAAGAAAGGGCTTCTGTCTCGTCCCAAAGAACTTCTCCTCACACTAAGTCTGCTAGGGGCCGTGGCCTTCACTGTGTTCAGAGGCTTTGTAAGTTTTGTTAATTGAATGAATTTATTCAAGCTTCACTTGATTCTTTCTTTCATTATGCCCTTAAATACTGAAGTCCTGACATCAGAAAGCCCTGATGTAAATTTTTCACTTATAACAACATAACTTGTATATTAGTATCACAGGTCACTACATTTTAAGCTTTAAGATTAATAACTGAGTAATGACCTTTAAGGTCAGTTTAAGGTGTTAAGTTAAAGTGTGGAAATGATCAACAGAACTCTCTTGTAGGTCGTTCTTGAGTGTGCACTGGATATCTGTTTCACCTACATTTACCAGTACGAACCCTACCTGAAGGACAACGTGGCCTTCCCCAAAGTTATGGTATGTGCTGGCAAAGCATTACTGAGAATGAAATGTTAGGGGAATTCCAGAGAAAAACAAATAATTTAACCATCGCTACATCATGATAAACATCTTTCTATTCTTTTACAAGTGGTGGCACATTAACCTCTAGAGTGAGATTTACTTGTTTATAGACTAGGACAACCCCTTCTGATGCACCGTGAAGGTGGTAGATAGCAGATAGTTGAGTGGTGACTAATGCAGAATTAAGCTAATTAGTTAATTAGCTTAATTTAGATATAACTTCTACATATATTATATCTCTACATGCGATAGCAGCTAGAAATGTTTTATCATCAGGAGGAGAATTCTCAATGGTTGTATACTGCGGTACAGTGCATTCTGGGTATTGTAGTAAGTGGCACATATAGGACACACTTCAGGATACATAAGGACTGCTCTAATAAACTTGACTACACAAGCAAGATTGCTTTTTTAGGTCTGATCTGAACATCTATAGGCCAAACTAAATCATGTTATTTATGCTATAGATGTTGGTTGTCCTCTTCTATGCCTTCCCCATGCTAATGGCGTGTGTCTATGGGCTGAATACTCCGGGATGCACTTGGATGCTAGACTGGACTTTGCTCCTTGCAGGGGCCATAGCTCAGGTAAATGAGCCAGACTGCCCACCCTGGGTCACGTTTAAAATGAATTTACTGCTAATTAATTTTCTTTTATATTATACACTGGCTTGACTGTAGGCCTAAGGCACTGTTGAAAGGTGCATTTTAACAGTGCCTCAGGCCACATACTTTTTTTTTTTTACTATTTTTATTTTCATTTTAATTTTTCCTTCTATACTATGTTCCTCTAGACACAGTGGGCCCACATTGGGGCTTCAGTACACTCTCGAACCCCCTTCACCTACCGCATCCCTAAAGACGAGTGGAGGCTGGTCATGATGCTTAACGTGCTGTTCATGGTTGTTCCTGTGCTGCTGGCTCTGCAGGTCTACAGGCAGCCAGCCTTCTTCATGAAGACGGTGCCTCCAGGACAGGCTGACAATGACAAAAAGCAAAAATAGACACTGTACATGTCCAAAATAAACCCACACAAACTGTTGTGAGCTTATAAACCACCAGTGAAAGGAAAACCTTGGTTGAACAAGGGAATTGTTCGCAGCAGGCCCTCAAATGGATGCCTGAGTGTACTGTATGATACTGTGGCAACTGTGACTACTGATTGTGTCGAGGTTCTGGAGTCGGTAGACCCTGTTTTTAAATGCTTTTATTAGTAAGTGCTAAAACCGCACTCTTATTGGATTATTCCTGACACACTTGTTGATAAAACTTCCCTTTCGCCCCAAGCTACTCTCAGTTCAGGCCGATGTTCAAACTATTGGACTCAGATCAGTTTCATTCTTTCGGATCACAGCTTATCTCTCCGTTGAGCGTAAGTCATTTGATGAAATCCACCCAGAGATAGACTCTAGACTCTGACCCACCCGTTTCTGCCTACACAACATCAGCTGTAGAATTACTTCATACTGTTAGTCTTTGAAGGCAGTTTACCAAAGGGCAATGGGTGTATTGCAGTGTGTATTTCAATGACTAATAGCTATTCTTGTCCTAACAATCAGTTGTGGAAAATAGGATTATTTAATCAAAAATGTTATCAAGAGTACGTTTTTGTTTAAAGATATGTGAAGACTTTTTTATTGTTCTTACTTGTTTTGGTAGCTTGGTATAAGGATGAAGATAACCTAGAGTGTGTCAGTGATTAAAAAACTAGACTTAAAACAAAACAAGCGTTGAGGTGGTATGTCTTGTTTGTGGCTCATCTGTGGCTGTGACATTTCTGATATTACTAACACCCCCTACCTCTAGTCTTGTGAAATTTCCCTTTATAATTCAGAATTGCCCAAGTTCAAAAGACTTAGTACAAAGCTCACAGAAGTGTGACTTTAACTAATGACCTTAACTGAATGCTACGGAAGCACATGCTCCATTACAAATCTCCTTATTCTGCCTTGCCCTTTGGCTGTATGCCTCATTGATGATCTCATGTAGGCCAGAGACTGAATAAAACTACAGCTCGCCCAGTGAACTCTGACCCGGTTACTTGCTCTTTTACAAAGATAACTGAAAAATCTCTTTGGGATTTTGCAACAGTGCTGTTAATCAGAAACAGGCCTGTCACTGAGCGGCTTTTGGCAGACATGGGGATTAATGAAGTCATTTTAGTGAACATAGAGATAAGCTTTTAAGAGGTTATGTGGTATTACAGTCAAGCCGCTGATTTAAAATGTCATTAAATGTGTGCCTAAGTCCAAAAAAGCATAATGTCACATTTCCTTTGTTATTTATTTGAAACTGCTTCAGATGTCCTCCATTTGGATAGCACGAAAATTATTCCTGTCCAAACATTGTCATGATCTGCCGTCTCCCAGGCATTTTCTTTTTTTAATCTATCATATTTATTATGCAAACATAAAATTATGTCCAGCGCTGCAACTAGCTATCTAGCATAAGAGCACAGAAATGAGTCTGGCGCTTTAGTGATTTAGTGAATGCTAAATAAATGGTAATACACAATGTTGCACTTATTACAAAGTGCAAAACATTGTCCGACCAAAAAAGCATTTTGTGTAGTCTATAACATGACCAACCATTCACAAAAGTGATAGTCAACACCGAAAAAAGGTCCTATTTTACCCATTATTTAAAAAACGTCTTAAAAATTGTGCCTGATTTGGATGGGAGAAAATGGGGCTGAATAGCTAAAAAGGTTATGTATTTTATATTTCCATTTGTCTACATTAAGCAGGTTTTGAGCAGGAATCTATCAATCTGGCTATGAGCAGCTCATTGGTTGTTTGAGCTCACTGACATCATGAGCTGCTAGACAGTTCTGCAACTAGAGGTGAAAAATGTTTTAAAACACGGCAGCAGTGTTGAAATGAATGATAATTTTATTGAGAACTGTATAAAAACCATCAAGCATTTACAAGTAAAGCTCTATTACAAATAAAGAGCTATAGGAACCCATTCATTTGAGACTCAGTACCACCCTCTAGTGTCTGATCAACATCAAGTGGCAATTCTTCTCACCACAAGTTCTCTAGTACAAAACACGATTTTCATAAAACCACTTCAAAATAAGATTTCAGGTTTTAGAAAAAGGAAGGCTTTTACTTTAAGCCCAAATTTCTGAATTTCTAAGGTTTAAATCTTCACTGACTGAACACTGGGAGACCAAAGTTAGACGATGTTCCTGCAGAAACAAGCTGGACAACGTACATGTTTTTTCTTGGAATTCGTAATTATGAGATTAAAAGAAAAAGTATATAATGGACTGAAGTAAGAGCCATCAAATTGCTTTTAGGTCTGAGAACATTCTGTAACAGTCTGACATTGAGAGCCACCTCACCACTGTAAGGGAAAAAAGGATCACAATTTAAGATAAAATATAAAACCAAGTCTCCCTGTGAGAAACAGGTAGTGCTGTAATGTTGAATGCGAAACCACGTCTTTGTGTTTCATGGTGCGGCATACAATACAGTAATACTTAATAATAGGCTAAACTCTGGTTTCTCAAACTGTGAGCTGTAGACCGGCACTGGTCTGTGATAAGGTCTGCGGAGTCTGCGGAGTCTGCGGAGCCTCGCTTCTGAAACAGTAAAATTCAGTCAGATCAGGTCTGCTCTCAGTGTTTTTGACTTCAAACCCCTTGTTTCAGCATTCTAGAACCTTACCCCCAACCTCAATCTCTAACCCTCACCCTTTCCCTGACCTTATATCTTTACCATAAAACGAATTTTTATCCTAAAAAATAATCCTAAAAATGGCATTTTAAGCAATCCTAAATTCAAACCAATAATCAGCAAAAACACCTTCAGCTCACTCTAATGGACACACTAATACATTTTCTGCACTGTAGGTTCTATGGCTTTTAAGTAATATTTGACTTACACAGTTGTCCCATATTATTGTTTGACGCACAATTTCTTTAAAACATCATTAACCACCCCTGAAAAAAGAACAAGCATGCTTTGTGACTGTAAAACACCTAAAATGAACGCATCTTTTTCAGGATCTTAACCCTTTGGTTTACAACCATGATTTAACAATGAAATCATTACAATTCTTGCAGAGTTCTTAAAAAGAAGAATGAACAAACCATCGTGCCTTCTTTGAAGGTCTGTGGGGTTTTTGGAAATCTATGTGCCAGAGATGACAACTTTTTTGACATCAAAGCTGAACCAAAAAATGTATTAAATATTATATTTGTTTTGTCCTTCAAACAACTGATTGTATGCAGAAAATCTTTTCACAGTTTGCTGCACTATTTAATCAGCTATTATATACCCAAGCAAGGATAATTTTAGGCTGTCATTTGCTTGTAATTCTTAATGACAGGAAATCATTAAATACAGAATACAGAACAACGTAGGCAGTGAGTGATAGGAAACTTGAACTTTAGAAAGGAGATGGAGTGTGTGCATATGTAGGGGGTGGTGCATGTACACAGACAGAGAAGCTATTATAAATAGTATTCCTGTGTGTGTCTGTATGTGTGTGTGTGTGTGTGCGTGTGCCCTAAGCTGTAATGAAATGGGCTCAGATGTGTCTCGATGAGCGGTGGCTGTGACTGAAACACTCTCCCCCACAATTGCCACAGAACAACCTGTGCTGCAAATGTGAAAATTGCCTTTTTTGGGGAAAGACTAATGGGGGTGGGTGTGGAGGGTTGGGATATGGGAGGTGATAGAGCACTTTCCCGAGTAGTGAATGAAATAAAGTCGACAATGGAGGCAGGTGACTTGAATAAATTCAACACCTCAAATCACAAAGGCTTTCAATTCAGTCTCATTTATCTGTGGTTGTCGGGGTTAGAGAGGAGCAGGTCCCTTTCTGCAAAGGAAAGAGGATGTAGCAATTGGACTCTGATGCAGTGGTACTACTGCAGGATGGAAGGTCACGACCCCCACACCGCTGTGCAGGAGATTAGGCTTGATCGCAGCCTGCAGGCCTCATTCAGCTGTGCTGAGAGATTTAATTTCACTTCTTGATCTGTGCCTCCAGCCCTGCTCCTCCTGCCACGCTTTGGATCAGACCTAATTGAACCCGGGGTCCAGCTAATGAAGCTTCTTGACAGCATCTGAATCGAAGAACAAGGCGTGTTAGAGTAGGACAGGAGCAGAACTCCATAGGAGGCTCCAGGAGTGAGAGAAACCCGGCTTGCAGTAACAAGGATACTGGATTCAGAATGAACGCAATAGCTTACCTGAGCATGACGGGAATGGTTCATGCTTCATGATTCATGACGTATGATTACTCTGGAAAAGGGAGGGTTACGATTTCCAAAATTAGCTGTGTTTCAATACTTTTACAACCATTTAAAGGGCTGCCATTAAGCCAGTCGTTGGAAGTGTTTTTCTCTCTTTGGCCAAGACTTAATTGAAGTTACCAGTTAACAGGTAATTTTTAATAATCGTGTTTTAATAATCATAAAACACTCAAATCTGAATCACTCAGGTTTCTCTTTTAAACATCTACAGCATACAAACTTTTTCAGCACCCTTTCTTTTTCACACTTTATTATACAGTTACTGTTTATTTGATTATTTCATTATTATTGAACTTATTAATGATTGAATTTAACATAATGTAGAAAAAAACATAATTTGGAAAATCAGTGCAAAAGTAATGACACACTTTATATTTTGCATTGTTACATATGCTAAAATAATATAAGAAACTATGTGTGTGTATTTATATATATAAATGTTGCGCAATAATCAAATTTTTAATCGCGATAAATCACATGATTTTCTGCGATTAATTGCGATTAATTGCATTGTTATACGTAAAATTCAATAATGAATACAAAAGTAGTGTATTGTGCATTTTTATTTCAAAAGTACTGCTATACATACAAAAGAGCAATAACATTTGGTTGGCAAACACTTTAAACTAATAAGGAGCTTTTTAACAGCAGTGTTCCCTTTAACACAGTTACACAGCTGCAGGTCAAATATTTCTTCTAAATCTCAACTTAAACATTAATGTAATCAAATCAAATATAAATCCAAAGCTATTTGCCACTGCAGGGCATTCACACTTTATCTTGTTTGTTATAGAAAAACAAGGTACCCTCAGAGTCCAGAGCATGGGCGCTGGAACCATTATAGCTTTATAACCATTAAAATCCCACCCCCGAAAAACAGCTGAAACTGACTGCATAAACTGAAAAAGCTTCAAGGTAGCATTTTTTGACAAGGCAGCATGAATCGATACACTCTGCTTTCGATTTGCACTAAGGTAGCATTTTTCAACAAGGCAGCATAAATCATCAGAACACCAGCGCCCATGATCCAGAGCCACGATCAGGACATTATAACAGGCACCTTTCGAGCAACAGCAAGTTAACATTTATAAATCTGTTTTCTTTTTTTTCTGAACAGGTACCAGCAGAAATATTTTTTTATCAGGGAGCAGCAGAAGCAGTCAGTATGTTCAGTAGCGAGTGTCCCTGTTAAAGTGAGGTTAAGCGGTCAAGCACAGAAAAAAACTTAAAAAAAAAACAAAAAACTGCGTCAACGTGCGATAAAATAATTGTCGCCGTTAATTAAGTAATGCGTTAACACAATAATAACGTGTTAACGTGCACAGCACTAGTATATATATATATATATATATATATGGGCTGGTCGTTGCCTAGTGGGTAGGATACTTGCCTCTGGACCAAGAGGTCATTGGTTCGAATCCTACCTTCAGCACCACCACTGGGTTCCTGAGCAAGACCCTTAATCCCAAATTGCTCCAGGGAGACTATCCCCTGTAGTTAGGAAATGGAAGTCGCTTTAGATAAAAGCATCTGCTAAATGTAAAATGTACTAGTCAGCAGAATTCATCCAAAAAAAACAGATGCTTCGAAACGAAATGTTTATGAATAAACTTTTAAGTGTACAGAGCTCTTTCTGAATGAAAATCTAATCTGTTTATGTTAGGCTGTTTTTCTCTCTACAGCATGGGGATCTTTATCCATGAGTTTCATACAGGATTAGATGCTTTGACAGAGTAATCATGAGGTTTACACTCTTGATGTACTGATCACACAAGTACATGGCCATGGAATCAGATTTCACAGGTAGCACTGCTGTGCAGAAATTACAGAAAAGGATGGATATATTATTTTAATATTATTTTACATAAAATAAATGTATGTTTTAAATACATAGTACATAATTAACACTGTTCTCCTACACTCTCAGAAAAAATGCTTCTCTTGATACCACAAATATGCCTTTTCCACTAAGGAAGGGGAAAGTTACGTACTATTAGTCCGAAATGAAAAAGAAATACATCTATTTTATATACACTATGTGGATAAAAGTATTGGGATGCCTGACCATTACATCACAGGGACTTCAATGACTTTGCTTTCAAATACATAGACTTTAATATGGAGCTGGTCCCGATTTTGATACATCGTTAAATATATTTGATGAGCACATCCATCCATCCATCCATCCATTTATCCATCCATTCATTATCTGAGCCACTCGTCCTAGCCTGAGTCATGGGGGTGCAGGAACCTTTCCCTGTACTTCCAGGATGAATACTACAGAAACACCCTGGACAGGTCACCAGTCCATTGCAGGGCACCCACACAGACAAACACATCCAAGCACACAGACACTTGATGAGCAAATTTTACATATATTTCTTATGGGAGGTACATAATAAAATGTTTTGTACATTTGAGGGTACATTAACATTGTCCATACTTTGAGGGTCTAAAATTGACCTAGACAGAATCTTTTTTCCAACACTTCCGAGAAACAAGTTGGTAAAAAGTAACTTACTTTAGTACTTATTTTACAAGGTGATATGTTACTTAACTTTTGTAATATGTTATTTGGTACCCCATTACACTTAACATTGGTCAGTATTTCAAGTAAGCACAAAGGGATCTTGTTGCTAAAAGATATCTTCATCCACATTAAAGCAATTTCTAATATTCTGTGATGGATAAGACCATAAAGAGAAGAGACCAAAAGAGATCTTACTGCTACTATGCTGAGAGCATTAACGCTGCATGATGTGAATAATAACGTGCAAAAACATCTACAAGGATAAAAGGCTAAGTACAGCGCAATTTAATGCCTCCAACTTTCAGCATGTCTGTGAAGGATGTTTTCAATTAGAAGCAAGCTAATTTCATTCATTGTTTCACCCGCTGAAAATGCATTTTTACAAGCCTGACTGACTACCTATTTCAGAGTTGCAGGTTAATGAGTCATGTACATTGAGCACATGCACTGGAACGTCCTCTAAATAGATTGACACAAGTTGCTCGCTTTTGTTCTTAAAGGAGTAGAGTGCTGCTATCAAGCAGCGGGAATTAGGAGCTGAATGAGAATTTATGTTACTCAGAGGCAGCAGCTGCACCTTTAAGAAGGCTGAGATGTTTCTGTCCTAAGCCAGCCCCCTGCCTTTCGCCCACTAAGCTACACAGGCACTCCCCTACTCGCATTTACACACCAGAGCTGCTCCCTTCAGCATCTCTGAAGGGAAACAGAACACAGACTTTGGCCTCTTGGCAAACCCTGAAAGAAGGTAAGAAACACAAGTGCCAGCACAACCTGAACTACACAGAAAACCAAGAAAGCAAAGGATTCTTCTGGCAGAGCATGCTGGTTTATGGCTGCAAGCAAAAAGAATAGCAGTGAAGAAGAGTGAAGAGTTCCTGTTTGACCAAAGTTGGCTCTTGACAAACATTCCAGACAAGGGCTTCAAGGAAAACTCTGTTTCGTTTTGAGGAAAGCTGCACAGGACACCAAGAGCGGTTAATTGAAAGTTAATCTGAAGATCACGTCATGAACCTTATGCTTTTATTAAGTCGTCTTCACATCTCTGAAGCAGAGGTAATGTTTTCTTTCAGTTTGTGGTTGGAGAACATTTTCATTTTCAGCACTAAGGCCTTTTAATTCAAGCCCACCTCTGTTTGCCACTTAGTGCCATTATATTTGCCGTTTGTGTTTCTCTTGTGTTTCAGCGCTTTGTGAGACACAGCATGAGATAGCTTCAATCAAAGCCTAAATGACTGGCCAAGGTTTACAGCTGTTAATGCCTTTTCAGCCTGAAAACTAATGCTCATGATGAAGACCTAGAATTAAGCGAGATTGTTCATTTTATGGGAAACAAATGACCGCATGACTGATGGCGAAGTATGAGTGAGCTGGTTGGATTGTGAGTAATTGGAGGAATCGCTCAAAATGAAGGAATGATTGCAGTGTCTACGTGCTGCAGGCACTTACGGCAGCCAGTGCTATTTCGGAGACTCATTTGGGCTGTTTAATGCTCCTGGAGGATACAGAAGCATTCTCATGGATCCAAGGGATAAGTGTCTTCCCTTTCAGGGTGAGACAACTACTGACTGCATCTCAGCCACCCTGCTTACCCCTAAGCCTCTGCCTCCGCCCAGCCAGGTGGTGAAGCAGGGTCTTACGGCCAGCTTTAAGAAGGTACTCAGGACGGAGGAAGACAGCCCAAACCCATTTCCAGGGCTACTGCCTGGCATCCTGGAGATGAGGGTCAAAGAAGGTAGCAAGATCCGCAACCTAATGGGTTTCGCCATGGCACGGATGCAGACCGAACCTGGAGACAGTGGTCAGGCCAGACTGAGACAGGTCGTGTTCACAGGGTCAGGCCGTGCCGTCACCAAAACCATCACCTGCGCAGAGATCATGAAGAGAAAAGTGGGCGGACTGCACCAGCTGACCAAACTGCAGTACAAAGGCGTGCGGGAGGTGTGGGAGAGTCAGGACGGTGGCGATTCAGAGATGACTGTTCACAGAACTGTGCCTTCCATCAGTATTTTGTTGTCCAAGGACCCACTGGACCCTCTGGAGCCAGGATATCAGCCCCCTGAGACTCAAAGTGCTCTCTGGGAAGAGAGGGAAGGTGCAGATTTACCGCAGACAGCAGGGAAAAGATCATTTGACCAGACTGTTTGTGAAATCCAGTCAAAAAGATTCTGTCCACAAGGTGGGGTCACTCTGTGAACATGTTTAGGGCAACCTAAGAATTCTGCGCATTTCCTAAAGACACGCGGGATGTCTTATGTAAACATACAGTAAAATTAAGAATGTTTTTTCCTTGTACTATAAAGCTGACATTTCAGAGATATGAGGTTTTGTAAGAACAATATTTTGCAGCAAGCTTTTAGACAGTCATGGCATGTATTATGTCTTTGCTACCTTAGAAAAGGGCACAGTCAACTTTAGGAAGCGTTCGTGGCTTCAGAATAGCAACTACATCAGTTTATCTGACCACATCTGTCTTGCTGCTGTGACTCTGCAAAAACTTAAATTTTTATTTATTTAAGGCTAGTTTCCTAGCCGGGTGGCAGCGTGTGGTTGTTTGTCTTAATATATATATTTTTCTGCATATTTGAATATATTATAATATATTATAATGTAATAATAATATATTATAGCTGCAGCCATGGTGAATATCATCCTTCTGCGTGACATCCCCATAAACATATTTGAAGAGATTCACAGTAACACAACTGCATAATAATAATAAACTTCTGAACACACACAGAATGGCATAGAAGCAATATAAATCTTCCAAATGTAATCTTTTGTCAATGTGGGATGTTTGGGATGTTCCTGGGAGCTGATCTTGTTGTGTAAATAGAAAGGTGGACAAAAATGAAACCGAAAATGTAGTTTTCAGACAAATATACGTCCTTATACAAAATGCATAAAGGGAGCACTGAGCAGAGGTTCCAGATGTTCTTACTGCACTAAAACAGCACCCAACTGTATATACCATTTGAACTCATGCTGTTTTATTTGATGAGGAAAAAAGCTTTACTGTTCACTTAGGAAAAGTGAAGATTTTCACACATGTATTGAGATTGCACTACTGAACAAATGAACAGATTACTATTTATCAGTGTTCATCATGTCTCAGGATCAGGATCTGCAAGGCTTTCCTAGTGTGCTGGCCCGTGAACTGTGTTTCTGCTGGATTAGACTTCCCCGCTGTGGGTCGAGATAGAACATCCATCATTTTAGGATAAAAATGACAGAATGTCTACAGGGTGCCGCTTCTGAGTTAAGTTCTTGAGCCATGTGTTACCTGAGGATGTTTCTGCTGATCATAATGAAAATCTCAAAGGCCTGAAGACCACTTAATGTGTTTAATTTATCAAAATGCGTCTGACATCCCAGTAATAGGTTTGTACAATACATCGTAATGCAATCCAATTCTGAGAACACACTCACAATCTCTTAGCGGTGTCGCACATGGCTGGGAACAATCGGAAGGAATTCTTTAGAAACATATTGAACGGTATGAAAGTGATCTTCCCTGCTTTTTCTTGGGGTTCTCTTGTCTGCAGTAGACAAGCAATTAACCTTCCCATCCAACTCAACAAATGAACCAAAGCTGGGCTCAGAGGTCGAGGTTGGGAAGAGGAAGTGATTGGAGTGTCCGGCAGCTGCAAACAGAACAAACCTTACAGTGCTATAGGCAAACAAGAGTTAATTGTGTGTGGTTTTATCCCTGCCTTAGAAATAGTCACTTTTCTCTCCCTCATATACAAACATATATCATAACATTATCCATTATTATCTTAATATTGTTTTGAAGACAGAAAAACATTTATTTGAGGTACGTTTAGTCTGACAATAAGGCAACCATAAGTGTTTAAAATGTTTGAATCAAGTCACAATTACTGGCACAATTACTGGCACCAGAAGAATATAAAATTTGATTCCATGCATATTGAACAAATTTATGTTGGCCTAAGTGTTTAGCAGCCATTAATGATTTACACAGGGAGGTGACACAGGGAACAAAACACTTCCATCACCATGGGAAAGCTTCAAGAGCACTCCATTGGAAAAAAGATAAAAGTGTGTTGACTTGCAGAAATCAGGCAATTGATATAATAAAATCGCTACTCGATTTAAAATGCCAATATAGATAATGAGTCATCCAAAGTTTAAGAAATATCATGAAGTAGTACGGATGAGGACACAAGACTATAATCAGTAATCAGACTTTGTTATGGTCTCCAAATCACCCCCATGCCAACAAACTGGCGACGGTGTGCCAAACAGAAGCCTTTTCCATGTTTTTGCCACAAGCAAAACTTTAACTGGGACAAGGTCCTGTGGTTAGACAAAACAAACATTGTGCTCTTTGACTCCAAACACTGAAGGCTGGTTTGGTGTAAAAAATAAAGGTGGCTTCATAAAAAAGCACAGAATACCGAAAAGCGTTAAATATAGTAGAGGATCTTTGATGTTGTTGGGCTGTTCCTTCTCCAGAGGTCCAAGCAGTCTAGTTAATTTACATGACATTGTGAATTCCAGACATTACCGGGAATTTTTTTAATCAAAAACTGACTGCCTCTGCCAAGAAGCTAAAATGTGGTCATAGCTGGATCTTCCAGGAGGACAAAGATCCAAAGCACACATCAAAGTCCACTGTAAAATGGTTAAATGAACACAAAATCAAGTTTTACCATGGCCATTCCAGTCCCCTGACCTGCATCTAATCGAAAACCTTTGGTCTGGGCTCAAGAAAAGAGTGCACAATAGAAGACCCAGGACAGGTTATACGTGTTATTTTTTTTTCCAATATGTTAAGCCCAGCAAACAAATAGAAATTATAAAATACAATTTCCAGAAATTTCTTACCTTATTTATTTATGTTTGCTTGTTTTTATTTATTCCTTATATGACGCTTGGTGTTACGATCTTTATTGTTACTTACTCTGGGATGTATGGCAGCAATGGACGGCCAGTCCTGTTGTTCTGGGCCAGTGTCTTTATAGTAGTCCAGGTTTGGTGCAGGGACTTCAGCTCTCCCTCCAGTATCCGAGGTCAGGTGATCATGGATTGGCCTCTTTATCGCTTTTCTTTTTCACTTTATTGTTTATTTTTTCCTCCTGTTATCGCCCTTCCTACAAGGGTCCTTTGGGGCTTGTTGGGCTGCCGTTGTAAAAAACGGTTTCTTCGTAATAGCCTGCTTGTATAAATTAAGGGTAAAATAAGTAAACAGATACATGAAATCACTCCAATTATATATACATAACAATATAAATAAGAAAAAGTCCAGTCATAAGAGGTGTGTTGCATATCAACAGTAGAAAAGTCTGTCCATTCTGTGAACATCTCTAAAGAGTTACAGCTGGGGCATTACTGCGTACAGCTTATACACCATGAATACAATACAGAACAAATTATTGATGATATATAAAATATTGATTATTAAATTATGATGAGATGGCTATACCAGGAAGAAATTATCATGAAAAGACACAAAAATCTACTGAAAAACACTCTAATGAAGTGTGAAAGAATGTGTCTGCAAGGCTTAGATGGGAAGTCTGGAAGCAGAAGAAGAAGAAGAATGAGAAGCAGAAGAAGGAGGAGGAAGGGGAATAAATAAAAATAATGTTCCATTTTCTGGAATACCTGTGAACTGTCTTTTGTATTTAATGTTTGCAGAGTCAACCTTTCCATAGCCCTTACTTAGTTGAAAATAAATTCATTTGACCCTCAGATAACAGTAAGCACACTTTTTCTTCCCTCTCCACACTCTCTCTCTCTCTCTCTCTGTAGTGAATAAGAGTGAGGGCTGTGGGATGGTGTGGGAGTTCGCTATCTCCTTCCCTCCAGATGGTGCCGTCTTTTCTTATCTAGAAGAATGGCCACTGCCTCCATTTTTCAGACGCTCTTATCTGAAAATCCTTTAAATTGAATATTTACTGGGCTGATGTTTTCAGCCAGTGTTCGACTGCTCCAGGCACTGTTCTCACTCTCTCTCTAGGATGAGGGGGGATTTTTATCCATATATATATATATATATTCCCTCTCTCTCTCTCTCTCTCTCTCTCTCTCTCTATCCTCCTTAATCTGTTAGAGAATAAGACTCCGACTGACTATCCACCGCAGTGGAAGTACAAGCGTTCAGCATGAATATATTTAAATATATTTTCAACAAAGATATATACATTTATGGTAGCTTATTAACATTAAATCTACAT
>JBBJLS010000018.1:5816709-5855297 GCA_037577275.1 Bryconaethiops microstoma
GCAGAGGAAGAATTTCGTGCTGTTCACACTGTGTGCTGTGGTGTGTTCTAGTATGACTGAATGTTCACTTTCACTTTAAAGGGGAGACCAACTCCATATTGAAGTCTATGTATTTGAAGTCCCTGTTGATGTAATGGTCAGGCATCCCAATACTTATGTCCATATAGTGTAAATGTCTTTGTCAGTTTGTCCTGGATAGGCAATGAATGGGCTAGAAGTGGTTGCAGACGTACCTCCATGTCCTCTCTGACCTGCTCCTGCTGATCTCTCAACTCACCAAAGGCATCAATGATCAGACCTGCATGCCACACATACAGCAGTTAATAGTAGAGTCACACTGACACACATGTACATTGACTTTTCAAAATTTTGTTCATGGTGGAGGTGAACAGAACCCAATGTCTGAAGAGTTTAATGCCTCAAAATGCTACACCACAGAAGGTTATTGCATGAAATGGTTATGAACATGCTGCATGAGATTATTTTCTCTAGTTTTTAATAGGTCTAAAACATGTGTTCTTTTAATTATATTGTTGGCCAAGAGAGACATGATGGTTTATTACTGTTTTCTGTCATATAAAAACTCAGAAGACATGCAATTTTACTGGTCATTTTACATAATAAAAGGTTAAATGGTCACATTTGTGTTAGAGACATTGTGAGCCCTGGTTATATCACTACCACTGTAAATACATTTCTTTGTAATTACACAGTAAAACATTCTGAATTTACATCTCGATGTTTGAAATATGAGGTAATTTGGAAGGAATTCCCTATTATATCACAAACATTTGAGTCGTGCCTTGTCCTCACAACAAGTGGACGTTCAAATGTAATATTGCATCAGTTGTAAAGCTTTCAGGATATCTTCAAGGGAAACATCGAGTCTGCATGGCAACTCAACACATAAACTACTGATGTATAAACAAATACCTATAATCTGTAACAGCATTTTTGTGTCTTATATGTTTAAGTGTTTTGTTTTTTTTTGCCAGCCTAGAAAATGCAGTGTAGGGATAAATAAAGTTTAGCTGAACTGTGTTAGGCTGTTCCTAAGCTTATGTAAATTTATCCATCCATTATCCAAATCGAGAAACAGCCTGGACAGGTAACCAGTCCATTACAGAGTAGACACACAAACACACACATTCACACTTACACTCACACCAAGGGGCAATTCAGAACCTCCAGTTCATCTGATGTCCATGTCTTTCGACTATAGAAGGAAACCGGAGCTCCCGGCGGAAACCATGCAGACACGAGGAGAACATGCAAACTCACACGGAATCAAACCCAGAACCTTCTTACTGTGAGGTGAGAGAGCTACCTACCATGCCACCATTAATGTATATCCATTATTTAAATGTATAATATTTAAAACGATTTTAAAGCGGTAGTGTACAGCAAATGAAATGTTTATATGATTAACTAACGTAACTAACCAAAGTAGCATTAATGACATGGCTTGATACTGCAGCTATACAATGCCATCATTTGTATCTCTTCATTATATTTATAAAAAGTGTTACAACTACCTTTTTTCTGTATCTTACAGATTAATTTCTCCTCATTCACTTTTTAGACGTGGAACAGCATAAAAGAAATACTCCACACATCACTCTGAAGCTTGTGGAGGCTGTAGACAATTCATGAGTTATAATAGGAGCATTCTGGTTTTGTCATTACTAGCTAACTAACAAAGTGCACAGTGTACAATAGCTTTCCATTTTCTGTGTGGAAAGCCAGGAGAGAAGCTTCTCACCCTGAATGATGGCCAGCAGGATGACAATGACGAAGAAGAAGAATGTGATGTCAAAGACGACTCGGTAGAGCTCATATTCATCACCGGCTGGATCCTCGATCTCATCACCGATACCACCACCAGCTCTCACGCCCACATACATGTGGAACAGGTAACACTGATGATGAGATCGAGAGAGAGAGAGAGAGAGAGAGAGAGAGTAAGCATCAAGTAGAACTCCTCAAATCTTTGTATCTATAAATGTAACAAGGTAACATTAGACAGGGTCTTACGGTCATCATGTCATCACACTTCATATCTGGCTCATCCTCGTCCTCACTCATATTGTAGAATTTGCGGAAAAAGTTGAAGGCCACTACGGTATAGAGGTATACCACTACAGCCAGCAAGCCCACGGTCATGACCAGCTACACCAGTGACAGAGAAACAAGGTATGAACAGCAACAACGACATCTTATTTTGTTCTTTTGGCCAAAGAAAGGTTTGGCCATTATATTCATGCAAGCCTTGGCTCTACTGCTCCAGGGACCACACCTGTTTGCCATTGTGGGTGACGGAGGACAGGATGGTACGCAGCGTTTTTACACCCATGGCGATGTCCAGCAGGTGACAGGCGAAGAAGAAGTTGTTGTAGTGACCCAGCAAAGACATGACCAAGTACCACACTAGGTAGAGGAAAGTCTGGGGAAGATTTAATCGGGTGAGCAGACAGACATCAAATTAGCCAGGAACCCAATCAACAGACCAGTGAAGTCAATACTCACATTGTCTGTGAACACAACTCCAAACTTCCAAATCTGGTATTTTATGTCAATGGAGGTCAGCCTAAAACACAACCACAATACAGTTGTTCACACTTGCTTATCTTCCTAGCTTGTCAGTGTAAGAGTAGGTCTCTGGTCCTGTGTGTGTATGCATCGTTCTGTACCAGGTGAACATGGAGGTGTCAGGTTTAGGCTTCTTCTCAGGAGTCATTTGGCTGACATCCAGAGATGCCAGGTCCATCCCAAGCAGCTCAGCAATTCTCTCTCTACCATAGATATCTCCATACTTATCCAGCACCTGCCATCAGACAAACCACAGTTATATTTACATATAACATAACAACATGAATCAATGTAATTAAAGGAAAAGCTTAGCAAAAAATTGATGTAGTTTTTCCACTTACATAATTGGAATTCAAATTTTATATTTGTTGTCAAAGAAAATGGATGAGCATATCTACTCCTATGGTGATTTGTGAAAACAGACTTTGTTGTGTGAAAAGTTAGGCCACAAGTTGACATTTCATTCATTTTTTATCCCAAAATGAATATCCTAAACCACATCCACAAGCTTCTGTCGCCTTAATGATAGCCTGGATATGGTCTGAGAAGGATTGAGGAGAGTATTGGAGGTTATTATGGAAATGGTGTTTATGGAAAAGATTTAGGTGAAGATGTATGCCCAGGTGACATCTAGTGTTTGTTAGCAAGGTTTGCCACGCAGCTAAACTAAAAAAGCAACACCCGGACTTAGAGTGTTTTAATGTCTAGCTGTGGTTTCACAAACGGCACATTAAAAATCAAACCGCAGTCTGAAGTCTTCCGTTTCTATACAGTGCCCACTGAGAAATTATTATTTAAGAATTAGTAGCAGAACACAAACATGTCACCCACCTTTCTCTTTACGAATTTGTCCCAGTAGTTGTTAGGAAAGGATCTGTGTAAGAAATAAGTAAATCATATAAAACACTTATCTCCAAGACATGTACAACATGCTCAAACATTTACAGAGACCTGCTAAATGTTTCTTCTAAAACCAGTGGTATTAATCTGCAGTTTCTCCCCACTGTGCTGCAGTAGCAGCCTCTGTTCTTCTGGGAAGGGTTTACACTTAAAGCTGCTGTGTTTGCCTCAAGAGCATCAGTGAGGTCAGGTATTGATGATGGATGATTAGTTTTGGATCACAAATGCCATTCCAACTCATTCCAGAGGTATTAGATGGACCTCCATCACATTCCATCGCACTGCTCTAGTTCCACTGTTCAACAGCTGAAGGCTGGGGGTACTTCTTATATTCTTTATCCTAGTTGACAAATTTCGGTGTGGAAGAACTTAACTGGCCTGTACAGAGCCCTGACCTCATCCCCATCCAACATCTTTGGGATGAACAGGAATGGAGATTGTGAGCCATCAGTGTCTGACCTCATAAATGCTCTACAGAATGAATGGGCACAAATTTCCATAGAAACTCCAGAATCTTGAGTGAAGTCTTCCAGGAAGAGTGGAAGCTGTTATAGCTTAAAAGGGGAACTCCACACTAAAGTCTATGTATTTGAATACAATGTCATTAAAGTCGCTGATCCCAAATGCCACTCCAACTCATCCCAGAGGTATTAGATGGACAACCATCACCTGCTGACCTTAGGCCCATGTATGGTTGCATCTCTTTTTAACGGTATAGCTTATACAAGCTGTGTGCGCAACAGCTTGTCAAAAAAGGTGGGGGCCTTTATGGGGGTTGCTTAATTAATTGGAAGTGGTGTCTTGGACATAAGGCATATCTTATACTGAAGACATCAGTCTATTTGATGTTTGGCCTGTTTCTGTGAATCCATATTTAACTACACTGTTTTATTTGCTTAAAACCTTCTTAAGAGATGACAAAAAACAGAACATAGGAAGATATGCAAAAGATCTAAAACATTTCTTACGGTGTATTAAGCACCAGCCTGTCCCACTGGCCTTTAATGTCATCATCCTCTGGCTGTTCAGTCACATAGAGACCATCGAATTCCAGCTTACGTGCCAGTTCCTTCTCTCTCTTAAAAATGACCAAAGGAACCTGCACCACACAGACAGCGCATGAAATAAGAAGTCCGAGCATTTGTTCTATTCAAATATTCAGTATGTGTGATAAAATGCTGACTTCTGCAAAGTGCAAGCTTAGAGCTAAGAAGTCTGTTCAAGTATCCAATCAATAGTCCACATACCCATAGGTGTGTACACATTGAGACCAACAGACCTTGAGACAGTTGTAGCCGATGATGCAGAGGAAGGAGATGACTGTGTGTAAAATGCCAAAGAAGGCAAGGGCAGGTTCCATATAACCTGTGCTCTCTTCCAGAAAGTAATAAACAGGCCCTTCTTCATCATCCTCATCACCGTTCTCCTCCATTCCAGATCCTTCCGCCTCACCGCCGGACCCCTCGAACAGTCCAGAACCCTCAAACATTCCAGAGCCTTCCAACTCCTCCTCACCTGGAGGGCTACTGGACACCTGAACAGCAGCACAGCAGCACAAGTTCATATATGTTTTTAGGAATAATCAGAACTAACTCTGGCAATACAATAATATTATATGACCTATGACTATAATATATAATAATAAATAAATAATATAAAATTATAATTATAAATGTATATATATATTATTATATATACATATTCTGTTACAATAGTAAATAAATTAATTATAAAGATTAGACTACTTATTGATTAATGACTGAATACTGATAGCAGATACAATTTTCCTTCACCAAGCAAGAAGGGGAGCTGAAGTTGTGGCGTGCTCACTTGAGGAAGAGGAGTGGCTCCTGAGGGAACTGTCTGCGCTCTCTCAGGGGCTCATTGCCCGAGACATGGCTGCGTATGGCTTCGCCAACTGGCGAGCCCCTCCGCCAGCAAGGAGGAAGCGGGCAAGAAGGCCCGTCTGGAGTCTCTGAGTGAAGGCGCCGAAGACGGGGGCTCTCTTGAGTCCTCCACCGCTCTGCGAGGCCACGCAGCTTGTCTCTCACCTCCTCAAGGCCCAACAGCCCGGCTCTCCGCCCCACGAGAGCGAGCTCGCGAGTACCGAGACCACCACGCTCACAGAGACCACGCTCACAGAGACCACGCTCACGAGACCACACTCACAAGCGCCAAAGCGGCTCCCCGGACACCCGTGCCGGCACCCTGGAGACGGCTGCAGCCGCCCATGCCTACTCCCCGGCTTCGGATACCAGCTCCAGGAAATGAGCCTTTAGGCCTTTTAGTAGAGCCCTTGAGGCCCGTTTTAGCAAAGCAGCTTAGCCCGTTCGCCCAGCAGCTTAGCCCAGTAGAGGGGCTGTTAGCCGCAGAGGGGTTTTCAGAGGGGTTGTTAGCCGCAGAGGGGTCTTCAGAGGGGTTGTTAGCCGCAGAAGGGCTTCCAGAGGGGCTGTTAGCTGCAGAGGAGCTTCCAGAGGGTTTGTTAGCCGCTGAAGGGCTTCCAGAGGGTTTGTTAGCCACAGAGGGGCTTCCAGAGGGTTTGTTAGCCGCACAGGGGAGTTTAGAGGGGCCAGTTATAGTCACAGAAGGGCCCGTAGCAGCCACCGCAGGGCCTGTTATAGCTACAGAGGGGCCTTTAGAGGGGCCGTTATAGTCACAGAAGGGCCCGTAGCAGCCACAGCAGGGCCCGTTATAGCTACAGAGGGGCCTTTAGAGGGGCCCATTATAGTCACAGAAGGGTTTCTAGAGGGGCCTGCTATAGCCACAGAGGGGCCCGCTTCAGCCACAGAGGGGCCCGTTGCAGCCACAGGAGCCGGGGGCCTTCCCATGAATTTTTTTTGGGGGGGTACTGGGGTCTCCACGAGCTCTGGAGGAGCTCCTTGTAGAAAAATAGACCCCATAGTCAAGGAAGAGGTCCTGGAAGGGGCCTCCACCCACGTGGACAGCAAGGGATTTCAAGCTGAAGAGCTCCCAGGAGTGGACTCTGCACCTGAGGACAGGGAGTGGCTCCCGGTAGGGAGCACCGCCCGCATTGACAGCGAGGGGTTCCCTCCAGAAGGTCTCCCAGGAGGGGGCTCCGCCCCTGAGGACAGTGAGGGGCTCCCCGTAGGGGGCTCCGCCCCTGAAGACAGTGAGGGGCTCCTGAGGGGCTCCCAGCAGGGGGCTCCGCCCCTGAGGACTGTGAGGGTCTCCCGGCAGGGGGCTCCCAGGTTAGGATTGGGACACTCAAAAGGGAGCATCCCATGAGACCCACCTGGACCACCCTGGCCATGCGGAGCACCGGCCAGGAGGTCATCCAGGTGGACGCGGCTGGGTGGTACTCACGGTACTCTTCCCTTTGCCTCCGCCTTCCCCCCTCCTCCGTTGGGGTGTTGTGGGCGCCCCGGGGGTGCGCCTTAGGAGTTGGGGTACTGTCAGGGCTGGGGGTTTATGAAGGTGGGTGGCCACTTGTTCAAGTTTTTGGTTCTAGTGGTTATTAGTTTCATGTGGGTGTCTTTAGGGTTTAAGTGTTTGGGTTTTCTCATTGGTGCTTTGTGTTTGTGTTTTGTTATTTAAGGGTTTTGTGTTTAGTTTTCTGTTGTTGGTCAACCCGGTTGTTTTGCTCCTGTCTCTCTTTGTTCAAGTTTCATAGTTCTAGAATTTGTCTCTCATGCCGGTTTTTGTTCTGTGTCCTTTTCTGTTTAAAATGAAAGAAACATCATGTTGCACTTCGACTATCTGTGGTGTCAGTGTGCTTGCCCCGCATGCGAGGAGAATGAAGGGACCCAACGTGACAGAAATAGGCAAATGTCTTGGTTTAAACTCTGTAATTAAAACAGGAAAATGTGGTTTTATATGATATGGACTATTTAAATAATAAAAAAGTAAATATGTTTAATGTCTTGATTTATCCATTTTCAAATATCACCCCATGCCTGTTAGGGAATTCATTTGATGGTGAATCTATTTCTTATGATCCATCTAAGAGAAAGTAAACTGTGTAAAATACTATGCGATAATAACTGACCTTATAAAAGAGGAGAATGAAGTTCAGAGCAAAGGCGATGAACAGGGCCAAGAAACGCAGGTTGTAGAAGTTGCGGGACAGGTAGTTCTAATGTGGAGATAAAAAAGGAAGATAAGTTTATTACATGGGAATTTACTCCTGAATCAATTAAAAGATTAATTTTATATAAAGGAGAACTTATACAAAATAAACATTTAAACAGTCTTACCATGAACTTGATCCTCTGAACCTCCAGCTCATTCCAGAGCTCGAAGCCTTCCTGAGCAGCTGCTGCTCCTTTCTTCGCTTTGGGCTTCACCTTTTTCTCCTCCTCTTCCACCTTTTCCTCCTCTGGTGGGGCCTCGCCTTCTTTCTCAGCTTTCTCTCCGTTCTCAGCACTTCAAATGACAAAACAGAACGTTTCAGAGAGTTTGACTGGAGTGTGACACAGGGAACCAGATGAAAACCCAGAAACAAATCTGCTCCAAACATCCAACTGCAGGAATCATTTTAAATCTGACACTTACTCTGCCTTCTCTGGTTCTGGAGCTGGCTCTTCCTCAACTACCTCTGGCTCTCCTCCTTCTCCTTCTTCTTCCCCTCCTTCTGCTCCTTCACCTAGCTGAGAAACCATATAATCAATAAAAAGTATACAATTCAAGAAAGATGAGAAACAATAATCAGGATATTGAGACTTATCTTGTATGACACAATATATAACCAAATATAAGTTATTGCGAGGATAACAAAATTTTTTATAGTCATATTATATGGTACTTTTATATGGATTATTTGTCAATTTAAGTCATTAAAACAAGCAGGGAAATTCTGTCCTTCCCAACTTTTAATGTTCACCACCATCATGTCTGATGAAAACAAGACAAAACATCCTCAACATTTTTGCCATGATTTCCCTCTAACACCCAGCTGTGACTCATGAACGAAAGCCTGTATCACCCTTCATAATGAAAGATCCCAAAACAAACCCCAAAACCAAACACAGGAAAAGGACGGCCTCTTACTGTCCTCAGCCCTGACAACAACTCAATGATTTAATTACATAGTGGTGACATTTTCAAAAGTGGTGAAATTTCACTTTAATACTGGGTGCAGAAAAACTTAGAATAAATAAGTAGAACAAATATTTTCAGTTACAATGGTATATTTATTTAATCATGGCTATACAATGGTATATTTATTTAATCATGGCTCACCAGTTTCCTCTTCAGCAGTGGGGTGCCCTCAGGTGTTGGGGGCTCCTCTGGCTCTGTCTCGCCCATATCTCCAAGACCTCCAGGGGTATCGAGTCCTGGCCTGCCTCCTCCTTCCGTCTCTTGTCCATCCTCATCCTCTTCCTCTCCTCCACCAGCTTCCTCTCCCTCGCCTGATCCACCAGCTTCCTGGACCTTCCTGGCTCCTGGCTCAGGTGGGAGGTCACCATGCACCTCATCCTGAGTCGGGTCAGGCATGTTAGTTAGGATTTCAGTTAACGTCATCTTCTTAGCCCCCTCCACTAGGCCACCTCCAAACAACGTGTTCCAAACGAGCAGGAAAAAGCCTTTGCATATGCTGTAAATGAAATGCAGGATGCCCATTATGATGGTGAAAAAGAAGGTGGCCAGGCCGACAATCATCTCCTTTATGGTCATTTTTCGAAGTCTACGATAGCGTCGTCTCAGGTTGCGGAAGGTGAACAGATTGAAGAAGTTCATTACACTCTTAATGAAGTCTGCGAATGCTGAGCTGGACTCAGCCGGAACCTCTTCTCCGTTCCCTTCCTCCCCTTCACCTCCTTCTCCGTTTCCTCCTCTACCACTTTCCTCTTCTTCCTCCTCATCCTCATCACCATTTGCTTCTTCCTCTGGCTCTGAGATCTGAGAAGCAATGTTCATTTCAAAGATGGTGTCCTCGCAGAAGTTGACGAAGAGCTCCATCTTTTCAGACTCGGCTCCTTCATTGACCACGTCGAATATGAACTGCCTCTTCGACTCTCTGACCTGAGGCATCTCCCACTGGTTGCGGTTGGCCTCGCTGATCTCAAAGTAGATACGTTCAATCCTTTTACCGGCACCCATGATCTCGATGCGGCCCAAGAAGGGGCGGAAGTAGTTCAGCACACTTTCGGCCTGCTCCAAGAAGTTCTGCAGGCGCGTGTCGTGAGGCACGTGCTCAGAGAGGTTGGTGAGCAGCACGGCAATGTTGAAGCCAATGTCTTTGGCTGGCTCCTGGAAGCGGTTGGCGAACTCTTCGAAGTTGATCATCTCGTTCTCATCCGCCTCAGAACAGGAGAGCAGGAACTGGATCTCTGTGGGAGAGTATTGCTTTTGGCTGTCCATTGCCTTGGAGAAGTCTTTTTTGGAGATCAGGCCACGTGGGTCGGTCACATAATCCATGAAGGCATCTGATGCCACAATGTCCTTCAGTTTAAGAAACATATCAAAGAACTTGAGGATCATTTCCACGTTGCTGGATGACTCCACCAACATGTCCACCATCTGGCGAGCAATAGTGCCATTCACTATGTTACCTGGAAACAAAAGACACATTCAAACCTACACAGGGCAGCAATACAGCATTGTACATCATCACAAGACGTTCATGCACCAAGATAGAGAAATGGAATGAAAAGATAGAGAAATGTCACATCTGTCTCCTACCCTCCAGTAGAGAGAGCAGCATCACAACCATATCTTTCTGCAGGTCGAGAAGTTCCTTCAGCAGACCAATCTGACTGGAGTCCTGTGTTTATATAAACACATACACACAAAGCAGGTATGATACAAACACATAATTTGTATTGTGCAGGCAAGATATGTCCATCCTGTATATGACAGAGCTATAAATTATTTTGAGATTACTAAACACAAACAGTTTATTTTTAACTTTTTGTGAGGACAGGGCTCGCAGTGTTGCTGTGTCATCCTAATGTCACCTTACCTTGGAGTGTGTTCTACTCCAGAAATGATCCTGGGTAGGCATTTATTAACAATAGATACAAACAGATCATCACACATTGGGAGCATCCACACTGAAAGCTAAGACAGGTCAGATGATGGGGAGGGAGGAAAGGACACATAGGCAGAACTGAACAGGCAGCTGGGAAATAAGCTACCTGTGAAATCAAGCATGGGATGTTTCTACCACATGTGTCACTACGATGAGTGTCATTAGGTGCTAATGACATCTTATGACAGCTGGTGACTTACCCACGGAAATCACAGAGCTAAGTAAAGTGTGATGAAATTTTACGTGAACTCAAACAGGTTTTATGACGAGCATGTTCAGGTCAGTTTAGGACAGAATATTTCTGGCCACAGGTCTGACTACAAACCTGATAAAAAAAAATATGAGTCAGGATGAGTTTGGACAGAATTTAGTTGAACTTTAGGAGGTCTAATTCGGAATAAACCACAAACTTCTTCAGCTCGTTGCAACTGTCATGTCATGATGTCTCATAAAATGCCACTGATGCTTAAATTGTCTAGTTGTATGCCAACTTTGATTGTGTCCAGCACTGAATAGTAAATCAACAGAATATTTGAAGAAAACAAGGCACACATAGTTGTATACATACTGGGCAACAGGCAAATAAGCTCAAAAGACTAAAAATTAGTCACACTCATCATTTCATCATTAATACTTCATTACCCATTGATTTGTCTTAATAACAGTGCCAAGCCTGTAAGATAAGGATTCTATCGATCTCTTTGGAGATCTCCTGTCCACTTTAGCCTACCTTTTCCACTAAGTAACCTTTCAGCGAAAGTTTTACCTACTCTTTGAAACTGAGAATTAAGGTCTTGTTGCTCTGTTGGTCAGTAAAACTGTCCAGCTGAAGCCAATTAAGTTCTTTGCACCTTATGGTTGTCATTCTGTGAGGATCAGTGTTATGTCCCGCTGGGATATAAAGCAGAAAGGGTAGGCTAAAATGAGCAGGATTTGGTAGACTGATGTAATCCTTATCTGGAAAGACTGCTAATGTCATCAAGGCATAACTGAAGTATTACAGAAGAAATAATGCATAAAATGCCTGGAGAGCTTACTACAGCACACACTCTCAGAGTCTGACTCTCAGGCTCTCAGAGTTTGGTGCTGACTGAAAGATTAATGGGGGAAAAAGAGTTTGGGAAATCTGTGGTTTTGTCTTTATCATGTGGAGTTCCTGGAGCAGATTTGCAGTAGTGAAGACCATAGATAGGTATGACTTGTAACAGAGTGCCACCTCCCTAAGCCCCATGATAAAAACAAGAGCAGCTCTAACCCATCTCACAACAGAAACCTTGGAAGACCTGGAACGACTTGTGGGGTATGAGGCAAGTTAAAGAGACACAAGTATTCGGGTTTTAATGTCCAAAGGTGTAAAGCACAGAAACTGGATAGCACTGTCTGGAGACTCCTCTTTATCTTTTTTTGTGAAAAAAATGGTCTGATTTTGGACTCCGTCAAATGAAATACATGTAATTGACACCCTTCTCTAAAAACAAATGACAAAAAAACGCACACAAACTATGACAGTGCACACCAGAAAATGTGCGACCAGCACTTCCCATAAAACATGAGAGGTATCTGAAGTAAGAACGGCGGGTAAGTTTATAGGTAAGATAAAAGCAGAAGTGAAACACAAATCCTTACGCCATTCCGGAGTCCTTGGTCAGGGTGCATCTGGCAGGGTCACACATCAGAATAAAAATGTTATCCATCAACATTTTTAATTCATTTTTGTATTAATTTCATCTCTCCGTTTTGGACATAATGGACCATTCTAATGGGTGTATGTGTGTGTGTGTGTAAATATAGATATATATATTCCTCCAAATAATTTATATTTTTATCTCCCCTATTTAGGGCCTATCTACTGTCCTTGAAGCAGCTGTGCATTGCCATAAGGAGGACACTTCCAGAAACATCCTAATGATGCCTTTCACTACCACCACATACTCCTCTTTACACTCTAGTTCACTTACATCCTTTAAAGTCTACATATATATAGACAGATGAAATTCTACAGCAGTCTTCTAAGCACAGTTGTGTCAGTCGGGCTTAGTTTGGCTATTCTGAGGAATGCAAAGCAGCCAAAATATGGTTCCTGTATCTTAAAGATTAAGAGTCAATGAACTACTTCTGTGATGTTTCTATGTATTACCCAGGCCAATCTAGTTTATAATAGAACGTTTGTATATTTCTGATTCAGGTTATCACCTAAATGCTCTCTGTGCACAATCTAGGATGTGGGAGAGACTCTCTGTAGGAGAGAAATACAAAAATGGATTGGTTCAAGTGAATGTGTACCAGGCTTTTACACACAGGAGAGCAGAACAAGACAGGAGCACAATGGAGACGTATAAAAACGTATGCGAGTCGATTAAACATAGACCATGCTGTAAGTATCTCTCTGGATAAGAGCGTCAGCTAAATGACGTAAATGTAAATGTAAATGTAAGTATATAAGTATCCAATCCACCAGTTAGTCTCTTGTCTAGTTTAAACTACAATTCTAAACTAAAAAGGCAATATTTGGATTCCAAATGTGTCTTGCTGGTCAGCTACATTTGAAGTGAAGTGAAAGTTGATGTAAATCTGTGTTTAGCCAAGCTTTTCCTTTAAGAATACTCCAAATGACATGCATGGTTTGTGGTTTTCAAAACAGACAATGCATGCAACCTCAAGCTGGTCAAAACTACAAATAATATGTCAGTCAACTTACACTAACTGGACAAAAGTATTGGGATGCCTGACCATTACACCGACAGGGACTTGCATACAAATACATTGACTTTAATATGAAGTTGGTCTCCCCTTTGCAGCTATAACAGCTTCCACTCTTGGAAGGCTTTCCACAAGATTTTGAAGTTTCTGTAGGAATGTGTACCCATTCATTCTGTAGAGCATTTATAAGGTCAGGCACTGATGTTGGATGAGAAGACCTGGCTCACAATCTCTGTTCCAGTTCATCCCAAAAGGGGTTGGATGGGGTTGAGGTCAGGGCTCTGTGTGGGCCAGTCAAGTTCTTCCACACCGAACACATCCAGCCACGTCTTTATGGAGCTCACTTTGTGCACTGGGATAAAGTCACGCTGGAATAGAAAAGGTTCTTCCCCAAACTGTGTCCACAAAGTTGGACACATGGTGTTCTCCAAAATATATTGGTGTGCTGAAGCATTACGATTTCCCTGTACTGGAAGTTAGGGGTCAACCTGAATTCAATAATTAAGTGTGTCCCAATACCTTTGTCTATATAGTGTCTTTCACTGAAGGGTCCCAACAGTTTCAGTCTGACAGGGAGCCTGTAACAGTGCTGATGTTTTGCGCATTTGGCAGAAACATCCCTGAACACATCGCAAGTAGTAGTATACTGATGTCTGTGTAGGTGGGCACACTGTGCCTTTTTAGGGACAGTGGTCATCTGTCCACACACTGTGAACACACAATACTTCTTTATATAACTAAAATAGGGACTGAAGTTAAAAAATAATATATAAACTTGGTGTATTGAGTGTAATTAAGATCTAGTCATTTTACAAAAGTAGTACATTAACTTCAAGAGTTAGATAATCAGTGATGGAAGTAAAGGATGAGAGAATAAAATCAATAAAAATAATTATTTCATTAACTGTTGAAGTGTTGATGTGTTCACTTCATTCCTACCCTGCTACCACCATTGGCTTGTTTCTGGCTGTACATTCACCGTATACCCGCATATTATCACCACTACACTAGTGCTTACAAGCTATTTCATCTTTCAGTAAGTCTTCCAGTAAATTCGAGGCTCCTTTCAAATAATTTGGAAATTAGTACGTACTTGTGCAGTATTTAACAAATTGTCTAATCAGCGAAATAATTCATAAGTATTGATTATTACTATTAATAAAACTGAGCAAGACCTGTGAGCAAATAAAGTGAAGAGCGAAATGAAGTTAAACATTGTGCAGGTATATTCAGTTTGAAAACCACCAGTCAAATGATTTTGTGGGCTTTTTAAGTGAAAATAAGGGAACATACCTAAATGTGACATTTTTCTGTAAATTGTAATGCATTACTTCTGTCTTAGTGAATGAAAATTGAAATAAATAAATGAAACTTTTGCATCGGATTGTGCACTAAAATGAGCAGAGCTGTGCTCTCTGTAGAGGATATGTATTAATTTGAACTTATAAAACTACAAAACATGTCCTTTGACCAGGGCCACATTTGCATATGTCTATGTGTGTGTGCATCTGGGAATGTGTGCTTGCTGTGTGTGTGTGTGTGTGTGTGTGTGTGTGTGTGTGTGTATGTGTACACTCGCACCTGTGCCAGCTTCATCATCATGTGCGCAAATACGTGAAGAAATCCCACCACAGCATCCCACAGTCTGCTGTGAGCCAGTGACTGCTGGTTTCCAGTGCAGGGGCCCTGAAGGACAGACACACAAGGGGCAAACACACAAACACCCAGAAACAGAGAGTACTGTATGTGCAAGAAAAGAGAGAGAAAAACAGGCCTGAAACGTACTTAAGAGACAGGCTAGCAGTCCTACCTGAATGTATTCTGTCAGGCTGTTAAAGACCTGCTTCGCCACTGTCATGGCCTTGGAGAAGTTCCTCTTGCCTGGTTCGTCGATGATGTCCTTTCCAGAGTAATACCAGTAGAAGTCACTGATCGATTCCTTTGAAAGACAGGGGGTGCACATTAAGAGGGGAATTGGTGAGATGGGCACAGAGAAACAGAGCTGAACAGAGAGAAACAGCTCAATGTGACTGTTAAGATGACAGATCGCTGTACCTGAAGTCTTAGCAGGTAGTCCACCGTACAGATTATGATGTTGATGGTTGTGGTGCTGCCTGTTTGTGTGCGAAGATAATTCTGGAAATCTAGGGGGGAAAAAGAGCACTCAGATCTGTAGAGTGCTCTTTAGATTTATGGCATATGGCAGATGCTCTTATCCAGAGAGACACACATGGGTTCTTTGTAGTCTAAAAAGAAAGCATCCCACACACTAGTAAAACCAGACTGCTAGCAAACTACCACACATGAGCCTGAGGTCACCATGGGCAATGCCAAGCATTAGTAAGTAGCGTATAAATCAAACACCTTGTTAATAACTATAATTACAGAAGAAATGCTGGATGAGTAGGTGTCCACAAACTTTTGGACATGAAGTGTTACAAAATATTACCATGAAACTGAACCGACATCATACCGTCAAACTTAATATGTTAGTGAAATATTGAACTAGAGGGTGTATATGATTCCTCCACTTGCCATTATTGTGGCCCTCGCAAAGCAGCTGCAGGAAGCGGAAAAGGTCACATGTGAACTCGTCATCGGCCATGACTTTCTCATCTGCACAGGGGCACACAATACAAACACACAAACATCACACTCACAGGAGACATAAAGTGCTACAGGTGGCTCAGCTAGTGCTTGTGTGTGAAATAAAGGTGTTAAAATGAGATTAATGCTGTTAATGTTATGTGTGTGGCTTATTAAATAAAACAAGGTTCACATTGAAATAAATGTAAAAATACAGTGCAAAAGTCATAAAAAAACACCCTTCATTTATTTAATTTACAGTCAAAATGGCACTAGGGAAAAAAGCAGAAAACAGTTTTAAGAGAAGCCTTGCCACACAACACTGACACACTAACTGTGTCATAAACATGTCATTTGCTGTCATGAGTTGTAACAGATTATGTCTTTTAATATTGCGGGACATGACAGATTGTGGCCTGGTGGTTACGGAGTAGCCCCTGTGATTGGAAGGTCATGGGTTTGAATCCCAGGACTGCGAGTGGCACCATTTACATTTACGGCATTTAGGAGACACTTCTATCCACTTCTATCCAAATCCATTCCCTAAGAACTTGAGGTTAAGGGTCTTGCTCAGGAACCCAGTGGTGGTGTGCTGGAGGTAGGATTCGAACCCATGACCTCTTGATCCAGAGGCAAGTATCCTACCACTAGGCCACCACTGAGATACCCTTGTGAAAGGCACCGTCCCCATGTGCTGCTTGCCGGGCGCTGTGGTCCTGGCTGCCCGCTACTTCACCTGGTGAATGGGTTAAATACAGAGGATTTCACACTGTTCACACTGTTCATACTGTTCATACTGTGTGGTGCAGTGTGATGTGTTCATGTGTGACAAATGGTTCACTTTCACTTTAAGAGGTGCCACAATGTTTGATGTAATGGCTTTAAATTAGACTTTAAAAGATGATAATATCTGTCATGACAATTGTGATGATAACATGATGCTGGACATAATCTGTCAATTGACGGCAGTATATGATATTTACCCTAACACTGTTATGACAATTATATGTATCCGACTTTCAGTTTTTGAAAGATACCTACAACAACACTTTCCACACTTTTTGAAACCACCTAAGATTTAACACCAGAAGGATAGAAGAAGTGAAGTGGTAGAAGGGTGCACAAAAGCGAACAGTGGGCATATGAAATACTGATAGACTTTGTGGTAGTCTTTTCTGCTAAATGTTTACTACGTTTTTTCTGACATTGATAAATGAATTAAGCTGTGCTTAAAGTCTTTTGACTGGAAATTAAATAAACATAAGGATGGTATTTGACTTTTACACAGTACTATATGTTTAATACCGTATATTTGTAATGTAAACATAAAAAAAGCAATATGTGAATTGTGTGTGAGAACTATGTGAAAAGTTGTCTTTCTAAAGCATATGTATGCATGGGTGAGAGTATGGATTATGGTCACATCATAGCACACTTGTTTTCCCATTAGCATATTAGTACAACCACAAAGACCTCTCTAGGACACGTCCGTCTGTCTGTCCGCCGCTGAGCAGAGCAGCACACAGTGGGAAGAGGAGGCAGGCACCTGACATCCGTACTGTTCCACTGGCTTATCCTCCTCCCCTCCTCCACACACATACATCACACACACACGCGATACACACTCGACACAGAAACATGAAAAGGACTCCTCACATGGACCAACAAAACACTAACAGAACGCACACAGGGAACATGCAAAACATTTACACTTCAGAGACACGTGGACAAATTATGAACATGGAACAGGATGGGATGTATAGTGAGAATCACATTAACATGATAACTACAGGGACACTGTCAAAAACGTGGCCACAGATAAAACAGAGAAGGGCTTTGTGGGCTTCTCTGACACATCAACATCAACACACATGAATGGAGACACAAACGGACACATAGTCATGCAAGACAGATCTACTGCTCTCCACAAACTCTGTTCAAGGAGTGGAAGGCATGGAAACTAAAGAAATGGTACTGGAAGAGAATGGAAGGGCTGGAGAGAGAGACTGGGTTCAGTCTCATGCAGCTTTTTAAAAATATGTAGAAAACAGGATCTTTGATTTCCACAGAAAAGTGGGATAAATAAGGATGGGGGCATCTAGCATGATGAAAATTATTCTAAATTGACCGTAGGTGTGTGTGTGTGTGTGTGTGTGTGCGTGTGTGTGTGTGCCCTGTGGTGGGCTGAAGCCCTGACCATGGTGCGTCCCTCCCTTGCGCCCATTGTATCCGGGATAAGCTCTGGATACCCACGACCCTAGTAAGGATTAAGTGGCTACAGATAATTAGTGAGGGAGTAACTAGCATGGAAATGATCAAAACAATGAAATGAAAAGGAACAGATGAAAAATGTTAGTTGACTCAATGAGTACAAGAAACAAATTAGAGCTCAAACACATACTTAAAATGTATAAGATCTAAACAACTCAACATGTTATCCAATTAAAAACTATTTAAATACATGACTCAAAGACATGACCCAATGAACAATGTTGTGATTAAGAAACCTAAAGGACAAAAAAGGAATTAGTCATGTTACATTTAAGAGAATCTTAATTAGCTTTACTAGGGAAGACTACACTGCATTACCAATAGGTAAAAACTCATGGTGAGGGGCACCAGAAGTATTTTTTATGCATGGGGGGACGTATCGGTCTACGTCTCCTGGGTTGGTGCGCGTATGCAAAGTCTCAGGCGTTGTCCGGAGGGGAAGGGGTGGGGGTGGTTGCGCGAGTGCAAAGTTTCGGTCGTTGTACAGGAAACAAAAAGTGGGGGGGACAAAACGAATGATTTTGAAATGTGGGGGATATGTCCCGCCTGCTATAATGATTCTGGCACCCATGCTCATGGTCATCATTAACTTGTAAACAGCAACAAGGTGATGCATGTTATCAAAATGATATATGAAAGTAAGTATATTCAACAGAAAGCCCATTCGACATTAACATACTAGAAGAAACACCAGAGGCAATTTTACTTGCATTTTCAATGATACTCTGAACTGACACGTGTTTTTCAAAAGAATACTTACTTGACTTGCCACATTTGGATCATCTGGCAAGTCTAAAAATGAGCTCATTTCAGGATCAGAAGTGAGCATTAAGAATTTTGGAAAGCACAGAGCAGTTCGTACAGCTGATTCAGCCAGCATGTTTGTGGCAGATCGGGAAAGTATGACATAAAAATGCTTGTAAGAAAGCAAAGTTCCAGGTTACTATTGGTTCACTAATGAACTAAAGATGTATCACGACAAAACCAAACAAAAAAAAGCAGAGAGCAGAGGGGCCCCATACGTTTTAGCCCACTTTGACTTTTCCTGAAATTTCCATGGTACTTTATTATTTGAAAATCATGTCCTTAATGAAGATATTCAAATAATATTGGTGAAATCGATATTGTGGTAATTAAGCTCCTGTAATTGCAATTCATTTCATGGTGTAGGTGACACGTCACCACAGTTCTCTGATCTCTGATTGGAGAAGAGAGGACTAGCGTCTTTCTTTCCTCACAATCAGTCATCGGTCAGAGAGTGCTGGAGGTATAGTAGATCTGTGACACAGCACTTAAGGAATAAAGAAACTTTTCAGTCATTGCTTATATGGTAGACAAGGAGTAGACACAAATGAATAAATGTTTTCTGATACGATATAACCTACATATATATATATATATGTGTATGTATACATGTATACATATATAATTAAAATATCTTTATATATGTTTCTAGTATCAATTAATCATTAAAAAAAATCATTCAAAAACCACCGAGGCAAGGACTGAAGAGCTGTCTTTTATTTTCCCTTGAATGCGAAATGAAATGCAAGTAAACTACACACCAAAAGAGAAAAGTGTAAGAGTTGGAGAATAAAAAGGAAGAAGACAGAAAGAAATTAGACAGAAAGGCAGAAAGAAGGGGAATATATATAGAGACAGGAATCATTTACCCCGTTCTAGCTTGACATCTGAGAATTGAGAAAGGAGCAAACAAGAGAGGACAGATATAAACAACAGCTATAACAGATAAATTCCATTGGTTCTTTAGGGAGCCATAATAAATGTACATGAGATACAGCTACAGTCTTTGGTAGGTCAAAAACAGGTGATACATGATCCAATAATACACATGTATTGATGTCAGGTCAAACTCTGGCATCAATACATTATGGCATTGTAACTGAAACGATCACCAACACTACCATATATCTGCTGATCTGTTGTGTCAACAGCAGCGTTTCTGTGCGGCGCTTTAAAATGACCAATATTAGAGATAAACGATACCAGACCAGGTAGAGCAGGTTATTGACTTACTTGTGCCCTCCTCAGAAACCATCCCAAGACCTTCTGCCTTGTTTTGTCTCTCAAATGCATTCAGGTCCAAAACACTACAATATATAAATATAGACACGTTTCATGTAGATACACTGTGATGTCAATAAATTAAATTGATAGCAAAACTATTTATTGATAATACTGTAATTCTGATAATAGTTAATACTGGAATTGATGATAACTGTTTTCTGAGTGAAAATAAGTACATATCCAACACAGGGATCACACAATTAAATGTACGATTATTGTTTAATTACTGAATGTAACGTATTTGAAAAAACATGTGACCAGTAGAAAATGACAAATTATGTTATGTGATTATTTATTCCTATACATGTTAAATACAGCAAATACATAGAAATTGTGCAATTGAATGTGTAAAATAATGGTACGTTTAATACCTTTTCAGTAAGAAATATCAAATATATATGTGTGCAATGCTGCCAGTTAATTATATCAAAAATAAATAACAATGAAGGCAAGTGATGCTTATAGTCCTTATGTACTAGAGACATAGTGAAAGAAAGTGATGGGTAGTTTAGCTACTTTTATCTTCACAGGTTCTTCTAATCCATCTAACACAATGGATTTGTGCTTTCCTGAGTATTTTCAAATGATAACACTTTTACTTCTTTTCAAGTTTATTTGTCAGTTGAGCTACCGAGTATCAACAGCTTGGAAACAAGAGAGCTAATCAGTCAGTTTTGCCATTTTAAGCTGGTTGTTTAGTAGATGATTTAAATGAACAAAGGATAAAACGAAATCATTAATCATTATTTATATAGCAATGAATGTGACAGGCCTAAAGGTATTTTTACTTGATTTATTTAGCCAAAGTAATCATCATTTTACCAAAGTAGGACTTTAGGCTTCTCCGCCCATCTTTGAGTGCTAGACAGCTGCTGGAAAGTAGAAATAACGGTCAGAAGAGAAGTGACCTACCTGCAGGTCTGCATCAGAGACTGGAGGCTCAGGAAGAAGCCCACATCCTTCTTATCCTTTAGGTAATCCAGCATTCTCTGGGACAAGCATAGATCAGGAGAATGGTGAGAACATCCTACATAAGTGAACTGCATCAGATGTGTTGAGAGTTAAAAAAAAAAACAAGCAGTACAAGCCTGTTCCTGGGGAGCTAAATCAAGAGCACACACTGTACACCATACAGTATACACCACTGACGAAAGGTCAAGGAACACATATTACACAGGGCATTGTTGGGTGTGTTGAAGATTCAGGTGCTTGATGCAACACTGACCTGCTGGACGTCACTGTTGCCTCCATTGAGGATGGAGATGCCCAGTTTGAGAGTTGAAGACACCATGGCACCAGGCTCACCTGACAGAGGACATAAAGAAAGACCTTTTAGCTCTGACTAACCTGCATGACTGCATCTTTACATTTTTTGAATTTATTTGTCCAATTTATGTGGTTTTCTGGCGTAACGTGCAATTTTAGGGGTGAAATATCACTGTGAACAATGTGCAATTTGTCTGCTTCATTGTTATTGTTTTTTACTTTTACTGTTGCTTACTGTTTTTGTCCATATATATATATATATATATGTGTATGCTACCCATAAATGTCTATATTTACATTTTTGTATTATTTGTAAAGTGTGCTTTTTTAAACTATACTATTGCATATAGCTTTATTTTATTGTTTTTGCTGCTCTTACCTTTGTACTGTCCACTTTCTATCATGACAATGTAAATTTCCCACTTGTGGGACTACTAAAAATCGATCTTATCTTATGGTGTTCTATGCAGGATGGACGCAAGCAGGCAGTGTGTTCAAGTGTAATTACAAAAGTCTCATCCACCGTTTGGGTTAAGTGCTAGGGGTATAACAGTGTACAGTGACACTGCAATGCAGAAATTTGACAGTATTCTTCATCGAGGTTTGACAGCGAAATACAAAAAACACCCAACAACAATCTACTAAAGCTTTGCTTCTGTCTTCTAGCTCTACTGTTGTGCAACAACATAATAATGGTCAGTTTTCTTAAGTGTCTAAAATATTATGAGAATATTAACTCAAAAGTCCAGTACCATGAACTGTATTGAATTATGGGCACAACGAATCATTACACTCTAAGAAACAACACTACACAGGACACACAAAACAGTTAATAAATGATATTTTAATTTATTGTAGGAAAAAAGATTTGCAACAACTATATCATGTAAAAAAGTAATTACCCACTATGGCTGTGTCACCTATAGCAGCAACAACTACAACCAAATACTACCCATAACCTGAAATCAGCCTTTCTTATCAGTATGGAGTTCTTTTGGCCCACTTTTCTGATATTCTTTGATTTAGTCACACTGGGGGAATTTCAAGCATGAACTGCTTGTTTAATGTCTTGCCACCACATCTTCAGGGATTCTGACTAAGCCAGGACTTTCACTTAGACACTCCAAAGATTTTATTTAGTTTCTTTTGCATTATGGACCTGCTATCGTGCTTCAGATTGCTGTCTTGCTGCATAACTCTACTGCACTTAAGTTTCAGATCACTGGTGGACATTCTTCGGCAAGATTTTCATGTTGAGAGCAGAATTTAAAAGTTATTTCAACTGGCAAGACGTTCCCACACCATCATGCGTGACTGTTGGTGATGTTGTTATTGTGGAATGCTGTGTTGGCATTATGCCAGATGTATTGCAATCCTTGTGATGAATGTGTCCTCAGAACATATTTCAAAAAGCTTGGAGTCCTCAAGGCGTTTTTGGCAAATGTGAGACGAGCATTTATGTTCCTCTTGATGACCAGAGGTTTTTGCTTTGCAGCTCTTCCATGAACACAGTTTTTGCCCTGACTTTTTCTAATGGAGGAATCATAAACCTTTTTTGAACAAAGCGAGGCCTACAGACTCTTAGATGTTTGTCTAGGTTCTCTTGTGACTTCCTGCACGGGCCCTCACTGCAATTTTGAAAAAATTGTGGTCGGTCTGGCATGTATGGGAAGATCCACCACTGCAAGAGAAAGGGCTGCAGACTTGAATCCAACTAGATTTTGGGGCAACTAGTGGCCTGGTGGTTTGGGAGTTGGCCCTGCAATCAGAAGATTGTGGGCTTGAATCACAGTCCTTCTAGTGGCACCACTGAGGTTCCCCCTGAGCAATGTACTGTAACCACACACTGCGTGGCTGCCCACTGCCTCACTTGGTGAATGGGTTAAATGCAGAGAAAGAATTTTACATTGCTCACACTGTGTGCTGTGCTGTGTCTACTTGTGACTATAATGGGCCACTTTGTTTACGTACTTTATTTACTATGGTTCACTGGAGCCCCTCTAACTTTTTCTTTCAATAAATGAAACGATCGTTTAACAACTGTATTTTTGTTCACTCGGTTTGCTGTCAATACAATTTTGTTTGATGACATAAAACAATTCATTTTGTAAACATAGAATAAGTCAGGCACTACCAGTGATTCCAAAAAACAGGACAAGAAACTGAATTAAAGGACCTCTGACCTAGACCTTTGGGAACTTTTCAACTAACCAGACCATTTTTGTTATAATGTCTATAATGTTTCAATCAAGTAGAAGACTGCACTGCAGCCCAAGCCCAGGTATCCGAATCAGCTAATGTGCCACATTTTCATTAATCTACAGTATCTTGATGTGCCAATTGAGAATTTCAACATAGGCAGATGCCAAACAGTATCAAGGTATAGAGAGTCCCTTAAATTGTTTCACTTATGTCTGTATGTATGTGTGTGTGTGTGTGTGTGTTGTCTGCATACCTTTGCAGGCACTGATCATCTGCAACACCATCTCTGCTGCTCCGCGGTCATGCAGACGAGACTGCTGGTACAGAAGCCTTTGCTTCTCCATCTCCTTCTCCTATTCGCCACAGAGCACAACAATACAGTGAGCCAGTCGCCTAGCTTCACCCCCCCACAGCCCCTCATACGCACCCACACTCACACACCCTGGTCACTACCTTATACTGCCCCTAATGTTGATCACCTACCGTGTCTTCTTACGTTGACTTTATTCATTCACTTTGTAGAAAACACAGAGTTTTTCTCTTTATAATATCCGAAAGGCACTGTACACATACAGTAGATTTTCATGTATATTAATTATTGCTTGCTTTGGTACAGCCCTTAGCAGGCTCCTACTAGGCAATATTATTCAGTAATAATTCTAATAAGTAATTAATACAATTAACATTTTTTCTGTGATTCAGTGCATCTGATTCTTTCCACAGAGAAATTCTTTACATACTGACACTGAATATAAGTTTACACCTCTAGTTTTAGGGCACATTTTAGCTTTTATAACCTTAAATCTCAAAATAATTCTCTTTCAAGCACACACACACACACACACTCTTTCCCGAGGAAATGAGTGGTATTAGTGATAAGGTTATTTCAGCTGCTCACGTTTGCTGACTGGCAGAAACGTTTGACTACAGCAAACAGCCCTAATCCTGCTGAGCACTGATACCAGCCTGCTCTTCTCCTCCCCTTGTTCTACAGCTGGGTGCTGCACTTTCTTACAGACCTGGGTCCCTCTAACTGCTACCCTACACACAGCAGGAGCTGCTGGACGAAAGGCTCCTTGTCAAACTAATTTTTTAAACTAGTATGTGTAAGAGAAACTCTAACACTTAACTGAAAACTTCTAACTATGAAAAATGTGGTGGTCTGCAGAAACAGACATCACTGATATAAAATCTGAGAAGTCAAGAAACCACCAAAAATAGTAAAAAATGAGAGATGTGATCGCAGGGCGAACGCCCTAAACTCTAGGCCACCAGCTGCCATATTGACAGCAATGGACAAAAAACTGAAACTGAAAATATCTTCTATCATTCCTGCTTTACAAGTGTCCAACTGTAAAGGGTCTTCAGCCAGCTAAACTAGAATGGTAGAGATAACAGCATATTATAGCAGTTAGTGGTCTGGTGGTTGGGGAGCTGCTCCTGCAAATCAGAAGTTTGTGGGTTCGAATCCCAGCACTGCTAGTGTCATCACTGAGGTTCCTTAGAGTAAGGTACTGTCCCCACACACTGCTCCTCGGACGCCCCTCATTGGTGGAAGGCCCCTGCTTCACTTGCTGAATGGGTTAAATGCAGGGAAAGAATTTTATACTGTGTGGTGTGGTATGTTCACGCATGACTATAAGGAGCCACTTTACTTACATTATTTTTATATCACTTGTTAAATTTAATTTTTTACTAATCTTTATATTGCTGGATTTTGGCGTCTGTTCTTCCATAAAAGTTTAAAAAATATTGGCATTGTTCCAATGCCAAAACGAGCATTAATATCCGGTGCAGCATGTGTATATTCAGATTTTTGGTTGCTTAAAAATGAGATTTTTGTAGTCAGGTCAGCTCTGCAATGTATAGGAGAGAGAGAGGACGGTTGAGTTGCCTTCAAATTATGTGTCATAGAGAGAGTTTGTGACATCATGGCTAAGGCGGCTGTAAAAGGGACAAAACTTAGAGAAACAAAAAAGAGCATAAAGAGATGAGCACAGGTTTGAATCCACATTGTGAGAATTTTTTTAACACAAACATTTTTTGCCCATAAAACGGTCTCCAAACCCTGGTTTTATTTATAGCAACCATGCAAATACAATTCGCATTTTCTGGCAGAAATACATCTAGTTATTAATTACTACTTTTTAAAATGATATAAATAATAATGGAGGGGAAGTGTCTATTGGAGTCTACAGGAGTGTGTTATGCTGCCTGATGGAATGCAGTGGAGTCTTTCAAAGTAATTTTTTTAGATTTGGGTTTCTTTGTTTCTGACTACGATCTTAAGTGAACATCTATATAAGAAACATAAAATGTCCAACATTTATATTTATAAGTGTTTCTGCAGACCGCCACACAAATCGACCTAAACATGTCTAATTTCATCTTTAGATGGTAAAGTGATGTTAGCCTGTTGATGAAAGAGATTACACATAAAAGCAACACACTCTACCACCATGCACTCTGGAAATTATTCTGCTCCCACCCCAAAAAAAAGCACCCAAGCATTCTAACCCCCCACCCACCCACCCACCCGCTAAAGCCACTCCCTCCCACCCTCCCACGTAGGCCTATGTGTGTTTTAACAAAATGTGAGATGCAGACCACACTCTGATAGGCAGAGGGTCTGTATTTCTACCATACATTGTGTGTGTATGTGGAAGTGAGAGAGAAGGAGAACGTGAGTGGGAATCGAGTGTGTCTGACTGACTGTGCAGGCTTTCACTGTAGTTCTTGGTGAGTACAGAGAGGGAGATCGGCTGGAAAATCCAATCAGAAAAAAAGACATGAAGACGTAAGACAGCATGACATACTGCGGTGGGAACACAATTGTCGGGTGCCAATCCAGAGTCGTCTTTTGCCATCAAAATCTCCTGGCATTTGAAAGTTAAAGATGAAGCTGCCAGGCTCTGGACAGCTATGTTAAACATTGTCTAATATACAGGATATGTCCAAAAGTGTCCAGATGAGGTTTCTAATTAGCAAATTCAACTACTTCACCAGGCCCATACACTACATTATTCTTGTATTTCTACATTTTCCTTTAGGTCTGCTTATGTTTTTGCACCAAAACAGTTGCATTCAACATTTAAATGAAAAATTATCAATTTCCAACCCCTTTATCCTTATTTGCAACCTTGCCTTCAAGACTGGTACACGCAAAATACCCCTGCTCTGACTTGCTGCCCTATTTTGTGCCTTATTTATTCTCACACAGGCCTGGCTAAAACACTTCTTATAATTGCAAAATGAATGGGTGGGGCTAACCAACTGCAGGCTGAATAGACAAATATACGTAAATGGATTGGAAATCAAAACGAGTTGTTTTTGCTGCTTCATTTTCATATGGAGTTCATGGACTGGGTAGAGAATAGAATATTTTCAAACTTTACATCATACTGCATTACACGACTGCATCATATACTGCTAAAAATGTAAGTAAAATTTGTTTTTCCTCGATATAGACTCTTTAAGTTGCACTTTATTGGCATGAATTGTCATGTAGGAACAGACAAAATAGGTTCAGCAGCACAAGAGCCTAAGGTCACCACATCCAATATCAAGTGCTGGCAACAGGGGTATAAAGACTCTCAGCACTGGGCTGTGAAGCCCTGAAGAAATGTAGAATCAGTGTCTACAAACCGTTGGACATATAGTGTATCAATAGAACTATTAAAGAACTATTTTTGATTAACCTGAATGGGACCCAAATCAAAACTGATCTAGTTATTATGTTCAGTAGGTAATTAAAGGTGTTAGAAACCGAGGGGTTCTAGTGCAAAATAGGGACAGGCAAAAAAAAAAAAAACACACACACACACACACACACACACACACACAAAAGACGGAGTCTGGAGAGGTGGGACTGCTATTGTATTAGGGGACCAGTTAAGGGAACATGTGTGAGTTGCGGTTTGGGTGCATGAGAATGTGTTTGTGGCTCACATACACATCCACAGACTCACACACACACAAACACTAGCACACACACACTATCTAGTACTAAGCATGTTAAACTAAATAGCTTTAGAGGACATCAATGCAGATGGTCTGGGAATGATTATAGGAGACAATGTTGTCCAGATCTGGAAGTAGTATCAGAAAGTTTAACATCCCATCAGAGGTTTAGTGTAAAAATAAAGTATAGGCATTAGTGTCCTCTTCTAAAAAAAACATAAATAAACAAAACAATGAATAACACTGTCCATGAGCACATCACACCAATGTCTGCTTATTTCACTTGGTCAAGCCTAATTTGGCCGAATGCCGGCATGTGATGTGCTCCACATGTCTTATTTGTTCATTTGGTCATTTTTTGCTTTGGCTTCCATCTCTCTGCACTCGCTCTGGGCATGCACAAATAGATTGTGTGACACAGATACACCATAAAAACCAGGACAGGGACTCAAAAAGTAGAATCCAGCAAAGGTGTGCACAAGTCAGTCCACAACAAAGACAGTGGTGCAAGGAAACCGAGAGAGACATCAGAAAGAAAGAAAGAAAATGAAAAACGAGAAATAAATGAAGAAAGAAAGAAAACAAAATATAGAGAGAAAGAAAGAAAGAACAGAAAAGAAAGAGAGAGAACATAAAAGAAAGACAGAAAGAATAAGCAGAAAAAAGAAAGAACATCAGAGAGAAAGAAATAACATAAAAGAAAGACAGAATGACAGACAGAAAGAAAGAAAGAAAGAAAGAAAGAAAGAAAGAACAAACGAGAAAGAACATAGAAGAAAGACGGAAGGAAAGAAAAAAGAAAAGACAAAGAAGAATGTAAAAGAGAGAAAGGGAAAGAAAGAACATAAAAGAAAGAGAACATAAAAGAAAGGAAGGAAAGAAAAAAGAAAAAACAAAGAAAGAACGAAAAAGAGAGAAAGAAAGAAAGAAAGAAAAAGAGAGAGAGAGAAAGAAAAAAGGGAGAACATAAAAAAGGAGAACATAGAAGAGAGACAGAAAGAAAGAGAAAGCTAGAAAGAAAGAAAGAAAGAAAGAAGGAAGAAAGACAGGAAAAGAACTAAAAGGTGTGGGGTGGGGGGTCTGGGAGCAGGGGTGTGCAGGTGCAGTGCGGTGTGGTCACTCAGTGGATGGAGCTGTAGCTGCTCTTCTGTGTCCCATAACCCCAGCCCCAGGACCCCCCATACCATCTCTGTCTGTCGCACCTCAAAGGTAGGTTCCTCGCCCCCCTCCTCCTCTCCCCCTTCGTCCTCCTCACCAATGTGACAGCTCTGCAAGGGGAAAGACATGTTACTTACTCAGTTCAGCTACTCATACCAGACCAGATGAACAGATCAGCAGTGTTCCCATCTGGTATTGAGGAGCCGCGGTTCAGCCCAGTTTTGTGACTGTAGTGTAATGAGACTATATAATAGAAGTATATGTCATTTGACAAGTTTGTACTTTCATTAAAGCTCCATTAGCTCCAGAAGCAAATATTAGACACCAAAGAAATCTTTGTCAATCGACAAAGTTTGCCGTGAGTAATTAACAGATACAATATATGGACAAAAGTATTGGGATACCTGACCATTACACCAACAGGGGCTTTAATGACAATGCATTCAAATACAAAGACTTTAACAGGGAGCTGATCCCCCATCGCAGCTATAACAGCTTCCACTCTTCTCGGAAGGCTTTCCACAAGATTTTGGAGTGTTTCTGCGGGAATTTGTGCCCGTAGAGCAGTTATGAATTCAGTCACTGATGGTGGACGAGAAGGTCTGGCTCAGTCTCCGTTCCAGTTCAAAGGTGTTGGATGGGGTTGAGGTCAGGACTCAAGTGCGGGACAGTCACGTTTATGGCATTTAGCAGACGCTTTTATTCAAAAGCAACTTCCATTCCCTAACTACAGGGGACAGTCGCCCTGGAGCAACTTGGGGTTAAGGGTCTTGCTCAGGAACCCAGTGGTGGTCTGCTGAAGGCAAGATTTGAACCCATGATCTCTTGGCCCAGAGGCAAGTATCCTACCCACTAGACCACCACCCAACTCATACAATAATGTCTTTATGGAAAAGAAAAGGTTGTTCCCCAAACCACAAAGTTGGAAGCATGGCGTTTTCCAAAATATCTTGGTATACTGAAGCATTAAGATTACCCTTCACTGGATGTAAGGGGCCTTGCTTAAACCCTGAAAAACTGGTGTGTCCCAATACTTTTGTGTAAGTTGAATCAAGGAAATCACCAAAATGGGCTGGTCTGCGGCCTCCAGTACTGGAGGTAGCTACCCTGCAATAGATAACATGCCACTCACCTTCGCCATAATATCAGCATATGCCATGTAGAGGTGATCTACATCGAGTTTGCTGCAGTTTGAGAAAAAAACAGGCAAGGCTCGGAAAAAGAGAGACGCAAGGGTCGGAAAAAATTACAGCCATCACAACAATAAACCAGGTCTTACGTCTTTTCAGTGAGAGCAGTGCGGCTGAAATGAAGGATCAGCTGATGCAGAGGGTCTGGTTTTGCTTCTGTCTCCTCCTCTTCCTCTTCTTCTTCCTCCATGGTTTTCTATACAAACCAATTCCAAAATTATGCTCCAACCAACATGAACTACTTCTCCAGCCCACATGAAGGTGGGATGAGAGGATGAATGTCAACATACGGACAAATCATCGATCATCTTATCCTCAAAGGAGTAGCCCTCATTCTCTATCCAGTTGCGCTTGTACCCATCTAGGAACATATTGGATCCCCGGTGTCTGGAGAGAACAGGATGAGGGAAAACTGTAAAAGTGTAACTAAAACAACAGCTCAGCCTTTATAACATGCGGTTACAGTAAGTATGGTATAAGTATCTGCTGAGAACCTGGGGATGTTATAAAGGGGGGTCATCCTGAAACAGGCCACCACAGCTCGGCGGCGCTGCTTCGACAGCAGCTTGTGCCAAACCATCTTCTTGGATTTGTAGGGGTGTTCAGTCTGAGTACAGGCGAGAGATTTGTTAGTAAAATTCATACTTTGGTTTGATACATTATATTGATATTGTTTTTTGATATAGTAATAATAAAAATAGTCTAAACTGTGCTCAGTAATCGACAGCTACATGATTACTGGCACCCATGGGAAAGTGAAGTAAGAGGTCATATTTACTTCACAATTCACAGTTCTTGTTAAATACTGACGGAGGAGGTTAGTTTTATGTTTTTAACACTTCAAATGCAGTAAATCTGTAATAATTGACATTACATTTAGAGAAATGTGTTATATTTACGTTTGTTCAAAACTTAATTTCACTTAAGAATCAACAAAATGTGCAATCTGAACAAACTTTTGCATTCAACTGTATGAATGTGTGAGTACCACCTACCACTTCAATGTGGTAGAGTACAGCAGAAACTTCCTGTACTCTCTTCACGATCTTCTCTGGGTTTTCAGCGTCTTCTGCCTTGCCTGAGGTCTCCTTATACAGAGCCATCTGCCAGCGCATGGAGGGGTCCTCCACCTGCACAGACAGAGTCAGTGAGACAGGAATGCTTAGACACCCTCTCCCCAACCACCCACACCCAAACACGCACGCACGCACACACATCTTTCCTCTGTCCTCACCTTGCTTTGTAGATGCAAGTTATTATGCAGGAATTCCCTCACTTCCTCATCTGTGTCTTTCTGTAACAAACGCATCAAAGATTATTTAAAACTAATTTCACTGCAGGTGGCTGTTTATGTGTTAATCTAAATGAATATAGATTTCAGTTGCGCTGTACCAGAGAGTAGCGGATCTTGGCCATGTTTATGAGCTCCTGGTCTGCAGGTGAGCACATATTCAGACCAATTGGCAACAGTTTCTTCAGAGCAGCTACGATCAGCGACGTCTGCACGGAGTATCGGTCCCCGCGCCGCTTCTTCTTGGTGCGTTCTGCGTCTGCTCCTCCACCCTGCAAAGACTCGGAGTTAGACTGTAATCCTTGTACAATCTAACTCTGTAGGCAGAGTTAGATCGTACAAAGATTACTCCTGGTGGGAGATGTATGATGTATCATCCTTAAACAGCTGGTGTGAGGAGAAAAGTGTAGTGCATTAATCATAAAAAAGAAAAAAAAAATAGGATATCTAAAACATGTGAGTTACAGGCACTTACTAGAACAGAGTCTGTATGCAACTTTTTCTATAAGTGACTGGCTGTTTGTTGGTTAAATTATGTGTTGAAGTATTTTTATAAAGTTATGGGAGATTTGAGTAGTGGATAAATGATCTAAAATTTACGAACATTCGGATTGGAAGAGGTGGGGTGGGGTGGGGTTGGGTTGATGTTGCCTTAGGAGAAAGAGGTAACATCATGCTTGGAAGACAAACATTCAACTCAAAGTGAAAGACCTGTCTATACACACACAATGCGGTCCCATTTGTTAGTTGTGTAATGTAGGAAACTGTAAACCAGCACAGCACACTAGAAACCAGCACCAGGCTAAGGGGCCTCCTCCATCACCCCTCAGCTCTCACACATCCTCGCACATGCATTACACTGCTGCCGCCGCAGGAGTTCATTACTGACTGTTATCTGCTGCCATAAGAATTCCTTCTTTGCCAGTGTGTGGGTGTGAGATAAAGACGATGCATGTGTGTAAGTGTGCATGTGTTCTTGTATGTTAGGCAAAGAGGGAATCATTGGTCAGGGGATAACAGGGGACACTGCAGTAATGACTACCCCGCAGTGCTGGAGCGGAGGCATGATTATAAGGCCTGGTCTTGAAATCTACAATTGGTACAAACCCACAGGGACACTGTAGGGGGATGGGCATGTGAGTGGGGCAACATCATGGTATGAGTTGGGTGACATTATAAATGGGAATGTGTAATCTATGTGTAATCTATGAAAATAAGCTAAAATAATGGAAGGGAAGGGAGTTTCTCTTGAGGTACATGGGTTTAATGAATTAGAATGGAGGGAAGTCAGTAAGAGAGGGGTGATTAAATCAATGAAAGCCATGTCGTCCCAAACCAAAAAGAAAGATGTTTTCCCAAAAACTGCAGAGTAGAATGATAAGAAATGGTGTATTTATGTAGAACACAGCTAAAGAGAAGGGGGATTAAAGGGGGCCCCCTATGAGAGAACTTCACCACCACAACTTCAAAAAACAGTCAACAACAAACAAGAAAAAAGAAAGGAAAGGAGAAAAAGAAGGAGAAAAGGGAAGAGCGAGAAAAGGGACTCTGCCCTGACTTGCAGCAAACATGACCCAGCAAGTGGCAAACCCATCAAACTCATTGGCAGGGAAATGGGACTCCGGCCCAGCAGCGAAACTGCAGCTGAACAGAGTGCCATGAACCTGATCCTGCTAACTAGATCTGAAAGCTTTCATCAAACACTTTGCAAACCAACATCACACACACACTGGCAGCAGGTGGTGCTTTAAGTCACTATGTAGAAAAGATTCCAGAATGATTCAACCAAATCACATTCAATAACGTTGTAAGTAAGGCAATGCCTTGCTGAATGGAAAACCGAATTTGGTTGGTGTTGGTGTGTGCGTCAGAATGTGCCAGTGTGTGTGGGTGTTTGATGGAAAGCCTCGGCACAGTGGTGCCATGCGATCAGCACAGGTTTGTCGTGCAGAAACGTCGTCTAACCTCTCCGTCCCCAGCCTAGAGAACCCAGCATCCACACACGGACAGAACACAGAGAGAAACAGGACTGTTAACATCCCCGCTTCAGTGTATCCACAGCCCATCTCATCTGGCCGACAACTCCACCCTCACAGGAGGGTCAGTCAAAACAACAATAAAAAAATTAAAATAAAAGCAGCAGCAGCAGCAAAAATTGTTGCCCCAAACCGCATGAAGAGGATAGAGATTCAAAAAGATGAAGCACTGCCAAACTACATTTTACTACTGTTTAAAAGAAGCTATATAAAAACAGAAAAGATCACTCTTTAGCTGAATTTCGTTAAGTAAAAATTTATTTGATGTAGCATCCTGTATCGGTTGCCACTGCAGATCTCACCTTGCTCATCTTACTCTTGCTGTCAGCTGTGAGGAAGGACATGTTATTGATCTCATTCATCACAACAAAGTTCTGCTCTTCACGCTTGAAGTTCTGGAGAAGAAAGTAGCATTTAACAACCGGAAGGACCGATTTGTCATGAGATATTTATTATACAAAACTTTGACAATGGTGATGAATGTATACCCACATGAGATTTGGACCAGAAGATGAAAACTTCTCCCACCATCCTGAAGAGATCTTCAGCATCAGGGTCAGGGCAAGTCAACCACCTCGCCCTTCCAAAGCAAAGATACGAGGTCATCTATATGATATATGATATCCAGTGTAGATTCCGTGTTAATGTTAGCTTTCGTGTTATTGTCCGCCTTATTTTGGTCATTTGAATAATTAATTTTCTCGATTACAATGAAAATCTGAAGGCTGTTATATAGTTGGAAGAAGATATAACAGCCTTTTTGCAGTACTGTTCGAATTTGCTTTCCTTATTCATTAGATAATGTTAAACAAAACAAAGCACACAAAGTTCCTTCCACCTTTTAAGATACCAAAAGAGGTTTTCTAATCTTTAAGCTGGAAAATCCCCCTCTGGAAACTACTATGGCCCTGCTGTAGGTCATGAGTAAGCATGTTTATAACAGATGGAGTGGTGGGTACATTTCATAATTGTCTCAATACTTAAATACACGATCAACAACATGTTTGGAATTCTGTGCAATGCGCACTAGCGTCCTCCATTTCTTCAGTTTTAACAAACCGAATGCTCTTGTTCCCTGAGGCTTCAGCACCTGTTGTTGTCCACGTAGCGGATAAGCAGTGGGTAGAGGGCGTACAAGTCCCTGCAGAGCACGGCAAACTCATCCCGAATAGTTCCTCCTTCACTGTCCACCTCGGCTTTCCCTTCCATGCGCAGCTGCTCCTCTTCAGCCACCACCTTCCCTGAGCGCTTCTTCAGCTTCTCCATGGTGGGAATGAAGTGAGACTTCAGCATTTCTGGCTTGGCCCTGCTCACAATGGGCTGGGCAAACACTGAAGAACAGAGGTTTGGGTGATTAATATGGTGATTAACCTCACGTGCAAACTATTTTTTAAACAATGAAGACAAATTAACAAGTGCTTAATGCAAGAAAACTAATGAAAAGTACTGGTTAAGACAACAGAGCTCAATATCATTTCATGATATGAAAACAATGGAAATCCACAGGACTACTTTTAGAAAGATGCAGTCAGAAATAAGTCATAATTAAGACTTTACTAACCAGCTAATCTCTTCATCCAGGAGGCCTCGTCAATGCCCAGGTTATTGACCACTATCTTCATGATGCTGCCCAGCAGCTGGTTGAGGTGTTCAGAGGTGACGTCTGTGCACAGCTGTCCTTCCTGTTCGGGGAAGTTCTCGAGCCCTCTCTCCCACCAGCGGGGGAGGTAGTTACACAGCATGGGCAGGGTGATTTCAATCACATGGGGCATCTCTGTATAGCGGGCCCCGGACTCTGCCAGGTCGCCTATCTCCTTCATCAGCGCGTCCAGTTCAGGGATATCCATGCACAACTCCTCGACCTGACTAGGCAGACCCAGGACTAAACAACAAGGAGGAGAAGAACAATTTACTCATGTACAGTATTCACACTGCTTTAGCCACACTTCTGTAATTACTAAAAGTATGTTGCATGCACATGGTTCAGAAAAGTATATTAAAATAAAAGTGTTGCAGGTACTCACTGGCTCTTTCTCTGGGTGTTTTTGTTGTATAGACTGAGTATGAATTGAACTCATTGAGGTGAGATTCCAAATAGGCCACAGGCATGGCAGCAGCCAAATGTGCCAGACACTCCCCAAGGGCGGGCCTTAGCCTGGAAATGATGTATCATTATTAAACACAAGATGGTGTCTCCCAACATGCACATACTTTACACCACACATTCTTATGAAATCGACTCATTCTCGTGGACTTGTATTACAAATAAAACGTCCGAACTCGATATCACTATTACTACTACTAATAATAAAGCACCTTTCTTTGATGCTTTAATGCTTTTACTGTAACTCAAAAGGCCTTACAATAGAGAAAGAAAGGAGACAAGAAGCAGTCAAACTAAATAGTAAAAGGAGTAAACAAATTTATTTAAAGGCAATGACAGAAAAAAAAGAAAAGAAAAAAGATTTTAAAAAATTAGAATAAAAAAAAATCATATGAAAATGTAAAAACAATCTGAAAATAATGTACACACATTATGTCGATAAAAGTAATGAATGGAGTGAGATGTTATTTTAAACATGGACAGATGGAGCCTGGAGAACATTCCTTGGTAAAGTTTTCCAGATATTTTGTGCATAAGTTGCATCATCACTCTTATTAAATTTCATAAATGGATTATTTGGTTAGGGTTGGTGTGACTTACTTTTCTGCATGAGGGGTCTTAACTGTGCCCACAGAGTAGATACTGCACATGAGGCGATAACAGGATATCTGCAAGTCATCCACTAATAGAAATAAAATGCATTACTGTAAAATACAGCCTCCAGTCAGTTTGACCTCATTGGATCATATACATAAACAAACACACTGAATGTTTAAAGAATATATGAGTGACTTACATATCACATCATCTCCAAACTGGTGCTGGGCAATGTGGTCGAAAAGTGAGGTCAATACTGGCAACAGAGCAATGGTGGTGTAGTTAATGTTCTGAGATACACCCTTAACCTGTTGGGGAAGACAGTAGGGAAGAATTACAGTAGTCCTTGCACAACTGAGTGATACAAACTAACATAAAACAGCTTCTCTCTGACATCTAACCTGATTTTTGGTGGACACTTTGCCCAGTTTGAGGTTCTCCACCATCTTCTCAATATCATCAGCAGCGCTCTCAAAGAAGGAGCGCAGGCCAGCCTTTACAATCTCCGGCCCGGACTTCATCACCGTCCTGTTTAAAGTGATGGGGTTAGGACAAACTAAAGGTTGGCAAAAGGTTCTGTAGCACATAGGCTTCCCCTGCCAGAATGGGAAAGGCCAACAGACTCCTCAATCAAATTCTATGCCTCCACACACAAGCAAGACACCCCACACCTGAACTTCCCTCTCCTTCTAATACAATGTATGCTATATGGACAAAGGAATTGAGACACCTGACCATTTCGCCAACAGGGACATTGCATTCAAATACATAGACTGTAATATGGAGTCACTCATCCAGCCATGTTTTATGGAACTTACTTTGTGCACTGGGGCACAGTCATGCCAGAATAGAAAAGGTTCTTCCCCAAACTGTGTCCACAAAGTTGGAGACATGGCGTTGTCCAAAATGTCTTGCTATGAAGCATTAAGATTAAGCCCTTCACTGGAAAGGGCCTAGAACAAAACCTGATTTAAGAGGTGCATCCCAATACTTTTGTCCATATAGTGTATATACACACACTGATCTTTTCTGCCTTAAACAAACAACACACAATTGCCTCTGCAAATACTATCTTGTACTGCACATTTTCTGCAATGTTGCTGCTATATTCGCCCAGTTAAATGTATTGCTCTCTACCTCTGTGCTGGAGTTTTGTGTGCATAACTCTCAGCTGCTAGAATACAGTATCTGTCATAATACCGTATTCATTTAAACTAGTACAATAGCTGTCGACTGCACTAAATGCTGTATTGTCGCTTGTTTTGTTGCTCGTGTTTTTCTCGCACTCTCTTTTGTCCTGTTTGCACTTGCGGTCTTTTGGTGTTCTGTTTACGCTCTTGTGTTCCTCTATGATCCTGTTTCGTTTCACTGTGTACTGAGTATATGGTGGAAATGACAATAAAGCTATTTAAATTGACTTGACGACATATTTGTCTCAGTTCTGGGGACCCAATCAAGAGTTGTCCTCCAACACAACACAAATCTTGAAAGTTTCACTCATTTCACAATGAGCGGAATCAGGAGTGCACAGCATGTGGTTCTGGATTGATGTCCACTGGGTTAAAGAAGGAGGAGAACACATCAGACAGCAGAGGAATGAGAGACCTACCTGGCATCCAGCGAACGCGACAGGATATGGAGGCAGTTTACAACTGCCGAAGCATCAGTTCCTGTACACAACACACACCGTGGTCAGGCAGTTACATCACTGCTGGGTCATTTCACAGTACCTTTAAGCACACAGCTCTTTTTTTGTGGATGCACTAGGAATTAAGGTTGAGGCAGACATCTGATATTTTCCATGTCTTTACCTGCTGATGCTTATACATAAATGTTTTGTCACTGTCCAAAAAAAAAAAAACATGTACCTTCAAAGTAACAATTTTAAAGGAGAGGACAAAACCTCTAATGTTTAATGTGAATTAATGTATAGTATTAATTTGAAGAAATTTTGGAGTATTACTTTTGGTATAATCATTGTGAAAATGTGAAGGGCAGGTACTGCATTAAAACAACAAAAAATTGAGATACTTGATTTTCTTTGGACATCAAAGATTTAGAAAACAAATCAGAGACTACATACTAACTATGTCTGTTAGGATTGTGAAATGTAAGATTTATTGTTGTAAAATGAATAGCACAGTACAGGTCAGTAGTCCAACATCACCTAAATGTCCTGTTCTTCCAGAGTACAATGGAGATGTCATTGAATATGTCGAATCTAAACACCTGTCTGAGTTCTCCAAGCAGTTACATTCCCCAAACACAGCATTAGCAGTTTAAATAAAGATTATTATAAATGTGGCTTCATATCAACTGTGACAACTTTGCCTTAACATAGCTGCTAGACCATGAACACAGTTACTATGGTTGCAATGACAAAGCACATGCTGAAAACCGCAGGAGAACTGTGTAGCTGGCTGGTCATTGATCAGTGAGCAGTTTTCCTATGGGAGCATTTCACATAATATAATCTTCACTTTATTTTCTAGTCAGCAAAGTGCTGTAAAGGGTGAGTTACACACATTTAAGCAGAGCACAGCAAATTATAGCAGGGCCATTCATAGAAATGCCAAACGGCAGTGCGTGTGTGTGTGTGTGTGAGAGAGAGAGAGAGAGAGAGAGAGAGAGAGAGAGAGAGAGAGAGAGAGAGAGAGAG
>JBBJLS010000018.1:5901011-5920163 GCA_037577275.1 Bryconaethiops microstoma
TGTGTTTGTGTGTGTGTGTGTGTGTGTGTGTTTTGCTCACTTAACATGCAAAATATGCATAATATAACCAATAAAGGTAGCATTTGAATTTCTTTATTAGCCAGAAACTGTATTTTTGTTCATCATTATATTTTGTACTGACCTATAAAAGGCCACCTAATATAATTGTACATATAATTTGAATCACCAGACTGGTGTTGGCTATTTAATAAGCTATCTAGGCACCGTTGCATCTTTAGGCACTTCTGCAGTCTGTCACCATGCAACATTTGTTCCCACTTCTTTAATCCTTTTTTATTTTATTTTTTGAGCTTCGTCTGTAAAAAAACTTTTTTTTGAGCTTTGTCTTGTAAAGCCATGGGTTACAATGTAAACTGAACTTGACATTTATTTTCTGCGTCTTGTCCTTCTGATTGGTTGAGTACCTGATGACCTAGTCAGGGTGCAGTAATGCCCAGACAGAGCGAGGACTCAAATCCCCTCCATATCTCAGACAGTGGAACTGCAATGAGAGATTAATGCCTGTAATCATGTAAAGTGGGCACAGAAGCATTTGTTCAGGACAGGGGTTGGGTTTTCATTTGTGTAATTCTGTAATGTCCTCAACTGTCCCTGATGATTTGTCTGGTTTGGGGTTTTTTGGGGATATTATCAGGATTTTATTTTTTGTTCTGCCTGGGCCATGCTCTAATCGACTGTGTTTAAGGCTGAACTTTTGACTTATAATTTATGCTCGGAATAGGAAATGTCTTCAAGCATGAAAAGGAATTTTTGCAGTCCACAAATATTTTCTTTTACTCTTACCCTGGATTCCCCCACACCTCTGAGACTACGGAGAGTTTGTAGTGCTGTTTTTCACTTTCAGAATGGACAGAAGTATTCATGCTCCCGCTGATCTGGATGCATCTTTGTGAGTAGGCTCACAAGAGGAGAGATGAGGGTTGTGATGTTGCAAAAATAGTATATGACTGATTTCTTAAAGGGAATATTAGATCCCACCCACGTCATGCACACTAAGTATTGATTCTTAGATGTCCACCCTTAATACACACATACTATAGAAGGCCTGTCACGGTTATTACATTATAGCCTGATTGCAGTCTATTGAGCTAATTGCGGTTATTTGAGCAGACTGCATTTGATTTCTTTAGTTGTCAGCTTTCACAGTCAAATGCTTACGTCTAAACATGAGTTTTCATCAATTGGATTGAGGCAAATGCATGTAAATAAAAGAAAGCAGAAATGACATGAGATATGTCATGGGTTGAAAACAGCTTCTCATTTCTGACTGGTGCTGCACCTTCAGAGGTTGTGTTTATTTGAGCTCATGCTGTGTCTGCTGTCATTTAAAAGTTGTTAAAGTCTAAGCCCTGCAGTCTTCCTCAAAGTCTGCACCTTGATAACATCAACAATGCGTAGACTTATAGGTCAAGGTGTTTAGTTTAAACTCAGACTTCTGGGACAAATTCATTTGTTGTGCAGGCTTTGCATGGGCTACACCCAGGGCATCTGTCATATTTGTTTTTTCATAATTAGTTAATTGGCTTATCTGCAGTGGCTCAATTCATATTATTATCATAATGAGTTACATTAATAATCAAAAGCCTTTTTCAGAATTTCTTTCTTCTTGCCTTGTTGGCCAGACAGCTGTAAACAAAAGCATCCGTTCTAGACCTCCTCTGTATCTCAAAGAACTTTGGCTAATAGTCCACATTGTTATGACCCACAATGAAGCCCACAGCAAGGGCCCAGAGGCGGCACTCATGAGCTGCACTCTGAATACCAAAATGAGAAATGGGTTAGAGTCCATGCCTAGCTATATTCCTGAATTTGAAGTGTCTTGCTGGGCTTTTTCACAGGCAGCATTTAGTTTTGACAGCATGGGTTTGAAAATCAAATAAGAAATATGCAGTCTTTTATCAAAAGTCTTTCTGAAACTTTGCTTTAGTGCAATACCTTAGAGCTTCACTAAGAGCACTTTAACATGAACCTCTCTGTCTCTGCAGGACTCCCTCATTCTGGAGAAGAATGATTTCCACCACCCAGTGTGTTCATTCCAAGATGACTTTCAAGAGTTTGAGATGATTGATGATGAAGATGAGGATGATGAGGAGGAGGAGGAGGAAGGAGAGCCAGATCCTGATGCTCCGCCCTCTCCTTCTGCATCTCCTCCCACCTCCCCTACTCTAGGTTCCCTTAAAAGCCGCCCCACAACTCTAAACCTGACCACTGCAGTTTCACAGGTATACATACACACTATATTATCTGTAATAAAAATGAAAATTACCCAGCTATTTACATATGTATTTTGTCATTCTTCCTTGCCCCAGGACTCCTTGAACAACAACAGTAGCGTATCTCCACGGAAATCAAGCTGGCAGGACTCTCTTCGCAATCCCGCTTCACAGGGTGACTGCTGTTTTCACTTTACTTGGCTAAGCTACTTCTAGCTGAAAAATTGACCTGCTGTAACAAACAATTTGCATGTTATTTGTTTGTGATAATTTCTTTTTCTGTGCTGATTCCTCTTGGGTCTGACTGCAGATAATCACTGTCTTGACTAAATTGCATTTCCATTGCCATTTTAGCTGATTTTCAAGCATTTACAGGCATAAAATATTAAATGGAAGGCTGAAGAAGACCATCTCATATTCCTCCTCTAAGTTTCTTCTTTGTTTATATATCTGTAATGGAGATTTGCTAGGTGATTTGATATATCCTGATTCTGTTTTTTGCTTCAGGCCGTTTATCTCCCACCCACACTTGCCTAGAGGATGGTACCCACGTAACTGGCACATGCCCAGGGGCTCCAGGCACCGCAGTCTCTGCCAAAGGTACTCCCCCAAACCCACCTGGGCACTGTGGTCTCAATCAGTCGCCTGGCAGGCCGCTGCTGTACGACTTTGAGGGCAACAGACGCGAGCGGCCGGAATACGGTAAAAAATGTCTGACCCTGTTGCTAGAGGCCCATCATCATGAACATACAGTCTTAACCGTGCACGTGAAGTTGTCAGCTTACACTTATGAGTGTTGTCACCATCGTCTCAACACTGTGTGTAAAATATTTTCAAATGTTTACTAACAGTAGAATATCAGGACCTCTTTCTTTGTCCCTATCAGTATATATTTCTTCCTTTTACCTTTCCCTCCTAATTCCTAATTCTGTTTTTGTCTCCCTTTTTGTTTTCTCCTCTCTCTTCACTTTCTGTATTAAGGTTCTTTTGGTCAGCATCACTCTGGTTGCCCTGAAATCACAGAGGTAAAGGCTACTGTTGAAGGAACTCTTGAGGAAAATGTGCCCTCAGGTGACGACTGCATTTCCCAGTGTTCCGACACAGAGGTTGACCATGACCTCAATGGACATGCCAAACACCGACTGTGCCGCCCCAGACCTACCGACACTTACACCATCACTACAGAAACTGCTGAAGACCAGGAGCTGGAGAATGACCTTACTCTGGATGGCACCAGCAAGTGCCTGTCCTCTACAGCACCGCTTGGCAATGATGCAGAGACCCCACTTTCAGATGAGGAGCTGGATAAAGAGTTTGACATCGACTTCCTGAGCAAGGAGACTTATGATCTGACCTGTAAGGAGCCTGATGGCTTATCCTATGTGGAGTTTCCCAGTATTGAACCTACAGAGCTGGCCTCTGTCCCCAATCCTGCATTGTCCAGACGATCAGATGTTGATTTAACACATGAGGCTTATGACATGCCTCAACTGGTTGCTGATGCTGTGATGAATGACACAACTTCTCCTTCCTCTGACCCTGGCATCGCCGACATGAATGCCAAGCAATATGCAGAGTCAGACCGGCACAGTGATGACCTCAGCTCCCCTGGATCCGACTCTGATATTGAAGGTGAACTGGAGGCAGCATTTGCCTGTGGTGGCCCACTGGTCAGTAATATGATTTCATCCATCTCAGAGACTGAGCTGGACTTGACTAGTGAGTCTAGCAGTGGAAGGTCCTCACACTTGACCAACTCCATTGAAGAAGCCAGCTCACCCACTTCGGACCAAGAGCTGGACCAAGAACTTGATGCTGAGCAGGACAGTGGCATTGTCGGTCTGAAGGCATCTCTCCTTCTAGGCCAGCCAGAGCCCATTAAACAGGACCATTCACCAACAATGGAGCACAGCCCAGACATCCAGCCTCTGGATGATGGACAGGCAATAATGGAGCTCCAGAGTGTGGATGATGAACAGGATTATGAGCACCATGCTGATCCTGATGAGACTCTGCCTCCTGCTGTGTCCTTTGAGGATAGTGCATCCCAGCAACTGCTGCTGAAGATAGAACCAGACCACAGTCTGGAGAGCTTTAAACGGTCTTTCTACCTGCCTGTTGGACCCAGGCTCATGCCCTCGGTGGACGACTATGATGGGAACAGCGAAGGAGAATCTGACTCAGAATCAGAGGATGAGCTCAGTGAGAACTCAGATTCACCGTGGTTACTCAGCAACCTGGTTAACAAGATGATCTCAGAGGGATCCTACCCAATCAGCTGCCCGGAGGAGTGCCTCAAGCGCTCTGCCTCCATTTCTGACACCATCTCACCCTCATCCGACCTGGAACCTGATACCTTTAACGAGAGTGAAGACAATAAGACACAAATGCAGAACGTTGAGGAAGACTGCCTGGAACAGTTGCCCAAAGGCTCAGAGGTGCAGACTGATGGAAAAGACAGAAGAGCCAGCTGTGGTTCAGAAGAAGAGCAGGATGACGACAAGAGACTCAGTTCTTGTTTGTACATGAGCAACCCTACAAATGACACTATCACTCCTATTTTCTTAGAGAGGTATCAGCCCAAGAACACATCTGAGGATGACTTTACTTGCCAGATATCTCTGAAAAATCAGCAGAAGGAAGAAGAAGAGGAGCCAAATAATGACCTGACGATGGAAAGGATGAAGGACCTGGATTCACCCAGCCTAAGTGAAAGCATCGTCAGTGACAAGGATGAGGGACGGGAGACAAAGGTGGATCCTCTATCTCTGGAAAAAATCACAGAGGTCAAAAACAGTCTGACACTTGACATCCCCACAGCACAAACCAATCGTTGCTTCAGCCTCACATATTCCACAGACAATGATGAAGACGATCAGGATGCCTCACCATTCCTAGAGGGCCTTCACAAGACACCCTCACCTTATGGAAATGATTACTTAGACAGTTCCCCACCTATCGATGAGAGTGTTCGGGAGCTGCGAAGCACCTTTGATTCAGGGGTTGTCAAACCAGTAGATGACTCTTTGGCGTATGACTCGATGAAGTACACTTTAGTGGTGGATGAGAATACTACACTGGAACTGGTGAGTCTGAAACGCTGCACCTCAGTGCTTAGTGACGACAGCGATGGACTTTCCACGGTCTGTGATGAAGAAGCCGCTGATGAGGGAGAAGATGTGTATGAACAGAGCCAGACTGTAAGGGGAGTGCGACCTGATCTGCTGTTAAGCTCTTCTTCAGAGGAAGACTCCTCGCCTGAGGCAGACCTACCATTCTCCAAGAAGTTCCTCAATGTGTTTGTCAACAGCACATCACGTTCCTCGAGTGAGTGATTTTACCTAACTGAGTTACATACACACATGCAAAAGTACATGCAAATGATTTCTTTGTACTAAAAGAAATACAGTATGCCCAGCAAACCTGTAGCATGTGCCTAAAGCTGGGAGTAACATGAGCTCCATTCCATTTGCCACAGTTTATTACCTATGGTGAGAGTTTGAGTACATTTAGAGAATTGCATAATTTATGTGCCTGTCGTAATTGGCAAAGAGATATTTAGTAGTCCTAATGACACTTTATCCAAAGATGAGAAATATAGAAAATAAGTAGATATTCAATATTTTCATAAGGTTCTGCATGAGGAAGGACTAGTTATGCTGCCAGTAGACAACCATGCACATTCTCACCAGCACACACTCTTTCACAATCACACCGTCTTACCACAGAATTATGACTTGCTTTCGGTGTGTGTTTTAGGCACAGAATCATTTGGGTTGTTTTCTTGCACTATAAATGGAGAAGAAAGAGACCAGACTCACAGAGCAGTCTTCAGGTAAGTTCAGCTACCAGTTCTTCATATGCTAAACTGAGGAGCACTGAAAAGAAAAAAACAGCAGGTGCCTAATGAAAGAACAGTCCTTACTGAAAGATGGTGGATTTTCCATCTCTGTTGCAGGGTGTCTTGTCTGAAACTTTCCCACACTGACTGTTCTTCACTACTTTCACACTGTTGACTGTTACAGGTTTATCCCGCGCCACGCAGATGAACTGGAACTTGATGTTGATGACCCACTCTTTGTTGAGGAAGAGGAGGATGACTACTGGTACCGTGGCTACAACATGCGCACAGGGGCTAGAGGCATCTTCCCTGCCTACTATGCTCATGAAGTTATTGGGCAAACCAAAGACCTGATGGGTGAGAACGGTTTTCACTTAAGGGGATTTTGACCTAAAAACTGCAATGAATTTATTATTCATTAGGTTTTGTAATATTCTGTAGGGCAGCATTTAACCCCTCAGCCATAGTGATTTGAAGGAGTTCTCTTTTCTGTATCAATTTTGTGGTTTCATCCATTACTAGATTTGTATGATGGGCACTGGCTTTGCATTAGATACCGAAAAAAACCAGCTGGCCCCAGGCTAAAGCATTTGTGGTCATTCAGGATTCAGAGATTTCTTTAAGCCAGTAAATCTCACTTTAGAAACTACTGCAGCACTGATGTAGGAGGTAAATAAGTATGTTTACAATGAGTCTTTTGTCAGAGTGTGTAGTATCATTATTCAGATGTGTATACTGATTTGCCAGTCAAAAGGCAGAGCACTAGGGCTGTAATGATACACCAAACCCACGATTCGGTTCGTATCATGATTTTTGATTTTTGACCCACGATTCAGTTCGTATCACGATTCTTTTGAGGGGGGGGGGGCATGAAGGAGAGGAAAAAAAAGAGAGATTTTGAGGAAAAAAAAAAACTAGCTCAAAACACAACAAAACTCTTACAAACAAACTCCACAGCAGTTTTATCACAATCAGCCAGCTTATAGACACTTATCAACATTCCCTTTTACTTACATTCGAAGAAGTTCAGGACTTGGACTCGTGCGCCTCCCAAGTGTGTCTCTTCAGACCGTCGCTCCTATTTCCCCTTGAAATTCTTATTTGCTGGACAATTATCCCCATCAAATGTCCTCAGATATCCTGAAATATCCTGAATTTGGTCTTCTGTGTGTTTTTTCCTTTGTTTAAGCCTAAAAAATTAACCCTGAGACTCAAACGCACATGAGGTGCTGCGAGCGCTCGACTGACCTGAGAGTAATCTCGGCTCATTCATAAGGCCAAGGGGGAGGAATCCCTCGCACAATACACATGGTTGGAAAGCTCGGGGGATTGGCTACAAGGCTATACATGTAAATTACAGCTACAGGATAAGTGGACCGAGCAATTGTCCATCAAAGCCGGACCGCCTCAGGCGGTCCTTGTGGATTTTGGGCTATAACTCCGCATAGGAAGGTCAGAAAGGCTCGCGGGAGGGCTCGTTTGAATCTTAACAAACTCTACTATTGGTTACTGCCTGAAATGGACATGAAAATACACCAATCACGGTGTAAAAAAGGTTTTATTAGGAGGTGTACTGCCCATAAGCCGGCCCCCTAACGGTGAAAGCTAACATTAAAGATGTGGTAGCATTGGATTTGGATGGGAAGGATAACTCTGGGAGTTGGAAGGGGTGTGTCATGATTCTGGCTTCTCACACCGCAACACAGGTTCGTGGATCTGAGTGTCGCGATTTCGGTTTCATATCGCATATCGTTACAGCCCTACAGAGCACAAGTTCTTATTTGTTGTAATGATCACATCTCTCAGTAAGTGGGGAATTCCCAATTGTTTGTTTCCGTAGCAATGAAGAGAAACCCAGCCTGGATGGAGAGTTTCACTGTTCAGTTCCTGGGCTCAGTGGAGGTGCCTTATCACCAAGGCAACGGCATCCTGTGTGCTGCCATGCAGAAGGTGCTGTGAACAGGAAAAAAAAACTTCATAGTGCATACTGTCTGAGATATTAACCAATGTTTACTATCAGAATCCTTATTTCATAAATAAACTTAGATTTACGCCTCTGTGTTCCAGATTGCCATGGCAAGGAAGAGGACGGTGCATCTTCATCCCCCATCCCTATGTGAACTGGAGATTAGTTTACAGGGAGTCAAACTGGTCATGAGCCTGGATGATGAGTATGAAATTTCAGAGGAGGTGAGGGAAGCAGGGAGAGAGAGAGAGAGAAAGAGATGGGAAATAATAAAAAAAATAAGTTCTGTTATGTGAAATGCCTCTCCTCTCTCTGTTGTTGCAGTTTGACAGATGTAGCCACTTTTTCCAGATGAAGAACATCTCCTTCTGTGGATGTCACCCCAAAAACAACTGGTAAAAATAACATCTTTACCTACACTTTAGTAAAATTTGGTTTGGTGCACCTACCTGTTGAATGTGCTCTTTGTAAATGAGCTTGTTTTATATGTCAGTTTACAGTAACTAGTATAATAACATAACAAGGAACAAGCTGTTAAAACATTTGAAAACTTTTAAAATATCGGACAAAAATGTGAATATTGATCAAATCCATACATTATTCCCTTGTGTTGTCAGCACTCAAACATTTCAGGTTTTAAAACACCTTTCAGGGAAAAGATTTTCAATATTTGCTTTTAGTCAAAAGTTTAGAAAGGAAAACCATCAAATAATTATTTGGTGAAACCTGCATGTCATACTAAAGGAGACACTTTGCTGCATATTATTAGAGTGTGTCCCAGTTATGCACTATACCTTAATATTATAAAGTATATACTTTGTTATAATCTTAATGGTGTGAATTTAGCATGTTAATGTACTAAAATATTACTACATGGAAGTGATAGAGTACTGCTATGACAACGCACATCATACCAAAGTACGGCTCTGAAGGCTGCTATAGTGTACAAAATTTGGCGGAAATGAAGTAAAATGGTTTTTAATGCTTATCACACTGCTTTAAGATGGCAAATGTAAAATTATAAAATTTGATACAGAATAAACTCTCAACAATTAATATAACCATTAACACCATACTTTGGCACTTACATCAATAATGCATACAACATATTTAAAAACTACTGACTGTAGAATTAGTATTAAGTGTGCTCTTAGTATTAAGAAATTGCTGTTAATGTTAACAAAACATTTGAAGAGTTTTCAGTTACTTAGCTGAAAGATAGCGGCAAAAATCAAACAATACATGGAGGATGTGGAAAGAAAACAGGGTGTATCTAAACTTTAAGTGAACAGAGTATAGAATATCTGAAGTGATGCATATATCTTGAAAATGCTAACCATAGTTTCTGTTATTTCCTATGTTGTGCAGCTACTTTGGCTTCATTACTAAGCACCCAGTGCTGAACAGGTTTGCTTGTCACGTATTCGTCTCTCAGGAGTCTATGAGGCGTGTGGCTGAGTGCGTGGGGTGAGTCTAATGATTCTGATGTTTTCTTGGAACACTCCTGACACATTTGACATTAATAGGAGGACAGGGTTATGACTGAGCATTGAAATTCAATACTTTTACTACCAAAACCATTGAAAAATTCTATTGAGTACTGAATTTCAATACCTCTGTGGTCAAGTCTCATGTGTCATCAGCAGGAGTGAGCCAGTAAAGACTGGCCATAAAGACTGGCTTATAAGTATGTTACCAACATTAGCAGCCTCTTGAGTAAATATAACAAAGTACATGCAAAACAACATTTGTAATGTTGGTAACACTTTATTTGAAGGCTGCCTACATAAAATGCATGGGCAGCTGGTGACCTAGTGGTTAAGGAGTTGCCGCTGCGATCAGAAGGCTGTGGGTTTGAATCCCAGGACTACTAGTTGCACCGCAGAGGCACTCTGGGGTGGGGGGTTTGTAGCCTGTCCAAGCGGTCATAGGACAAAAAGCAGAGAAACACCCTGAATAGGTCACCAGTCCATTGTAGGATAGATACACACAGAAAAACACTTCAAAGTGATCATTTCTATCCATGTTTTCTTATATGTTAATGGCAGTGGTGGATACACATTACCTGGGAATGATACTTCATAAAAAAAAAAATCATATTAGTTTAAGGACCCATATGTCTAACAGTGTTATTTTTTATAGAATATCTGGCCTTCCCAATGTGAGGTGTTCATAAAATACTGAAGTTTTTGATTCCAAATAAATAAAGTCAAGGAATCAGAATTGATATCAGTCTCAGAACATTTTGGCCCGAAAGGTGCATTTTGGTTTAGAGGGAAGCTGGAGCAAAAGAGTATTTGGGAGTTCTGGAGAGATGGAGGGATGAAAGCGAGAAACGAGAGGAAGGACAGGCGGGATGGATGAGCGGAAGCTAATGAGACTGGTGGCTCTGTATTCCATCACAGACACAAGGAGCAGCCTGCCCTGTGAATAATTAAAGATTCCTCTGAATCCCTGAACATGGGGAATAGACACCAATGATAAGTTATGACCCCTCACATCAGTGTGAGACATACAGCCCTGTCACATTAATATGGCCTCATTAACAGACATGCCATTTGCTCTCAAAGAGTCGAGAGGGAAAGAAAAGAGTGGTGATTTTGAAAAAGCTTGCTTTTGTCTGTTGAGCAGCATCACTCAACTTCACATTCTACTTCACGTTTACGTTTACGGCATTTCACAGACGCTCTTATCCAGAGCGACGTACGTTAGTGCTTAAGTAGTCCACGTCTGTTCTTCATACCTGTAAAGCTACACTAAGATCAACACCTGTTTTTAACCAAGTTACTGTCAGCTAAGTTACACTCCTTAACAAACCCTGTCAAAAGAAAAAAGGTTTAGGTTAATACACAAATAAGGAAAAACTTCAAAGCTAGAAACTATTTTTCTACAGAAAATGTCATTAGAGTTTAGCAAAAAAACATTTTCATGTTATGTATTTAAATACAGTAAATACATAACAGGAAGTTAGCAGGAAGTTACTATTGTGCCTTTTTGAAACTGATGAAAAGATGTGTGTTAGGCAAAGAGGGGTGTTACAATTACTGCCCCTTTCAGTCACCACACCTGTCAGCTGGTGGCCTGGTGGCTAGGGTTCTGCCCCTGCGATCAGAAGGATTGTGGGTTCGAATCCTAGGACTGCCAGTGGCATCACTGAGGTACCCATGGACAAGGTACTGTCCCCACACACTGCTCCGCGGACGCTGTGCTCCTGGCTACCCGCTGCTTAACATGGGTGAATTAGTTAGATGCAGAGAACAGTTTCCTTCTTTTCACACTTTTCTGTGGTGTGTTCACGAAACAAATGGACATTTCAAAAAATATAAATAGGCCCAGTCTTCCAAAAGCAGTTATGCATTGAAGTGTTATTTTTTAACAATATTTTTGGAAATATTGTTAAATGAAAGTAGATTTGTGCTGGATGTGGCTGTGTGTTTGTTCTGACTGTCGTACATGTTTGCATCTGTTGCAGCCGGGCGTTTCAGGAGTATTATCAGGAGCATCTGGAGTACGCCTGTCCCACTGAGGATATCTACTTGGAGTAGAGGAGGAGAGAAGTTACCAAGGCAACTGCTGTCCAGAACGACAGTCATCTGTTTCTGCATTCGGCCACCTGGGGGCGACTTGTGGCCTTTACTAGATGTAACATAGGCCTCGACTTTTCGCTGTATCTCTCACACTCCCTGTCTCTCTCTCTCTCTCTCTCGCTCTCTCTCTCTCTCTCTCTCTAATTGTCTCTACATGAACTGAGCAGAACACGTAGGCTCGATCTAAGTGATGTGTCCATTTATTTAACTCTTTGTTTGTTTACTCTTTTATTTATTCTCATCCTCGAGACGGATTGCCTGTTTATTTAACTTTTGTATGACATAGTTCCTAGGGACATGGCTTGATTGAGATACTTCCAATGCGTTTTTCTTTCTCTTGATTAAGAAATGGGAAAAAAAATGACTTCACATGTTTTAATGCATGGCTTCGAGGGTTATGCTCACAGACACAGGAAATACTTAATGATAATGAATTTGAAATTCATTTTTTGGAAGGATGGGTTTTGTTTGTAAATATGTATTCGTTTGATTCCGAAATATACTGAATTAGGTTTGTACTGAAATGGACATCTGGACAGGCGTCGGTACTGAACAGGGATTAGTAATACAATGACTGTCTGCTCGCTGTAGTGGAAGGTTTGATGTGCACTCTTATTCTACCATCATGTAAATACTGTATATTTAGAGACAAGTAGGTGACTACTACAGACGCTTCGTTACATTACTGTATGTAAGTAGCACCCTCCATCAGCAAATGGAAGTAGCGGGGGAGGATTGCAGGTGAACAGGAAGGCCTGTGTGTCAGCCTGAGAATGGAGAGTCAGGTAGCGTCGGCCATGCACCGTCCTGCAGATACTGAACTGTACTAAACTTCTCAAACTCAGCCAGAACTTGGCAGATCATCCCCTGAACGTTCTTGTGTAGGTTCATTCTCAGGCTGTGCTTCAGTGCTTTATGCTGCTGAGTCTCTTAGGCCCCGCCCTCCATGCGTTGAAGGCTAACAGGTAGATGTGTAAGCGGCCAGTCGGGTGCACGACGCATTTGACAGATTACTCAGTAAGTGACAGAGACCAAGTTAAAGTCCACTTTCAAAGGTGTAGTTGAAGTCCACTACTAACTCCTTGTGACACTCAGAAGGGTGGATTACAGCTTACCTCATAGTGAGTGTAAAATTAGGCCAGAACACCAGACAAAAATGACTTTGTGGCCATTTGGAGTTGTAAGAATATTATCAAATTTCCATGCTCTGTCAAACAATATCAGGAAGTAGTCCTGAAGGAAAATGATGAGGAATTCCACTTCAGGCAATCTATCCCAGTTTAAATTAGAATTAAGCGTACTGCACAGAGCTTATTGGACCAAGAATTGTGTAGCGCAAAATCAGCTACTCTATGCATGTCTATCTAATAAACAGGGTACAATGGCAGCACAGTGTCCCATCTTTCTTTCGCACCTTGTCAGTCTTATCTGACAGGCAGACACAGAAAATGTGTTTTTCTGCTCCTTGGTGTTATCTCTAGTCCTTGCCCTAACCTTGACTCCAGTATAACTACTGTTACGCCAGTCATTTCTTACAGAGCAGGGAGCCCTCTGCTGTCCTGATACAGTTAATGTCCCACACCATTGGATCCTTCAATAACAGTGGTGTTGCAGTGCCAGTCTATAGGCATTGAGATGAATATAAACTGCAAAAATGGAATTGATGGACAGATGAGAAGTGAATAAACCACATCAAGATGGTCACGTACATGATAGTACTTGGACAAATAGGCCAAATTGCTTCTCAGTGTGCTGACGCTTAATTTTTCCCGCTTACTATTTAACAGAAAATGTGATTCTTGCCTACAGCAGGCTGGCTTCATTATCCCAATGTCAGTAGAAAATGATAACTATGTATCTCTTAGGCAGGACTTAAACACAGCTGTAGTTGAAAACACTGAGGCCGCTCACGTCCCGCTCACCCTAGTCACCCTAGTGACTGCCCCTGCAATCCAGTTCCATGGTTATGTGTTCATTTGTGCTGATGATACATGTAGGGGAGGGCTGCCGTTTTAAGACTTTCAATGTGATTTCGCTGTCAGCTAGATTGCTGTAAATATTCTAGAGTCGAGATGACCATCCTGTGTCCTTTCTGTTGAGTATGTTACTGAAATAAATATGTAAATTTAAAGAAAACAATAACGGTGACAATGATATTTGAAAAGCAAATTGTAATGGGGGTTTAAAAAAATTGTAAATGAATTGAAATTAGCATTTGTATATTTTCTTTCAAACTGCTTCATGTCGCTGTACATCAGTGGTTGGATGTGTTGTCACAGTGTGCAGAGTAACATATGAGTGCTAAGACACATGCCTGTGAATCAGCTGTGTATAATGTCATTCATACACACGTCCACTCCCTACACACTCATTGCGTTGATGCTACCTTGGCATCGTCAGTCCAATCAGATTGCTCTGATTTGTCACTGAGGTGACCATAGCAGTTCAGACTCTTCAGGACACTCATCCGAATTCCAGATTCGAATTTGCGACTGTTTTCCATCAAGACCCATTACTTCATAAATGTTTGTCCAGAGACTAGACGGATTCCTCCAAATGTTTAATCTGCATTTAAGCATTTTACAATCATCGATTGGCTGTAAAAACCCCTTATGTATTAAAGCAGAACAACTAATAACTACTGGATTACATAAGCTTGGGTAGTTGAATACAATAAATGCCAACCTCTGGACTTTGAGTCCATAATGCAGTCCTTCACTGTATAACAAGACCAACAGCTGCAGTATGACAAACTATCTATCTTGTATCTTTAAAAATGAAACTTGTAAAAAGAAAAATCAAAAAAACAAACAAAAAAAATCACTGCCTTGTCATGGATTTGGTCTTATGAATAAAATACTATATGCTTGATGTCATCAATGTGTTTCTATGTGTATTTCTATCAGTGTGAGAATGCTTTTACTACATTTACTGATCTGTCCAGTTGTTCTCAAACGAAACTATGATTATAATGCAGTTGTTGTAACAGTAATAGGTTAGACACATTTACCTGTTTAGAATTCAGCTACTTTACTGTGGACAAACACTGATATTGTTGATTTATTTTTTTAAAAAACTTATTTCAGCTTTAAAGTTTCCTAATTCTACCTAATATTATACATGGCAACACAGAAGGGGTGGAAATGGCAGACAACAAGTGATCATATGTTGAGGTAAATTAATTCTCTTTTGAAACCTTTAAATAACCACACAATTAAGGTTGCAACTTAGGCAAAAACGTACATATATAAATGACAATGTTGTAATACAAGATGAATTACAAAAGTAAACCCAGTGTTGTCAAATACAATCTGCTGTAATGAGATCCAGACTGTTCTGTAGCCTATTAGAACAAAACAATATGGCCTGGTCTTTATAGAAAACAATGTCGCCTTCAGCCCCACCCGGAAACAAATGCATATTAAAAGAAAAAGTTTATTCCTGAACCAGCAGAGATCATACTTTATTACATTCTTAGGAGATGAGGTATGATCGTTACAAATTAGTTTTCCCTTCATTAGAAAATGTTGGTCCACTGTAAGAATAAGTTTTAAAAACCAAGAGGTAATAAATCAACAGTCTCTCTTCTGATTACAAACAGTAGATGGCAGCAATAGGCAGTGATTGTGTGATTTTATAGCACACAGCGGAGTGTTTCCCTTGTAAAAAAAAGCAGGAGGTACTCAGTGCAGACCTTAGATTACATCAGGCAAAATTCAGTGCTCAGTAATAGTAAGAAAAAATACTGTAATGTTAATCAGAAAGCGCAACACTCAGTTCTCAATAGTGCCACACTGGCAGCATTCAGGTTTGGGAGAGCACTGTGGGCTACAGCAGGGCTCTAGTGAAGGATCTGTTCCTTTTCCAATCTCGCTCTCCCCAAACTCCATCGAGGCCTCAAACTGGTCCTTGATGTCCTGTATCTTCTCCAGCACTTTGACCAACTCTGGGTGGTCCTTTGGGCTCAGGTTATAGAACTCAGAAGGGTCTGACTCCAGGTCAAACAGCAGAGGAGGGTCATGCTGCTTCAGAGGAGTGATTAAATGACAGTCTTGGTCTGGAGTGGTGTCACTGTGCGATGCCCCTAAGAGACAAAAACAGGGAGATAAAAAAAGATTAAAAAGTTGTCATTTAAGATTAGAGCAAAAGACAAAGTGAATAATAGTTTAAGGTACTTGCACTTTTGGTTCAGATCTCCGTAGATCAAAGAACTAAGCAAGAACTCACCCTGTGTGTAATAGTGAGCTTTGTATTTTTGCCATCTCACTGCAAACACACCGTACTTCTCACTGGGGTTCACTGGATAGAAAAACATGGTCTCCCTTTTCCCCTGAAACAAAAAGGACAAGGTTAATAAACCCATTACTTATTATAAGAACGTCCAGTGGTTAAGTAGTGTAACTTACTGGTCTATGGTTGAACAATATGTCTGTCATGTCCACACCATCCAGCTGAACTTTAGGTAGTGTAGCTCCAGCTATTTTGGCGAAGGTGGGTAGGACGTCTAGAGTGCTGGCCAGCGTATGAGTGATTCCTGAGACCGTGTACAGATATTTCACAGAATGGTTAGAAATTCTGTAGGAAATGATATGATGCTTTGAGAGAGCAGAGTGAACAGAGCACTTTTTATGGTAAATAACTTTATTTAAGCAAGATAATACGATTTTATGGATGCAAGCTACACGTCTCTGCTATTAAAAATTCCAGCACTTGTTTTCCAACACTGTTTATGAACAATTCAGTAGCGTACGTGCAAGTTACACCATACAGAATGTGGGTTTATAACAGATTAATCAGTCAATGCTTTCTGTTAAGCATTGGAAAGTCATTGAGTGAACAACTATAAATAAAAATATATCAAATAAAACATGGAGAGAAAACGTAACAGTGCATATCTAAGATCCTACTAACTGTGTGGTGAGGCAGAGTCAAATTCTAAACTGTATTTGAACTTCGAATGCACTAGGTAATGGTTTCACCCTTTGACTGTCACTTAAAATAATAGCTTGTTAAATGTCATTTGTCTGGGGATCCATGTTATAATTATAATTATAATTATATTAGGTGGCTTTTTGTACATCAGTAACAATGAATAAAAATGACATTTTCTGGCTAATACTCAAACAGAGAACATGCTATAGATTTATTTGTTAGCAAAAAATACTTAATGCTTTTTTAGTAAATATTAAGTGAGTAACATGCAAATGTAGTGTAGCTGTGAAATCTGTCTTACACAAAGTTTAGCGACTGGCAATAATATGTGATTAAAAAAAGTTTCTATCATGATACAGTCTTCAGGGTCAAGCTTGAGAAATATCTGACCAACTGATGTTGCTATGGCTACACAAGAAGATGACCAAAAGCATGTTCTACTTGAACCTGATTAACCAAATAAATTAGCCCATGTTACATTTTACGACATGTTTTGTGCCCCACCCTCCTCCACGGTGAAGCATCTGTACCTGGCTTTACAACTCCAGGCCAATATGCAATGGCAGGTTCTCTCATTCCTCCTTCATATGTAGTTCCTTTACCACACTTCAGTAGGCCGGAATTTCCTCCACGAGACATGCGCATAAGCTCCGGCCTGAGAGAAAAAAAAAGCAAAACCCCCCCCGCAAAAAACATGCACACTTAATTGCATGTAAACCCATGAAAAAGTGTATATACTATACATCATTATTGTTTTAGGCTTTTGCAATACTGATATCACAGGATGCTGCACTAAGCAGACAAGCATTTTAACAATTCAAATCATTTTTTTTGTATGTCATGAGCATCTCCAGCATTCCCAATGAGTTTCTGAATGACTTTAAATGAAACAAGACAGTCATGTGATTCGACAAACATGAGAATAATGCTGACTTTCATGACAAATCAAGGGTTTCCCAGTTTGCCTTAATGTACTGAGGGATATCACAAACACAAAGTGTAGCAATGTACTCTTAGTAAAGCTTCCAAATTGTGAAAGGCTGCAAGACTATTATTAGGAACTACAAATAAACATAAGCCACAAGGGTGACGGGCCTCAATTAGTTACTGTCTCCTATCTTACACAAGCATATAAGCACTCACCCATTGTCAGCCGTGAAGAAGACAAGCGTGTTGTTGAGCACACCTGTCTCCTCCAGAGTTTGTAAAATGTTTCCCACAGTGGAATCAAATTCCAGCAGGGAATCCCCAAACGGCCCTCTGCGAGACTTGCCTGCAGCCTTCAATCCTGCAAACTGTGGGTAGTGAGTGTGCTACAGGAGTACAGAGCGAAACAGAGAGATTTAAGGCTTAGTGACTAAGTACAAATAAATTTAATTGCACAGAGAAAAAAATAGTTCAGCAAGCAGCTGGAAAACATTATTTTCAAGAAAAACACTTTTTTTGCCTGACAAACTTTTTACAACACACCAACCGCACAGTAGTGTGTCCCATTGTGACCGTAACCACATTTAGATTGCAACATTCGCTGCTAGCAAAAACGAAATCTAGCACTAAGAAAACTCAGATTCCAACCACAAGTATAAAATACTTCATGAAACTCTAAATCATGCTTGTGTAAATGTGGTTTAGTGATTAAAAAACTTGATTCTGTGAGCATTATATACCGCAATGTGTGGAAATTGTGCATTAGATGGTATAATAGGTAATAGAGCTGCACAGTATATTGTTTGCTGATCTTATCTTTACTTACAATTTTTCCCAAAACTGACATTACAATAGCCTGCTAAATGCAAATACCTCTTTAATAAATCATGAACAACTCATTGTGTCCTGTGAGGAATCTGATAAGAAGTTCCATATGAATGTATATGGGTTTTATGATTAATCAAGGAATCCATACAGTCCAATAAACGTAAAAAGCATCACAGTAAATCAAGACAATTTTAAACCTTTTAATATACTGACAAGCATGTCATTCAGTCCTAGTAAGAGATGCGTGCAGGTGAGAGTGTGGCTGCTGACTCACATGAGAGGCATAATAAAGGAAGAAGGGCTGCTGTCTTTTGGTTGCAGTGCGAATGAAATCTGTGCCAAAATCACTGTAGAAGTTCTCCAGGTTCAAAAAATCTACAGGTTGCTGCAGGATCTTTTCTTCCACCATCAGAGGAACTGTTACCACCCCTTGGTCACAGTGGCCAAAACACTTCACATCAGGAGGGAAGCACGTCAGATTTTGACAAGGACCCTTTTAAAACATACAAGGAGCTTTATAGAAACATTTTAATTGCAATGTAGTGTAAAAGGCAAAGTGTCACCAATAACATTATAGAGTTCATCTGGTTCTGAGATCAGGTCATCAATACTGTGATCGTTATCTACTGTCACTCAATGGTCAAACTATGGAAAAGCCAATTGCAACATCATGTCAAACATCATAAATGTTCATGCAAAATCTGATATTAGTCCCACAAGTGGGAAATTTGCATTGTTATGGTAAAAAGTGGACAGTACATAGGTAAGAGCAGCAAAAACAATAGAATAAAAACTATACCACACTACAGTACAGTATAAAAAGAACACTATCGGGAA
>JBBJLS010000018.1:5939372-5960625 GCA_037577275.1 Bryconaethiops microstoma
ATGTATATACACACACACACACACACACACACACAGTAGAATATCAGAGATGTGATATACGTGTATGCATGCTTCTACCACCATTAAAATGGCAATTGATTTTGTTTTTCCCAAACTAAAACACCTTCTTACATCTCTGATTTCTTATGGTCTCTTTGGCAACTGATGCTTTCAAATGTTAAAAATGAAAAAAAAAAATCAACGTGTATGTATATTTTTTTTCTACCAGTTGTTTGATTTAGTATTTATTTACTTTGTATTTACACCGTTTGAAGTCAGTTGCCAGACAGACTATTAGAATCAGAAATATGAGAAGGTGTTTTAATTTGGGGGTGCTAAAATTTTAGGCAACATATAGATTGTGATGTCATGCAAAATCATTTGCCAGTTTAATGTTTTGAATGATTTACATCAAACACAATATGTCATAATGCTGTAAGCATAATGTGATGGGAAATGACAAACTACACATATATGTGGATCATCGGACCACTGAGGTACAGATTCTTTAATCTACTCTCATTCCAGAATAACTTTATGCAAAGCAGCAGCCAATTAGATTGTGACGCTCACAGTCACATGCTGAGATTCAATGCTTGAACGCACTTCGAGAGGGAGATATGATTGAAAAATGAACTAATATATTAAAAACACAATGTTATTTCATTTGAATAATTGTGAAGTAAAAAAAAAAAACAATAATAGGCTGCCTTGGGCCACAGAACTATCTATAACTGCATGCGCTTTCACTCTGGCTACCTCAAACTGATAGTGTGTAGAGACATACCCCAGAATGAGGGAAGCCCATGCTCATGCCAAGCGATTCATGTGCACAAATCAGAGCAGAATGAATCATTTCCGACAGATGATGATTTGACCACAAAAAGTAGATTATGTTGACAGTTTGAAAAACTGAAGTCATTTATTATTACAAAGCAATATATTTCAGTGCACAAAACATGACTTTAAGGTGAAATTACTCTTTAAGAAAAGAGTACTGATGTAATGCCTTAAAATTTAAGGTGAACCATTTGTTACGCATGAACACACTACTGCTATGTTACTTGTTCTCTCTGTCTTGTTGGAGGGTCACTGAGAGTAGCCCATTTATAACTAAATTTTAGGTGATCTAGTTTTCCGAACTAGGTTAACTGTAGTAGCAAATGTTAGCCAGCTATAATAAAATTATTGCACAGATTGTCATGTTTCCTCAGGGAAGGAAGACACATATGTAGGAGTTAACTCAAATCAAGGTAGCTTTTAATAACACAAAGCATGTGAACAGACACGTGAGGACATAAGCACTCTCACGCTCTTTAGGCTTGACTTGAGGGAATTGTTCCGTCAGGATCTTCCTATCCACCAGTCATGATGAAATTCATGTCCCCCTCCCCGCCCTTGAGAGCCAAGCGAAACACTAGAGTTCAGACTTGGTGGAGCTATACGTGGGGAATCCCAGCCTGGAGGTGCTTCTGCTGTGCTGGGTGCTACTAGAAAACACAAGAGACAGAGACATTCCAACTCAGAATTCACAAGGCTTAGATCCAAAGGCATTACTCCTGCTCGGCAATAAAGGCTATCCTCTAACAGCTAGGCAAGTCCACCAGAAAGCACCAGAGAGCATTACACACCGAAACCAGAGCACAAGAGGAGCCTGAGGAGAAGCACGATGGTCAGGAGCTTGGTGACTGCACACCGGGCAACTAGACTGGCTGGTCTTTTAAACGTAGACACACAAGGCAGCAGGGACACGAGAACCAATCAAAAGCACGAGACAATAATCACACACTTAACTAATGAGGGGAGACACCTGGAAACACAAGGAAACCCTGCTCACATCAGTCTAAGAAAAACACGATGGCTGAGTGTAAAACAGCCGTGCCGCCTAGCAATGTACCGCATCAAACCAAAACACGTGGACAAGCGGGCATGACAGGACTCCTCCAGCTCTGTAGTCCGGTGACTGCGAATGCTGGAGGCGCGGATGTGACACAGATAGTGTATATGTCTATTGACGTGGTTATTAGTTATAAATGGGCTACTATTAGTGACCCTTCTCGGCAAGACAGAGAGAACAAAAAAATAGCAGTTATAATGGGCAAATGTTCACCTACACCAGAAAAATTCCATTTAATAGTAAGTAGTAAAATGTCTGTATTTTTTGGAAGTTTAATTGCTGGTTCCCGTCTGGCATACCTAGGAACTCCCCAGCCCCACAATTACCTAACTCAGTGACCCAATGGGCTCAAACTAGTGTCTGACTAAATGTAAAGCAACCCAGCATTTTGACAGAGATGGAATTAAATTATTTAATAACTTGCAGTAAAGTGAACTATTCCCTCCCTTGAAATACTTTTGGAGCATTTTATTTTATGACATCAATGACATATGTCCATCTCTGCAGGTCTAGAAAGATGCACTGACTGAGAGCATTTTATAGACAGGTTGGAATAATAAATATTCTAAACAGCCTCAAAGACCCTCATTAGTCTCTCTCTCTCCCTTGTTTCCATCTCCCTCTCTCTCCCTCTCTCCCACTCTCCCTCTCTCTCTCTCTTTCTCTCTCTCTTTCTCTCTCTCTCTCTCTCAGGTTGTGAGAATCAGTTACCTTGTGCTAGAAGAAAGGCAGATTCCATTTCTCTTTGTCTCGCTCAATAAAAGCAATCGCCCTCTCTTTCATTTCACACACCTCACCTTGTCATTCCTCATTTACGGCAACTCTCTCTCTCTCTCTCTCTCTCTCTCTCTCTCTCTTTCTCTTTCTATCTCTCTCTCTCTCCCATACTGGGCTTGGATGCTTTAGGGAAATGAGAGGGCTTCTATAAATGTAGTATTTACAATGGAACTATAATCACACACACACCCACACACACCCAATTGCAGGAAACCACAGACACACTGACCTAGAGAGTGCAGAGAAGTGTGTATGACAGTTTTTAAACAGAAGGTGTGTGTGTTCTGAGAATGCAAATGAAAGACTGACAACAGTTGGATTATTTGTGTGTGTGTGTGTAAATGTGTGTGTGTGTGTGTGTGTGTGTCTGTGTGTGTGAGTGATCCTTCTGTAGAAAATGTTTACTTGCAGTGCTCTAACGTTTCTGACATTCTGTCTCAGGTGTAATGGGACTGGGAACAAAACCGTGTCCTTTCTTCCCAGCCATAATATCTAAATTATCACCACAAGGACACGGAGCAGCGTGTTTCTGAGCGCCTGCGTGTGTGTGAGGCTCCAGAGAGTTAGGATGTTTGTTGGCTAGAGAATATATGCTCATGAGAATACTGCAGACTCTGCGTGTGTTCGTATGCGCTCATGGCCATAAGGGAATGTACAGCAGTGGGTGCAAGTGTAAAGTAAAAGCCTGTTTATTGTAGTTTGATCTGTCTGGGTGTGGTGTTTCATTCACACTGGCATGCAGGCTATGAGGTGAGAGAGGCCTGCTGGGGTCTAGAGAGAGCCTGGAGACTTTGCGGTCCCCATCTGCTGCAATACCTTTTTAAAGATGTGTTGTTCAGCTGCCATTGTTCAGTGTTTCACCACTGCGTGTTTCAAAGCCTCCCCACTTTATACACTATTTGGACCAAAGTATTGGGATGCTTAACTATTATACCAACAGAGACTTTAATGACAAGACATTCAAATACATAGACTTTCATATGGAGCTGGTCCCCCCCTTGCTAGAACAGCTTCCACTGTTCTTGGAAGACTTTCAACAATACTACTGATTTTCTAAAAAGTGCAATAATTTACTCCAAGCTACCATTTGTGTCAGTAGTTTTTCACTCAACTGTGTTACTTATATATAGTATTTATACCAAGCATTTCTATATGTAGCATTGAGTAATCATATAGAGCTTTTATTATTTATTTAGATTTTATTTAGACTTCATATAATATTGTTACTGTCTCTGTGTCTCTGCGTGTTGTGGCAGTCATTACATAAGCATTTCCTTCGGGATCAATAAAGTTTTCTGATTCCGATTCAGAACAAGATTTTGGTTTCTGTGGGAATTTGTGCCCATTCATTCTGTAGAGCATTTATGAGGTCAGACAATGATGTTGGACAAGAAGACCTGGCTCACAATCTCTGTTCCAGTTCATCCCAAAGGTGCTGGATGGGGTGTCCTTCCACACCAAACTCATCCAACCATGCCTTGCTTAGTGCACTGGGGCACAGTCATGCTGGAATAGAAAAAGTTCTTCCCCAAACTGTGTCCACAAAGTTGGAAGCATGGCGTTGTCCGAAATGTCTTGGTATACTGGCCTTCACTGGAAGTAAGGGGTCACCTGAATTCAATAATTAAGTGTGTCCCAATACTTTTTTGACATAGAGCAGATTTGTACTTGCCTTCTCCAATGAAACTGATTCAGCTCAAGAGTAGGTTTATATTTAGATAACAATGTTGATATAAAGCTGTTAATGGCACGAGCTGTCTCGATAGTTATCTGTTCGTACAAAAGTGTAAATGCCAGTTGCAGCTCCAGTTGAGAACTAATGAAGCACCAAACATGTCTTGGTTGAATACATTTGTGATAAGTGGAACATTGTGTTTTTCTGTTTTGGCCAAACCATTTCTTAAAAGTGAATGTAAGTCAGAAAACATAATTCTTCCTTCATATCACGATGAAGTGAAACACTGTGTTGACTCAATGATAGGTGGGATTAATAGTAGAGAGAAGTGAATTATGATATTTGTTGCTGATATTTTGTTTCCCCACTCACTGGTGCACAGTTATGTAACCACAACAACAAAAAATCACTACATACTGAAGGAAGATTAAGGGGAAATAAGAATTTTAAACATTATGTGATGTGATGAACCATCCTGAATACGACCAGAGACTCGAACTAACAAGATAACAAGATGTCATTTTGATTTCAGGTTAACCTTAATAATTGACATTTCTTAGTAACAGAAAATTTGGAGCACAAATTAGTGCACAGTTTATTTGTTGAGTTCAACATATCTCAACAAAACATAAAACATAAACCATAACTTTTGAATAGGTCATATTTTATTTTAGGGTTTCCTTTTATTAAATTCTACAACTAAACGGTAATTGTGTCTTAAACTGTGAATATGCACGCATACGTTCTCAGTGAAGGGTATACATGTCTAAAAAACTAGAGCTGGTTTCTTCTTTTAGTTCTATAAAATGTATAATAGCACAACAGTTTCTTGGTAACACTTTAGTGTGAGGTATTGTTCATAAAATTTCCACATTATAATTGACATTGACCTACATTGACTCATCCTACACAATTGCAGGTTAACCCACCTGCTTAGATTTATGTAGGTTTATTCTGACAAACATCTGTTATCATTACACTTTCTGGGGTGAAATATACCTTTCTAAATGTTAACTTTATGTCATAAAATACATAGGTAAGTGTCATGTAGGCTTATGAATGCTGCCTTTGAGTAAAGTATTGCTGAATTTCTGTTGCGGCTGGTGTCATATCAGGAGATTCCAGAAAATAGCTCTTTGGATTTGCATGCAAGACAGGAAAAGCAGTACTGATGCATGTAAGTTTTTTAACCGTCCAGCAAATGCATTCATGTGTCTCGGCATAAATACAATGTGCATAAATTCTAGCCGGCCAAGTGTAAGAAGTGGAAAAAGACTCTTGGTCTCATGAATTTTTAATATTAGTTACACAGCAGTGGCTAAACATGCTGTGGTTTAGTAGTTGTGAGGATTTTACGGGAGTACAACGTGAACAGTTTGTTATATTATTTCCCTGAATTTCCTTCGAGTAAGTTCAGTTGCAGTTACATTTCACTTGATCTTTTTAGTGTGCAGTAACAATTCCCAGGGCATTTCATATCACTTCACACCACACCGCCCTGTAGCTTCACGTCCAGAATCGCTTTCGCAGTTTCCAGTCTCCCCACAGTCAGTTTGAATTTGGGTTGTGTGTGTGCAGCCCAACCTCATAGTCGGCCGGCAAAAATGTAACATAAAACTAATTTCCCTGGAGCATTTTAAAATTCAGCACTTTAAATAATCAAGCAGTTTTTGAAGGAGGTACTTGAAGGGGCGAAGGAGTAGATTGCCTTTGTAGTGACTTCTGTTTGAGCATACTTTTTCATACTTTTTCCAGTACTTTCTCCAGTTACATACACACTCTTATTAAGGGTGAAACAGAGATATGGATGCAGAATGCAACGGAAAAAATTTGGTTTAAAAAAAAAGGAAAACAACAAAACAGTAATAAATCAGACTACAAAATCAAAGACAATAGCCGCTCTCCCCCTTTTGGATATGCTGGTAGTTGATATCCAAAATGCTGCTTGATGAGTGATGTAGATAAAGTAAGTCCTTTCTATCTCACTTTTTTCAAACTGTGTGATGTGCTGTTCTGCTTGTTACGGATGATAGTAATATACCGGATGTGCATATTACTATTTTATGAAAGCTCAAGCATACATGCAGTTGTTTAAGGCTTGTAAGAGACATTCAGGTAACTATATTTACTACTCTGCATATTACAGTTTTACAGTGAGTCATTTTGTCAAGACTTCTACTTACAGCTTAAACACAGAATGTGTTGGTCCTGAAACATCTACCATCATATTTAAACTTCACAGTCTTTTAATATATTAACGCACCATAACTGTCATTTAAATGACAGAATCAGAGCTTTCCATCAATGTTACATATGTGGTGTTTTATGTCATTTCTCCCTTTGGATGCTGAATCTAGACTATGTCCACTGAGTTACCAACATTTCCTGAAGATCAGGTCATTTTTTTCCTTGGCATTTCTTGTTGTTGTATTTGCTAAAGATCAGAGGACCAAATGTACCATTTAGAAGTGATTTAGCTTTAGAAACCATCCGATTCTTTGAAAACATGGATTCAAATGGGAATAGTGAATTCCAACATGACTTTAGGAAGCCTCAAGTCATTTGACATCAGACCTCATAAAAACAACATTTTCTTGAAGGTGAGTGTTAAAATACCACAAATATTTTTTGAGGGCAGTATTGACAAAATGGATATTCTTGAGGGAGTCAGGAGTCTTATGCGTTTCTGTACAACAACATAACAGTACCACATCGGTAAAGAATGAAATAACATTGCCTAACAACAGCACTGAGAAAAGGACCAAAATAGCAGAGACTTCCAGTATCTTTTATAATTTTAACTAAGCAGCTTACTCTTCAGATTAACACATTCACTCTTAGTTTTTTTCTGTAAAAATGTTGGTTTTGTGTTTTCGTAATGTATTTGAATATTCTATTCATATTAAAGATTGCAAAAAATGTTAATCGCTGGTTTTACTGAAAAAAGCTGAAATGATGTGCTGAATCAGACCACATAAATCACTCGATAATTTTCACCGTTGTAAATATAAAGATATGTCCAGCCAGTTACTTTTAGGATAGGTTCTAAATCATTAAAGAGATAAGAAAAACTTGTTAATGGCAACCTCTTTTCACTGAAAAAAATGAGCAAGAATAAACTGTTCTGATAGTTTCATCAATTGCCATTGCCTAAAAGTGTTATATGCTTAAAGTCCTACATTAAGATAAAGATAAAGATAAGATAAGATAAAGAACTGTGTACATCAAGAGCCACAGCATATTTTAACCATTTTTTCTGTACCAGACATAGCCTTCTAAGTTGCTGCAGCCATACTGTAGATTGTTGTATCAGATAGACTGGTTGGATTGAGTGATATAGTTATGCTTTAGATATGTGTGTGCTGTCATTGGTCAAGTCACCACTGTGGTTTGTGTAAATGATTGTAGTCAGGGTTGAGGTCATGGAGCAGATGGCTGTCCCGGTGTCCTGTGCTTCACTGAGATGTGATTGTGTTCCACTGGGTGAGGAGGAGCTCAGCTGTGTATACAGCAAATGATGCGTCCGACGCCTCACAGGACAGCATCGTCTGTGTCCATGACATTTCTGCAGAACGTGGGACATCACCTCTGAGGAAAACAGACCAAACTTCTGCTCTCTCGCTCAGTCTCACGCTCTCCCTCTGTCTACCCTTTCCCTCTCTCTTGCTCTTTCCCATAAATGTTTCATTTCTCTTTTCTCCTTCATTTGGAGTGAAATATGTCTGACTGAGATGGGCTTTGACATGCTGCCTCACAGCTGTTTTCTACCCTCTCTGACATGCCTGATTCTCATCACCCCAAAACACCCACACCCACCCAAGCAGAGGGTTGTTTTGTACAATGTCAAGATGTGGCATCATATGTATGTCCCACATGTATCAAACATTTTTTTTTTCCAAGTGACTCCATACCAAAATGCCACATGTCTTTATACTATGGGGACATTTTATGATGAATGGACAGACCAATGGAAATGTCCAGAAGTACTTGCATGAACATATATTAAGGTTAGGTCTGCTTTTTCCCCTTTTTAAGATGACAAATGCAATATACATATATGCAAACAGGACAAATGACTTATAAAGCAGCATTTGTTTGGATCTTTTAGGTTTCTCTTTTTTCTAGTTTTGCTATGTGCATAATAACTTTGAATTAGTGAGTTGTAGGCTAAAGAGAAGGGACATAATCTAACCCTTAATGTTAGCTTAAATTCTATATACATGCACATCTACCCATTCAAACCATTATGACCTGCATCATATGACCTGTTAAATTTCTCACTGAATGAATGAGATGTACTTGAACTGCATCATGGTTAATTCAGTAGTGTTCCACATGACCACTGGCGTGTGTGTCTGTTGCAGTAAGGCAATGATACTATTAATAGCTTGGGTGCTGGTGTTTATGCTGTAGGGACCTTGTGGTCTCCTCTGTGTTCACGGTGACCTCACTGCCATCGAGGGAATCATTTCACCTTCCAGTGATTTCCATTAGAGTTTTACAAGTTACATTTCTGAGTTATGTGACACTCCATAAAGTTATGCATGCTAAAGTGTTGCACTGCTGTTCAGCAGGTCACCACAGAGCATGATTAACTGCTGGTCCCTTTATGTGTTTGTGTGTGTCTGTGTGTATATGAGAATGCATGCATGTCTGATGTGCACAAGGCATTTGATCTGTTTATCTGAAGAATTAAGCTCCATAGGCTCTCAAAATAAGGGGCAATGGCCAAAACCACTTCTGCTTCCCTAAAAAGACTTTTAAATTCAGTCCTTTATGTAAAAAAAAACAAAAAAACAAAAAAAACTTTTGGTAACATTTTTCTCTTGAGTTGCATTCATAAGGCCAAATGACACTTACACAATCCTTTTATTACAACTGAAACATACCTGTATAAACATTTGTAAAGGCTTATTCCAATAGATTGTCACACGTTTTGGGTGAAAATGACTCAAGTAGCCTTTAAACTGATGCTTGTTGGAATAAGCCAACAGAGCAGAAGTCATTTACATGTATTCTTAAAGATACAGCAAAAAAAAAGTGAGGCTGAAAAACTGTCATGAAAAAAGAAATTATGGCTGCAAATAGCATAACTGGACGTCAGCAGAAAAAAATCAATGTGGAAAGTAAGATATGGGGCTTTTAAAGCCTATTTCAAAACCATTTGTCCCTTTTTGACATTTATTGTTTTTAAGAATGTATTTTGTCTTACTAAAAAAGACCTTATAAAATGCTAAATAATGAATATGTCTGGTAAACAATGCATACTGTGCATATTAATGTATGTGTTATGAAAGCCTCACCATCATCTACCTCCTGTTTCATTTACCTACTGAAGCCTCAGGCCAGGAGAGAACAATTAAGCCTAGAGGCTGTGCAGAGGATAACAGGACATTTGCCTCTTAGTGCAGTGTGTGTGTGTGTGTGTGTGTGTGTGTGTGCGCGCGCTCTTTAGAATATATTTAGAAAACATCTTGATAAGGTACATGGTGAAACCTCAGCTACTAGAATTCATGCATGCCATTCCTTACTATTGATTTTTGGCTGTTTTCTTCATGCCATTCTTCTGATAATGTGTTTCGTTCATTTGAATTTAGCTGTGAAATTCACAACTTTTTTTGCCTTTATCACCTGATTCAGTACACTGTTGCCCAAATACGTCAGTGCAAATGGTATTGTACATAAACATGTGTTGTACTGTGTATAGTGTGTTCAATTCAATCATCCATCAAAAGAGTTCAGCAACTCTGAGTTAAATAACTGATCATCCTGTTGATTTATCAGTCTACTCAGGCTTTAGTTCCTTTTTTAGAGTCCATCAAATAAGCATTTGTATGACATGTTATGTACTGACTTTAAAATACTTTAGTATTAATTGTGTATCTTTTAATTCTAAAAGTATTATAAAAGTATTCACATAAAAATGTTAAAAGTATTGTTAATGCCTTTTTAAAGTGTAACATGGACTGAATATTACTGTGTTTTGAATACATACTCCTAGTTGCTGTGTTCTGTTGCATCCTAACCTTGTGTGTGTGTGTTTGTGTGTGCGCGTCTGTGTATGCGCACAGAAAAATGCGCACACACAGTTCTGGAAGAAAATAAGAGAGCACTGCAGTTTCTCAGGTTTGATCTTTTACAGGTGCAAGTATTGAACTGAAGAGCTTTGCCTTAGTTTTTAAGAACTGCTGACAATATTTCTCATAATTTCCAAATAAGATAAACAGCATAATTTAAAAACAAGTGACAATACATCAAAATAAGAGAAATGATGCAGTGTTTACAGAACTTGATTAATTGAAAGAAAACAAATCTCTTGTTCACTCTTAAAGAAAATGGCAATAATTACCTTTGACGTACTTCTAGTAGTGTTTTGCCATCCAACTGTTCAAGATTTGATTCAGGTGATCACTAGTCAGTACCTGATAAAGCAAAATGAGGTGCTTGTGTAGGAATTTAATGAATGCTTGTCATACTCATAGAGATGCTGATTAAAAAATAAATAGCAGTGGTCCGCTATTTTTTTCCAGAGCTTTATGTGAATATGTGAATATGATGTCAAGAAGTATGATTTCAAGAGGAAGGCTACAATGAGATAACAGCCAAGTGTTGACAAGCGTATTGCACTGCAGCCCCCACCAGCATCCTCCCCACCTTGGCACAGCCCCACTGCACGACAGACACACACACACACACACACACACACACACACACACACCGGTGCCTGAATGGGCAAGTATTGTTTTCAGGCCTGGCTAAGACTGGATCCTCTTACACTGGTTCCTATCAGCTTCACATAGCAATGCGAGCCCAGCCTGACCTGAGAGCAGCAAAAAAAAAGCAGAATGGGCAACTCAATCTGCATCTCACTGAATGGTCTGGTTACACACGTCTGCTCCCAGATCAGCTCAGAGTACACAGGACAACTTACATTATCTGATCAGCTCCTCAACAGGTGAATGGCTTTCTTTCTCTCTCTCCCTCTCTCTCTCTCGTTCCCTCTCTCTCTCGTTCTTTCTCCCTCTCTCTCTCTCTTTCTCTCTCCCTATCTCTCTCGCTCTTTCTCTCTTGCTCTTTCTCTCTGTCCCTTTCTCTCTCCCTCTCTCTCTCTCTTGCTCTTTCTCTCTCTCTCTCTCTCTTTCTCTCTCTCGCTCTTTCTCTCTCTCTCTTTCTCTCTCTCTCTCTCCCTCTCCCTCCCACTCTCTCTCTCTCGCTCTCTCTCTCTTTCTCTCTCTCTCTCTCTCCAAAGGCTATGATAGCTAGCTCGTTGGTATTTGAGTAATTTTTAAACCGTTCGTAGGGAGGGACATTCACTTAATCCCTCTTTTAGGGGTCTGTATTTTTTTTGTCTTGTTCTTTTTGACGCTGATGTTTTGGATTACTTTCTGTTTTCTGAACTGAAACAAGGTAATACTTGATTTCTCTTTTTAATTGTTGACTTGTATTGACTTTAGACTTGGACAACATGCATTACTCTCAGACTTTGTACTTTTATTCAGATACATTTAGGCATTAACATTTTGCTGATGTATTTATTTTGTCAACGTTTTATTAGTGATCAAGCCATCTATAGTGCCTTGTGAACGGTCACTCCTTTGACTTTTTAGATTTATCCTTTATTATAGGCCAAGAGCACATATAAAATTGCAGAATAACTTAACAAATTTCAGGTTTTATGCTGTGAAATGCTGGATATGCACAATAGATAGCATTTATGAGCATGCAATACTCTTACTTGTGTTTGAGTTTAAGCTGCTCTGCCCACATCTGAGTGTCCTCTTGAACCTGTTTGACCCAAAGTATTCTCTTTTGTGTTGAAAGTGGCCATATGGGGCTGTTAGTGTTTCTGATATTGTGTTGTGCATCTATCTATTTGCCAATCTGTCTTTTTTTCTTTCACTCGCTTACTCGCCCACTTTAAGGAACACACACTTTATCCCTTTCCCTCTGTCTCTGTTCTTTAATTCTTGCTCCGGAGTTTTCTGATGCAGTTTGGCTTGTTCCTTGTACAGAAGTGCTGCAGCTTCGTTGGAGATGCTGCATTGGTCCGCATTGCTCATTAGGAGCTGTCTTGCCCTGTGTTTTTGTGGCGGTTTTGTGGCAGTTGTAGAACTCACAATAGAAGTGTTAGTGTCTGTGAGAAGGCTCTGCATATGGGCCCTACGGCCATGCCCCAGACTCTCCATCTGTTTCAATTAAAGTGAGTGCAGGACTTGTAGCACAGCCCGGCTGGCTTAAATGTCACTGCCACACCAAAAGAGCTCTCATGCATTTTGTGAGCACAGCTAAAGACTGTAGCACAATTGTACACACACACGCGCGCACACACACACACGCACACACACATACACACGCACACACGCAGAAATCAAATGGCAGTCTCTATTGATTGCCACGGCTGTTAATACCAAAAAAAAAACAAAAAAGCATGACAGATAATTCATTCATCATGATAAGTTGATGGTTGGGTCTGAAATCCAAAAGCGGTGTTTTTTTCTAATTTTGTCCCGCGTTTTTTTCTTCATGTCCCGTTAATCTCACTCTCAAAAAGTGTTAACCTGGGGACTATTTGCTCTTAGGAGCTGCCAAATATTTGCTCTTAGCTTTGAGTTAATATGTAAACTCTGCTTTAGGGGTTTTTTTCAGCATACAGTACATTACTTTGCTGTTTTTAGTATCTAACAGGGTATTACCCCGTATCTGATCTTATTTATTTGATCTTAGACTGAGTAATAGTAATTTTTGCACCTGGAAAGAAAGGAAGTGTTAGCACAAACAACATTCCCCACATTTGATCCATTTTTTCCCCATGACCCATTAATCTCACTCTCTGAAAGTGTTAACCTGACTAATATTTGCTCTTCGTAGCTGCTGAATATTTGCTCTTAGTATTCCGTTAATATTTAAGCTTTTGGGCCTCTGTTAATGCATAATGTGAAAGCTGCCACAGTGTAGCTAGAAATGATTGTTCTTTCCCACCCTAGCTACAGTTGTATTTTCCCACCCTAGATAGGTGATGAGATCCCAACTCATAGGTAAATTCTGATCCCAATCAATCAAGCATTGATCAAATAATTATCTACCTCCCCCCAACCCCTCCCCCCCTTCTAATCAAATGATGGGCTAAACCTAATCCTAACACTTCACTGCTTTTCACTGCTTTGGTCCAATTAATTACAAAATTTAATCTGAATCACTGCATGAGTGCAGTCTGAGATAATGTTAATCTGCTGTTATTGAGGGAATGGACATTAGAGAGCTGTACGGAAGAAACCTTGGAGTTAGGCTTTAGCCTAGTATGGACTTTAGCCTGCTTGGGGTGTTTTTGTTTTCTTTCGCATCTGCTGTGGCTTGATCTCCCTCAGTCAGCACCATCAGACAACAACTTGTAATATTAACCAAATTTCGTCCGTGATGATGTATGAGATGAATTATTTGAGAAATTCAGATATGCAAAATAATTCTTTCTGGCTGGGGCCAGAAAGCATATACTTTAACCTTTGACACATATGGTTCTTATTCAAAGTCAGGAGACGTTCAAGATCATTAAGCCACTGTTCATTTACAAAAAAATGATTTTAATGAAATTATACAAATACAAGTACACTACAATGTAATAGTTATGCACTCTGGGGAGGCTCCATTAGGACCTCTTGGCCAGCTTTACCCCAGCTCCACACATTTTCACTTGCTACATCTGTCACCCAGCTCACAACAGTAATGATCTGATGTATTTAAACTGAGCAGATGCTCAAGTCTTTGGGAGGTCTCTGGTGTTTGAACTTGTTTCTGACTGACGATGTCTAGTCCTGTGGTTTTCGTTCACTTGCTGTACCTTCTTGTTTTGATATGAATGTCTGCATTGTTCCTGTCTTCTGATGTTTTGTCCCCTGCCTTTTGTACTGAATAGGAGTTTTGGATTTGCCCAATAAATCTGCACTTGCAAGCCACAACATTAAAAACACTGACAGGTGAAGTGAATAACATTGATTATCTCATTACAGTGGCACCTGCCAAGTGGTGGGAAATATTAGGCAGCACAAAACAGTCAGTTCGTGATGTTTATGTGTCATAAGCAGGTGAAATGGGCAAGCGTAAGAATCTGAGTGACTTTGACAAGGCCAAATTATAATGATGACTGGGTCAGAACATCTCCAAAACAGCAGGTTTTGTGGGGTGTTCCCAGTATGCAGTGCCATTAGTCATGGGACCCATGGACAGGGTCATGGCAGCCCAAGGCTCATTGATGCATGTGGGGAGTGCAGGCTGGCCCATCTGGCCCAGTCCCCTAGAAGAGCTATTATAGCACACTTGCTGAAAATGTTTATGTTGGCTATGATAGAAAGGTGTCAGAACACTGTGGCTGGTTGTACGTGGAGTTGTGTAGTCATAGGCTTGTCAGAGTGTTCATGGTGACCCCTATCAACTCCCAGAAACCCTTATAAAAACATAAGAGCATCAAAATTGGACCATGAAGCACTGGAAGAAGGTCCCCTGACTTGATTGCAAATACATTTACTTTCACATCATCTGGAAAGCTGGGAACATGTGTGTCACTTAAAGATGGCCCCAGGGTGCACTATAGGAGGAAGTCAAGCTGGTAGAATCAGTGTGATGCTCTTGGAAATCTTGTGCTGGGACCCCTTGGGTCCTGGCATTCTCTTTGACACAGTGTTACAGACCAAGTGCACCTGGTCATGGCAACAGTATACTCTAATGGCAGTGACCTCTTTCAGCAGGATAATGCCACCTGCCAGACTGCAAAAACTGTTCAGGAATGGTTTGAGGACCATGACAAAGACCACAGCACACCTTCAGAGATCCTGTAGACCTCTATGCCTCAAAGGCTCAGAGCTGTTTTGGCAACATGAGGAGGAGGAAAAAATTTGGCAGGGGGGGAATCGTTATGCCTGATCAGTGTGAACTGAAATAATCAGACATTTTAATTATACCATAATAAAATTTTTGGGCAATTTCACCCACCAGCAATGTCTAGTTTATGATATTTTGGTCTATACAGCCTCATCTCTACTGTATGCTATTATAATGGATTAAATGTTAAAGCTAATTTGTGATCACAAATATTAACAGTGCTGTTTAGTTGTTAAAACATTGTGAAAGTTAAGCAGTTTTCTTGTAACATTGTTACAGGTAGAAAAGAGAATAGAGAAGTGTGGCTTGATAGAGGTGTGAGATGATGTGAAGGGAAAGAGCTCAAGGCTCATCTGCACAGAACTCCAAGTGAAATTTAGTAAGGAATGAGCTGTTGGACAGTATAACTTATCATTTGTCAACAGGCTAGAACCAAACTCTTACAGAACTGTGTTATTTTCAAAGCTCTGTAAAGCAGATGTCAGGAATATAAGCGCTTTCTCTCACACACAAATCTTTTGATGTCATGCACCATCATAAGGGTTGGAGAAGAAGGCATTCGTGTTTTCAACAGTGCCCAGTGATGCAATACAGAAGAAAGCTGTAATAAGATGGTCCAGATTTTGATGCATTGTCTTGAAGGTTTTTTTTTGTCTGAAGAAAAAAAAACATCTAAATACACTACAGATCCTGAACACAAAACAAAAAAGAACTTTAAGCAGCATAGTCATCTGCCATCATCCACCCAGACTCTGAACTTAGGAAAAAACACTAGGCCAACTGTGATTCTTTTCTCCTTCTAGAATTATCTTGGATGATCTAAAATTGCTCCACTTGTCTACTAATAGATGAGTATGCTATCTTGCATCTAAAGCAAGAATCTTGTTCTGTCTTTGGATTAGAATTGACAGGTAACACGCAAGAGAATATGCGGAATGTCATCATGCACAGTGATAGAAATCTGCACACCTTGTTAAAGTCTAAAAATTCAATACCTCCTCGTCTGACTTTGAACATTTACTATCTGCAGAAAGTACGCTTCGGTGAGGTCAGATTTGCATAGTGGCCGTTGGGTTGTTGTGTTTCGACTTGCGAGTCATTTTCACAAGATCCCCTTCATGTTTAAATAATACAGTCTGAATATCAATGGGTCTGATGATGAAACATGTTTATGAATGTGAATGGTGTTTAGATAGCAACTGCATCAGACACATGGACACACACACACACACACACACACAGCCTGTGTTACTGCTGGGCTCATTAATACTATCTGTCAGTGTTAATGTGGGATAAGTAAATAATTGGACACAGTGCATTGCAGTAGATGACTTCCTTGGCTATTTCGGTTTCTTGATTAGCAGGCTAATTGCATTTCAATGCTTTAGACAGCAATCACGCTTACACAACATTGGTCAGACTGAGCATGCTAACACAGTTCTAGCAGTCACTTCTTCCATAAATATCAGCTCATACATTTGGACCTGGAATGAGCAGACATTTAGCTGCTTTTCTAATAGGAGGTACTTGTTTTTCCTGTCCTTACTGGATTTTAAAACCAACCCCATGCTCACATTTCTAGCATGGTGGGGATTCTGATGCTTTCATTCACCTGAATGGTAGTTCTACATTCATGCAAGCTCAAGTTATTTTTGATTATAGCTACAAGTCTGTGACCGAGAAATTGACTTTATTCAGAGATGGTTTAGTGCTTTGCATTTTAACTCCTGGCCTGAAATCTAAGCAGAGCTATGGAATGTTTGGAAATCTCTCTCTCTCTCTCTCTCTCTCTCTCTCTCTCCCCCCCTCTCCTCACTCTTTCTACCTCAGTGTCCTTCATACCTGTATGTTTCATTCCCATGGGAATTTCACACCAGCTGGTTTCCATGCGGCATACAAAATTTCCACCCGGCTCCCTTAGAAAATAGTGCATAAAATGGCAAAAAGAGACATCACATTTATTTTTGACAAACGTGTACTACATATCTCCAAAATGTTAACTTTAAAGGAGAAGGAAAAGTCATTCTTAACTTTTTAATGTAGGTTAGTGTAACAAAGTTTTAAGTAATGTTGGACCATTTCTGTTTGTTTTCCTAAAGCTGATGGAAAGAGCAGCAGGTGTTATCAAATGAAAGAAAAAATGTAAATGAAGTTGCAAAGTGTTGATATGTTAGTGAATAAGTACCATTAGGTCCTGTTGGTACTGTTCTAAAACTGGTACTTAATTGATGGCTTATCTAAAAAGCACAGTTCTAGTTTTCCAGTGCAAGATTCTGGTATTTTGTGCAGTCAAACTGACAACTGATGCTACTATTCTACCATTTAGGATTATAACGACCATATTATAACAATAGCTAATTAGAATTATGAGCATAATGGTAAAAATAAGAAAAGGCCTCTTCTTTTTCCTTCTTCTTATTTCGGCTGCTCCCTATTAGGGGTTTCCCCACTGATCAGCCATCTCCATCTCCTTTTGTTCTCTGCATCTTCCTCTCTAACATCAACTGCCTGCATGTCCTCCCTCACCACATCCATAAACCTCCTGCTGGCCTTCCTCTCCTCCTCTTCCCTGCAGCTCCATCCTCAGCATCTTTCTCCCAACACACTTAGTCTTTTCAGCATCCTTCTCTCAACACACTCAGAGTCTCTCCTCAGCACATGTCCAAACCAAAGCAGTCTCGCCTCTCTGACTTTTCCTGCCAACGTTCAAAAGTAAGAAAAGGCTATGACAAAAAATGTTTTGTTGTTTGTCAGCAAGAGAGAAGTTTAACTTATCAGTGAGATGAAAAAGATCCATTATAAAAATAAATCATTATAAAATACACCCCTCCGTCCTTTATCAGGACAGCTTGTCTTAACCAGGGTCATGGGGTGCTGGAGCCTGTTCATGGAGCAAAAAGCAGAAAAACACTCTGGGCAAGTTGCCAGACTATACACAGACAGTCTCTCTCACAAATGCACAGTCAAACCTAGGGACAGTTTAGCATCTCCAATTCACTACACGTACATGTTTTTTTTTTTTTCTTCAATAGCACAACCACAATGCTGCTCAGAAATACTGTAAGTAACGTATAATTCACATAAATTCATATAAGGACACCTAAGTTGTTAGTAATTTTTACAGCTCCTCTGTACTTTTACTGGGGTATAAATATGACGTGACACCGTCACCACAGGCTAATTGTCCTTAGTTACTCATCAACATGGGGTGGGTGAAACATGGGGTAGGTCTAGTGACCGAAACACTTGCTTGTAAACCCGATGACCACAAAGTCACAGGTTCAAACGCCCCACTTTCTGCCATTATGTCCTTGAGCATGACACTTAACCCTCAGTTGCTCCAGGGGGATGGTCCCTGTAACTAATGATCGTAAGTCAGCCAAATGCCCCCTTTACCCATTATTTTGAACATTTACATGGTGAAGATCAGAAATTAGATTAAATGAGGACTGAAATGTGAAAAGATGCATTAATAAATGGCAAAATAGCTTTACATCTGAAAAATCATATCCACAATACTTATTATAATCAAGATTTTTTTGTTGGAGCACCTGTTAGGAAAAGGTTTAAGTGTATTTAGTCTCTATACAGTGAGGAGAACGCCAAGCAACTTGGAAGGCATTTGCAGAGAGAAAGAGACAGAAAGAAAGAGAGAGAGAGAAACGGAGGGAAGGAGAAAGAGGGGCGGGGGTCACTTTCATCCCTGGGTCACGCTACAGACAGCAGTGCTGGTTCAGCTCCGACACACTTCGTCTGAACCATGAAAAATGACACGACACCAAACACAAACTATCTGAGCTGCAGTTGTGAGAAAGTAATTTCATGCTTGTAGCTCTTCACTATGGCAGATCCATACAAACACAAAGTCAGTTAGTAAGCCAGGCTTGGGACTGATGTTTATTATGAGGACAAGAGACTGTTATTATTGACTTCAAAGATTCCAGTGCTGTCGAAATAAACCTCTGAAAGCATCTGCAGCATCTGATACTTACCATGAGAGTAAACACTCCTCTGGAGTTGAGTGAATTGATTGTAATGGAATCTTGAATGTTCTTTGGATGCTTTGGCAATTCAAGGTATTCTCATGATCCAACACACATCATTTTAGTCTGAATTAATATAGACCAAACCTTTACAACATATTGAGTATTTATTACGTTAATCTAAAATATTGTGTTTACTGCAAGATCATACAGTCCTAACTGTGGAAGTATATTCCCTCTTAGAATAACAAAAACTGTACCTTTCAGGGTGCAAACACTGACACTGGGTAACTCTCAAGGATACATTACATTTTAATTTATAAGTTGTACTCCCTCCATACATGCTGTCCACTCCAGACTTTTTTATACTTAGGAGCAGAGTTACAAAAGGGTACAAATAGGCCCTTTGCCCTGCAAAGTAAAAAATTACACTACACATTTCACCTTAAAGGTTAAAGAGGGTATATTTACATAGTGCCTTGTATCCTGGAGGACTAAAACCGTTTTTCTAACAGTGTGGAGACGAAGAGCAAAGAGCCTTGGCTCTCTGAGTAGACCTGGCTGACGACTAAAGTGAAGTAGAGAGGCCATATCCTGAACTGTGACAGTGTTGAGAGGGTACAGTGCTGTTTCAGTGTGATATAGTAGGTTGGATAGATTGGAACAGCAGGTGTGTGTGAGAAAGTGAGGGTGTGCCAGACACAGATAGGCATAAAGTACGGAGTGCAGATGTGTGGAAGTGCTGAAATACTGTATGAACACCCCCTTCTCTCTCAATCTGTCACTATCACTTTGTCTCTGTCACTGTCTATCCTTCTTTGTTGTGGTAAGAGGATAAGAAGACTTCATGTCACGGAAAGAGAAAAAGAGTAAAGTGCATTCTGAGCCTATGAAAATCCGGCCCATTTCCAAACACAAACTTCTTCTCTTAAAACCTCAGGAACACCTGGGACTTACACCTGATTCAGGGAACGCTCTGAACTGATTTGACCATTTTACATCTTGTGACAATGTTCGATTTGTGTTTTATTATCGTGGAAGGTAATGAATTTGAATAAAGGCGTGTTTCAAACTTTTACCTTAACTCTCAACACTCTGAAATAATATACTTTTTTAAAAGTCTGAAAGAATATGATATGCCTTCAAGTTGAAATAACCAATCGTAGTCCACCTTTTACTAAAACCCCTCCTTCAATACTGGTGAGCCTATGTAATAAGCTTTTAATGTCAGTTTTAGGTGCAGGGTTACATATGAAACTGGTGCACCAGCCATAAATACACAGATCTCAGGCTGTGTGGTTGGTGAAGCACAAAGTGTGCTACAATAGGAAAGCGTCACAGTAAACGGACACATTTGCTCCAGCAGGCTCAATAACAGCACTTTTACTTTTGCTGCTCAAGTACATTTAGTGTGAGTTTACACTTGTGGTTCAGTTCGATTGGTTTAACATAAGGCAGAAAAGTATACACTGCTGCATTTTAGTCTGGTTATTTGATTGAACCAAAAGGTAGATTTTACTTTGGTTTTCACATGTTATGAACTAGAGTGAAATCCCTATGACACGGCGAGAGGCTCACTGCTTTTACACAACAGAGAAACTTGGCGCTTTGATAAATAATCCAATTAGTGTGTGCAGTCTTGTGTAGGATTACATCCTTGTTTAAAAACCTGTAACACTAATATTATTTTCGATACTCAACAATACTATGGTTAATATCCCAGTACCTATACCAATAGTTTTCCATTTTTTTTTTGTGCACATAAAATGATTTTTACAGTAAAACCCAATAAAATGGTCCTTGAAAGCAGTATTTTACTTGCTTTCAAGGAAGTATTGTTACTTTGCAGTATTATTAAAAAACTGCCACATTTAGTAAATTCAGGTGTCTATTGTTTCATAAATTGCAGGCATAAGCAATGTAGTTTGTTGCCTACGGTGCCATCAGAAGTCCACAACCCCCCTTCTCTCTTTCTCTCTCTCTCTCTCTCTCTGTCTCACACACACACACACACACACACACACACACACACACACACACACACACACA
>JBBJLS010000018.1:5960725-5985865 GCA_037577275.1 Bryconaethiops microstoma
CCTGACAGTTAACTGGTGAACCAGGTGTTTCTGAGCAGGGAAATCACCAAAACGTGCTGGACAACGGCCCTCCAGGACCGGAGTTGCCTACCCCTGAGACAGTCACACCATTCTGGAGCTACATGCATTTTGATTGAGCAATCAAACACTTTTCAGTTATTATGAGCCAAGTAATTTGCATAATCCTCTCCATTATCTGCGTTCCACAATTTGATTCAATTTAGTGAGAAATGGCTTTGTCTGCAGAGCCCAATTGTTGGTATTAATACCTGTACATTAATACTTTAACAATCGTTTGACTGGGTCTTCCTCTGCAAAGCTGGGAATGGTATTTTGACTGTATTAGACACTAATGAATGGATGGATACATAAGCTCATCAGAGGACTGAGCGCTGCTGGCCTTCTTCCCTTCTCTCCAGAGCAGGAGTGAATATTCTCTGCACAATGCCCTTCACACAGAATAATCCCAGAAGTCTCTCTCTTTCTCCCTCCCTCTCTCTTTCTCTCTCTCTCTCTTTCTCTCTCTCTCTCTCACACACACACAGCGAAAAATCATACAATAAACCCTTCATGAGCAGATGAATTTTAGATGTGCAGTTTGTACATGTGCACATCATGTGTATATTACAAAGTGAACACTAAATGAGTGGTTCCTTTTAACTGAGTACTAACACACACACATTTATACTGTAAAACACACTGATCCAGTGCTGACTAACGGCTGCTTCATTATCAAAACCATTATAATGATATTACATAAATTCTTCTCACAGCGACTGTTAAATGAAATAATAATTGTAAAGTCATGAAGGTAGAAAGAGAGAGAGAGAGAGAGAGAGAGAGACAGTATGAGAGCCAAAGAAAAACAGTGAAAGGTGACTTAATGGACTCTGTTAATGGAGACCACCATTTTAGCATGAATTTTCCATATGAAAGGACTTGGTGGACAATGCTGAATAGGCCATAGATTAATATCTTATCTGGGCTGAAGACCACACAGATGATGTTCTAGCTTCAGAATACTCACCACCCATGTCACTGATTTGTTTTGCTTAACGGGTCTTGCCCACACAGCACAAAGTCATTATAAATAATATACAACCTGAACTGCCAACGCATGTACAATATGAAGTTTATAATCTACACCCATTCGCTCTTACTGCTCCAATTAATTCAGTAGTGAACTGTAAGGAGCAGGGTACTACTTACCGACTCTGCTCTAGCATAGACCTCTGAAGTCATGTGTCATTTAGTAGTTGGCGGCATGCCCATGCAAGGAACTCTGGCTCTAAGTGGGGAAAATTTCGTATAAATTGTTGCCACTGTGCCCTGCGGTAAACAGTAATGTTTCAAAGCCATTATGATGGGCCTGTGAACGTTTTTGGGGGGTCCAGTGAGACTTGAAGGACAAATGCATGGACATATTTACATTTCTATACCACATTGTGTAAGGGGGGGGTTCTGCGATCTGCATTCATTTGTCCCATATAGTGAATGTCGCTGTATAGAAAATGACACAACTTCTATCCTCTATATTGATCTATACCCAGCTTTAACAGGACAGACTGACTGGAGTGTAGAATCAGAAATAATTACACTTTCTCCTGCAAGCATCCCAGGAGAGCATGGAGGAAAAAAGGGACAAAACAATGCAAATGTGTGATTGCTTTGAAGCGATTGATCTTGATTAAGGCCCTTCCTCTGCCAAATCTCAATATCAAACACAGGAATTACGCCCTCCACTCACTAATTGTTACAACACTGCGGCCTCAGTGGGAGAGGGATTAGCATTTCTGCATAATGGAGCTGTGTGCTGCACTTCTTCACTAATTGTGTGTTTTTCACCACTTTCCAGCGCTACTCGTCTGAAGATAAAGAAACAGACATTTATGCCCCATGTTTAAACAAACTAGTTCTGCAGAGCAGTTTATGGTAATGATCAATCATTAGATGCCCTGTTAGCTAATTTAAACTGAATGTGCAAAATGAATTAGATGAATTTCCTGCTTCAGTAAGACAAAACAAAATTATTTTCTATAATTTTTAGAATATATTGAAGAAATCTTAAATCACTCAAATTTAATGATGTAATATATGATGGTTAATATGAAGGTTAATGTTACAAAAACAACAACAACAACAATTATAAGGATTAACTTAACTGTTACAGAATATCTACCATTCATCTAAACACATATTTTTAAAATACCTTAAAATTTGAAAATAAAAGATCTTTCTGAATGTAAAATACAAAAGTGGATTTCTCTTTTATTAACTGTAAAGGCTCATGTTCATGTGACACATTAGGCAGCAGACTTGTGCTGAACACGACAGAGGGTGAGAGGCTAATGGCACTGGTCAGGTGTGAGAGTTAATCAGCATGCCCTCAGCGCATTTGTCTGTGTGTGTGTTTGTGTGTGTGTGTGTGTGTGTGTGTGTGTGTGTGTCTGTCTGTCTGTGTGTGTGTCTGTGTGTGTGTCTGTGTGTGTGTCTGTGTGTGTGCATGCGCACACATGTATGAAAGCACCACTCACTCAAGAGGCTTAATGCATTTGAAGCTGTTCTCATTGACTCAAGCAGCGAGTAAGCCAGAGAGATCGACCTGCACTCTTAGACAGCTTTTCTACAGCCTCCCTGCTCCTGGTGATTCAGCCCATTAAAGCACAATACAACCAGCCTGTGTCAAGCAGTAATCAGATAGATTAATACAGCAGATACTTTCAAGTCTGTTGATTTGTTAAATTTGCGATATATCATTATCATGATAAATTACCAATAAGCTTTTCTGAGCATATTGTGGGTGTCGTCAATTTTAAAGAACAATGATCATGTGGTGTAGTTGTCAGAGGTTTTCTGCCTGTTTTCTAGTTTGAAGACCCTCATTTCACATTCTTGCCAGGGAACCAAGTGCACCAAGCAAATATGTGTGAGTAAAGTTAAAAATAGTGCAGATATTTCATCAGTCGTTGATCTACAATTATCACAGAATCATCAGGCCTCTAATCAAATGATCACAATCTCTAAATAATAGAAATCTAGCTAACGAGAATAGTTGTCTGTGACTCTCCACATAATTCAGAGTAAAAGATAAATACATTGAAGCATCGCCATTTTTGCTACTGTCATCAGAAACCCGAACTCAGCCTGGTTGGAATTTAACTTAAGAGGAACGCTGCTTTGCCGCTTTTTAATCTGTGAAATTTTTTAATAAGCTGACCTTTTTTTTTAACTTGTTTTAATGCCATATTCATCAGAACTCTTACGTTTTGAGTATCCATGTATTCATAGTTTTTAAAAACTAAGGACTACATAAAACTTAATAATTCATACGCACTTAATAACATACGCACGATGAGCAGAGTTTTTGCTCTGCTCATCGTGCGTATGTAGAGTGCTCATGTATGTAGAGTGTTCATCTAACTCCTAATGTATGTTCCACTCTAAGCAGGCTTTGAGCTTGATTTTTGTGAGTGCAATCTAAGTTTTAGTCCTATGAGTCATTGTGACATGCTTTTATAACTACTGCTCTAGTCATCTGTAATAGAACATTTCCTTCTTCTAAATGATTTATTATATTTATTTTTGAGGTATCATGTGGAAAGTGATGTCAGAGACTGACTCGAGTACTTATTACCAGGAGGTTTGGCTTGTTTTTCAGGCCAGTTCTCAATCACATTACAGTGGAGGTCCAATTAGAGGAGGAAGAAGTCTGCATTAGTGAGTCCGACCTTGACAAAACTTTGCATCAATACATGTCAGCACAGCGTGTACAGTTACGAAAAAATGTTTGTGAACTCTTTGAAATCAGCTCCATAGTTGTAATTCTCTCAACTAATGAACTAATAAACAGTCTGTGTATTAAAACAGTGCACAATAGTCCATAGACAGATTTATTTATTCATGGCTGAGAGACCAAAAGAGCATAATTGGCCTTGACTTCTCTTAGTAGGGAGTACAGTCCTCCCTGTCTCACACATCACACATTGCTTATGAGGCTCATAAGCTATGCTAGCTAATGTGTCTGTGAGCTGATAAAACATCAAACAATTTTGGTTGACAGAATTGTGTTAAAATCAAACGTGGTGCAATTAAAAACAGTATAAACATTCACATGCTTTCGGAAGAACTGTTGAGGATTATAAGCCTGAAACAACTTTCCAAAGACCTGGGCCTCAATCAGTACACAATCAGTGAGTTTGCAAATGGAATATTTATCACCATTGTTGTTGTTCCTAAGAGTGGACATCCTGCAAAGGTCAGTGCAAGATTACGATGTGCAATCATTAAAGTAGTGACTAAAAACCCTATTGTAACAGCTGCAGATCTGTAAGCTGAGAATCTACTATAACACTGCAACACTGGTGTTCATGAGGGCTTGAATTGAGGATACCACTGTTCTGCAGTCATAACAATAAAAACCTTGCTGCTTGTCTTAAACTTGCTAAAGGTTTGATGTTTGACAGTGCTACTGGAAAACATTGTTCCCTAGAGAGATGAGACAGTCAAACTTGGAAGACAGGAAAAATTAACACCAACTGAAATCTCATTCAGAGCTTGATAGTGAAATAACATGCAATAGAACACTGATTTAAACCAGAGAAACAAACTTCTTTTTTGCACAGTTCACTCTGAATATGTTACTGGTAGTTTTAATACATATAGTAGCATTAATACCATTCTTAGGGTACATGCAATTTTCAACACTTTTTTTTAGAGAAAAAAAAAAACTAAAAGAGCAGAAGGATTGCCGTTGGGTTCCTGGGGTAAATGTTAGGGTTAGGTTTAAGTGTAGGTGTAGTTTTACAGAACTATTGTATATGGTATAGAAATACCGACTTGAAGTAGTAGCATCATAATACTTATTTTTGGTTTAATATTATTGAAAACAGTGAATCCAAGCTTTGTGTGTGTGTGTGTGTGTGTGTGTGTGTGTGTGTGTGTGTGTGTGTGTGTGTGTGTGTGTGTGTTGTTTGCGGTGCATGCAATGTGTTTCCTAGACCTTTCCAGTAGAGAATTTAGGTTGGCTAATTTGCTGTGTTGTTGTGATTACAAAGTCAGACAGTCTATTAACTTTGAGCAAAGTGCATCTGCGGGTGTTCTCAGAGAACGGGTGTGTGTGTGGTATTGTGGGGTGTATAAGAATAATTTTCTATAATTAGCCACTGCTCTGCACCAGTGGGATACAGGTACACAGCTGCTGCATTCTAACTCACTGGCAGCTTAGGTTCCTTCCTGTGAGTGGTGTGTATGTGGGAGGGGGTTTACTCTCTACCATAATTAGGCACAGGTAAACAGCTGTTACTGAGAGAATTCGCCCTGAAAATAGCATTTAAAGTTATGAAAGTTTCTGTGTACCAGTTGTGGACTGTTAATCACAATAAATATCTCTGTAACACCCTGACAGTCATTGCAGAGCACTTTTACCAGGGTTTTTCTCCCTGAATGATATTGTAGTCTCAGTTCATTAACATTATGCTGATGCTGCATTTCAAAAGTGGTGATGCTGTGGTGAAAGTGATGACCTTTGATAGCACAGTCCTTTCAGGTACCTACAGCTGAAGAAGACTGCAGGTCTAAACAAATGATTATGCCTGATTATGGTCATTTCCTATGACATCTCCCTCTAAAATTTCACTGCAGCTTTTATTTGCCTTTATGTGCCTTTTTAATATATATATTCTAAGGGATTGAGCCTTTTTCTTACTTTGCTTGTCTTTTTATTTGTAATTTATACCTATGGGACTTTGCTGTTATTGTGAAGGGTCTTGCTGTATTGCTGTATTGCTGTATTGCTGTATTGTGTCTTCCTCTTCTTTATGAGCAACACTGGGAAAGTGAACATCAAACACAATAAATATGTGTGATATTTTCAGTCTTGTGTAAAGACAGCCTCCCTGTGCCCAGGCCTTTGAACGCATGCCATTGGATTCTTGATGTGAAGATTAGACGATCTGTGGTGTACTTTTGTGCAGCTATACAGCACAGAGAAGAAAGCATGAGTCAGATTAAGCACTTCAGTGAAATAAGTATAAGGCCAGCAGGGATAGGGAAGTAATGCAGACTGTTTTGTTGCAGACAACTGGAAAAATGCTGTCAGGAAAATTGGTGTTTTCTTGGAGATAAGAAAAATTCCATTCGATTCAATTTTATTTATATTGCGTTTTTTACAACCTTGTGTTGTCACAAAGCAGCTTTACAGAGTCCAGGTCTGAGGCCCTAGTAAGCAAGCCATTGGCAACAGGACCAAGGAAAAACTCTCTAAAGCTGGAGAAAGAAGAACAAAGACTCCAAAAGGGAACCTATACTCCTCTGGTTGACCCAGAAAATGTGGGAGAGTAAAAGAGATGTCCCTCAGGAGATATCTCAGATGAGGCCTTTGTTTACGGATCACTGCTGAATCACTGCAGAACAGCTGGTAGTCTATAACTAAGAGTAGTAGTAGTTTTTGTTGCTGTCAGTGTGGGGAGTAGTAGTTTCAGAGTCTCCAGTCTACAGCAACAGGAACAACAATCTCTGCCAGAGCTTTGAGGAACAAACGTGCTTGGATGGTTACTTAAATTCTGTGTGCCCATAACCTCCCAGCTCTACACCCTTCATCTAGCGGGAAAAGTTAATTATGAGAAAACCTGACTAAACAAGTAGGTTTTCACCTTAGTTTTAAAAACAGAGACTGTATCTGAGTCTCAAACATTAACCAGAAGGTTATTTGAAAGCTGGCGGCTTTATATAAAAGGCTGCTGTAGCTCTCATAATTCTGGGGGTTAGTGGATAGCCAGCATCCTGAGATCATTTCACAGAGGTATTCAGGGGTGATACCATTCAGGGCTTTATATGTCAACGGAATTTTTTAATCAATACGAAATTTGATCAGAAATCAAAATCAAATGGCCGGTTCTACTGAGGACTCTAGCTTCTTGTGGGAGCATCCTGACAGCAGGGTATTACAGTTAACAAGTCTGGAGGTCATAAAGGTGTAAACCAATTTTTCGGCACCATGTAGGGACAGTGCATTTTTTTAAGATGAAGAAAAGTTATTTTAGTAAGATCTGAGCTGATGGTGTCTCTGAGGTTTTTTTTTATAGTTGACACAGGAGAAGCTAAGTAATCAGCAAGATCTAGAATTAAACCTGATAGAATGTTTTTGGCAGCTTTTGGTCCTAGAAAAATGACCTCTGTTTTTTATTAATTGAGCAAGAGAAAGTTATGTGGCATTCAGTCTTTTATATCCTTTACACAATCCTAAATCTTATTTATTACAAATAGTTAGTTATCTAGATCTAGGTTGTAAGATAAATGCAATTTTGTGTCACCTGAGTAGAAGTAGCAGCTAATCCCATGTTTTTGGAGAATCATACCGTTTACTTTTACTTACTTTTATTATCTTACATACTTTTACTATCTTCACTAGCGCAAAATAACTGCTGGTAAACCAATACTAAGAGAGGAGTTTATTTCTAAAATAAATAAAAAGTCTTTATTACTGGTAAGACTTCTTTATGTAAGCTCGTACCAGCTGAATTGAATATACTGGAAGAATATTTTTGACAAGAGCATAATTATCTGTTGAACTGGATTAAAGGATATCAGGCTCTCTTCTGCAGTTATATTTTGTTCAGTATCTACATCAGCTGTAGAAGGCAGCAGAATGGTGAAGTAAGACTTCTTGTTTGAATTTCCTGTCTAAAGGATTCGATTTTATTGGTAAAAATCATCACTATCAAAGGCAGAATGGAATTGAGGTTCTGTGACTGCCGGATTTTTAGTTAGTTTAGATATTGTACTGAATACATTTCTAGGATTCTTTTTGTTATATTCAATGAGAAATGATAGATAGGCTAAGCATACTGCAGTAAGTGCTCTGCTGTGGTATCTAAGGTTCTCCTTCCAGATGGAGTGGAAAGATTCCCCTAAATTATTCCCTAATTTATGAACATTTTGTTTTAATGGATGTGTTTGATTGTTATACCAAAGAGAAAGCTTTTTCTGTCTAATTCTTTTATGTCTTAAAGGTACAACATTATCTAGAGTGGATCGAAGAGAGATTTCTAAGCATTCGGTTACGTTTTCTAAGTCTGCCAGACCAGACGGAGAGCTACCAAGGATTGATAAATTTGGGAGGTTTTCTTTAAAACTAAGAGCTGTTGCAAGTGTTCTTGTATGACTAATACAAAAGTCAGGGGGTGTACTTGAAGTACTATATTGCTAAGATGAAGCTCAAATGTAATGAGGTGGAGATCTAAGATTTCTGTTGTCTACGAAAGAATAGCAATGTTATTTACATTAACACCAAAGTCTAGGTTTATATCAAGACTGTGACTGCAGTAGTAAGCAGACCTTATTCCATTTTGAGTAAAACCTGTGCCTGAATTGAAGCAAATGCGGATTTCAGAGGATCAAGTTCTTTTTCAATGAGGATTTTAAAATCTTCAACAATTATTACTTTATCACTGTGTGTGGCTAGATTTGCTAGCAAACACCTACATACTCTTAAGAACTCTGAATAATGCCCCAGTGGCTTGTAGACAGTAATTAGTGTCTAGATTAGTTATATTAAAAAAATAATTTCAAAAGAAGTTAAAGTAAAACCTGTTTTGTACTTGGGGCACTTCTATGAATGGTTGCTGCATCCCCCTCTCTATCACTTAGTCTAAGATTGTGTATGTTGTTATAACCTGTGGAGGTGGCTTCTTTTATTACAAAAACTCATCAGGTCTAATCCAGGTCTCTGTAAAACATCAACATTCTGATTATTTTGTTTACAATAACAGCTTTTTTTCAATTTTTCTAATTTTCCATTTGGTTCGGGTGGCAGTGGAACCTATGTGTTAACTCAAGACAGCTAGCAGGCAGTCGGTTTAGCCAGGATGCTACCTTGTTTGTCAGTCGTGACTGTCTGAACTACACTGCCAGCTTGCTACAGGCTATGGGTTATGCTACAAGAAAAGAGAACAGCACCCTCCCTACCACAAGGGGTGGATACCACCTCAAGCCAGGAGACCAGGTCTGCCCTTGAACATGGACCAGTTGTCAATAAAAAACCCAAATTTTACTTGTGATGGGGCAAGAACATGTAATGGCACTGTACATTATCTGGGTTAATTTATGCACCTCTTTAATTTTATTCTTAGTAACCTCTGACTGGCGCAGATGAATGTCGTTAGCTCCTACATGAATCACTATCCTTTCATACCTATGGCTAGCTAACAGCTTCCAGTTCACTGTAGTGTCTGGCACACTGACTTCCAGTAAATGGCTAACATTAGCTGGTGCTGGAGTCCCTAAAGACATAGCTGATTTTATGTGTCGAATAATTGAATGGCCTGTAAGCAGTGTATTTTTAACAGGCTTTTCAGTGGGTGCTTCATTGAGCAGGGCAAACAAGTCTGATTTGTGAATTGAAGGAGGAGTGTGGTTCTCGTGTGGGGAAGCTCTCACGTGAGGTGGTGGTGGCAGCCTAGGGGGTAGGATACAAATCCTGCCTTCAGCATACCACCACTGGGTTCCTGAGCAAGTTGTTTCGGGAAGACTGTCCCCTGTAGTTAGAGAATGGAAGTCACTTTGGGTAAAAGCATCTGTTAAATGCTGTAAATGTAAAAGTCTTACACGAGGAAAAGCTTTTCGATTATGCCACCGAATCACCACCCAATCTCCCTGCCGTGGGTGTGCCAGAGCCTTAGTGTGATTTGGCAACTTTGTTGACAGATGACAGTAGTTAAATAACCTTCAAGACATGTGATTAACTCACTGTAATTTCACTTTCTAGTTGCTAGAATAAAGACAAAACAATGCCAAAAATTTGAGCAGTAGCAGCAGTAGCAGGGGGTACTCTTTCCTACAGAGAATGCACATGTAATCCTCACCACCCCTGGTTTGTAGTGTTTGTCTACAATCTAGTGGATTCTCCTTGTTTTGAGGACACATTATGATGCCATGACAATCTTTTGTTTAGTGTTAACAATGTAGACCAGAGAAGTAATTTAGCAATTTTATGTGCTTTCTCTCACCATTTTACTTTCAACTGTCACCATTCACTTAATAATTAAGGCTCTCTGGAAAGCTGCATGATCATTCCAAAAGATGCTATGCTATTTTACTATAAGTAAAATGAGCTTGTATTTAACCCTTAAACGGTCATCAAGTGGCAGGTTTAGACTCTTGTAACTACATACTTCACATATTGTATTACATTTGCTTTACATATTACTTTCAGTTACTATATATTTCTAGATATTAAACTATATTATATAATTCATATAATAACAGGCCTAAAAGGTGAATTCCAAATAACCATGAAAAGCTTCAGATATCTGGTTCCTATCACCATCATTGTGAACAGTTTGTTTCCCTAGAAGATTTTGTTTCCATCTCAAACATTTAGTTCTGATTAAAAACTGAATGAGTCTAGAGTTTTATGCTTGATAGAAGCCTTCATAGCAGGCATCTTTGCTTAGATAATAGAACGGGGAATACAGCATCCATATCAAAGTTATTAGTATCAGTATTATCAGTACGAGCCACGCTTTTGCATGATCCTGTTCTAATCTGTCTGCTGTGTGCTTACAGATATCCCCCTGCCTCTATTCATCTACACAATATGCTGGAGCAGCACCCACATGAGGAGAGCAGTGGGCTCTCGTTAGGGCTCATCTGCTAATTAATGTCTGATTAAAGCATCGTGCCTGCAAGGTCAGAGTTAGATTTTGAGCTAAGCCTGCCTGAGCAGAGCATACATACTAATCAACACAAGCAGCTATGCCTCCTCTCAGTGCCGCCTTAACAAGCCATGCTAAAAAACCTTTTTCCCAAGGCTGCTCCTAACGTACCGGAGAGACTTAGACGCTTGTCTTTTTTTCTTTTCTTTTTTTTTGTTTTTTTACAAATTTGCATGACTGGCAGCTATTTGAGTCACTTTTGCAGAGTTAAAATATAAACCAACAAGAAAGGGAACCGTGTGTCAGACAACAGACGCTTTGGGGATGTTTAACACTGCTGAGCTCTATTATTTTATTTGCCTCATCAAAAACACCTGATTCAGTCCAAATGGAGATTCTCAAGCTCTGCATCAGTTAAGACAGGTCGCATCAGGACATAGAACTCCTAGCACTGAATTTAAAGTGATATTGCCCTTACTCAAAGTGCAGTCAATCAGCCAAGACGTGTCTGGCGTCTAAAGTGTGCTTCTTTACTTGGTACTAGTCTTAAGAATCTAATGCAGATAATAAGTAATGGAAGCTTTTGTACAGCAATTAGCATTGTGCAAGTGCTTCGCACCCTTGTTCTCAAGCTGCACTGAGTTGTTCAGAAGAATGGATAATTGACATTATTAATAATATCGACAATTATTAACTTTCATTAACATTTTCAAAGCAGTGTCCCATCTATCTTGTTAATGACAATCTATCTTGTTAAGGGCCACAGTTCACCTATAGAATAATTCCTATGTGAAGAGATAGCAAAAGAAAAAAATATGGTTTAAAATTCAAGTAGAAGGAAAAAATGTAAGTATTATAAAATGAAAGATATCTACATACGACATATGCAAGTCTGTTTTTGCTTTCCATAGAATGACCTGGAATCGCCTTTGACAAACTGAAAAAAAAAACGTGTTGATTTTGAAGCAGCAGAGTATGATAGCTTTCTCCTCACGTCGATCTTATAACAAACCAAAATATGAATCTGTGAGGACATGCAGTTCAAACCTTTACTCTTTCAGAATTGTGTAAAGTCAATTGTAACCTCTAAAGCTCACCATGTTACATTACCAACACTAGTCACTGGAACATTTTAGGCAGTATCAGTTCTGTTTAGTAGTATCAGTATTTGGCAGTGCAGTGTTAAATGCATTTACTAGATATGAAAAACTGCTTAATTAGCTTAAAACACAGCTCATGCTCTTTACTTATGATAAAATATTTCCAGCTCATCCCAGAAACCTGTTCACACACAGCTCTTGTAAATAAAAATGGCATCACACTGGCTTATAAAAATGTCAAACGGGGTAAATGATGCTGCACTCTAAAGAGCTATAACTTTAATATACATATTTATTTTTATATCAGAGGGCCTGTTTATATGAGGTATTCCTTATCACTTACAATACCAGAAAAATGGTTGGGCAAGACTTATTTTTTAAAGCAAAATTCAGTAGCAATATGTTAATAAAACATGAATCTGTTATTTATTAAAAAATCAAAACAAAATTACAAACATTAAACTCTTCACACATAACATGTTTTGGCCAAGTAATTGATTTATTTTAAGTTGAATTTAGCTCAGGGGACTGGAGTGGCTGTGGCAAACACTTAAATTTATGTTTATTTAATTATTTTTGAGTGTGCTGTGGATCCTTTTCCTTGTGAAACCATGACCAAATTTCAGCTTCTTGGCAGAGGCAGCTAGGTATTGATTTAAAATCTGGTACTTCCTGGAATCCATAATGCTGTGTATATGAACAACACTATCATTGCCTTTGGAGAAGACAGCCCCACAGCATTACAGATCCTCCACGATTCTTAAACGTGGCCTCTTGAGACATTTCTTATGTTTCCGGCCATCCTCTTCACTGTGGCTATTTTCTTGCATCCTCTTCCAGGCTGGTTCGTTCCCTGATTTGGGCAAGACAATACACTTTTGCCATATTGCAATAGAATACTCAAATCTTTCCCATGGTGATAGAGATTTGAGCTCTGTGTCCATGAAACTGGACATCACTTATGACTGTGAAAAACACTTATAGCTTTAACTTAATTAAATATGCATTACAGTCGAACCCCGAAATTTGTGGGTTTTACGTTTCAAGAAAACCCACGAATTGTGAAAAGTTATAAATATGTGATGTGGTAAAAAAAAAAAAAGGCCAGTAAATGCTTATTTTTATAATCTAAACCCTAAATACACCCCCACATATGCACGCATTTCATTTTAAAGTCAGTTTAATACATTATCCTTAAAAAATGTAAAGGTAAACTCGAGATAGCTCCACGTAGGAAACTGTTATTCAGTCCAACTGTGCTGAACTGAATAACGCTCTTGGATTGGCCTCTTTTCAAACTTCCCACTTCTGAGTACAGGGGTATTTCACCCTCCCAAGATGCGCTTTCGTATATGGTTGCTTTGAGTTCTCTCGATAGTACTAAAAATGTACACAGTTAAAATTTAGCTGAGTTAACATTAATATTAATGTTACAAAATTAGTACATTATATTTTTCTAATAATTCAGCACTAAAAAATTGTATGAAAAATTATGTACTGCCACGGAAAAAGCAAAAAACAAACAAACTCTGAAACACAACATCGCGGGGGTACACTGTATACTTAAAGTTCCTGAAGTCAAAATTCTTGATTTGCCAATAATGATGTGATTTTATTTTGCTTTTTAATGATTGCTATATTCTCAGAATAAACTTAACTCACAGAAAGTTAATCCTTTTTTATTTTTTCAATATAATGTTCAGATTAATTATTATTAATATCAAGAGAATTTTTAATAATCTCTAGTAAAAATGTTGATTATTTGTACAGGGCTTTTCCACGACAGACATTGTCACAAAGCAGCTTCACAGAATTCCAAGTCCAAGCCTCCAGTGGCATGGAAAAAAACTCCCTCAGAGCAGTAAGAACCACCCTTGAGATGAATAAAGACTCAAGGGGGAACCCATCCTCCTCTGGTCAACACTGGACAGCACAACAGTATCACAAGAAGCAATTAGTATTATGAGTTTAGGAGTGACCAAAAGCACATTTAGGAATTAATAATGAATATTGAAAGACAAAGGTTGTCTGTCATTAGAAAACGAGGGTTAAAAACTTAAGAAGTGTAGACAGAGTCCTGTAATGGGAACTAACCAGGAACTTTTTTGAATAGAAAAGTATTTGGTGGTCTACATTTGCAAGGGTTAAATCTCTCAAAGAAAGGGAATACTTTTTTCCTTTAAGAAAACCGAGGTACTGACTACAATTGGGCTGGATGAAGTATCAAATGATTTTATGTGATTTTTTTGTACATCCATGTGTCCAGTGTAATAAAATGAAGCTAGTCCTCCTTCTAGACATTATTACATGAACATCATATAACCAGCACAGTGGACACACACACACACACACACACACACACACACATACACATGCACACACGCACACATTTTTAATTTTAGCCTCATGATTGTGCAGTGCTTTGTGACTACACATTTTTCTTTCGAGGGCCCTCTGTGCCTCTTCAAGTATTAAGCAGTTTATTTTGTTCCAGCCTCTCTTATGAAATAGAGGCACACCGGTAACAATAGCATTTCAGATCCTATAGCTTTATTGCTTAATTTTCTCCTGTGGGACTGCAACGTGTGGGACTTCTCATTTTTCTCTCCCACCTCTCTGCTGAGGCCTGGGCGGCTGTTAGGTCATTACTTGAGTGTTAGAAAAATGAATGTTCTGGGCTGAGCTCTGTGGGGTATTGATCGTTACGACCGCGGTCGACGACATGACACTGCACTGTTATTGGGCTGTTTGAGAAAGCAGCAGTATCTTCTGGGAGCTGGTGCATGTTAAATTAACTTAGTTTGTGAGGTTGAGCATAAACGACACGTTTTGAATCGTCAGCTCGGTGTAATGGCTTCATAATGCTGCACCTCAGACACCGCTCTCTCTCGATCACATGCAATTAGAGCCTTTGCTTTTGCCACTATTGTTGGTTTAGTTTCTGAAGTGGTTCCGACTCCCTCGGGATCAAGGCAGTATTACGTGATTCTCATCTCTGTGGAAATCCAGTCTTAATTGCTTGTTTGTTTTAAAAAATCAATCAGACTTTCAATTGAATCTATTTGCAGTATGCCTGGTTAGTTGCCCATATGCTATAGATTAACTCCTCAAAGGCTTAAGTCATAAGAATGAGGAATGGGCGCCTGAACTTGCTTGTGGCTCCTGGCCATTTAAAGGGTAAATGGCCTTTCATACAACAAGCCTTTTAATAGGCTCACATAATATATTTTTCTTGTATTTTATTATTTTCCTTAGGATTAGTTATAATGTTTGTGTGGCTTTGTGTAAAAACAGCTTTAAACCTTTTTCAACCCCATTATATTAGGTGTTGCATGTAAAACTGTTGCATGTAAATGGAATCTATTCTGATTGCCCGGCCTGTATTATAATGGGTGAACTGCTGTATATTATTGAGATTATACAAACAAATATAATAACATACATATTATATTCAACATTAGAACATAAAGGTATACCACACATCTAGTTTGCATTCCGTAAGCTGAGAGATATTTTGAATGTGCCTCCATTTCACTCATGACTTCTTTGTTTATTCAGACAGCGTGCAGACAGTGTACTAAGTGTATTCAGTCAGTCACTCTTGGCAGTCACTGAGAGAGGTTTGTATTATTCCAGTTCAGAGGCAAAGAGAAAAGAGAGATGAAGAGGCAAATAATCAACCTGCCATTAATGCTGTAGTTTACAGCGCTTTTAGGGTGGTTGTGTGTGTGATTATGCTCCTAAGAAGTCTTACGGAAAACTCTTAGCTCTATTTGTTTAATATTTTTATATATTTTTACACTACTTCTTACTGCCAGCTGCCTTTTGCATTGTGTCATAAGGAGTGGGCCAGTAAACATGATCCAAAACTACATTAATTGAAGTTAAGAACATTTCAGACAGGCCTGTGCACAATGATAGTTAAATTGTTAATATGCTAATACGCTTGAAGGGGACAAAAACTGTGCACCATTCCAGGCAAATATCATGCCTGTACAAAAGGCTGCCCTTGTTTGGCCGTGTATTTAGAACATCCTCAGAGGCAGACGTCATACATCAGAACACCTTCAGGTCTTGTAAAGTTTGAAATCAGATGAAAAGGCCTCAGACAGAAGATAGTCGACTAAGTCGCCACTGGCACTCAAATTCATGTGATATTTGCAGCTTTGTTGGTACTTACTTATCACAGTTTTTTGACCATATAAATGATATACAACAACTGGTAAATTGCAAAATGAGTGAAATTCACTGAAATGTACAGATATTTACTGAAATTTACTCTTATTTGACTTAGATTAAGCTTGAGTACACACATCATCACTGTTTGCTTCTATGTCTACTTACATGTAAGGAACCATTTCAAAATTACCCAACATGTGGAAATAAAAGCAAAGTCCAAGTTTAACAATTTACTGGGGTTATTTTCCACATGGTTACAAAAATAAGAAAACTTCTGGTAACAGCAAAGAACAAATGTTTTTATGATGACGGTAGTGTATTTCATTATATTCCGTATTTGTTTATAGTATTATTTTAGGTTATTGTGCAAAGAATTTAACCTCAATAATGATCAAAAGCAGTGCACAATAGAAAGTCAAAAGCAAGGTAAAAATGGGCAAATTTAATCTCAGAGCGAAAATATTTGTGAGTATGTTCCTATCTTAAGATCAAAAGAGAAATATCCATGTCTGTTTGTTAGAAAAAAAAATACTGCCGGTGAATAATCCTCTGATCCTATTTAGCCTTGATACTTATCTGCAAACCTTTGGGGAGTTTTTGTGTGTCCACAATTTCATTATCACTCCTGGTCTAAATGTGTGTGTGTGTGTGTGTGTGTGTGTGTGTGTGTGTGTGTGTGTGTGTGTGTGTGTGTGTGTGTGTGTGTGTGTATGTCCTTTCCACTTATGACCTTTGCCTGAGTGAATGCAATTGATGAAGTTATTTTTGTCCTGATCCTATTATATGTACCATCATAAACTTCTGACAAATCTGGGACCACAGCCAGCATACACACACACTCAAACACACCTACACACACACATATATATGCACATACGTATCTCACAACAAGCCACTTGTGCTGTACATAGATCCTGTCTACCCCATTTGTTTATTAACACCATAGGTATTGATATGAACTTAACACTAATAGAGTGCCTAATCCGGTTTAGTACATGTTCATTTGTTTCCTACATCATCATTTTACCGTCCAATGCATTAATGAACTGACCTACTTGAGCCACTCATCACTTTGAGACGTGTGTGTGTGTCTCCGTGTGTGTGTGTGTGTGTGTGTGTGTGTGTGTGTGTGTCTGTGTGTGTTCTTTAAAGATGAAGATACAGGTTTGATATTCATATCATGTTGGATTGGAGTGAGAGAGTGTAATCAGTACAGGTCATTGGAGTGCAGTGGTGCTGTGCGAGCCTGCAGTGTTACTGAGGCGGTGAAATATGGATTATTTTATCTGGAAAACCCTGAGCGCTATCACAGACTTTGATTGCATGAGGAAATTAGCTGCAATAATAATGCAGGCCCTCATTAATTTCTGTGCACAGTCAACTGGGATCATTTTCCCTCCCCCCCCCCTCTCTCTATCTCTCCCTCTCCCTCTCTCTTTCTCTCTCTCTCTCTCTCTCTCACTCTTTCTTTCTCTAGTAGGAAAGTTCTAGCTATCCATAAGTTTTCCAGCATAGTTTGGGTGCTCCTTGTGCAAATGCTAGGGCATGACTATATTTTATATATAGGAATTTAAACAATTTCACACAAACACACACACACACACACACATATATACACACAATATATATATATATATATATATATATATATTTATTTATTTGAATGCCTTATTTGAATGTGTTCTCTGTAAAAATTGTGTGCTTTTTTACCTTACAAAATCACCAAAACATGCAGTTTGGCTGGGAGACATTAAAACTTTGGCCTATGACTGCAAGCGCTTTACTTCTGCAGTCAGTGTTACACATCTAATAAGGTAGTATTGCCAGACTGTCATTTTTTTCTGGGTTTAAAATGTAAGGCTTGCATGTTTTGACAGAAGGAAAATTACTTGACACAACAGTGAGGGGCCTTCCATTTATTTCAGCACTAGAAACGTTGGCGTGCACCTTAATGAAATTTATGGCCCAGCATCTGTGCATATATCTTTCAGTGACTGTGGTAACAGCAGTGTACTGAACTGATATTTTTCACTTGTAAATACAATAATATATCCAAAAGGTTTATTATGAAAAAATGTTTTGTTCTATCCACCATTGACCCATCTGAAACATTATTAATAATTAGTCAGATAATTATAAAAAGTAGTGATGTCAAACTAACAACAATAACACATAAAGATGGTAGATTATTGACTGCACTCATTTTTATAATGCTGTTAACACATTTTTCTGGACTCCAGCCTGAAGTCCAGTTGCTCACAACTGTAGGACTCGCATTTAAAACCAGCTTTTAAAAAGCAAGTTTAGTTGAATTTTGCTCTCTTCCTATTTCATTCGTATTTTCATTACTTCCATACAATGAATTTGCTTATCACTGAAATATGAAGTAGTTTGAAGTATCATTCACAAGTGAAACACACCACTGATGCCAGCAACACCAGTAATACCTGTAACATTAGCACTGAGGGATGTTGGCAGACCATATTTGTATAGTGCTCACCAGAGATCTATGGATACATTAATGAGCAGAAGATTAACAACAGCAAAAGCAGAGTGAAATGATAGTCATTTTCAAAACAAAATAGGACATAGTGACACAAGAGTTAACTGAATTGTTACTGATTATGTGATACATTTGATATATACACTTATGGGTTGCATCATGCGTTGGCTGAAACATATATCCTCTTGCTGGATATCAGTGATGAACAATGGAAAATTGAGATGGTTATGTGCCAATAATGATGCTAAATATATGTTTTGCTGTTGATGCTTCAGTCTCGAGAACACTATGTAATTAGTACAGGATAGGTATAGCTCTGCTATTTTAGATGTAAATGGAGAGTGTCTCTTTGTGCCCTCTTGGTTTCGTAAACATAAAATATAAACAGGTCAAACAGTGGAGAAACGAGCTGAGGTAGATTTATTTATGGCATGAGATTGAGATGCTAGACACTTGGATTCAGATCAAAACAGTTCTGGCCAGTCTGGCATATTTTGGGCAAGCACAGAGGGCACTTATTTTTGTATAATTACTAACCCACAGAATATATGTCTATATTTTTGTTATCAAAAAGGAGATGACAGGTTTCCAAAAAAAGAATCACTACGTGGCTTTAAAGACATTTATCTATGCTTCTCTATCACTCCATACTAAATATAGATTTTTACATTCACAGTAAAACTACTAGAAACTGCTTGTTCAGACAAGCAGCATAAATTGGATTTTTCAGCTGATCTGATTTGAGTGGGACATATTTTCTGTAGTCTTAACAGTAAAAAGCAACCTGAAATCTGACCTTTTCCCTTCAGATTCAAGTCACGTTTGCATATGGTCTCAAATTTCATTCAAATCTGATTCCTAGAGATTTAGTTTGCCCAGTCAGATCATGTGTCACACATCACAATCTATGCTCAGAATTGTGACGCTCAGTTCTGCCTGCCCTTCATAAAAGTTTTGCCCAGCCAACATACCCTCATGTGTGTTGGGTACCTGTGTGGATATGCAAGCGAATCCTACGTTCTGACCATAAACATCAGATTGGATTACTTGTAATTTGAAATTTGAACACTCACATCTAGGAATCTGATTTCAGAAACAAATCTGAATTGATCGTACTGTCTTGGAAGCCTATGAAGGGTTTAATCTTACCATTCAGGTGGATAACAAAATCATCTTATGAAGCAGTTCTGTCAGAAGCATTTTAAACTTCTAAACCACAAATGCATTTGTAAGTAGAAAATAAGATGATTTTATGCTTTGAATTGGGTGAAAAGTTTTTGTTGTCTTCTTTTGTGAGGAAAAATGTGTTTCGTCTCATTTTTGACATGGTTTTGTTAATTCTTGCAATGACATAAATACTTTTGAATAGCAGGGCTATGGCAAAATGAAAACTATAAAACTCTTGACTTCAAGCAGGTAATCCCTTAAGCTCCTTTCAGTAACTGCTTCGAAAAGTATGCTAGTTAATTTTTCAGCAGTAAGAATGATGGAAATCGTGAATGGAATGCATCTGTGAACGTTAAGGTAAACCCCCTTCTGCCCCAACAAAAATGGAAAAAAGAGAACAGAAATCTATTAAATCAGATCTGAAACTTAAAACCTCTACAAAGGAGAAAATTGCAGTCAATGTTGAAAACCAATAAAGTATAGAATCTGACCTGATCAGCCCAATCTCAACCCATTTGTAATACCAATCTGGCCACCAGTGACTTTCTGAATACATATTACAGTTCTGAATACATATTACAGGGTTGTAGAGTATAGTGAGGCTATATTTAAGTGAAAGTATGAGTACTAGGTCAAAATCGTCCTCACATCTTACTTAAAAGTTGAAATATGAGCTTTACTAAGCAGCACTAGTTCTTACATAAACACAAATTAGAACAGTCGTGAAATTAACTAAATGAATGATATGAATTAGATATTTAAAAAAAACTAAGAAACTCACACAAAGTGTTTGGGAGCCTAGCTAGAGAAAAGACCATTTTTTTTGCAACAAGTACACCTTCAAAATAATTATTTAAAGAACATTTAAAACAGTAAAAGTAAAGCACTCTATACATTTTCACTTTAGTTTTACTTTAGCCTCCTGAAATACTGTAAATATTGTTTTGTGCATAATGTAATATACTGTATTTTTATATTATTCATGTATATTGAATGTTTTGTTTGATGGAACAAACAAAATAACACTGATCTCAAAAATAAGAATTTTATAGCAGAAGGCAAAAGCAGTCTTAACTTATAATGTACATTTGTTTTGCTTTATTAATCATGGAAGTTTCACATTGTAAAGCTGCTGTGTTAAATAAAAAAGTTTACTTTGGACAGTGACAATATACACTATTGCTTTACTCATAAGAGAAGGTGGCAAAAAGGTTCTTTGAGCAATCCTCTTTTAGTTCCCTGAAGGAGCTTTTATGTGAAAATAAGATATGAGTGTGAACAATGTTTTAAACATACAAGAACTTTCAATTAACCTTCTTCCAGGAACCTTTAGATTATGTGGAGGTTCTTTAAACTTCTTTCACTCGTAGTCTCATTTACAAAAATGGTTCTTTTAAGACCCATTCACCAAAAGATTCTTCAGGGAAGCAAAAAATGAACCATTTCTGGCACTTCTATATTTAAGAGTGTTGTGTTCCGTGATGTGATGCATCAAGTTGTGTTTTATGTACATGAACACAATAACAAAAGTGCATCTGTGATTCTGATCAAATGGACTAAAGTAGGTCAGTGTATTCTGGCGAAACAGTCCGGGGTTGTGGTTGTGTGTGTGTGTGTGTGTGTGTGTGTGTGTGTGTGGGTTTAGGTGGGCACGATTTGGCAAGACACCCAAAAAGACTAGAAGCATAGAGCATGAAATGAACCTGTCTGATCCACCCTCAACTACAACAGTCTGTCTCTAGACACACACACGCGCACACACACACACACACACACACACACACACACACACAGACTGCCACTGAAGCATTCTTCTCTTTTTGTCTCGTTTTCTCACTCTTTCTCTAACTGAATACCTCTTCCCATTCACTTGCCTGCTGTCCTCTTTTTTGCCTTTTAACTTCTCCAAAGCTGAGGGCCTTTCAAAATCAATTGGGCAGAAGGTGCTGTGTGTGGCAGTGTTTCATGAGCTTCTTCTTCTTCTTCGTGCACTGCAGGAATGTTCCTGGAGGGTCACTAGTTAGTGTTTTTCTTCTGATGTTTTCTCCAGTTTTGGTTTCGAAACATGATAGACTTCTCTAGCAGATGTTTCTTGATTTACTGTTCTATCAGAGTTTCCCCTACCTTAAATAGGTTGGGCAGTCTGCCCAGTCAAACTCACATGCCCCCTGTCTTGGATGAGATACGAACAATGGGAAGTAACTGGAAAGCTAATGTTTGTATCCTAGCACTCGTTTTTTAGTGAAATGTGCTCATTTTTGACCAAAATAAAGATACATTTTCACTAAACTACTAAATCCTGATTCTAAGTCATGGCAAGCATCTAGTCATTTCTATAACTATGTGGTCCTGCAGTGTGTTGCACAGACGAATGTGTTACTGTCTGGCAGCAGCGTCTAGCTCTAATTTTAGTGTTACAGTAGGTTTAAAACATAGAAATTCTTGATCATTGAAGGAACAGGAAGCTTTTGTGTGCTGAGATTTGGAGTGGTTTCATTGAAATATGAAGTAATTAAAGATGTGAAGCTTGCATTGTGTTTGTACTTTGTGGCATTATTGTGAGAAAACATGCCTCTCCTTCTGGATGTTTATAGGCAATCGAACAACTTCCAAGAATGTTCAGCAAGCCCTACAATTCAAAAGATCACTGTTGAACTTTCTGAAAATAAATGTGTAGAGCATGTAATACATGTAGTTACACAAATGCACGGTAGTTTTAAAAAAGTCTTTAATGAAAGTAAATGCTTTACATGTTTGATAAACCACATACCCACAAACACAGAGTTGAATTTGAAGGGTCTACAAACCGACCTGAAAAAATGTAAACATGGTCAGTGCATGGACAACTTGAAAAGTTACATCTTTATATTCAGTTTAGTCAGTCATGCGGATCCACTTTACATCAGGAACTTCTGCTTCTGGCTTCTTAAACAATTTCCTCCCGGATGAATAAAGTTTTCTGATTCTGATAGTGTCATAGATCTTATCCTTTTCTTTTCATTTTGTCTGAAAGGGTGCATTATTTAAACTCAGAATCTAGAATCTTCTCTGGAAAAACCTGGTAAATATTGTTGAGAATATCTTCCAAGAAGAGTGACATAAAATAATGGAATTAAATAGCATTTAATTGAAATCGTTTTTTTTGGCAGGACTAAGTTTTGCAGTGAGGTTGGCGTCACCTTTTGAGCGATTATTAAAATATCTCTTTTTACCCTCATGTATTCTTCTTCTGTTTGTCAGGGAAATAGGCTTCTGTTATTGTGTTATGTGTTACTGTATGGCACCCTGGGGATATCTGTCAGCTTATATGGTTGGTTTTTACTCACTGTTTTCATTTCCTTTAGTCTTCTGCTTTTTTCACAAGACATCGCAACACTATGTAAAGTTCCCTCTAACAATTCCCAGCAGTAATTTCCATGTAGTCGTGTTTACCTGGCTTACATAATGCAAGATATTATCTGCAATTAATCAGTACATATTTAATCAATCAAATATTTACTTGATTTGTTCATTGAAATGAATGGAATTTGAGCTATGTACTCACTAGCAGTGGATAACTAAACCCAGCTTCCTATGAAACATTAATGCTAATTGTAATAAGCAGTTGATAGGACGTCCTCAGTTGTCGGCTGTGTGGTGTGTATACAGATGATTAGTCTGAATGGCTCAGTGATCCAGGTGTGTCCAGCCACACATGAGAGTGATACTGGGGCAGACACTTAAATCTTAACGTTGACCATGCATGGGTTCTGGTTTCTGAAATAACTGTCGGTTTAAAAAATGCGCATACATTGGCCAGTTTATGCGCAAGGCGAAGTGTACAGTGGGAACATGAATAATTCACTTTGTTTGACAGAGCGAAAGAGGAAAAGAGGAGAGAGAGAGAGAGAGAGAGAGAGAGAGATTCTATTCCATGCTCTAGCTATACTCTAGAACCATAGGGATTTTTGTAGCTGCCTAGTAGGGGGTGTGGTCTAGAAAGGCAAAACCTCACTCAACCAAGCATCAAAGCCTATCCAAACCATCTGTTGTACATACAGCACACATCACGCCACAGCATTCCACACATATACACAGTGGACTCACTGCTGGTAGTAACATGCAGGTTCACATTGCTTGCGCGTGTGTGTATATTTGTGTGTTTGTGTACTGGCCAGCCAGTACACAAATGCAAGTGTATGATGTAAGGCACTTGAAATCCATATCTCACACCACTACTGGCAGTTCAGGATCAGAAGAGCTTCCAGAGAAGTAACCCCTCACAGCAGTCAGAGGGTATACATCTCCTACATGCTCTTCTGATGGGCCTGAGGGGTTTTATTGTGTTTTGTAAATTAAGCATCAAAGCTCTTGTAGGTAACCCTTATAACACTTGCTGATATTTGCTATGACTATCACCATGTATTGACAGCTGTATGTGAGACAGATGTTCTGTCAAGTTTATTTATTTATTTATGTGGCACATTATCATACACACAGGTCATTCAATGTGCTTTAGAGGGACTGAATAAAAATAAAATAAAATGATTTTAAAAAAATGAAAGAATACACAGAATGAAAGAAATGAAAGAAAACACAGAATACACAGAAAATCAATAAAGGAAGAAGTGCAAAAAGTTTGGCTCCTCTGGCTCCAGTCAGTACTGCCAATACTATTTGCAAGAATCTACAATGGAAAAAATCTAAACAGCCAGTCAGAGCCAGAAGGAGTGTCTGAGGGAGTGTCAATCATTGCTCATGCACACACAGTGGGCAGCACTCCTCCACCACACACCACACTCCACACTCCACCAGCAGTAATGAAATCACTGCCCGTCCCTTCTTTGCCAATAATAGCTCACACCTGAAGACAAGTAAACAGAAGAAGACCAGAAAAGAAAAGCAAGCTAAAAGGAAAACAATTAGACCGAGTCCATGATAAAATATGTTTTCAACTGTGGAGGAAGCTGAAAGAATTAAAAAACCCAAAATCAAGTTAAGCACATTTCTGCTTGACCAAGTTTGTTCTAGCATGACCTCTGGACACAGCGGAGTGACAGGAGAATGGTGGCTAAGCTGTCATCCCTGTTGGATAACATCTTACACCCCATGCAAGACACTTTGACAGCACTGAGCGTCTCCTTCAGTGGCAGGCTGCCTCACTCACCGTGTGGGGAAAAAGAGATTCCGCAGGTCTTTCCTTCCAGCTGCAGTCAGACTGTACAACTAACACCTTGCAGCTGACCACACACACACATCCAAACACCATGGACAAGTGGAAGTTTCTCTTATGTGCAATATTTCTCTTCTGTGCAATATTTTTCTCTGCGTGCAATATTTTGGTACAACATGTGCAACTTGTATGGCTTTTTCTGGTGCAATTTATGCAATTTCAAGGGGTAAAATATTACTGTGAACCAATTTTACAATGGGCAATTAGTCTTGTTACACTATAATTGTTTTGTCAATGCCTGTCACTCAATTTTTGCAACATTACTACTGTTTTGTTGTACATAATATATATCCAGTGTCCATATATATCATATCTCATATATATATA
>JBBJLS010000018.1:5993471-6008537 GCA_037577275.1 Bryconaethiops microstoma
TTTTCTCTTTAAAATGAGAAAACTCCTTCTCTCACACCCTCCCCTCTCTCTTTCTCTCTCTCTCTCTCTCTCACTCTCTCTCTCTCTCTCTCTCTCATTCACACACTTCCATTCAGCAGAATCTGCCCTTGTTCTGTTGGAGGTGTAGAGCTGTCTGCACACGTTGAGCATTAGTGGAAATGTAACAGCTCTGCTTGTTAAGACACTGCTCATTATCAGCTAAACATAGATGGCCATTGCAGCCTCCTTCTGTCGTCTTTCCCCAATTTCCGCCTTTGCCCCCCCCCCATGTCTTTTCTTTTTGATACATGTATCATTTGCTGCAAGACTGATGGTAATTGGCTGCTCCAGTCTGAATGATGGAAGAGCTCCAGACGTATTCCTAATGCTGCGTTTGTATGTGTGTATTGTGTAAATCCTCTCTCATTGCTCATGCCATTTGGTTCTGTGTGTTTTCCCTGGGGAAGAACGACGGTACACCGATCAACTGCGGCAGTTTCTACAATAACCAATGCAATATTTATCTTTTTTTTTAAATTTGTTTTGTATTCGACACACTACAGAACTACTGTCAGTTTATACATATGAATGAATGATGTCTAGCCAAGCCACAGACATCAAAGAAAGTGTATGTGTGTGTCTGTGTGTATGTGTGGGATACAGAGGCAGACAGAGAGAGGCATTCTGCTTGTCTTTTTCACTGACCAATTGTGTTGGGCTTGGGGAGGGGCATAGAGCATCTGTTCCGGTCACTGGGCATGGTGCAGGTGACTGCGCGCATGCATGTGTGTGTGTGTGTGTGTGTGTGTGTGTGTCCCAATGTGCACTGCTTCAGCAGTGACTGTGGGGCATGGCAAGAGAAAGCTGCTAGAGAGAGAGAGAGAGTGAATGAGTGTAGATTTTCATGGACCCCAGGCAGTCTGCCCCCTTTCTTCAACAGCTGCCACTCCCTCTCTCCCTCTTTTTCCCTCCACGAATGCTAAAGCAAAGCCATTCTCTCCTCCCTCTCTCTCTATCACCCTCCCTCCCAGCTCCCTCTCCAGCGCTGCATCCTGCAAAATCAGCCCCTTACTCATGCCGTGGGTGCGCACGCGTGCATGTGTGTGCGTGTGTGTATGACTGAGTGTGTTTGAGTGAATGTGTGAGTGTGTGTGAGCGAGTGCCACTCTGGAGAGACGTGAGTACGAAGAGAGGGAGAGAGGGCGAGGAGGAGAGGTGGAGTGGATGGGGGGATAGGTGAGGGGGCATGTGGAGGATGAGTGTGTGTTGAGAGGAGGATGGGGGGAGCGATCGGGAGCAAAGACAGCAGAGAGAGGAAGGACAGAAAGACACACAAGGACATCAAGAAGTCCAAAATCAACAGTAAGGTATCCACTCTCTTTCTTTTCCTCTCTCTTTCTTTCTTTCTCTTTCTTTCTTTCTGTTTCTAAACCTCTCTCTCCTCCTATCCTGTCTATTCCTCTCTATTTCAGTGTCTTCGTCTCAGTTCCTTCATGCTCATGCTCATTTTCTCTGATCCATGCGTGAATGTGTCTACTGCACTGCATTCCCAGAGTGTGTATATATGTGTGTGTGTGTGTGTGTGTGTGTGTGTGTGTGTGTGTGTGTGTGTGTGTGTGTCTGGCATGTTAATGTGTGAAAGTGGGAACAATGCTGCAGAAGACAGTGGTTTCTAATGTAACTGCCTCTATTATACACACACACACACACAAACACATACACTCACACATGCACACACACACACACACGCACAAACTATTCACATACAAAACCCAATCTCCCAATCATGTTCTCTGTGTGAAAGAGCAACATACATCACTGTTTGCTCTCTATCTACAACCAAAGCTAAACCACTAATGCACCTTTCAATACTGCTGTGAGTGTGTGACAGAGTGAGAGGATGTTAGACGAAGAGGAAAACTTTACTCTGTCCTGAATTCTGATTCTGCTTCAGTCTGCTTCAGCCTATCTTCCTCATGATAGCTCTCACTGTTTCAGTGTTGGGATGTAGGACAGTCCGGTAGTCTATGGGACAAACTGAAAGGACTCCTGTTTAATGGGGCCGATTGGTGCGGGGTAATGAGCAGCTTGTTGAGCAGTGAGGAAGGCAGATGAGCAGCCATGCTGTCACACTGATGGCCCTGCCTTCTGTCCGGCCTGGAGGACTTCAGAGCTCTAGGGCAGGATGACCACGCATGCACACATTCTTTACACTGACAAAGAAAGTTTTTGGTACATTAGTATGAGCTGACCAAGTTTTATTGTGGGGGCGGGGGCAGTTGTTACTTTCATATGCTGTCATTTTAAGACCTTTATGACACTTTTATGACAAAATGTAAGAGGTGCAACTATGGGATATTTTCATCTTTGAATGAATATTCTGCAAAATATTTATCTAATATGGGAGGAAACTCTTTAAAAATAAGAGAATTATCATTTTTCTTGCTCTTGTTACTACCTATTACTGCAAATTATTATTACTGTTATTATTGTTACTATTGTTATTATTATTATTATTATTAGTAGTAGTAGTAGTAGTAGTAGTAGTAGTAGTGGTAGTATTCTTGTCACTACTGCATCAGTATGTACTTATTTATTTTATTTAATAGTATTTAACTACTACAAAACAAAAAATAAAACACAGCTGATAAATAAGTATGTTGATAGCAACATTGTAAATCAGGGATCCTATGCCAATCTGGCAACCCAAAACAGGTTGCTGGCTCTGTTTGAGCAGCAGTAAGGGGGGCTGAAGGTTTGATGCAGCTTTTTAAGTTGCACAGGTTTTTACTGCTACACACTGTAAACAGTGCCATCTGAATAAGTTTACTCTGAACAGTTCTCTATCCAGGGTGCTTGCAATAATTCATGGTAATAAATGCAAATGTGAACACATTAGCTAACTAACAATTTGGAGTGTTTAGACATTTACTTGGATGGCACCTACAGTTAAAACCCACTGCAGCCTCAAACTACAAGAGTCTCACAAATTGAGCCAAATTACAATCTCCAAAGAGGCTGGTGTGCAGAGCTGACAGCTGCTTGCTGTTGATCACAAGCTAGAGTATAGCTTCATTAACACATGTTTACTTCCTTATAGAAGCGGGTAAGTTCACAGAAGGGGTAAATGGATGGTTTATCCGTTTTCAAATATTGTACATATGAAATGTATCAAATAATATTCAATATTTGTAACAGGCCTATAATGTCCTGTTGAACAGGGATCATTCAAAACTTATTATAACTTGTAATGAGTCAGTTATGAACATTTTTCATTACAGCTAGCATACTGGCATGTGCAGACATTTTACAGAGTATTTAATCTGAAAATGTATTATTCAGTAACCAGTATAGATTAATATGAACATCATATGTAGGTTGGATGAGGGAGTTGTGTTGTCTTACTTGCTGACCCTTACAGTTTGAAGGGGTTAATGCTTGAAAGATGGCAAAGCAGTACTTTTTTTATTTGTTGTAGAAACTCCAATTCTTTCTGTGCATGTCCCAGTGCTTCTATGCGGAGATGTTGCTCAGTTATTAATAGAAAATAATGAGGACTGGCTTGCTTTAGTCAGGGTTGCCAAATCTCATGGTTTTGGTGTGATTCTTGCGAGTCTTTTCCCTGGCTCTCATGCTGTGCAAAGAAATCTCATGGCAGGGAATGGCCAGCCAACCTGTGTGCTCAGAACAAACTTGCAAGCAACTATTTTTATTTTTCCTGCATGAGGACATCTGTGATTGGGTCACTTTGTCGTCTACCAAGAGACTGGAACCACAGGGTTCTCTCTCATTCCAAGCTCCTCAACTCAGTGACTGACACAAAACACAGTTTAAACTCCTGTTTGGTTTCACTTTGGCATCCTTGTCATCTGCCATGACACTACATCACACTCCTACCAGAAATGCATGTCTCTATTTAGAAAAGCCTTTATTTACAGGGACAGTGTATGCTTGCAGTAATCTGATAGACAAATTTGCACTTTATTTCTTTGCAAGAAAATGTAAATATTCACTGTCTAATTCTCTTATTTTGATAAAAGATTTTGCAAGTATGATTTTCATTCATTCAAGTATTTTATTTCTGTATATGCAGTACACAAACAGAGGTGGGCAGTGGCAAAAGTTGAGATTTATTAAACTTTGACTCCACCATGCACTGACCTAAAAAATTATTTTTAATGCCGTATATCTTTTAATATCCAGCAACAATGCTTAGTGATGGCAGTGTGTATCAAGTTGATGCCAGTGTGTATACCGACATCATTGCCAGTGTGTATTAAATTGAGGCCAAAGTTAATCTTATTTATGTAATTGTACATTCCTGTGATATCAATGAGTACCTTGTTGATGCCAGTGTGCATCTCGTTCATACTATTATACGGCATTGCCTTGTTGACAATGCCAATGTCTTGTTGTTGCCAGCATGTATTTTGTTGATGCAGGTGTGTCTGGATACCAGTGTGTTCCTTATTGAAACCAGTGTATATCTTGTTGATGGCAGTGCCTACTGTACTGATGCCAGTGTGTATCTTACCGATGCCATTGTATATCTCACTGATGTCAGCATGTACAGTATCTTGTTCATTTTAGCACGTATCTTGATCATGCTAATATGAACCACGTTAATATTATGCATCTTTACTGATATCAGTACTGGTGATACAGATACTGATAAAATTGTGAATCATGTTATTCAGTTTGTATCTTGTCCATATCAGTGCAGGAATGTACAGTGTTGCCCCATATGCAAAGTGAAATTCATTCTGTGCAAATGTAAAAAAAAAAAAAAGGATTGCACATATGTGAAAGAACTAAGAGTCCTAGTCCTGGTAAGTGTAGTCACTCTGGATAAGAGCGTCAGCTAAATGCCGTAAACGTAGTCAATTATGCAGCTTCTATTCTCACTATTTGTTTGTAAACTGTTGGGGTTGGACACAGTTCTCTGTGGTAACGCCGTAGTGTTCTATGTGTTACAACAACGGTAACATTTTTAGCACCAGTGTTACCTGCTCAAAACCTTTATGTGTATCTCTGTCTTGTTCACATCTGTATCTTCTATGCAGAAACTACCCACACTAGAATTTGCATTTTGGCTATTTGCAGACAAAAAGTATCATCAGAGATTCTGCTACATACATTTCTGCTACAAAAGTCTCTTAGAGCTTGAAGCAAAGAATATGATTAAATTCATGAAACAGATTTGTTTGTGGCATCAGACTGATAATATATTAAACTATGCAGTTGTGATGGATTTCCCCTTCAAAGGCTGTGAGAATTGGGTTCATAGAGGCAGGTAGAGGGAGTGTGGGAAAGAAAACCTTTATGGCAGAAGGTTTGTATTTTAAAATAAATTAAAATTGAAAAAAGGAAACGGTTCCTCTCAGCCTTATTTGACTATAGATGGCACATACACTTACTCATACAGAGTAATACATGTGTAATTGTGAAAAGCATCCCATCCTCCGTGCTGTCCTGGGCCTCTTTTATAGGACTTACCCTGAGGGCCACCATTAGACAGCCTAATGAAGCTCCAGCGAACTGCATCCATCATCTAGCTGATACAGCAGCTAGAGCTACTATTGAAGAAAACAAGTCAAGTCAATTTATTTATAAAATGCATTTTAAAACAGCAGAAGTTGACCCGAAGTGTTGTACAAAGTAAAACGGTAAAAAGCAAACAAGATTTTAAAAAAAAGAAAAGAATACACCACCAATCTATTACCCACACTCAGATGCAACAGAAAACAAATAAGTCTTTAAACAAGATGTCAATTTAGGACCTAATATCAAGAGGCGGAACATTCCAAAACCTGGGGGCAGTAAAGGAGAAAGCCCTGTCGCCCCAAGACTTTGTTTGTGAACTTGGTTCTACGAGAGGACGTTTACTGATAGATCTTGGTGCACAGTAGCAGTTAAGGAGGTCATAAATATAGTGTGGAGCAGTCCCAGGCAAAGATTTAGAAACAAACAGCATTTTTTTTTAAAAATCTATCTTAAGTCTCCAGTGGAGAGAAGCCAGCACAGGAGAAAAATGATTCCTTTTCCTATCACCGTTATGAATCTCGCTGCTGCATTTTGAACCAGCTGAAGGTAAAATAGTGCAGATTGAAGAAGCCCCACATATAAGCAGTAATCATTTCAGGAGGTTATAAAAGCAACAACTGTTTCCATGTCCTTCTGAGAGAGGAAGGACTCCAGCTTAGTAATTGATATAAGCTGATAAAAAACTGGCCTTAACTACTACTGGCCTAACTATTTGTTTTTCAAAGCTCAAAGACTGCCTGAGAATGATGCCACGGTTCTTGGCACTTGAATGAACAGAAGCTGAGATAGAACCTAACTGAGTACTAAGTTGTGCTGAAAGGAGAAGGGGTTCAGATTTTTGGCCATCCAGCATTTAATTTCACTAAGGCAGTCCTTCAGCTTCTTTACAGAATCAGATCCAGAGCTTACTGGTATCACGAGCATAGCAGTGATGATACCATGCTTCAGAAAAATGGAAAATAGTTTTTTGGAAACCTGACTGAAAGAGATGAAAGGAGCTGAGAAAAGCTAACTTTTTCCATACTTTTGGAGATATATTGGAACTTAGCTAAAGGCCTCAAATTTAAAAGAATTCAAGACTATTTTTTTCATAATGTGTGAACATGTTTCAACTTAGCTGACATTGTCTCATTTTCTAAGGAGCTGTTCATAATAGCCAAAACATCTGGACCAATGACACTGAAGATATCTTTAAAGAAACATGAGGGTAGGCCATTCAAAGGCTAATTAGATGGCTTCATGTGCATAACTAAATCAGATGTCTGACAGATTCAAAATGAGCTAGTCTGGAGTGATAGGAGCTGGCACTGATACAGAAGGATCAGATCTTATTTGGATTAGGTTATCTTGAATGTCTTGGCTCTTATTATTGAAAGGAATAAGAAATTTCTCACAGGTTTCAGAAGAAGACTTTCATGATCCATTAACAGGTGGATTCAAAAATGAATTAATCATGCTCAAAAGCACTCTACGTGTCTGAGCAGAATTAGCAATTACTGCAGATGAGTAATTTGATTTTGCAGTTATCACAACGATTTGATAGAGCTGTAAGGTTCCAAGAGTTTTATGGGAAATTTGTAGTTTGTCCTTTTTCCACTTATGTTCTGGCTGTCTGTGTTCCTGTCTGAGGGCAAGGGTATAATCATTGAATCAGTGTTGGACACTGACTCTGACATTGGATCTCTTAGATTTTAGAGTGTTCAAAAATGTTGATTCAAGAAGACAAACTGATCACCGCCAGAAAAAAGGGAGAATGCTTCAGATACAGTAGTCAGATGGGTTGTAGAAAAGTCCTCACAGAAATGCACTGCTGTATAAGGATTTATGGAGTGAGTATAGCACTGAAGCACATGAAAGCACAGTTTCACACACAGGTGCGAAGTGATCAGAGTTACCAGCGTCAAAAACTTCTTTCTTAAAAGGCCAAGTGTTAGCACTAATTTCAACGAGTGGCCCCTCTGGTTTATGGGACTTATATGTTAAGTTAAAGAGTCCACAAAGCAAAGAAAGTCTCCTAAAATCAGCAGTCAGTGAGAAGGTGACGCCATAATGGATAAGAGTTCAGAGAACTACTGGATAATGTCCTTATGGAATTTCTATATGGTCTATATACTAATGCACACTGTGCAGAATTGGGACACTCAAATCTTGACAAAGTCTCTGATATGAATAAACTTCAAGTGCCTGGATGGAAAAAGTCATTTAAAATGAAGCATTTGTTTGGTAGAAACTGGATATTCACTAAGGCTGTCTTCACAGTGCACTGCATTGACACTTCACAGTCTGTTAGAGCAGGGCTAATTTTGGGTAAAATTCCAGTCAGTGCAGGTTACTGTAGTTAACTCCCCATCTCCCGTGGGGAGACGGCGAGAAGCAGATAAGATAATAGGTATATGACTGTTCATCTAGAAAGCAGAGGGCGTGTGTGACAGCAGTCTCCTGTGGGATTCGGAGTGGATATAGAGAGGATGTCGAGCAATTCCCAGCACAACGCAATGATTGTATAATCCAGCGGGCAGTCGAAGTATGGAGTTTAGGCACAACAGATTTGAGTAAGTGTAGGTCAAAGCTGTAATCAAACAGTAGCTTAATCCTGAGGATCAGATATGGTAATCACACCCAAACCACACAAGGAATAAGATAAGGCACAAATATGGGAGGGCTGCTGTTTTTAAAAGTGAGGCCATCAAATCCCTATTCTATAACCAACCAAAAAAAATCACAACCACTAAACCAGACAATTATGTGGGAAAAAGCAACTTGATTCACCTACAACAAAGTGGCCAACAAAACTCAGAGAAATTGAAAACTTACTCATAGGATGCTGGGTCAGGCTGAGGGGTTCAGGTTAAGGCACGTAGTGCTTGTGGCAGGCAGCAGGAAAGCAATAAAGCTCCATAGATCGATCTCCAGTAAACAGGTAGAAGCTTCAGAGTAAGAGCCAGACAGGAAAAGTCCAACAATAAAACTTCACTAAACAATTATAGATCAAAAACATCAGAAAGACTTAAAAACAAAAATATTAAAAAAGAAAATACTATTCCAATGAGCAGCAGCAGCCAAACATGCCAGAGCGCCCTCAGCTAGAAACCAGAAAAATCCTCAGAGTGACTGAGGTCAGTTGTTAAACCTGCAAGGTAAACCTATAAAACACACAACTCATTTTCAGTTCATCTCTACATTATAAAAGTACAAACTGCCCACACAACCAGCAGTAAAACATAATCATTCACTTGTCTCCATTCAAGAAAAGAAGACGTGTTACTGTTAAAAAATAAAAATAAATGAAGTGGCAGCTCTAATAAATATCATAATCATCTAACATTTCTTTTATCTCTCATGCCCATATATTGTAGCTGGTAACTTTTCAGAAGAAGGACAAAATACTTTTAACTTTTCCTGAAAGTTTATGGAAGATTTTATTTCAAGTAATATTAGACTTCTACTGGTCTGTTCATTGTAAAATGTTTACTCTATGCAAAAAGCAAGGCAAGGCATATGTATTTGTATTTCAAACACAAAGGCAATTCAAACGATTGACTGAAGTAAAAGAAAAAAGCTAGCTGCCATTAATGTGTAAGAAATAGAAAAACGGAAATACAGGTTTTGATCACAAACAATGCAGTGATACTATGTAGTGTGACTATTCTGAATTTGGGCGCCTAAAACAGAAAGAACCCTTATCCATGAGACAAAAAAATAATAATGAAAACCAAGGCAATAAATAAATAATGAATTTCAACAAAATATAATAGCTATGAAACCATTTCAAATTATAATACATATATAAAATCTACACAAAAGCAATCCTGTAACCCCATTTTAAAATGATTAAGTGGACATTCAAAATATGTTCAAAATGTCTGGATACCCCTTATTAATGTCTTCAGCTACTTTAAGGGGCCTGTATACACACTGTGGATTTTACACAAGATTAAAAACATCTTAAATAATCTCTATAGAAAAAAAATGAAAATACAGTGGGACACTTTGGAGCAGCAGCACATGATCCTAAGGCCACCATGCCTAGTGCTAGAGGAATATGCTAAAGGTATAAGGCTGTAGGATGTGGAGTGGTGAACTGTCTTCTCTGGAGCTCCATCCAGTACCTTTAAAATGAGTTGAGGATGTGTTTGTAATCAAGAACTAATCATCCACCATCTGTAACTGACCTCAGTACCCAATCTGCACAGCAATGAGGATAGAATTTAGTGTCTTCTCACAAGAGTAGAGACTTTTAGTGCCGCAAATGGGGTGGAGAGGTGGGAGTGTAACTTTTGGACATGAAGTGGGTGCTTTGTGGTTCAGTTCTAACGTTTTGGAGAATAAATGGGAAAAGCATCTTCACCACTTCTTTTGAAACCTACAGAGAAGCTTTAAAACAGTTCCAGTCCCTCCATATGTTAGATGTAGTCTGGATAAAAATCATCACTTAATGTTACAACATCAAAGAGTAGAAATCATCAGTGAGAAGAGAGAGGACATCTGTTTACTGGACTGAAACAGGGTAAAGTGGCTTCATCACTGTGCACTGTGCTACAAGCTGAATTCTTTCACAAACGCTTACAGCCTGAATGTGAATGAGGAAAGTTTTAAGGACCTAGCTACAGCTCTTTACATCAAAGTCTAATTCATGCTTTGATAAGCAGTGTAGCTCACAGTGGGCAGTGTGTTTTTAAAGGAAAGTTCCAATGAATTCTTAATATTTGTCTGAGAAATGTTGATTTGTTTTAGCTCAGAGATAAATTTTTGGCCTGCAATGGATTTTCTCAAATACATTTATGCTGGACAGGTACACAGAGGACATTATAAGGGAAAACAAGCCCCACAGAAAACAGATTTTTTTTTCTGCATTACCACTACCAACATTATATAAAACTGAGAAGACACACTTCCTTTTTCATTTGCTGGATTATAAATGAAAATGCAGTGTTTATGCTGTAGATATCACAACCTGTTCCTGTAAATAAATCAGTCAGTTTCTTTACAATCCAAAATTTATGCAGTAATTTTGAAAATGATTACTGATTGATTAAAAGTTAATGTACATTATATGGGCAAAAATATTGGGACACACCTGTTTTTCAGGCCTGCATAGAGCCCTGACCTCAACCCCATCCAACACCTTTGGGATGAACTGGAATGAAGATTGTGAGCCAGACCTTCTCGTCCAACATCAGTGTCTGACCTCATAAATGCTCTACAGTATGAATGGGCACAAATTTCCACAGAAATCTTGTGGAAAGCCTTCCAAGAAGAGTGGAAGCTGTTATAGCTGCAAAGGGGGACCAACTCCATATTAAAGTCTATGTACTAGAATGCAATGTGTCCCTGTTGGTGGAATGGTCAGATGTCCCAATATTTTTGCCCATATAGTGTATGTCTCATAGAAGGAGTTCTACAGTTCTGGAGCATAAACCCCACCACTTCTTTTTAAAAGCTCTTGAAACCTCTTTCGTTCAGAAAACACCTGATTAAGGCTTCTGGTTTGTAGCACATACAGTAATGAAGCTGAGATACTTTTCCAATCCAGTATAACAAATGTCCTCTCTTGTCATGTATGGCTTCTTCTGTTTGATGGTGTGTCAGTCAGGGACATTATTTTGGAAATGACGTATAGCAGATGGGGGTAATGTAAATGCTTTAGAGCTTCTCCTTCAGTGCTTATGTGTGTGTGTGTGTGTGTGTGTCTGTCTGTCTGTGTGAATGTTCGTGTCTGTACATGTGTGTCAGTATGCAGTTTTGTCTCAAGGAAGCTTCACAACTGAAATTCCATTAAGACAAATGGATCACTCCAGGAGCTGTCAATCAGGCGTGGAGTGAGGCAGTCTCATGGAAAATAGAGCAATAACTCAGCACTAACTCACTGTGGGACAGCACACAGACACTTCACTGGCAGCAAGCGAATGTTTCATTCACCTTCCATAGTAATAGCAACTGTAATGTTTGTCAGTTTTTTTTTTGTTTTAATAAAAATAATTTTTTTCTAATATACGTTTATAGTTGAGTGGTACTCAGTGGGCCTAATTAAACAAAACAAACTCAGAGGACGGATTTCTTCCATTTGACCACTATTAACACTACATATAAAAACATTACTGGTCGTTCCGCATGATAAATAAAATGGTTGCGTTTATGCTGTAGAGATTGTGGCAATTTACCACAGTGGACCTTAGTATAGTGGAGAAAGTGCCTAAAGATCAGGAAAAGAGGGGGGGACAAAACAAAATATAAAAAAATGATCAAATGCTCATCTTGACCATATCATGTCACTAGCAGTTTTGAAAAGACTCCACTAAATTTTGCTATTGAAGCTTTTGAGGAAGCTCAAGTTTCAGTCCTGGATCCCAAAATACCACCTGTGACCATCTGCAATCATTCTGATGAACCGTACGCGTTTATAGTCTTAAGCAGGTGTTTGAAAATGACAGAAACTTACTTGGTTGGTGTGCCATAATGAGTCTCGATTAAGGATAAGATAAAATAATAACTTTTCTACACTTATTTTCTACTTTGACAGAATTAGAAATACAGACAATAATGTGCATTGTTAGAAAAGGAATTCCATTTTTTTCCAACCTTGATGAGGAATGCTCCGTTATAGGCACAGTAGTGGTGATAGGAACTAGATGTCTGAACTGTTTAAATTTAATAAAAGCTTCCCTACAAAACATTATTACAGAAACTGTTGCGAACATGCCATTGTTTGTGATAGTTTGGAGCTAAACCTATTTTTGTAAACCTAAACCTATTCTTTTGAAGCCTATTTATGGTGGAGACGTATGCAGAACATGCAGTTGGTCCTAATGCAGATAATACATCAGTGTCCTGCAGTTGAAGGTCATCTGAGTTTGGATCGAAAACCCTTATGCATCATCATCACTGTCATCATTACTAACCATTCATATTTCACATCAGAGAATGAACTGCTTTCTGTTTGCATTGTTGTTTGGCCCCTCTCCATGTTAGTAGGGACGGCTAAAGAAAGCAGAAAAGGTTTTAAAATAGGGTGTGTTATAGATGATGTGATGTTGACTGAATCATGGGCAGGGGTAGATTAATTGCGCAGGCTTACATTGTTTGATTTAATATGATCACTGCTAGATTCTGGACAATGTTCAAGCTGTTGTTAGCGGTGTATGATATTTTTTTATAATGGATAGTGTTAAGTAAACAATATTGTCAGAAACAGCTAAACAGTGTATGGTTGTCATGTCTACCAGGGGAAGGAGGACGCAAATGCAGGAATCACCATTAGTGCAGAGTTAGTACCATTAGTACCAATAGTAGGAGCCACAACTTTAGGGCTCTTCTTCCGGGCTCTTGCATAAGGGTCACTCCCTCTTATGGCCAGTGAGGTATCTCCACCTTTGGCAGGGCAGGACCCGATACTTCTAGACCCCAGTCCGGGGGTCCTGAGACAACTCTGGAACTGAAGCACAACTACTTGCAGCCCACGGATTCCCCAGACACCTGATTGGACAGCCCAGTTGGTGATTTCTGTAAGGCAGGGAGAGAGAGAGGGTGAGCACGTTCAGAGTTTACTGACTTGATATGAAGGGTAGACGACGTTTCCTTCTTTGGATGAAAGGCACGAACACCAATCACAAGACAGAGACACTTGACTCTTAACACAAAGACAGACGACTGACAGGTGACACTTAGCGGGGACCATGGCAACAGCAATATGCTGTGGGCCGAAGTCTTGACACCGCATCAAACATAAACAAACTCGCATGTGGAGACAGGGGGGCATGACGCGAACTCCTCAGTACTCAGGCGAGGGTTCCCTTTGAGTAATTGGCGGAGGCGGCACGGATGTGACAAGGGCCCAACCTTTATATCACTTGTCGGGTAATACCAGCCAACATCAAAGATGCATGGAATGTTATTGCTGGTGAAAATGCTGCCAATAAATTGCTGACATTTATGAGAGGCCTGTTTTATAATGAACACAGTCCCCTAGTATAGTAGTAGTCATTTTTTGAGGCATTTCGTGTGCTCTTAAACCAGTACACAGATTCCTAATCTGGAAATATCATACAGGCTGAACATGAAAAAGTAGCCTTTGCTACAAGGATAACACATTATAGCAAGTTAAAAAAATAAAGAATAGTAAGAAAATCATTTACTAATAAAACGAAACCATTTAGCATTAATGCTAAACTGCTACATTATTCATATTTTTAAGACTTTAAGTTCTACTTAATTTAGTTAAAAACTGACAGAACTGACAATGGACCTTCACAATTGCTATAATTGTCAGAAATGGCTAACACTATAGACCAGTATTAAGGTTACAAGGGCTTATAGGTATCTTCAAAAATGCTGCTAATAATATATATATATATATATATATATTTATTAGTGGCAAAAGTGACTACTATAGCTAGGTTTGCTACATAAATAACAAAACAAAAATTCAAATTCAAAAACTGATTTAAAACACCTGTAAAATAAAGCTCATTATTGTTAGGACCCCTTTGAGATTGTTGTGTTTTGTGAGTACTAACATCACTGCACATGAACATTGTTAGGCTGTTCCTGGTAAAATGCAGTTACCTGAAGCTTGTGAAAGATATTTCTCTAAAGTTTATAACATATGCATTAACATATTTCATCTTACTACATTTCTAGTGTGATTCCTTCAGAGAGTCCTGGAATAGAGCTGCCACTGTTACCAGTCAGTTTGCCAATCTAGCAGTTACCAAACTAGGACTACCAGAAGGCCTAGCATGACGTCTTTCCCTTACAACTAGCCTGAAGGCCTAGCCAGCAGGAGCACTTCCTATATCCTACAAAGTGAAACATTATTTGGATTATTTTCAATAAGACACATCAGTTTTCATGTTTAAGAACTCTTATTGTTTCCAATTGACAGTAAATAATGAAGTAAGAATATGACTATGATACTTGCAGTTTAAATACAAACATTCTACTGATTAAAAATGAAATAAAAATAAAAAAACTGTTGTTCAGAAATCAATAGACTGCTGAAGAACTATAAGGTCCAGAGGGTTGCCCTCTAAAATGTATGATGCATTTGTTTTATATTTTATTGATCGGTGAGTAAACATTGTTAACTAAAACTATTAAAATCCACAACTATTTTTTAACCATACATGTAAGGTGGTCAATATTACGGGTCATTTGTGTAGCTCCTTTGATTGGTGTTGGTGACACATTTTTCATTTCAGTCAGGCCCAGATGTAGTATGTTTGCTGTATGGATGGGGTAGGGTAGTGAAGGTCGGTGTGTTTTGAGTGGTCCTGGATGTACTGGGCTGTATAATAGGCAGGCCTGTGCTCGGCAGGTGCTGTCAGAGCCACATGCACCTGCTGACTCAGCTTCTGTCTTTTTGTTGTTTCTGACTGTTATGTGATGACTGTATGCATTCCACTCATACTTCCCCCTTTGCTTCTGCATGTGTACACAGGCATGCACTGGGGCGTACACACACACACACACACACACACACACACACACACACACACCCACACACACCAACGATATCTATGTATG
>JBBJLS010000018.1:6014403-6033607 GCA_037577275.1 Bryconaethiops microstoma
TATATTGTGTAAGCTGTGTAATTTGCTACATATTCCTTCCTGAAGGATATATAGCTAATACAACTTACAAAAGTTTTAAGTTATATTAGCCATATAGCTATATTTATAGAGGTTGATTATCCAAAATGTTTTCACTTTATTTGTACCTTTCAACTGTATCTCCTCAGCCCATATTGTGAAAGGTAGTAGGCCCCAATTAGAAAAGTATAGCGACTGTCACTCATCAAATTATTTATCAGTCCTTCTCAGTCATCCCCAGCCTGAAACTGTGTGAAATAAAGTAGGGCCTAGTCTCCTCAAAAATCATCCAAAGGCTCCAGTTACACAATACAGCTTTCAATTTTCATCACTTGCATGAGGTGCCTCAAGGGCCGCCGTTTAGCCTGCTGTTCTTACATAAGCAGCGGGTCTCACCCCATCTTCCTTCTTCTCCTCTCTGCTCCGTTACACTTCCAGCACTGAAGCAGGTCTCTCTTGAAAAATCACAGCTCAGCTGCATGAAACAGTAATCATTATGCTGCATGTCCTCAGGAGTATCCATTCAACAGGGAAGTGACTTTATGAACCAGCACAGCTATTATCATGTCTGTGATTATAATTTGTTATATTTTTGTTTCTTTTAGAGTAAATCCCCTGTAGGACATTCAGTTTAGTTCTTAGTTGTTTTATAATCATATTCCCCAGTTTTAATACATTTACCAATAAGTTTATTTCACCACATGATGATTTGGTAAGCAGTTGTTAGTGTAACAAACTAAAGGGTGGTTTCACTTATAATAATATTAGCATACACACTAATATAGAAACCAGTATAAGTGGCCCCTATTTCTGTTGATGGTTCTGGTTAGATGTTGTCTAAAAAGTTTCCTCTGTGAAGTTTTATTCATTTATGTAGTTTATAGTAATTAATACTGTATTAATGCTTTAAAAACTACATAAAGTCTACACAGCCTTAATGAGGACCTGAATGAGCTTTGATGCTTTAGTGATTTGAGTGTCTATTGACTTCTAGTGATCGTTAGCAATGTTAGCCTAGTAGCTCCACTACTAAACTAAAGAAGCAAAATCTAGACACCAAACATGTTTTGGCTGAACAATTATATCTGGGGTAAGAACAAAACTGTTCATATTTTTTGATGAACTATTCCTTTACGGTGCAACTAGAATATATTAGAAGAATATTCCAACTTAAACTCTATCTGCCACATCTGTGACTTGCAGTCAGTTACTATGAACAATGATTTCATTGCTCTGTAGTTAAAAAACGACAGCAATTTCAAACCTAACTTATAATTAATTGGCTGTTGATGAATTCTGTCAATAAATAGTTGGAAAAAAGAAACTGTGGCCCAGTTTTCCAAAATCAGCCTAGACTTTACAATATGAATTCTCCTTTGATGCTGAAATTTAGATTAAGCTTAATCCATGTCTGGAAAACTGGAATGCAATAAAATCACTTAACCATTAAACTCTTGTAAAGTTTTATCCAAGCATGTAAACTCAATCCATATCACTATGTATTGCCTCAGATTCTTCCATTTGGAAAACTAGTGTCATGTCTGAATTATACCTTTATTATAGCCTTATTTACAGTTACTCAGCCCTGTAGTTGCCCAATGTACCTTATTGCCTGCTTCCCTTTAGTCAAGATGGTGAAGGCACTTCAGCATATTAGAGAGTAAAGGCTCCAGATGGCATGCTAGTAAAAACGTTGGCAATAAAAGCAGATAAAAGTGCAACCTGGGCCAGACTGTCTCTGAGCCATGCCATGGGCGTCTGTGGTCAGGAGTGCGGGAGGGTCGGGGGTTGGATTCTCTGCAGAGTGAAAGAGGACAGTAGGGGTTGCTTCCTCTTCTTTGCAGACCAGTGTACTGATGGGTCAGGCTTTCTATTACCACTTTGCCAGAAGAATGACTCATCCTCTTTTCTAAGCGTGTTCAGACACTTGTAATCCCTGGGTCACTGGCATAGAAAGATGCAGAGGAATAGATTTCTTCTGGAGTGTGTATAAACTGGATCTGTGGATCTGTGGCACATGTTGGACTTGGACTGGACTTCTCAAATAACACTGGATAGAAAAAAGGTTGCTTTTAAAGCTGCAGTAAGTAGTTCTCTTCTGCGAAAGATAGCAGTGGTTCAGTACACACATTAATATGATCTTTTTTCAGTGTGGACATTATTAGATGTGTTTTGTGAATCCAATAAAATATTTGTAAAATCAGTCATGAAATAACTCCTCTGTTTTATTGAAAAGATGTTATTAAAAGAGACAACTACAAAAATAAAAAACTCTCTGAACCACAAAGTATTTACACTCTGTATATTTGCATGTATATGCCTAAAAAATGCTCACTTGTTTTAATCATGCTGTCACCAGACGCTGGTGTCTTGTGTTAAGACCCCCAGTGAATGAGGGCTATGGCTGGCACCTTCAGTATATTTACTAGCTGACAGAGTTCTATTCTGCTACAAATTAAAACTATGAAATGTCTTCTAAGTTACTAAAGAAACAATTAAACTGTTGATGTTATATGGTTAAAGACTGGCCTGCACTAATTTAACCACAATAAAAACGAATGTTTGTTGAATTATGCGAGAACCTTGATTCATCCGTACATCTAAGGCACATGTGTGATTGGTCAGGATACACACAGCCCACAGTAAAACATTCAGGGACCAGTTAGAGGCTCATTTCCATATCACAGAATTGAGTACCATGAAAGCTGATAGATTATGTTCTTATTGGACATTTTCCCCTTTACTATCTTCATATTTTCTTGTAGCCATGCCCGGTTCCTCTCTTGCCTCCATCTAAACCACGAATACATTTTCCTGCATATGCTTGTACAGTAAACCCTCGATGGGCAGAGAGCTCTTAAATAATACAAAATGCCTTCACTGTACATTCCCATAAAATATCATCTCTCGCTCGCTCTCTCTCTCACTCTCTATCTCTCTCTCTCCTTCTGGAAGACAGAAGAGATTTGTAGTTGGTAGAGTCCTCTTCAGCTGTCAGCAGTAGTTTTGCAGCCAGTATAATTGTGGTCCGCCTGTGTGTGGGTCACTTAGCTTAGTGATGTGGCAAAAAAGCCCCGAGGCCACCAAAAGTGACCTAACCTAGTTTCAGCACAGAACGCACTACAACCCAGCATAGCACACACAGGGGGAAGGGCTGTGCATCTGTGCTCTCCAACGTATAATGACTTATACTGAACTTACACTGCACTGATGAGGTTTCATATGCTGAAACAGAGTGAGTCTAATTAGTCTAATTTGACCTTAGTTTAAATTTGACCTTAGTTGTAAAAACTGTGGATGATGAAGAGGCTGCTTAGTAACATTCAGTAATGTAGGTGCTCATTACTGTGGCCAAAATTCAGCCTATTCCGTGTATTACAATTTCGTTGTATGTGTAACATCCTGCTTCAGTTCAATGACAGTAAAGGCATATCTAATTTGATTTAGAAAAAAATCTCAATAATACCATAATAATCAAACGGATTAGTGCTGAAAAAGTGGTCAGAGATTTCCCCTACTTGTTATAAGTGTGTCGATAATGGACTACAAATGTTTGCTATTTTCTATTCTATTCTTTTCTTTTCTTTTCTTTTCTATTCTATTCTATTCTATTCTACAACTTTAAAACAACATAAAAAGTCTGAAAGATCGTTATAGTTGTATGTATAGTCCTCAGAGAAGACTGCATTATGTTTAACGTTTGTTATTGTTCATTGTTTTAGTAGTACTTTTTAGGATTTATATTGTTTGTAGTGCATCTAAGACAATAAATATTCCATCATCTGCACTGGGGACATAATATAGTACAAACATGAATGACTCTCTGTCATATGCTGTTTGGTTCTATTCTGTTCTACTCTATTCTGTTTTCATTTTGGGTTGTAGTCCATTAAATGATTTTAAAAGGAAAAAACTAAATGTCTGTAAGATTCAACTTGCATATTGTTTATAAGACTTTATGCACAAGTGTGCGCACACAAACCCACACACACACACACACACACACACACACACACACACACAAACATCAGCATGTGCATGTGCCTACTTCTTGCTCCAGATGTTTGATGCAGCTCCAGTGTGTCTTAATTACGCTTACTTTAATGTCTGCTGTCTGTTTGTCCCTTTGCTTTTAACATCAGTCAGCCCTGTTCCTTTGCTGATAGCTCCCCCTTCCTCCTCCTCCTCTTCCTCCTCTCCCCAGTAGCCGTTTCATCACTGTGGGAGACTCAAAAACTGCAACTGACAATCTCTAGTGTCCACCTCGCTACTCCTGTTCAGCCACAAATACACAAAATCTCATATATGAGACACTTGGCTTTTGTGCGCAAACATGGGCTTTATAATCTGCTTTTGGATTATAATACATGATTAAGAGTTACATATGGTAAATATGAATAACATTATTATTGACCAGCAGGTGGTTTTTGATAAAAACCACAGGCATGTTTAATGCTTTAAATAAGCAAGTTATTGTGTTGCTAAGAGAAAACACAGTGGAATGCAAAATTGCAATAAAATAGCTTTTTTTTTTCAAATGCGGTTTATGAAGAGTGTGTGTGTGTGTGTGTGTGTGTGTGTGTGTGTGTGTGTGTGTGTGTGTGTGTGTGTGCATGTGCGTGTATGTGCAGGGAGGTGTGTGTACTCCCAGGGCTGATCTCCAGGGTTGACTTTCTGCACCCAGCTCTTATATAAGCAGTACTCCTTTCCTCTACACTGAAACAGCCAGCTGGCTTTCTCCACCCGTCCACCACAATAGCTCACAAATGGACTCGTAAGATGATTATGTCATATTGATGTCAGAGTGAATAAGTAAACATGCCTCCAAGCTGGGCTGCGCGGTCGCAGTACAACACCAACAAAGACTTGCTGCGCATCCACAGCCTGAGCTGCACTGGGACACCCAGCCATGAGTGTAGCGATGACTCTGGACCTGTTGGTGCTCATATTGATGGAGGTCAGCCAGTGCTGAGTGTGTTTGTGTGTGTGGTTATGGTATGGTGCTGCTTGTATATTCAGAATTAAAGCTAATTAACTGTAGAGATAACACCATCATGTTTCTGCCCAGCCTGATTTATGTCTCATTTCATAAGTAGAACCGACACTTGATCTTGTGTGTATTGTGACATGCATTGTATGCATTTTTTTTTAACAACGTGGGCAACGTGGCATTCAAATTTAGAACTGAATGCTAATTTGTGTTTTCATTTGTCTAGGGTCAACAATTTTGGATTTTTGTTGCCTCAGACAAACAGACCTACATTTTTGACTGTGTGATGTGGAGGTTTGAGAGTGATGTGGAGTGAGATCTGTGCTAAACTTTACATTTAGAGCTGCTGCTGAGCACTTTCATTAACAAGATTCCATTCATATCAATGTAATTAGCTTGCAATAGGGCAAAACACTAGGGATGCTATGAGCATGAATTTTTATAGCCAATTCCAATTTGTTTGCACTCAAATTGTTTTTTATTAGCCTTTTAAAACCTAAAGTTCAAACTGTGTGGGCTAAATAAACACATGAAAAATGCTGAAAAAACATTCTATTAGCCAAAGAAATTGCTACATGTACGACATGAAAAACCTCTACTAGACACTATTGAGGTCACATTTCAATATTTTTTTAACATAGCAGGAAAAATTATTCCCTAAATGGCTCTAGTGTCAGAAAGGATGTGGTTAGAAGCTAATTGGCCATTTACAAAATAACAGCTGACATGCAATCACAGTTCTTAAATGTTAGTTCCTCCATTAAATGAATAAAAAACTGACACAGTTCTTAATAACAAACTTGTAGTGAGAATGGTAGTGTCGTAAATGATAAGAGACTATAGGTTCAATGGACTACATCTTTTGTATCAGTTTCAGGTGTACATCAGATGCATTCTGGAATCAGTGGTAAAAAATCTGACATTTTTGGGGAGTCTTTCAACATTTCTTACTCTTGCTCTTTGGGTGGTTTTTCTTTTGAGTCTTGGTTCCCCTTTGTGTTTCTTCCTCATGCAACTGTTGCCTTTGGCTTGCTAATTAGGGGCTTGGATAAGGTTTTATGAAAATTTGCTTTGTGACAGCTTCTGTGTGCACAACATGATTGGCCTGATTTGGGTGCCTCAAATACCCAAAGGGCATCTCTATTTGGTCTGAATGATCACAGCATACATTCAGTGATTGGTTAGAGGTTCATTGGCGTGTTGAACCCTTCTGGCATGTAAAGGCCAGGGTAGCAGTAATTATTAAGAAATGGTATTCCAGGCAGCACTGCTATGCTGTGCACCAGAACACTTCTGTTCTTTGTGAACTTTAGTCTGTGCAGCATGTGATGTTTTGCAGATGTTCACTCCACTTAAAACTGAGAAAGGGCTCCGCTTTCAGTATTTAAAAAAAACGGGTTCTGTTTTCTTTGGTGTTATGCTTTGATGGCAACAGTCTGGAACTTTAACTATTCAAATAAAAGAATCCAACTGAATGCTACAGTAAATCTTGTCGTTCTGAGAGTAAACAAGGTAAGAACAGCAGCCTTGCGTTTCACAGTTGAATGACAAAAACTTCACGCTTGAGTTTAGAGCACTGGCAGTTTATCACACACTGTCTTGCAGGGAGTTTAATGGTCCTGTAGAAAACAGAAAAAAGACTAAGACAAAGTATTTGCGAAAGTTTCAGGGTGAAAAATACTCAGCATTTTAGAAGGGACACTTTGCTCTATAGCCACTGCGGCAAAAAACACTGCATTGTTATTTCAAAGAGCAATGCTGTGTGTGGAGTTCTCAAATCCTGTGTTCTATGTCTTGTTCATTGATCCATTAAAATGGTGAATGTTCCTTCAAATTTAATGGACCAGATCATAAATACTCATTTTCACACTGAATTGGCTACTCAACTACATACGTAAAAACGCTGGTGGAGTTCCAGGCAGCTGTGTGCATAGATATGTTTTCCTGGATTGGATGAAGTGAAATAAGACCAAATTTACTGAACATGAATGGTCATTTTCTTCTTTTTTCACATGCGTTCCTGTTGTGTAAGCACAGACCAAAACTCAACATGGTGTGTTTAATCGTTGAGCCTGAGCCTGTGTCTGCCAGGTGGAGAGATTATAACATCACCAAACTGATGAGGGCCACATCTGTGAGAGATGCTACACTGACAAATGGTAGTTCAGAAAGGTCCCTGAAACTACTTAAGCCTGTTCACACCTGGTAGCAACATCTGTCTCGGGTGATCTGATTGCTCAAGCGAGACATATACTATCACCTGGTGTGAACAGAGCCTTAGGTGTATGAGGGGGCAATATGATGATGTAATCATTATTAGGATCATTATATCACAATAAGTTTTTTTGACAGGCATGCATCATATATTAATTGTTGCAACTTTAGCTTTGTAAGTTTGTGAGTTTTCAAATTCGCTATACAAACTCTTGAGGACAGACTAGCCACTGCTGGAGAAATGACTGCGATACAAGCATGGCATCACACTGAACACAGAAAAACTTTTCTGCCCATAATACACACAGATAAACAACTTTGTTAGAAATGCCACTTGATTTCATCAGCTCCAATTCATGTATAGAAGTATGTACACTGTCTGTATGACAATAAATACAGTGGCTTTTCAACCCCCTTAAAAGTCATCATAATTTTCTAAAGGAAATTTCTAAAACTATATTTTTCCTTTCAGTATGTATATTGTGAACTCCTATGTAACAATACATTTCCATATAAAATGTTTTTGTGGTGTAATTTAACTTAAAACGGAAAAACTACAATATATTTCCAAAGTCAAAATAGCACTTTTTCTACAGATATTTAACAACAAATGAAAAACTCAAGGTTTAGAGTTTGCGTAAATACTCAACCCCTACACATGAATACTTTGTAGAGAAAGTTTTCTTGCCAGAATGTATAAAGATCCTCTAGGTTGGTTGGATGACGCCTCTGGACAGCAATTCAATTTTGAGTGTCACTTGGGGTTTATGGGTCATTGTAAAGACAAATTTTCTCCTAAGCTGTAGGTTTATAGCAGACTAAAACAAGTTCTCTTGTGGTGTTTGTGTCCATCCATTTTCCTTTCAACTCAGCATCTGCATAGCATGACACAGCCACCACCATATTTCACTACAGGTATGGTCATTCTTAAGTCATGTGCAGTGTTATTGTTATACCAAACATACCTCTTTGAAGTGACCAGACTTCCATGTCTTATCTGGGTTTTTACCATGCTTTTATGTGGACCTTCTTTAGGAATTACTTTTCCTGCTAACGTCCCGTACAGGCCTGTGTTATGGAGAGCTCTTGAAATTGTGGACCCATCCACCTTCACTCCTGTTTGAGACAAAGAGCACTGCAGACTTTGGAGAAGGATGGTTGGATTTTTCTTACCAGTTGATGTCTTGCTCTGATGCTTACTTGTGAGGGGCAGCCTTTTTTTAGTAAGGGACTAGTTGCTGTGATGCACCTTCCACTTTCTGATGTTGGATCCAACAGCACATTAAAACTCTTTGATATGCTTTGTAGTCATTTCCTGTCTTCTGTATATTTCAGTGCTTTTCTTTTTCACATCATGCTCCTTTGTCTTCATTTCTGCAGTGATTTTCCAACATGGTCTTTTTTATATCCACAGAGACAACCTTACTTAAAGGCTCACAAGTAGTTCCTAATTATGGTTAATTATGGTCAAATAAGTATAAACTTTGTGTCATTTGTGATTAACCTGGAGCTTCCAGAGGTTTGAATACCTAAACCTAAAGCGTATTTCAGTTTCATTTCATTTTCTAAAATCGTTTTAATGTTAGTACACACTTTGGCACTGAAAATATACTGAAGCAAAAGAGTTCTAAACATAAATGTTGTTTGAGGAAAAATACATAGATATGTTTTATAATCCAGCTGAGAGAGAGAGAGAGAGAGGGGGACACTAATAAGATCTTAATTATGTGTCATATTAAGCTACTAATAAAATTCATCTCCATTATATCTGTAACCTGAACTTGAACTGGCAGTTTGTCTTGCCTGTGGTGAGCTGCCATGGTAGATTTGAATGAAATGATGTAGGACCCAGGGTTAAATGTTTTTTTAAACTGACCATGCAGTAACCTTAGCACTAATAATCTAATTAACCTTTATTATCTAGAACTTAACCTATCACCTGAACATGAGCAATGCCCTTGTTGTAAATCTGTGAAATTATGGCCAGTAGAGAGTGTGTGATGACCCGTGGGTTAAACGTGTGTTCTGCTGGTTTCTTTCCCAGTAAGTCTTACTCTTCTGTGATGGCACACATGCTTGGCACAGGAGAAACTGGATTGAGTGCCAGGCTTCTCACTTTTCTCCTGCCTGTGTTTCTCTGCTGTCAAAAGTGTGACAGCACCTGGAGCTGGGCCAGAGAGAGCCAGAGCCTGTAGGATTATAAAAATGAAATGTTCAGCCTGCTTAACACTTCACATGGATCTCTTTCCACTGATTCATCTTATAGTGAATTTTAATTGAACTGGTGAAAATGCTTCTGTTGTTATTTAATACAATGTTTATCATTCCCAATTTCATTATTAACACATAAAACAGGAAAAGTTAAATATTTTTATGAAATTTAGAATGTCATACTATTTGTCATGCCCTCTTTGCTGTAATAACAGCATGCATTCCAGCTGGCAATGACTGCACAGTTTTGTTTGGAAGCCTCTGCTGAGCAAATTTAATCCACCACTTCAGTGGAAGCAACAAGTCTCAAAAAATTGACGTATTTGTGCAAAGGCCGTAACAAGGTGAATGTCATGAAGAATCAGAATCAGAATCAGAAAACTTAGCTTATGCGACCTGCACTCTATACCAAGTCTGTTATTACGCATAATGGTGATATAAGTAATGATATTGCACATGATTGCATAAGTATTCAGAATCAAGAAAATTGTAAAGCTCTCTGTTATTTTCAGGTTTCAATAAAAGGTCAAAAATTCAAACTCTACTGTACATTTCATTTGTTTCATTTCATTTAAAACAACTTGCAGTTTTTTCCTGCTAGCAGAAGGGCCACCCTGCTTGGGAGTGACAGTGGTACATTTAAATGTGGAAGGAAAAGGGTGAATGCATTGAAGAATTATTTCCTACTAAAAAGATGTGTAACGTGGTGCTTTGCAGACTTCACAAACTTTGGTCCTGTTGCTATAGAATTAAGGGATTGTTTTAAGGGAAGATAGAATCACATTTGGGCATGGTTAGGAGGGCAGAGATCAAGATAAGAGAAATAAAGTGCCATGTGTCAGATTCACACAAGAAAGTGGAGTTTGAGCTAAATCTGGTGGTGTAGTAGCATGGGTCTAAAAAGAAATTGAGTCGTAAGTTGTTTCCTAAAACATTCAAAGGAATTTACCAGCTTAAAGGACGCAAGCAGTGCACTCTCTATTTTTTTCCATTTCTATTATTATCATCAGGACATACAGTGCTGTCAAGCATGGAAATGGGCAGAACAACGTGTCTGTTGCAGACACCTCAAGTTCAGCCTACAGCCCATTCAGCGTACAGCCCAATCTGCCGAGCCACAGGAGCCGTCAGTGATGTCTCTTGGCATGTCAGCCAGACACCACACGACCATATCAAATCGAATAATGAATTTTATAAATTGTTACACCCCTAGTCAGTAGTTCTGAGAAGTGAACTGAAATGCAATTTAGCACTTGTGGGAACTAATAAAGGTTTATGTTATCTTAAAAGGATTATAATGGACACCACCATCACCCTGTTTGTTATGTAAGATAAATCAATAACCCACTATAAAGCCTGAACATCTTACATGGATTATAGTGATAACTTGTTTTAAAAGGAATAAAAGTTATTGGTAAAAAAACAATTATTGGTATTGGGCACAAGAAGATATATTTTTTTTGGATATTATTATTGGCCCAAAAATGTCTTCTTATTGATTTTATAGGGAAAGTTTATTTTTAAAATGTAATGTCATTTAAAATGTAATAATGATCTTGATCTCAGTCAACAAGCTGTAGTGTTTGCTGAAACAGGACAGCACAGTAGTGCAGCACTATGATAATGATGAAATGATCTTTCCCCTGACAGACAAGATTATACACATCAGATATTATCCAGTGGTTTTTTTTCCCTCCTCTTTAGCTTTGTTAAGTAACACGCATACACATACACACACACACACACACACACACACACACACATAGGACTTCTCTAGCTCTATGTGGCAGCCAGGCTAACATTTCTTTTGTATTCCATCTCCATAACAACAGCTTGAGTGCTTCAGAGGGGAAGAGGGAGCGCCAGGGAGTTTGTACCATTCGCAGTAGGGATGGAGAAAGCAGTGTATGCGGCACAGCTCCGGATTGTGTGTATGTGTGTGTGTGTGTGTACATGCAAGCATGAGTGCTTGGGTGAGACACTCAGATGGTGGTGCTAGAGCAGGTTGCAGGTTGGGGGAGTGTGATGGGTAGAGAACCAAAGTGTCAGGAGAGAGACAGAGACCATTTACTGCCACACATGGTGAGAAACCTGCAGCTTTTGCTTCATTTTGGCTGAGATGAGTGCATGCATATGTGTGCATTTCTGCCTACGTTTGTGAGTGTGAGTGTGCGTGGACTTGATCTCGAGAAGTTATGTAACTGGCAGTAAGCAAACTGAGAAACTAGGATAGTTCTTTTGGTGCTTCACTGCAGGCGGGCGAGCAAGAAACAGAGGCAGGGGCTACTCACTCATTGTCGGAACGTTTTGCAGGTATTTTATTATCATTAAGCAGACAAATTGAAGAATATCGAAGATGTATGTGTGTCCAGTCATTGTAGAATTATAGGTAATATTGTATTCTATAGTCTGTGAATCTCAATGCATGTGTGCTCACTTGTGGTCAGCCTGCATGTCCGTCGCTGCCCTGTGTTAGTGCCCTTGTGTGGATCTGACACACTGGAGGGATCAGTGTGATTGGAAAGTGTAAACTGTTGGACAGAAGGCTGAGTTCAGCTTCCCTAAGGAGCGCAGAGCTGGGGACCTGATGTTGCTTCTGCTCCTGTTGCACTGAAAGCTTTCATTCGGTTTGTCCTTGGGTTTGTAATGCAATCTCATCTAAATTTTAACAACATTGTATTGCTGTAATGATGTTATACTGACAATAGAAGCAACATGTTGGACGCAAGGTAAACTGACTTAAGGGTGGTCTTTTATGTTTGCAATGCTGTTGCTATAGTATACTATTATACCGTGTTATACAGCATACCACCTAGTATACTATTGGTATAATACACTATATGGCCAAAAGTATGTGGGCACCCCTTCTAATTATTGAGCTTAGGTATTTTAATCAAATCAGGCACAAAGCCATGCAATCTTCATAGACGATCAATGGCAGTAGAATGTGCCGTACGAAAGAGCTTGATGGAACTGTCATAGGATAATCTTTGCCAATTGTCAGTTTGTAATATTTCTGCCATGTTAGATCCTACCCAGTCAACTATAAGTGTCATTATTGTAAAATAGACATGTCTAGGAGCATCAATGACCACGAAGCTGTAGACAATACAAACTGTTCATAGCGCATCGCAATTGCTTATCATCTGTTACATCATTCACGTTACAGAGTCCTTCTGGAAACATCAGCACAGAAATGGATTTACAGTTTTTTAGTTGTTTCTATAAGCTATGTTTCAAACCTCTTAGCACTGTAGATGACCAAAATTCAAAATGTAACTGAAATTCCTTCCAAGGAACTGCAGTACACTGGATTACTCAAGGATTCAGCTCCAGCAATTTTGTGCTAAATATTTATAAAGGCAGTCAGTGAGCTGCTGAGTGCAGAACATCCCTCATACTGTACTGAGTATGTATGATTGAGACATTGTGTGTGAGTAAGAGAAGGTTTGTGTGATTGAGATATTGTAGGATTATGACACACTATCATTATCGTGGTGCGTGTGTGTGTGTTTGTGTGTGTGTGCGTGTGTGTAATTTTGAAACAGTGTGTGTGATTTTGAGACAGTGTGTGTATGTGTGATAATGAGATGGCATGTGTGACTGAGACAGTTTGTGTGATTGGGAGAGTGTGTGTTTTTATACATGTGAGTTTGAAATGGTATCGTGAGGGGGTACACTACCAGTCAAAAGTTTGGAAACACCTTCTCATTCAACGATTTCCTTTGTTTTTATTATTGGCTACATTGTAAATTGAAAACATCACCTATTGCTCTGATTTCCACACTCTTGACATGTTTTCAATCAGATTCATGAAGTATCGACCTGGAATGGTATTTAAGTAACAGATGTTCTTCATGAAGAGTTCATTAGTGGAATTTCTTGCCATCTTAATGTGTTTTATCAGTTGTGATGGTCGGGTTGGTACACAGTTAGTAATCCTACTCCATATTATGATATATCAAGAACTACTTAACTAAGTAAAAGGAAACAACAGTCCATCATTACAAAACATATTCTGTTTTTTTTTGTTTGTTTGTTTACTGCATAAATTCATGTGTTCCTTCATCATTTTGTTTCATCAAAGTTATGAGGTGTGTTCAACAGACTATGTGTAGTTTTGAGACGTGTGTGAGATGGTATGGATAATTGTGGTATAGTGTGTGTGATAACGAGATGTGTGAGATTATGAAACAGCAAATGTGATTATGAGGGTGCACATGTTATTGAGATGTGTGTGACTGAGACATTGTGCAATTAAGAGACATGTCTTATTGAGTCTGTGTGTGTGTGTGTGTGTGTGTGTGTGTGTGTTTAAATGGTTTAAATGAGACAGTGTGTGTGCAATTAAGAGACAGTGTGTCTGTGTGATTTTGAGACTTTGTGTGATTGTGCATTCTTCAATGGTGAATGTTTTTGAGAATGTTTTGTATACGATCATGAAATGTTGAACGTGATAGAAACTGTGCTTATGAGAAAGAGTGTGTGTGATTGACCAAGTGTGTGTGTGTGTGTTTATGAGACAATGTTTGTTATTATGAGATGGTTATGACAATGTGGGTGTGAGATTATGAGTGAAGTTGTGTGACTGTTGCTCCGGCAGGTGTTACAGAAACTTTACACTTGGTTTATTTCTTCCAGTCAGCAGTTATTGGGGGTTTTGAGCACAAAAGTGCAGCGGTAGAGGATGAGTGACAGGCAGGAGATGAGCACTCTACTGTTTTATTTGATTTCCTTTTGGATTACAGGCAATCCCCTAAATGAGTCCTGGCGTCGCTCATATGAAATGTAATGTATTTTAATATTTGTGTCATTGCCTGTGGACTGGTGGATTATGGGTTGAGAATATCACATTAATGAAGTGTGACTGGTTTTGTTTCTTTTAGCTAGATTCTGTGTATTGCATCTTTGTGTGTGTGTGTGTGTGTGTGTGTGTGTGTGTGTGAGAGAGAGAGAGAGAGAGAGAAAGAGAGAGAGAGAGAGAGACAGTGAGACGGAGGGAGATCTATATATTCATTGTTCATTTAGGGCAGTGAAAAAACTGGCAGTCGTTTACAGATGTCTATCCTCTTCCTTGCTGCCAAGTCTCTTTTTTGTTCGGCGCCAAGCACTGATGTGATAATTTGTGTACGTGTGTGTGAGAGGGAAAGCTGAGAACAGACTGCACCTCTTGATCACTTTTGTCGGCCAAAATTTACTGGTCAAAGAACAAACAAGACAAACAAGCTTAAATATGTTTTTTTTTTTTTGTTCTGCTTAGCAAGATCAGCTGTAAAGAACCACTGAAATAAAAGAGAGCTAGCAGGCTACATGGTTCCTCCTTTAATATCATGGGCTTAAATAAAAATCGTTATTGTATGATTCACTGTAAAACTGCAAGTTAAGTTAGTTATGGTTAGACATGTCACAAATTTTTGTATGTTTAAACTAAGTCCTGAACAGTGCACAATTTGTCCAGTATGAGATATTCTAAACCAACTAATATAGTGGAAGAAATTGTAAAAATATTTCATGATAATTTACTAAATTGTGCATTTTTCATCTTTCATCTTTACTTGTTTACAACAAGTAAAGAGGCTTAACTTCTCTTTGTGTTAGGCCTTATTCTGAATATTTGCACAATTTCTATTGATTTATCCATCATGAAATTTTTACACAATGTAAAGGGCAGCTGGAACCAAAAATGTCTCTCATTGCAGTTGACACATAGTATTTTTTAGTTACTGAATATGTATTATGATTAATAACTGCACAATAGGCACACAAAAGCCATTACTGTAACTCTGACTTTGTCATTTATTTCCATTCTTATTGCTTTACATGCAGTGCTAGATGCTCACCTGGTACAATGGGCAGCTGTCTCTCAGTGAAGCTGAAAGCCTCCACAGGCTGCTGCAGGGTGGGGAGGGGCAGGGGTAGGACCCCCGGGATGGGCTCCTGGTGCCTAATGGTGGGTTTGGCCTGCCCGGAGACGTCCGGCTGGTTGTGAGGGTTGGCTGGGGGAGGTTTGGGCTTGTAGACGTATGGAGTAGTGACATGGTAGCCCATGCCGCCAGGACAAATCTCCTTAAACGCAGCTGAGAGACACATGGAGACAATGTTCATCAGGGAAAATATGTCACTGCCTGTGCCCCTCACCTCCCAAAGCTACGGTGGTCTGTGGTTTTCCAATCTGCAGTTGAGTCTCTCTCTCTTGTCTCCAGTAGTGAACTGCTGAAACCATGTTTTCAATCAACTGTAGCTTTAAAAAACTTTTCTCCTCTGCCTTCTTTTATATTTCTGCCCTTCCACTGCACTTAATCTTCTTTTATTGATTTTCTATGTATTCATTTTTTTCTTTTCTTTTTTTTTACTTCCTACTATTTTCATGCTTAATATTTTTATTCCATTCCTGTAAAGCACACTGAATGACCTTTATATATGATAATGGGCTACATAAATAAACTTGGTGAATGCTGCGAGGTTGTAAGCGAGGATACAGTGCAAATCAGAGATCACCCTTTTCTTCTTCAGTCTTTCAAAGACAAAAGCTTTAAACAGTGTCAGAAAATAACAAGCTCTTCCCTGTTCCTCTCTCAACCCTGTGTTCATGAAAAAAGGGGCACTGACACTGAAAAATGCATAACTTGTATTTAATATCTTTCTGAATGGAAACTAAATGAACAAAAAGGTGGTCTCTGACTTTTGCACGGTACTGCACAGACTTCCAGTGTCCTGGATTCCAAAGTGGAAGTGAGCAGGGTGTTTGGTTATTTTGCTAACAGCACATGAAAGGAAGCAATGGGGAGTAAGAATATGGTTAATGTCACACTACCATTTTAGAAGAACCACTTTTGTTTATTTGGGACTATGATGTGATTTTTTTTATTTTAAATGGGTCTTTTATCGGGATATAGAGTGGATATTTGTAGTAGGAGATTTGAATGGGAATGAGGGGAAGCCACACCAGCTGTTAGCAAAATAACCGAAATGTATCCCCCTTGTTAACCTGCCTGAAAGCAGGGGGATGGCCATCCCTCCCAATAACAAATGACCTACTGGACATGGAGCAGAACAATTTACATTATATGTCCAAATATATACAGACACTGACTAAACAGTAAAAGGAAAAGTTGTTTTTACTTTTACTACTTACTACTCCAGATGTAGTCACCACTGGAAGTCAATAGTTACCCACCTTTTTCTGCAAATATGTCCTCAAAACATCTCTCAAATGGCACCCACCTCTTCATTAAGGTTGTGCCGATTTGTGGATGTGGTTTAGGACTCGAACTTGAGTGACTGAACACAGCCTTTTTAAACAACAGGGTGTTTTCACAAACCAGTGTTGGTCCAGAATCAGTTTTTGTGACAATGACCACCATAAATACTGAGGAATCTGACTTGAGATCAGTCCTCCTTACAACTGCTTTGTGAGTACAAGCCCTTATTTTGAAATGGTTGGTAATGGTGAAGTTTTTCTCAGTTTTGGAGCTCACAGTTAGTCATACAGAGTCCTAAACCACAGACACAAATCTACTTGGTGAAGGATGAGATTAGAGTACAGAAAATATTTGGACGACTATTAACTTCCAGCATTTGTTAGCAATGTTACCCGTGTAGCTTCAATGCAAAACTAAAAAAATGGATTCCAAAAGTCCATCTGCTTCTTTTAAGTGCTTCCATAGTTGTAATAGGTGTTCAGTATAAGCATATAATCAATATATTGTCCTTAGCAAAGCACTGACCAATAGAAATGGACACTCTGGAGAAGCCATGCATGAGCCTAATGTGACCACACCCAGTGACAAGCATTGACTAGCAGGGTATAAAACACTGCAACACTGGGCAGTGGGACAGTGTCTTCTGTTGGATGAGTTGCAGTGGTGTTTGTGATCCAGAACTAACCCTAACATTAACATTAATAATTAGCATTAGTAATTAACATTAACATGCTCTGCAATGTTCCAACATCTACTATATGTCATGTAGGTTCCCCTTCTCCAGGCACGATAGGCAGGCGCACACACACCATGGATATTCAAAGTGTTTCATGTCTTTATTTTTAACGAAACAAAACAGGCATGAGAGCCTAACGCAACAACTTGAGATTAACCAACAGAGTCAGGAGAACCTAAGTATAGTGAGGGTTGACCCACACCTGAAAACTAAAACACAAACTCTTAAATACATGAACTAAAAAGCCAACCACCAATAACCAAACACAAACACTTACTCTAATGACACCCAGCTGTGACTAACAAACAAGAAACTTAACTTTTCAAAATAAAAGTTCAAACCACAAAACTTAAACTAGGGAGGCCTCTAGTGGCCACCCACCATCACATACCCCAGACCTGACACTATACAGCTTTCCCAGAAGAGTAGAGACTGTTACTGCAGCTAAGGGGGCCAAACTCCCTATTAACACACTTAATTTCTAAAGAAACTTTCCTAAGCAGGTGTCTACAGACTTCTGGACATATAGTGTATAGTTCGTGTATCCTTCGTTAACATTGTGAGCATCCTGACCAATCACAGCTCCAGGGGAATGTTTCTGTTGGGTATTTAGATGAAGGTATATTCCTCCAAAGTTAATTTTTTGGCCTCACAATATTGATGGAATGGAAATATGTAGCAACACAATTACAACACATTTCATGCAGCCCTCTATGGAGCCATCAGAAGATCTTGATCATGATTACAAACCGCTTTACTCCCACTGCATTGCTCTCATTTCTGGAGAATGTTCTCGCTCCATGTACAAAGATGATCTTTTGTAATAAGACCAAACAGAGACTCCCACCGGTGAGCAGATGAAGGGTGTGGAAACGTCAAGGCTCGTTTGTTCTGCATCCAGCAGATAAAAAGAAGGTGCCAAACACAACAGCGTGTAGCACTTCGGAAACACAGACTTCCTGAGTTTCCTCTTTTAAACAGTGAAACCATAATTGGAAACGAGGAATGGATATAATTGTACAAAGACTCACACTTGCTTTGTATGGATATGTGTGCGTGTGTGTGTGTTCCTGCAAAGCCAAACATGAACAACATTACAATACTTGATACCATGGTACGAAGATATTAGCTAACTATTATTATTAACAAAATTTGATCAAATTACCTGATTCAAATATGATAAGGGAATATTTTCATAAGGGAATTGCATTTCTGCTCAATTAAGTAGTTAAAATGTCAACAGTCATTGAGCGAGGTTTGAAGTGGAATGGTCCGTTTTAGAGAAACTCACCAAGAGAACTGTTTACAGTGGTGGTGAATTGAACCAGATGTCTGAAGCGTTTAATGTATCTAAAAGTTCCCTCACAGAGAGTTTTTTTATGAAAAGCTACAAACACACTGTCTGATGCCCGAGACACTCTTACAATAACTCTGAGAAATGATTCTGGTCTAAAAATATACTTTTCGTGGCACTTTTTTTTTGGTTTGTCACTTTTTTACCATCATCAGCATTATATCTAAAAGTTTAAAAGATATGTGTAGCTGCACTGATCACTTGATAACAAATAAAACGGCAACATTAAAAATTGTAGACATTGTGACCCCTGGTTCCATTCACCACCACAGTAAAGAACAGTCAGCTATATTTAACCACTTAACATCAAACCACTCTGAATGACTTAATTTAATTTATTAACCCTTATAGTCACGTGTGAACACACCACAGTGACTTCCATTCCCTAACTACAGGGGACAATCTCCCTGGAGCAACTTGGAGTTAAGGGTCTTGCTCAGGAACCCAGTGGTGGTGTGCTGGAGGTAGGATTCGAACCC